>OZ023273.1:18185283-18838525 GCA_964007475.1 Hybos culiciformis
TTTGAAATGAATTATCGACATATTTTATTGAACGAAGACATAATATTATGATGTTGATATTACGACCCAAAAGTGTGTACCAATGTTATATGTTAAAACAAGGTATATCGCAATTAAAATTCGATAATGTACAAATGTTAAGTCTGTGAATGAATGAATGGACAAGTTACTTTTATAAAATGATTAAATCTTTACAAAGTGTATGTGTTTAATATATGTACATCAAAATTTATCTTAGAATTTAATTCCGCCAATAAACATTTTGAGTGTTATTTACATTTCCTATAATTCATCAAATTAAATTACCCACCGAAACGTGACATTTATTTTTTTATATCAACTAATTGTGTAAAACTTGAATCAAGGTTAAAATTTCCTTCTTTTTTTTTGGGTTCTCGCCAAGGAAAAATGTAGACGATGTACTTAAGTTTCGTCGTAAATTTAGGTCGAATGTCAAGGTCGATTTTTTAAGATAAGCATATTTTAATGAATATTTTTTTATTACAAAATAAAATAATAAGTTGCTGTAATAATAGAAAAAAAATGATATTTGCAAAAAAGCAAATGCATATTTAATACTTATGCATAACCATCTTACAAAAAATAGTTATCATTTTTGAATGAAAGTCAAGCACTTTATGTCTTCTTTTGCCCTGACCTTATGACCATGAAATAATCATAAGGTCATAGTTATCATTTTTGAATGAAAGCCAAGCACTTTATGTCTTCTTTTGCCCTGACCTTATGACCATGAATAGGACACAAAGTCAACTGGCTTTATGTCTTTTAACTTTAAGACACTTACCCGAAATTATTGGACAACTCTTATTAAGATTTAAATATTAATTTAATACATCTATATATTTTAAATGAAGATGATGTGCTATGAAAAATAATAATAAATAATTTAACTTACTTGGCTTAGATTCGCCTTTCTTATCCACTGGAGCTTTTTCAATTAAATTTAAATTTTCACCTCGTGTCACCATTGTATTGATTTGATTTATTGGTTCCTCTATTAATTGTAAATTAGATAATGAAGTTTCAACTGAATCTGAATGAGATAATAAATCCTTTTTTGCCTAAATTTTCATAAAGAGAAAAATATTTATAAAATTTTAATAAAAAAAATATTACTAAAGTAAACATTGTTTTAGAATTTTAGAAAATTCTTTTCTTTGATTAAAATATTCTAGATTTAGAAAGTAAATAAATTTTAGCAATATCGATATTTAGATTCATAATAAAAATATAGTTTAAACTGAAATGTTTCACAGCTTCTTACTACTAAATAACAAATACAATTATCAGAAATTTCATATTAAATTAAATAACTACAAACTTTTTTACAAAATAAAGTTTAGGTTTAATTCTTTTTTAATTCTTTAATTCAATTATTATAATCAATTATAATATTTACGCCCTGTATGTATATCACTTAACAAGCAATAATCAGTATATCAACAAAAACAAGACACAATTTAAAAAAAAATAAAATTCTTACCGTATCTAATGCGTCAGTGGTTTCCTTAAATTTTGTACTGGCTTTGTTTATGGCATTGAAAGCTAATTTTATGTCATCTTTTCTATCCTAAAATTGGATTAATTTTATGAATATTTTTAATAAATATAAATAATTTGATATTAAAAGAAAAAATATTTAACAAATTTCAAAATGAAACTTCTTTTTAATATTCAATTAAAAAACTTAAACTATTAAAGTCAATGTTTTAACAAAGACATATAGCGAAACAGACTCTATTTAAGTTATATGAATATTATATGTGAAAATTCATTATTTTATCAAATTTTATCAAAATATGTGTAGTATATACTTAGGTAAGTATGTCACTTAATAAAAAAAAAGGTGTAGCATTTTGATCTTCCTTAGCTTCTTAAAACAATCTTTTTTTTGTTTAGGTAATTAAGTTTTAAGTTGGATGATATTTATGAAATAAATGGAAATATTTTACTTTTTATTTTTTAATTTATAAAAAGTTTGTTTACATACTTGAAAAGAACTAATAAATAAATGAATTTACTTTCGGAAATAATATTTTTCGCAACATAAAATATTATTTTTATATTCAATCTATTTGTCAGAAATTGTAAATTAAAATCAGAATCAAAAGAACACTTTTTAATTAAAATTAATTGGAGGAGAAGCTAACATATTGTCAAAACATAAGATTCGATAATTGATTAAAAATCGTTAATCCTTCAATAGTCGGTTGAATTGTTTTAAATTATGTTTTATTAAAATTCAATCGAAATTCATTATTTTTACCCAGTATTTTTTCATTCACGATTAATGGTCTTTAATATTGAATATAGTTGAATACGTAAGTCTTTTTCCAATTTAGTTTTAATTATTATTATTTATTTATTTTTTTTTTTTTTCAAAAATAGAATTTAAATGTAAAATCTATTTTAAGACAAAAAAACATCAAAATCAATTGCACTATTTTTGTTTATTTTTTTCTTTTATTTCTCAAAAAACTATACTAAACTTTCAATTTCCGCGATAAATAGATAGCGTCACCGAATAAACAAACTGCCAATATGGAATATATACTATTTTTAGAAATTCTCGAATAGAAAATTAAAATCGCGCGTAACACAAACGAAAAGGTATTCTAGAGAAGACTGAAGTGGAATCTGTAAGAATTTCTTTTGTTTTAAGTTTTTTTTTTGTTTGGAAAATCTCTTTAAAAAAAATACATAATTAAAACATTTTACTAGAGAACATTTTTCTTATATTTTTGTGAGCAATATTTTAAAATTTACATTAAAGAATGAGAACTTATTAAAAAATTTTACTTGTACGTTTTTTTATTAATGAACAATCTGCTTGATTTGACATATTTTGGAAGCTTTATATTTGACAATTATTTGTAAACAAGTATGCATAATATGAATGAATGCCTAAAAACTAATTTACGTCTTCAACATTTTCAACAAGAAGAATGAGTAAAAAATGTTTACTAGGTCCAATAAGTTTCCTAAACATTTTCTAATGGAGCAAAATAAAAATTACTACAATAATTTTACGTATATGCTATTCACAATGCTCAAATTAAAAAAAAAACTTTTACTTACATTTATATCCAAAATTCTTTTCTTTAAATCTCGTTCTGAATGCCGATCTAATGGTTTATCTATTAAATCATAAACTCGTTTACACGCTTTGGTTACTAGTTCATTAATATCAATTTCATCATTGTGTAATTTTCCCATACTTAGACTTAATTGACTATCACTGTAATCTAAGGGTAATTGTTTGACTAGTTCTACACTTGTAGATAATTTTGGTAAACTAAAAAAATAAGAATTATTAAATATAGTAATTATTTTTAATTTCATTTTTAATTTCATTAAAAACAATATATCTTACTTAGCCTGTTGCACTTCTCGAAATCTTTCTCTTAATAATGTTTGAGCTCGCATTACAATTTTCGATAAATTACCAGGTTTACCATGGGTTTCTAATACTAATGTATCACCTTGTGATATAAGTGTAGCTGCGTCTGGTGCAATAGTTAATTTTAAATTTTCAATTGTTCTAAAAATAAAATAAATAATATTATTGGATGTTAAGCTATTTTAGAAAAATCTTACAAATTGTTTTCCTTGCTAGAACTGATCTTTTCTTTGGTTGCTTCTAATTTTCGTATCATATATTTTGCGGTTTTATCAAACTCTTGAACTCTTTGTTCTAAAGAGGAAGAATTTCGACTTAATTCATATTTAGGTGATGTTAACGTTATGTTGGAGTTATCAAGTAACAAAGGAATTTCATTTTGTGATGCTGACGATGTTTGCAACTTCGAGAAATTTGACTTTTTCGAATTTGGACTTTCTATTCGACTCTAAATAGGAATAAATAATAATTAAACTTGAATCAATATACTTAACAAATAAGAATCTTTTATGTTTTCTTTTCACTAACATAACTAAATTCCAACTCAAGAATAAAATTACAACTATTCGACTAAGTGCAGTACTTTTTTTTTTAATTTCGGCATATAATTGCGAAAATCGGCTTCTAACGACGGTATAGGATTACAGAAAAATAAATATTTAAATGGAAACACTTTCTTTACAGCTTTACACTCTTTTCCATAAAGTGAGTAGGCCAGAATTTTAATTTTTCCTAAAGTACATTTTTCATAAAATTTTCTTATTCAAGCACGTTTTAGACCTCCGACGGAAACGAAAACGTATTGTGCTGAATAAAATTTAATATTTCGCTTCGGACAAAATTTCGAAATGTGAAAAATTTTATTTGTTTTTTAATATATTGTTGTTAATATAGAATGAATAAAAATCCGATATAATTATGACAACTACAATATTAACCACACTCAAAATTATCGTTTTCGTCTAAGGTCTAAACATGGTATATTTCAGATTGGCGGCCTATTAAACGGAAAATAGATGAGTCAATCTATCCAATTTATTTTTAGTCTTCAAGTAATGTTAATGAATTAAATTTAGAAACAATCAGTACCATGTCCCTTTGTGAATGTAGAAATTTTACTGTGTCCTCATCGTCAGAAAACACAAGTGGTTCATCGAAACTTTCTTTATCCGAATTGTAAAAGCTATCACGTTCTTTGTCCAATAAATACTTTAATCGTTTCGGTTTTTTTGGCGGTATTGTTATATTTAATGTTTCAGCTAATAAGTCTTCTTCGGAATCTCTTAAGATATCACGTTCATTATCAATTGTTTTACGTTTCTCATCAAAAGAAATTCTATGACGTTCAACTTTTAAAACCTCTTCTGGCCTTAAGCAATCATCATTGAAACTTTCTAATTCTTTTTCGGAATCATATTCTGCCAAACTATCTACAGTTGATACACTACTGGTATTTTTATCGACATCAACATCATTAATTGTTGAATCCATATCATCCTCAGAAACATCAATTATTTGAACAGTTTCAACATACTCTGGTTCAAATGATTCAACACATTCCAATATGTTCACCGTATGAATTTCACCAACCTTCGGTTGCGTGAATTCAATATTTTGTACAGACATTACTTCATTATTAAGATTTTTTTCCACCACTTCTACAACAGCAACGTTTGACTGCAGCCGTTCATTATCATTTTCATTTTGTGTAGAAATAACATCAAATGCAATAGGACCATTGTTATTACTATTGGAAACTTGAGAAAACAATAAACTTGATTCAGCTAAATGGAATGTTTTGGGAAGCAAATCAGGTAAAACGTTTGGGTTTAACTGTGAATTTTGTTGTAAACGATCTGATTCTTGATTAACTCCAGTTTCAATTGCGGACTTTTCAACTGGACTGTTGGTTGAGGGTGTACGAGCTCGTCTTTGGCGAACAGTATCACTAACCACAACTATTTCAGTGTTATCTTCTTCAAAAGCTGACCGTTTTTTCATTTCGTCCTGTTCAAAGTGAGATCAAAGATCGAAGACACTCGTAAGACTTTAATGTATTTTCGAAAATTACAGGTTTAAGTTTTGAGATTAATATTCAAGATATATTTTTATTTTGTTTTATCATTGGGGCATATTTATAATGTAAAGTTGGATTACATTGTTCTATTAACACAAAACGTTTTCCAAACATAATGAAATTTAATTGTTTGAATTGAACTCCCAAAACAAAAATTTAAATATTAAATTGAAAAAATGTGATGTGACCTTTAATTATTTTGAAGAGTTACATACAATATATTATAATTAATAATTATATTGAAAATAATATTTGTATTAATAAAATCAAAACTGAAAATGCAAATAAATTTAACAAAATCAAAATAAAAATTTCTAAAAAATTAATAAAAATTTCTAAATCATTGCTACATGTCCGTATTTGAAAGTTTATGTAAAGGTTTTGGTTAAAAGTTTTATACCAAAAAATCAAATAATATTAATAAATTGAGGTATATGGAAATTTCAAATTCGAAGTATTTCCAAAAAAAAATCAATACTTAATTAGAAAACAAATGTCCATCAAAAGTACGCATGTTATGCATACATCTTATCCTTAAGAATATTGACAACTTTATCTTATTTTTATCAAAGGTGTTATCATTTAATCTCTATAATATAGTATGCCTAATATAGGAATATAGCATAGCTAAAATATATTATACATATTAATCTCAAAAATCTTAAACATAAATTTAAAACAGTAATTATCATTATTTTTAACATAAACCATTATATTACCACCAAATTATTTTTTGGTTAATTTTATTGAAATGAGAATGTTATTTTCTTTTACATATAAATATGTAAAAAAAAAAAAGTGCATGTAAATTAAATGTGAAAATTTTGAGTGAACCGATAGATTTTACAATATCATAGCTTCCATTAAAAATTTCAAACTACTTGTGTTTTCCGAAACCAAATGATGCTGCTTAAAATGTTTTAGTAATCAATTATATTTTTAAAAGCATGAATTTTTGGACATACAGAGATTTTTTTTTTAATTCTTAAATTAAACCTATAAAAATAATATATTTACAAAAATGGAATCAATAAATTTATGATTTACATGTCCATAACAAGTGTTTATATATGCAATATGCAAATGAAGTATATTTGGTTGATGTACTTAAATATATAATGTATTTTTTTTATAGAAATGAATCATAGCTCTTCAAACCTCGTTAAATGTTTCATAACACTGGTTTTTTGCCATTACAAAAATCTAATGATAAGTTACAATATGTTAAAAAAAAAAATTATTAAATTTTTTATCGTTCTTATTTCAACTTTGTTTATGTTTCTTACAAGTTACCTTTTCATAAGCTATTTTTGATTTTTTTTTTATTGTTGCTTATTCGTTATTTTATTTATTACTATTTACTTTAAAATTTTTTAGTATTTTTAATACTTAATTTAACAAAAATATTAAATAAACTAAAAAATATATATACAACAAATCTTAAAAAAATATTTTTTTACTACATATATTTGGTTACAATAATGTGTTTTTTTTTTAAATTTGGGAAAGAATTTTGAAGTTGAAAACTACTAAAAAAAATAATTTCGACGACGTGATTTGATTTAGCTGGAAATTTATGAATATTAAAATGACAGAAATGTAACATTTAAAAATATGCGATTTATGGATTTTGATTTTATTGAATCCGTACATTATTATATTTTGCAGAAACAGAAATATTTCATATTTTATTGTATCATTTTGATTGTTCGATGGCCATTCAAAGAAGAAAATTCAAGATAACAAAAGCACCTTAACAAAAACGTTGATTAAAACAAACGTTTATAATAAAAAAAGTTTTAATATTAGACTGTTGTAGATTTTATTTACTTAGTTTTGAAAAAGAAAGCCTGAATGAAATTCGAATGATTTTGATGATAATCTGTTCAATTTAGTGGAATAAAAAAAGTATAATATTAAAAATTACAAATAGAACTAGGTACTTTCTAAGAAAAATATTAATCGAATAAAAATTTGTTAAACTTAAATCCTGCTAAATTGTTAACTCTGAATCTCTATAATAATAAAGAATTTTTTGTCTAAATTAAAAAAAAAATTTATTATATTTTTATTCTGTGAGGTAAAAATTATAGAAAATGGAAAAAATTGTAATTTTTAATTATCATAAACTCCAAATTGTCTAATTTTGGAGTTTTTAATCTTTGATTAATTTAATTTTTTTGGCTGGATTTTATCCAGTTTTATAATAATTTAAGCGCAATTTTTATTGAATGAATATTAATCTATCTTTTCAACCAATACTTTAAAAAGAATTGTTGAAAAGGTTTAAATCTAATTTTGTAAATTAATTATTTTAATACTAATAAATAAATATGAACTTTTTATGTACACAAGATATTAAAACTATAATAATTAAGAGAATTTGAAAAGAAAAGAATACAAAATATTTCAAATTTTAAAAATTTACTATTATTAATTCTTTTTAATTCTAATGAAAGATATTAATAATTTTTTAGAATCATAATTCATTTTTTATTGAAAGTGTAAACTTCAATAATTAGAAAAACAGAAATAAATTTATAATTTTCGAACTCAATATTCTCTTTGCTGTTATTCACAGAAGCACATAAACTTTAGATTAGTGTTAAAAAAAAATAACTTTCATCATTTTGTACTTTACCTTTACTATTCCAATCACTTGGGAATGTAATGTTTCAATTTCTGGATCAGAGACATTTATTCTTTCTAAATCTTTTTCCATAGTTCTAAGAAAATAACAAAAGAAAACATGTATATATATAAAAATTTATAATCAATACCTTTTTAAAACACATAATGATTTTGCCAAAAAAATTTAGTTAATTTTCTATTTACCTCAATGTTTCAATAGATATGTTATCCAAATTTTGTAATGTCGATTTCATTTCATTTAAGCGTTTAATCACATCAACACTAGATAATTTTAAATATTTTTTCTTTAGTGAATCTATTTTTTGACGAACATCTTCCATGTAAATTGGTTCACACTGATTACTATATTGATCATACAATAGTTCACATTGATCAAGTGCATCTTCAATTTGTTGAAATTTCTCTGTTTTATTAGCTGAATAATTTTGGTCAAGAACTCTTAATAAAGTTTCCGCTAATTCATAATATTCATTCATTTGTTTAGCCAATTTTAGCAATGATTCAAGTGAAATTTTTGACTGTGTTACATTTTCTCCAAGAGCATTATATAAATGCTTCAAAGCATCAATTCGTTGACTTAGATGCTTTGGATCCTTTGTAAATTTATCTTCACAAACTTTGCGTCCAGTTTTTATTGTTGTCTCAATATCACTTTTAATTTCAGAAAGCTTTCGATATATTTTCTTTAAAAAGTAAAAAACAAAAATAAATTAAATGATGTGTCAATAAATGTTTAAAAAAAAATTTATTACTAAACAATGTTGATATTGATCTTGAACAGTCGACGGCCCGGCTGAAGCTACATCCAAAACAAGAGTCGTCCTTTCAATGTCTGAAATTGGAATAAAATAGTTACATATTTTTCAAAATTCTTTTGACCAATTGTCGTCTTTTTACTTCTCAGCTCAGCTAACGCTCTGCTTAATCGCGACTCATAGGCAGCTTGTGGGGCAGTACATTTATTTAATTTCATTTGACAGTTTTTATATCGATCCTCTAATAAACTTAGTTGTTCTTTCAATCTATTTGCTGCTTCGTTATTTCCTTTCTTCATGTATCTTTCAATTAATTCGTGAACATCACATAAATTTTTTTCACTTTCTAAAAATTCATCTTGTAATCGCTAAAAAGGGAAATATTTATTGATCTTTTTAAATTAAATCTAAGAAATATTGCAATTCAAGTAACAAAAATCAGTTTATAATTTCAGAAATTATTGTAATTGATGTCTCGATATATTTTATGAGATCTTAATCAGTTTTAAGGCTTACTTTATCACGTGATCTAAATATGAAACAATAACAATTCGTTGATGTAAAAATATCGAATTTTAACTGGCATAACTAGCGGTTATTTCAACATTATTATATTTTCGAAATTTTTTAATACCTATAATGTAGATATATTCTCTCACCTAATTTCAAAAAATTTTAAATGACTTAGAGTGCTCAAGGAGACAGTACAGTAAGTATGAATTATCAAATTTTTTACTTTATATATTTTGTAAAAACTGATAATGGATTAAATTATAAATATATTAAATTAAAAAAAAAAAAGAAGCAATTTGAATACAAAGTTTTCCAAAAATATTAGACATGCAAAAGTTTTTATGAATTAAAAATCATATTTACAATAAAATTTTCTGTGCAAAATGAAGCATAAAAAATAATTAAGTAAATATTATGTTAATGTTTTTTTTAGTTCAATAATTTTTTTTTTAACTCCTACCTGAAAATCATGTGGGAGATCTTCAATTGTAACATCATTTTCTAAGTGCTCACTTAATTGTTCATCAACTCTTGTTAACCATTTTTCTAGTTTAGAAACACATTCTTCAGATTTTTCAGCCTGAGATACTTCCATTTCAAGAATTTCAGTTCGCTTTTTTGCCTATATATACATTATGAAAATGAATTTTTTTATGTACGATAAAAATAAATAAAGTAGGTATAGGTATATATGCAAATTAAATAAAAAATAAGGTAGTTATATTTTTAAGAGCCCATGCTTCATGCAAAGAATTTGAAATTTTATGAAAATATTTAATATTTATTATTCTTTTTTTTTAACTTACCTTCCTTTCTAAATGATTCCAGCGTTCAATTAGACTGTCAACTTCTTTTTGAATTACTTCTTTCATAAAACCCAATTCAATCAATTCTGCACCAATTTCTTGAATTTTTTCAAGACGTTCATCCGAATGATTTCGCAAATTATTTTCAAGATCCTGAAATAAAAAAGTAAGTATAAATATAAATATAAATATAAATATCTATAATAATGTACCTATAATAACGTACCTATATTTATGTAACTATTTTACGGAAATTTAGTTTTATTCAATAATTAATATACCTAGGTACACGACATATATAAAGGTTAAACAAAATATTAATATTTTTATATAATATAAATTTTTGTCGATGTTAGTTCAAGGAAATTTTTCCTCAATATTCTTAATACAGAGGCATTGGTGTTTGTTGCAATAATAAATAAATAAGTATTTTTGATTTTAGTAGTTTTTTAATCATACAGTTTTTTACAATTATTATCAACAATAATTATTATTTTTTAATTTTTATATTTTCTATTAAAGTTGGAATGTGATGGTTAATGAATATAATCAAACATTTTTTGAGCACAATAAATAAGTTAATCATTTTACACTCATACATGTTTTGTATGAGTACATTTTTTGCTTTTGAGCAAATAAAATGCTTCTAATTTCTAATATACATTTGATACAGCAATTGTCAACAAGTCAGGTTGGCCGAGCGGTCTAAGGCGCTGGTTTTAGGCACCAGTCCGAAAGGGCGTGGGTTCGAATCCCACCGCTGTCAGTACCTTTTTGTCAAGAAAATTGTTTAAAAAAATGCTTTTGACAATTGTGATTGAAAATTATAAAATAATTTAAATAAATCCGAAAAATTAAAAGTCCGTCGAATCTTAATTAATTTGTACAAAGAAAGTTAACATATTAATCAAACTCTTTAGGTTATTTGAAAAAATAACTTGCTGAAAAATTTACCACAAATTAGGTACCTAAAAAAGAATAACGAATAACGAAAAAAATCGACCACACTGAACTTATATCGTTGTGGAAGCGCACAGAATATGAATATGTATAATGGACTCAAAATTTTTAATGGATTACAATTAGAAATAAGAAACGAAAGAAATATTAGCAGTTTTAAAAAAAAAATTATTCAATACCTACATAAAAAATAATTATAGTTAAGTTTTATTGATGTAGGATATTATATATTTTGATGAAAACTAAGTTAAAAATAAAAAAAAAATTGTAAATTAAATAATAGTTTAAATAATCTAAATAAATGAAATAAATAAATAAAAATAAAAACTTGCGTTAATCCTTTTTAGAAATCGATTTTCAATTTTTAAGTAGTTATTTCATATAAATTTTTTTGCTATATGATTCTCCTCTATCTATGAGATTTTGTTTTTTTTTTCTTTAGAAGACATTTTCAAATTTCATCAATACTTTTATTTTATTTTAAACACTTTCAAAAAGAATTTCAAGTCAAATAAAAATCTATAAAATTTTTTTTGTAGATGGAGCAAAATAATAAAAGTGGATAAAAATTTATATTATTTTTAAAACACCCCTTCCAATGCGTTGGTGGTGTAATGGTTAGCATAGTTGCCTTCCAAGCAGTTGATCCGGGTTCGATTCCCGGCCTACGCACTATGTTTTTTTTGCGCCTTTGTAGTTTTTTTTTTTTTAAATAATTATTAAAACTGAAATCCTGAAAACAGTTTTCGAAACTTTATTTTTATGTATTTTAATTAAAATGTTCTTTCTATAATTAATAATTTTTCGTGTTAGACACATTAATTCACGTCCCGAAAATGGTAAAAATATAATATTCACAAGCTGAAGGTACATACTATTAAGTTTAATACTCGTAGGTATCTAGATATACAGATACATAATTGTCACATCACCAAAAAAATAAAGAGAATGTATAATTAATGTGAAAAGTGAACCTTTTTCATATATAAATTTCAAAATAATTGTTTGTGGAACTTCAAGCAACTTTAGTAATCTTCAAAAATGTATCATTCAATTACAAAGAACTCCAACAAAAAATAAGTTATTCGATGGATGGAGTATTAGAAATACACCCAATACACGGTAGATTGGTACCGTGTAAAAAAAATCGTGTAAAAAAAAGACACACAGTAATGGAAAAAAATTAGATAGGTTCTATAACATCAAAAGGCCTACAAAAATTAATAATTTGGTAAAACAAGCAAAAATGTAGTTTTTCTATATATTCATGTCTGTTTTATTTTACATATTATAAACATTATTCAGTTTTTAAAATAAAAAAATAGCTTCTAAAAGTAAACAAAATAAAAAATATTCACATATTCACGGAACATACAAATAACATTATAGAAATAAAAATAAAGTTTAAAAATAAAAAATATTCACATATTCAAGGAACATAAAAATGATATTGTAGAACTAAAAACAAAGAACCGCAAAATAATTCTCGCGTAAATTTTGTCCGTGGCAAAAAATAAATCGTGTAAAAAAAGGATAAGTTTATTTTTGTCAACCGAGTTATTTCAAAATCGTGAAAAAAAAGACCATGTAAAAAAAGAATTGGGTGTAGTCAAGTCAAAAAACAAGTGCGTAGGCCGGGAATCGAACCCGGATCAACTGCTTGGAAGGCAACTATGCTAACCATTACACCACCAACGCTATATTCATTTGGTCAAAATTGTCTATTAAATGTTGAATGTGTTTTTTTATATACAAAATATTAAAATTCTACTATGTAAACATAAAAAAATAAACATATAAAAAAAACCAAACAAACAAACAAATAATATACACAACAAATGAAAATTTCATTCTTGTTATTTCAAAAATCTGTTGCAATCGAACCAGAAATGAGAATCAACTTTTCATCAAACTAAATTTCTCTTTTTTTGTGAAAATTTGTTGTAACAAAGAAAAACCGGATTTTTTTTATGTTTTTTTTAATTATATTTATTTAAAAGTTGGATTTGTTTGTTTGAGATAAAAAGAATTATATTTCCTTCGAGCCGGATTTGAACCAGCGACCTATGGATTTCAGCGCTTAGTATCATCTACAGTCCACCGCTCTACCAACTGAGCTATCGAAGGATATTTAAATTGTCTGACAAAACTGTCATTTAAAAAATTAGAGCAATTTACTTGACAAACAACAAATCTACAAAGCTACAAAGCAACTTATAAAATACAGGTAAAGAAAACAAAACATCTATTGAAATCAATTTTGCTTGGATAAACAAGAATTTTTTGAAGTTTTTGCATTTATTGTGAGTAGGTGTCACGAAACTACATATGTGTAGCCCGTATAACACCTTCGATAGCTCAGTTGGTAGAGCGGTGGACTGTAGAAGTAAATGTAGAGCTGATATCCATAGGTCGCTGGTTCAAATCCGGCTCGAAGGAGCTATATATATTATAGTCATATAGTAGTCATATTAATATTATTTAATTTATGTAATTGAGTAAAAAAAAAGAATTGAAATAATTTAAATCTTAGTTAACTATTATATGAAAAAACGGTAAGTATTCTTCCCTCAAATTATTATTGAATTTAAATTTTAAAAGTGAGTTAAAAATTTACTTTAATATTAGAATTGAAAAAAATGAATGTCAGGTGTGGGGTTCGAACCCACGCTCACATTGTGAACCAGAGCTTAAATCTGGCGCCTTAGACCGCTCGGCCAACCTGACAGCGAATTGCCAGCATCTAGATTTTTAGGACGCCAAATAAAAACAAGAGAAACGAATACGGCTAGGCTGTCTCTGCTGCCTATTATAATTTTTCTGTATTAAATTATTTTTGTATTTTTCAATAAATATACAAGTTATATTCGTCTCATTTGAATATAGAATGATCCTAATACACTATCTACTTATAGTAAATTTAAATTTTGAATTCACCAAACTATAAAATGTATTTAATAGATATATAGTAGGTATCTATTATTATTAATTTGAAATTGATAAATTCAAAGAATTAAACTATCACGGAAGTTTTTTCTCACAGATATTCTATATTATAAATGAATTATTACTACCTACTATTTTTATATTTATGTTAATTAAATAAAATCAAATCAAACTTACATCTAATTCTTCCATAATTTCTTCAGCATCAGCTGCATTTTCAGGACTTTCTCTTAATTTTTTTTCCAATTTGTCTAAATAACCAGTTTCAGACACTGTTAATTTTTTTAATTCTCCCAATTGACTGGACACATGTTCTAAGATTGCAGTCCTGTTATAAACTAATGATGTCACATCATTCCAACGTGAATTAAGTCTAGTGAACTTCATAGTCAAATATGTATATTTATTTTCAGATTTTTGTTTTTGAGTCATTAACTCGTGAATTTGTAATAAAATGTCACTGCCGGCTTCATTCAACTCTCTAAAACGTACAGTTTCTTTTTCACAAGTTTCTTTCAATATTTGAAATTTACTTTTAATTTGAAATAATTCATTGGAATTTGAAATTTCATCATTTCTATTTCTCGGTGTATTCATTTCTAAATCATTAAGCCATAATTCTGTATTATGAACTCTTTGTAAAATTTCTTCAGTTTTTTGTAAAATTTGATGTAATTTCTTAGAGTTTTGATGATATTGATCTAAAACTTTAGTATAATAATCATTTAATTTTTTAACTTTTTCATTTAAATAATCTTTGTGTTGTTGATCTGCACTTTTAATCAAAATCTCGCTGAAATTTCTTGAACTTATAACATCAATTTCGATTTTCTTTAATTCTGTTGCATGCTCATCATATTCATGGGTTTGTTGTTGCAACAATTTTATTTCTCCTTAAAATAAATTTAGAATAGTTAATAATTTATATATAATAATATACCTAAATCAGTTTTTTAATTTCATTAAAATATACTTAAGACATTAAATACTTAAAAAATAGAGGATAAAATAAATTCTTATATATTGAGCTTTTCTAACATTTTATTGTGTTATTAATTTAAATTACGTATACTAACAAAAAAAATTAAAATATTTTAATTTTTTATAATGCAATATTAAATTTCCAAGAAAAAAAATTTACAATACAATGGTTTCAAATTTAAATACCAGTCAATAAAATGTTTTCCGAATAAAAATAACCTACATATATTTTACCAAAAATATTGTTTCTGTGAGAATAAAATTTAAAAAATTGTATTTACCTAAAACGAAAGGATCTGTTTTTAAAGTTGTTTCTAAATTTTGTAAATTTTGGAAAATATTTTCATATTCAGTTTCAAAGTGATTTAGATTTTCTATTGAAGTATTTTGTTTTATAATTCTTTCATTTATTAAATCAGGTAATTTAGCCCATATTTCAATAAAGTCTTTTATCAAAGTTGTATCATTTTTCTCAACGATATAATTAAAATCTTCTTGCAAATCCTGACACTTTAATTTCAATACATTTAATTTATTCAAATTTGCGTTCATTTTTATAGAATCAGCGACTACAACATTCACATTATCAACTTCGGCTATAAAATCTTGTAATAATTTTAATTTTTGATTTGATTCATCAGGTTCTCCCCATTTCTCATGAATTAAGCTTAAAATAGCTCGTTTCATGTCAATCCAGCTTTCATAGAAAATTTGAAAATCATTTTTCCATTCAATTTCAGTTAAAGTTGAAGTTATTTCTTTTGCATCAGAAATTTCTTTAGAAAGTGAATCCATATCGTTTAAGCGGTTTTCTAAATCTTTTTTGGTAGCATTGTTAGCATGTTGCTTATACCAGTCCCGTGAATCTGCTAAAACTAATTTGAAACCTGTCAAACTTTTATAAAATTTTTCTTTGGCTATCAAATGAGAAATTTCAGTTTTCTGCTGTTCTAAATTTTCTCCCATTTCTTCGTAACGTTGGCAAATTTGATTAACTTGAGTATCTTCCAGATTCAAATTTTGTACGCTATCTTCTATTAAACATTGTTTGAGCAAAATGTTCAGCTCAGAAGGTAAATTATGCTTATGTTTCCATTCTTTTTCGACAGCTTCCAAAATTTCGGATTGATTTCTTAAACTTTGCCGTTGTAAAAACTTTGATTTCTCTTCTAAATTTTCGAGAAAATTAAATGCTTCCAAAATTTTTCCTTCGAGTATATAGTGTTTTTCTGATTTTTGTAATTTTCTTTTTTTATTTGATTGTGGTGATAATTCAGGATCATCATAATGTTCACCAAATTTTATTATCATTTGATAGTCAACCCATGATTGTGGTCGTTCTATTCTTTTTTCGTCTATTTTTTTCGCAAACTTAAATCCCATATGTTCAATTCTTCTCATTTGAATATCAACAATTTGCTTAAGTGCATCTAAGCGATCTTCTAAATTTTCTATTTGTACTAATGCATTGTCATTATCATCTGAATTTTCTTGCATTGAACTTTCAATCATTTGTTTTAAATCCTCTAAATATCTTTGGAGCTCATTTAAATCTGAATCGCAATAACCTAAATCATTCATTCGTCTTGTTATCGAACCAATTTCTTGTAATTCTATAGACTCCATTGTTTTCAAATCTTTTTCGCGTGCGTCCATCCATTGCATAATTATTTTATACTGATGGAGTTTCTCAGAACGAATCTCATTCCACTTAATGACGTGAGACCAACGTTCACCTAGAGCTGTCAATTTATCTTCTAAATCACAAAAGTTCCCAGATTCGTCATTAACAATTACCACCATATTGCTAAGAGCATCTACCAAATTTTGCTGTTGTTTCAAATCCGTTCGTAAGACATTCAAATCTTCTGTTTGCTTATCGATATCTTGCAGTGTAGGACCAAAATCACTCATTCTAGAAATACGATCTTCAGCATTAGTCAAAAATATTCGAAGTTTTTCAATTTGTTCTGTTTGAAATTCAGCGAGACAATTTAAAATTCTTGATTGTACATCAAGGGCTCGAACTCGTAAAGTTTCCCATCTTTCATTTAAAAGCACCATTTGTTGTCTTATTTCATTCTGGTCTTCTTGTGATAAACCTAAAAAATATTAGAATTGAATTTTAATGTACAATTTTTTTCTTTGCTTTAAAGATTTTTAATATATTTAACAAATTTAAAAAAAGGACAACATGTTTTGCAACAGAATAAAAAAGATCTTCCAAACATTATTCGCACTTAATTTGGGGAAAAAAATATTGATAATAATAATTACCTGAAGTTCTTTGGGATTCACTAATTAAATTTGAACCTTCTTCTAGTGCTTCTCCAACAAATTGTTGATGCTCTGTTAATTTTAACATAAAATGTTCGTTTTCATGAAATTTTTGTTTAGCTGTGGTAAAATCAACTGGTTCTTCGACATCCCGAGATAAAATTTCCTCGTCTTCCAATAATAAAGCTAAAACTGATTCTAATGCAGCTTGATAACTGTTAATCTCGATGGAAGCATTTGTTGCTGTTGATAAAGGTCTTGATTTATCGGGAATAGGTAAAAAATCGCTTGCACTTGAATCATCAAATGTAATGTCAACAAAAGTTGATGCAGGTTGATCTATTTTCATGACAGTAAATGTTTCACTTCGAGCAAGCTGCCTTTCAATACCGTCTCGCAAATCCTTTTCTAACAAAATTTCATCCAAGTCTGTTACATTTCCGGGATGGCAGGCTGTAGATTTTCCTGGATCATAACTTATTAGGTTGTCTCTTTCATCTTTTGGTAATTTTTCTTGAACTGAATTATTTGACTCAGATGGAATAATTTGTTCAAAGCTTTCAGAATGTTGAACTACATTTGGAATATTCTCGTTGGATTTTTTTGATTCAATTGCGTGATATAAACACATAACATACATTAAAATAGATTTTTTATCCGGTTTATTAGTGTTAACATCTTCTGGATCTAAAAGTTGTTCAATATTTAAATAACGATCAGCTAAATCGAAAGCTAATTTAAGTCTAAAATTTGGATGCTTTTTTAAGGCATTAGTCAAATCAAATTTTGGTATATTTTCATGTAAAATGAAAAGAAATGCACGTCCATCTGACCAACTTGTTGAAAAATCATTAATCGCAAGGTCATGTGGTTCCGTAAACAGTTTTACCCAATTTAGTAGATTTTTCTCAATACCATTACTAGTACGAGTGTTAACTAGTTGACCATTAAATGATGATGCTATTAACCAGACTAGACCTAGCGTTAATTTTGGATTTCCTTCAACAATATCATCACTAGATATATTCACTAAACGTATTCCTTGTTCTTGTAAAACTTTTAATACTTTATTTAAATTATTAATGTGATGTACTCGCATACGTCCTTTTTCAGGTTTCTAAAATGAAAGAAAATATAATAATTTTCATTGTAATATTAAAGTTATTTTAAACCATATTTAATTCTGATCATTCGATAAAAATTGTTTAATGTTTTTTTTTATATAATAAAGGTGATTCTGTTATTAACCTCATTATTGACTATCGGTGTGGAGATATCTATGTCTGTTAACTACGATTTGACTGAAACGCACGAATTTTTACGTAATTTAAAGACTTTTCACTGATACTAAGGAATTAAACTAATTTCACTAATACTAAGGGATTTCCCTAACTCGTCCAAGTCTACGCAATCTAAAACCGTGTTTTTCTCGCAATGCATCTACATAAAGCTTATTGAAGTGTACATGCGGGTCTAATCTAAACATTTCATGTCCTTATGAACTTTGTATATAACGTTATGGGAATAAAGTATAATCTACTATGTACTTAACAACATTAATTAGATAAGTACTTAATTGAAAAACAAGAAGCTGAAACTTATAGGGGGTAAACACTTCTTGTGACTCAAAAATCAGAAAAAAATATGATGAAATAAATTATTAAAATTAACATTATTATGAACTTACCAACTGTGTATTTGTTAAAGTTCCTAATAACACTAACAATTTATGTCCATCTTTTAAATCCACAAATAAATCTTTGACATGTGGTGTATTGGTTTTTGTCAAATGCGAATTAATCCATTTAGTAAATGTCTTTTTCTGGATATCTTGTCGTTCGTCTGAAATTAAAAAAAGAATCTTATTCAGTAAAATCATAATTGCAATTAGAATTTTTATAATGATACCCTTAGATTGTTGGACTGATCGCAATTTAATATTTACTATTTCCATATTAATATTTAAGTTCAGTAATTTTAAATGGGGAGAAAAATTCCAATATTTAATGTTTATTATACTTTTTAAAGAATAAATTTTAATACAAAAACTTCATCAGAACAAAAAAAAAGTCTTTTCGGAGTGACTGAAAATACAGTATTGGTATTAATTAATAATAATCATTTAAAGATTATGACGAAAATTATGGATGTTGTAACATTGTAATGTGAAATATACTTAATATGTAATAATCATAAAATTATTACGAGAACCGATTATTAGCTTATTCTTATAAATTCATTAAAATATATTATTCGCTTAAGATTAATTTTACAGAAATTTTTAATCTCCCCTTTAAAATGGACTTTTGTAATGAGCTGAGGATACTTTGTGTTTTTTTTCTACCTACCTAGTTATAAAAAAGCTATAATGAAGAGAGATAGATTATCAATAGTTTATATCGCTATAAAGAAATGTAAGTAAGTTTAATCGAAACGAAACAAAGTAACTAAGTACTTATTTTAGTTAACTGTGTTGTTTCACAAGGAAAGTAGTTAGAATTCATTTTTCTTCAACCTATTTTTAAGTGAACTACCCGATGTATTGAAGTCTCCAGCCTTACAGCTTTGTAATTGTACAGATTCATTCAATGAATGACGTAATATTTTAAATACAAATAACTGATGTATAAATAAATAATAATAAAGAAACAAATGATTATAAATTAATTTATATTATTTATAAGCTGAGAATAAAATTAATAGGAGATGTATTACATACTTAATTAAGTAAGTACTATAGATTATAGACATTATAAAATTATAGGGAAACTAAAAATTACTAATTAATTATGAAGTATTCAAGAAAGATACATGCATATGAAAAATGTAAAATATTGTTTTTAATATTAGCACTCACAACAAAAATACATCCATATATATAATAAAATAATGTGTTATTGAATGACTAAGTAAGTTATAACATTACTTGTACTTTCTTTTTTAAATATTTTGAATCAGCTGTCTCAACCAAATATTATAATGCGTAGACATTAATAATTGTGTTTACTTGGAACAAACTACCAAGTCAAACGGATTTAGTAACTCAGCATTAGAAACTTCCTAAACAAATTCACGTTTAACATAATAAAAAATAAAAATTTTGGAATATATATAAAAGATATGTATTAGAATATACCTAGATACATGCTTTTGCGTGTACTTAGTTGTTAGTAGATACAAAAAGGTTGGTCCATAAATACCTCGATAAATACTGTCGGATTTATCAAAGAAAAATAACATTAATAGACTTAGTTAATGAAATGATGTAATTTTTACAAACTAATGTCATTATAAATTTCATTAAATGCATTATAATTTTTACTTATTTTTAATAACTCTAAATCAATGTCATATTAAGAAATTATTATTATTCATATAATTTTGCGACAAATTTGCCCGACTGATAAATGTTTTAAATCCTTTCATCGAGCCGAAATAAATTTAATTTCGATTTGTAAGTTTTTTTGAAGAAAAGCGAGCTTTTGTTTTAATTTTATGAATACCAATATTAATATAACATTCTAATATATAGAACCATCCATCTTCAGATATAAAATTTTTTGACTCCGCAACGGTTTCAAATCAATCCACAAAGTCCACAATGTTCATTATCAGAGAACAATAATAAAATTTCTTTTTTCTCAAAATTCAAGTGTATGTTCAATTATTTTTCCATCCATATAACATATCTACTATGTTTAGTTTGATAATAAACTGTATAAGAATAAAGAATTTTAAATAAAAAAACATTTAAGCCAACTTTTTTTAATTTTTTTTAATTAAGTATTATTCAGTATGCATATTTTTTGATAATTTTTTCATACTGATGACGGCGACGGCCGACGCAACGTATCTCATTCAAATGATGTGTTCATGGCCTTAATAGATTTTATCAACAGTCTACGCAGTAAAGTTTATATCTTTTATGGGAGATTTTTACTGAAATAATAAGTAAGTATGTAGATACATTGGTTGTTTATAATATTTATTTGAAATGCGAATCAATAAATAATTGTTTTCAATTAAATAAAACATACACATAATAGAAATATTTATAATGTATAAAATTGTTGTAGTGCATACATAAGTATAGTAATAAAAAGATAAAAAATTAAATGATACTGTCTACTTAATAATAAAAATAATAATAAAATACATATTTCAATAAGAAATGCGTGCCAATATAGAAAAATCTGTTAATTGAAATTATTGGTATTGATTTTTCCGAGGATTTTTCAATACTAAGAAAAAGTGGAGGAAAAAGTGAATTTCTTGTGGGGAAACATGAGTGAAGAATCCACGATTTCACAGACATCTATGTACAGATTTCAAGTTTTCTCTTACGTAATTTATCTAAATATATCTGAAGTCTGCTAGTTGCAAGGTTGCGAGTTGCGGGCGGGTTCCAAGGAATAAAAGCTCAGTGGTGCGATTTCAGAGTTATAATATAATTAATACAAACTAAGAATTTTATTATTATCAAGTTAATAAAAAAAATACGTCATATGTATAGACTTTTTTATCATAATTCATTTTGACTTTCATACTATAATTTTATCTCATACTGTACATATACTTATTACACTTTATTTTGTTGATAATTTCTTTTTCAATTATTTCATTGTGTGTATATACTTAATATATGTACAGCTAATTTTACATAGCGCACACAAACACATAACACAATTTAAAACAATTTTATTATATTTAATGAATACATATATGTGCATAGTTGTTTAAACCGGCCGCTACAATTGTTTATAAACATAAAAAATTTGTAAAAAATATTCTCTATAAGTAAATGAATTGAATGAAACTTATAATAATTTGATATTGGTAAGTATATAATGTAATTTTTCCTTTTTTTAACTAAGTATTGTATAATATGTTAATATAGTTATTATAACTATAAACAATAATTGTACTGTATAACATTGTAATATATCGCTGGTGTTATCCGGAGGCATGATTTTTACTTTATATCGTTTTTGTGTTCCCCAAACTCTTAAATCATAATCAAATCAATATCATACATAAGTCTCGACATAAGTTGTAGTTAAGTTACAAACTTATTGTCTCTATTAAAATTCTAATTCCAAAATTTTAAATACTTTGTAGAAAAAGTTGGGAAATTCCATAAGTATATATATACTTAAAACTAAGAAATTTCTAATCGGGAATTTGCAAATTTATTCTAAATCGCCCATATACTCATCATGTTGAAATAATTCGATTATGCAAACGAAAATATTTTAAAATAAAAATTAATTAAGTATAACGTCGGTTTGCAGGAAGAAATGACCAACCCCCAAAATCAAGTTTATCGCATTAAGTGTTACATTTTTCTTATGTTTTCAATTCATTTTTGAATTTGGAAGAATGCTGAACCTGAAATTTATGTGGTATGCAAACATCTGACTTCAAGTGTTTTTAAAATTGCATTTATCAGAAACTATAAAATTCAATTTGGACATTTATTCCTCCCAATCAAAATGTTTGAAATCTTAATAAGGTTCGATATTAATATATACCAAGTATATATTCGCTTTAAGTAAATTATCATTTTCTATACAGGCTTCGGAACCGTTGTGTACATAGAACCGGGCGGGATATTAATATACTTAAAGTAGTTATATAAGCTAACATTTTTAATTTATACACATCTAAGTAAGTAAAATTGTATTCTCCGTTATATCATTCATGTATAAAAATAATCGAATAATATTCACCAGTAAGTAATATACATAGTTACTTATATAAAAAATTATAGGTAGAAAATATTTTATTTGTTAGTTTTTTTTTCAATGAAAGAATTATAGTTAGACGACATTCATAATCAAAATGTGCAATATTTTTCCCATTCATTCATTCTATTTGCTTATCGCGTATCGTAAGTTTTTATTCTCAAATAGGCATAAAATTTATTATTTCCAAATTGAAAGAATTTAAGTTATTTAATTAAATTAGGAAGCAAAATAATCGAATATAAAGGTTATTGGCATTAAAAGTCATAATTGCTCAATTTTATTGAGAAAACAAAAATATTTATTTTTAAAAAAATTAAAAAAAAAGAAAATAAATTCAATTAAAATTCAAATAATCGCTTCACATAATGGAAATACGATTTTAAAATAAATATCGTTGAACTTAAAAGAAATACTTTCTTATATGTACTGAATTGTTAAGAACTACCTAACTACTTGTAGTTAACTTAATTTTTAAATTGATGACGTACCTGCTTAGGTCGAACCGATATTTAATAAAATTTTCTGACATTGATTGAGGCTAAGTAAATAAGTTAGGAGAAATAAGTAATCATATCGAGATATAAACTATGAACTACTCTTATTTAAGTTTCAAATCATAAGAAAATCAAAAAAGTTTGAAGCAATTTATACTTATTCATTCACAGAAACTATATATGTACCTAAATACGAGTACAATTGAGAATTATAAGTAAATACCGAGGTAAATACTTATATATAAATTAAGCTAAGTACTCCTTTGACCTAATTTACTGATCGAAGTTATATTGTTCTAAAGAGAAATAAGATTATTTTATTTAAATTTGAGTATAAGTAACTTTTTTTTGCGCGAATAAAATCAACATGGTTCTCGAAGTCTAAAAATTTTTATCAACATGAACTCTTTTGTATAATGTTTATCGTGAACTAAGTACATATTATAACCTGCACAATATTAAAAGAAATGAAAATAAAACAAAAAATAAAAAGTTGCGTATTTTGTTTATTGATTTAATCATAAGGTTACTACTTCATATTGATTAATAGAATTTATTGAATATTTTTAATGGTTCAATAAATTAGTATAAACATAGAGCATAAGTATAGTTCATTTTCAATGTGAAAATTTTTATTTCATGGTTTTATATACTTAATATAATTTTGATACGCATGATTTTTCAAATTTAATAAGCGTTCTAAACGCTTTTTATACATTTTGTGTTCAAAGAAAAATAAAAATTATTAAATCAACTATTATTTTCTGAAAATAATTCAGTTCCATATACTAACATAACATGTATATTTAACTCTCGATTTAACTAATTAATGATTGGAATTGAAAAGAGATTTCACAATCTTTATTTATCAGAATAAAATTTTTTTTAATTCAATTTCAGTTTTCTAAAAAAGAGATATAAATACTTAAAATAGAAATTCGAATAACAATATAATCAAATCAAAATTTCAATAAAAAATATAAAAAAATCTTACGGAAGAAAACCATAATTTTTTATTCTAATTAAGTATATTTTGAAGTGAAAAGATAAGAGAAAAATTTCCAATGATATTCATTAATATTTCAATAATAAATTCCCGAAAAAAAAACCATTCAGTAAATTTTAATAATCTTTAACATTTACATTTTACATTTAAAAGTGATTATGAAATTTTTAATTGATTTTATATAAACTTAATATAATTTGGTCCCACAATTTCTACGATCTTGTTTTCATTCTTATTTATAGTAGGTAGATATACTTATAATATAGTTTAGAACTTTTCTAAAAAAATTTAACTATAATACTTATTGGCTTAGTAGAAGTTTTATAAATAAATCAAGTTCTATAATAAATAAAATTGCCAAATTTATTTAGAAGTTCGAAACAATATTCACCGAAATCCACTACTTAGTTTAACATCATTCGTAACAAAATAAAATTGCTCCCAATACACAATTATGGAACACATTATGAATTTATAAAAAAAAAAAAAATAGTATAATTTAACAACCTGGTTCATCTGTTGATGCCATAGTGATGAAAACGTGTTCAAGTTAGAAGTTTTTCAAAAATATATTCTTATCATAAAAACAAAATTATAAATGATTCACAGTATTTGTTATCTAACTTCTTATCTTTTATAAGGTATTTTATTTTGTAAACAAATAATTCATTTTACATAATATACCATACAGCATATCGCAGTGTAAGGTCTGTTTTTGATAATAAATAGGTGTATTATATATATAATTTTTTATTATATATTAAAATATAAGTTAGAACTTAAGTAAATATTTGTTTGTTTTTTTTTATGAAAAAAAAAACCGGGGAAAAAAATCATAAAATAATAATGACGACTTTAATTAAAAAAAAAAGCGCGCGAAATACTCCCAACTATTCTATTCGAAGTCACGTGAATAACTACTTAATAAAAATTCTAAAACTGTTTCATATAAAATGTATGACGAAAAATAAAAAAATATAAGAAAATTGAGAAACTTTATTTTAAAGTTCAGAACTTGTGGTTATTGAGGGATTTTATTTTATTATTATTATTATTATTTAAATAAATATATATGCAAGTAAATGATTTTGATATATAAGTAATATTATTTTGAAAAAGTATTAAATTTTTTGGGATTTTATTTCAAATAGTACAAGCATAATTGTATGTATATAACTAGTATTATAGTCAGTCACCATCACAAGTAGTCACTGAATACTTTCAATTTTTTAAAATGAGAGAGTGGTTCAAATTTTCTTAAATTTGATTTAAATAGTTACTTATAACTCATGTTACTACATGATATAGATACATAGTATATAAAAAATTCTTTTTAAAAGTTCTATTTTTTTTTAATTGTTGCAAATTAAACAATTTATCATTGATTAACAACAATTAACAAACCATGATAAAAAAAACTATTAAAAAAAATAGAATTTAACTAAATTTTGCATACTTATCAACTTACAGAAATTTCTGTTTAAAAGATTTATATACTTAGTTATTAAATATTCGAAGATTGGCAGACTTTTTTTTGTAACAAAAAAAGTGCAATAAGCAAATAACTATGATTTTATTTTTATAGACGATAGAATAATTGATTTACCCTAATTGAAGTTTAAAGCTGAAATAAGTAAACCTCGAAATAAACTAAATAATACGTCTACAAAAATTACTATAGTTATAACAAAATTTGGCATTAAGTAATGAAAAAAGTTTTATGTCAAGTGAAAAAAAAACAGAAAAAAACAATGAAAACATATTTCCTGGAATTACTAATACACGACTTATATCTTTTTTCATGACTTTTGTCAGCATCAGCAAAAATCGAGGCAAAAATATTCACAGACAATCCCACATTTTATTTAGTTTTTTTGTACTTAGTTCCAAGAAAAATAATTAAACAATCCGTTTTTAAGGAAAATTTGCACATAAATAGATACGGAATGGATTCATCCACGGACAAACCACTTACTTTTATATCGGTGTGAAGTTAGCAACGAAAGTTATCCACGATTTTCTAGCAACATGTTGCGCAACATGTTGCTATCAGCAACGATTTCTATCCACGAATTTTTGAAAAAAATACTTATTGGAAAGTCATGGTCATCCACGATTTTTTAGCAACATGTTGCGCGACATTTTAAGTTGGCAATGAATTATTAAATTACCAACCACGAATATTTAAAATTTTTTAAAGAGTGTTTTGAAAAGTCAGCCACGAATTTTGTATTGAAATTTTTTACACTAGCAACGAATTTTTTTTTACAAGAATTTTTTAAGCTAGCAACGAATTTTTTTAAAGAGTATTTCTGAAAGTCAGCCACGATTTTTATATCGAAATTTTTTACACTAGCAACGAATTTTTTTTTTACAAGAATTTTGAAAGCTAGCAACGAATTTTTTAAAGAATATTTCTGAAAGTCAGCCACGATTTTTATATCGAAATTTTTTACACTAGCAACGAATTTTTTTTTACAAGAATTTTGAAAGCTAGCAACGAATTTGTTTAAAGAGTATTTCTGAAAGTCAGCCACGATTTTTATATCGATATTTTTTACACTAGCAACGAATTTTTTTTTTTACAAGAATTTTGAAAGCTAGCAACGAATTTTTTTAAAGAATATTTCTGAAAGTCAGCCACGATTTTTATATCGAAATTTTTTACACTAGCAACGAATTTTTTTTTACAAGAATTTTGAAAGCTAGCAACGAATTTGTTTAAAGAGTATTTCTGAAAGTCAGCCACGATTTTTATATCGAAATTTTTTACACTAGCAACGAATTTTTTTTTTACAAGAATTTTGAAAGCTAGCAACGAATTTTTTAAAGAATATTTCTGAAAGTCAGCCACGATTTTTGTATCGAAATTTTTTACACTAGCAACGAATTTTTTTTACAAGAATTTTTTAAGCTAGCAACGAATTTTTTTAAAGAGTATTTCTGAAAGTCAGCCACGATTTTTATATCGAAATTTTTTACACTAGCAACGAATTTTTTTTTTACAAGAATTTTGAAAGCTAGCAACGAATTTTTTAAAGAATATTTCTGAAAGTCAGCCACGATTTTTATATCGAAATTTTTTACACTAGCAACGAATTTTTTTTTTACAAGAATTTTGAAAGCTAGCAACGAATTTTTTTAAAGAGTATTTCTGAAAGTCAGCCACGATTTTTATATCGAAATTTTTTACACTAGCAACGAATTTTTTTTTTTACAAGAATTTTGAAAGCTAGCAACGAATTTTTTAAAGAATATTTCTGAAAGTCAGCCACGATTTTTATATCGAAATTTTTTACACTAGCAACGAATTTTTTTTTACAAGAATTTTGAAAGCTAGCAACGAATTTTTTTAAAGAATATTTCTGAAAGTCAGCCACGATTTTTGTATCGAAATTTTTTACACTAGCAACGAATTTTTTTTTTACAAGAATTTTGAAAGCTAGCAACGAATTTTTTAAAGAATATTTCTGAAAGTCAGCCACGATTTTTATATCGAAATTTTTTACACTAGCAACGAATTTTTTTTTTACAAGAATTTTGAAAGCTAGCAACGAATTTTTTTAAAGAGTATTTCTGAAAGTCAGCCACGATTTTTATATCGAAATTTTTTACACTAGCAACGAATTTTTTTTTTTACAAGAATTTTGAAAGCTAGCAACGAATTTTTTTAAAGAGTATTTCTGAAAGTCAGCCACGATTTTTATATCGAAATTTTTTACACTAGCAACGAATTTTTTTTTTACAAGAATTTTGAAAGCTAGCAACGAATTTTTTAAAGAATATTTCTGAAAGTCAGCCACGATTTTTATATCGAAATTTTTTACACTAGCAACGAATTTTTTTTTTACAAGAATTTTGAAAGCTAGCAACGAATTTTTTTAAAGAGTATTTCTGAAAGTCAGCCACGATTTTTATATCGAAATTTTTTACACTAGCAACGAATTTTTTTTTTACAAGAATTTTGAAAGCTAGAAACGAATTTTTTTAAAGAATATTTCTGAAAGTCAGCCACGATTTTTGTATCGAAATTTTTTACACTAGCAACGAATTTAAAATTCTTATTTTTTAAAACTTTTTTATTTTTATCTCAGCCAATGTTTTTGTACACAAGAATCTCTAAAAATTATAGTAGTAACTCTCATTTGTCTTGAATTTTAGTTCTGAAAACAAGAAATAATCAAAAAACTCGAATAGATTTAAAAGCTTATTTCCCAACACACTGTGAAGTGTTATTATTGGGAAATATGCCTATATAATTGATATTAATTAAAACTGAAATTAACAAAATTTTCTTATTATTTCAGTTTTAATTAATATCAATTATATAGGCATATTTCCCAATAATAACAATCCATAGTGTGTTGGGAAATAAGCTTTTAAATCGATTCTAGTTTTATTGATTATTATTTGTTTTCAGAACTAAAATTCAAGACAAATGAGAGTTACTTCAATAATTTTTAGAGATTCTTGTGTACAAAAACATTGGCTGAGATAAAAAAAAAAGTTTCTTAAATTAAAATTTAAAATTCGGTGCTAGTTGTAAAAAATTTCGATATGAAAATCGTGGCTGACTTTCAGAAATATTCTTCAAAAAAATTCGTTGCTAGCTCTCAAAATTCTTGTAAAAAAAAAATTCGTTGCTAGTGTAAAAAATTTCGATATAAAAATCGTGGCTGACTTTCAGAAATATTCTTTAAAAAAATTCGTTGCTAGCTCTCAAAATTCTTGTAAAAAAAAAATTCGTTGCTAGTGTAAAAAATTTCGATATAAAAATCGTGGCTGACTTTCAGAAATATTCTTTAAAAAATTCGTTGCTAGCTTTCAAAATTCTTAAAAAAAAAATTCGTTGCTAGTGTAAAAAATTTCGATATAAAAATCGTGGCTGACTTTCAGAAATACTCTTTAAACAAATTCGTTGCTAGCTTTCAAAATTCTTGTAAAAAAAAATTCGTTGCTAGTGTAAAAAATTTCGATATAAAAATCGTGGCTGACTTTCAGAAATATTCTTTAAAAAAATTCGTTGCTAGCTTTCAAAATTCTTGTAAAAAAAAAAATTCGTTGCTAGTGTAAAAAATTTCGATATAAAAATCGTGGCTGACTTTCAGAAATACTCTTTAAACAAATTCGTTGCTAGCTTTCAAAATTCTTGTAAAAAAAAATTCGTTGCTAGTGTAAAAAATTTCGATATAAAAATCGTGGCTGACTTTCAGAAATATTCTTTAAAAAATTCGTTGCTAGCTTTCAAAATTCTTGTAAAAAAAAAATTCGTTGCTAGTGTAAAAAATTTCGATATAAAAATCGTGGCTGACTTTCAGAAATACTCTTTAAACAAATTCGTTGCTAGCTTTCAAAATTCTTGTAAAAAAAAATTCGTTGCTAGTGTAAAAAATTTCGATATAAAAATCGTGGCTGACTTTCAGAAATATTCTTTAAAAAATTCGTTGCTAGCTTTCAAAATTCTTGTAAAAAAAAAAATTCGTTGCTAGTGTAAAAAATTTCGATATAAAAATCGTGGCTGACTTTCAGAAATACTCTTTAAAAAAATTCGTTGCTAGCTCTCAAAATTCTTGTAAAAAAAAAATTCGTTGCTAGTGTAAAAAATTTCGATATAAAAATCGTGGCTGACTTTCAGAAATACTCTTTAAAAAAATTCGTTGCTAGCTTTCAAAATTCTTGTAAAAAAAAAATTCGTTGCTAGTTGTAAAAAATTTCGATATAAAAATCGTGGCTGACTTTCAGAAATATTCTTTAAAAAATTCGTTGCTAGCTTTCAAAATTCTTGTAAAAAAAAAAATTCGTTGCTAGTGTAAAAAATTTCGATATAAAAATCGTGGCTGACTTTCAGAAATACTCTTTAAAAAAATTCGTTGCTAGCTCTCAAAATTCTTGTAAAAAAAAAATTCGTTGCTAGTGTAAAAAATTTCGATATAAAAATCGTGGCTGACTTTCAGAAATACTCTTTAAAAAAATTCGTTGCTAGCTTTCAAAATTCTTGTAAAAAAAAAATTCGGTGCTAGTTGTAAAAAATTTCGATATAAAAATCGTGGCTGACTTTCAGAAATATTCTTTAAAAAAATTCGTTGCTAGCTTTCAAAATTCTTGTAAAAAAAAAATTCGTTGCTAGTGTAAAAAATTTCGATATAAAAATCGTGGCTGACTTTCAGAAATACTCTTTAAAAAAATTCGTTGCTAGCTTTCAAAATTCTTGTAAAAAAAAAAATTCGTTGCTAGTGTAAAAAATTTCGATATAAAAATCGTGGCTGACTTTCAGAAATATTCTTTAAAAAATTCGTTGCTAGCTTTCAAAATTCTTGTAAAAAAAAAATTCGTTGCTAGTGTAAAAAATTTCGATATAAAAATCGTGGCTGACTTTCAGAAATATTCTTTAAAAAAATTCGTTGCTAGCTTTCAAAATTCTTGTAAAAAAAAAAATTCGTTGCTAGTGTAAAAAATTTCGATATAAAAATCGTGGCTGACTTTCAGAAATACTCTTTAAACAAATTCGTTGCTAGCTTTCAAAATTCTTGTAAAAAAAAATTCGTTGCTAGTGTAAAAAATTTCGATATAAAAATCGTGGCTGACTTTCAGAAATATTCTTTAAAAAATTCGTTGCTAGCTTTCAAAATTCTTGTAAAAAAAAAATTCGTTGCTAGTGTAAAAATTTCGATATAAAAATCGTGGCTGACTTTCAGAAATACTCTTTAAAAAAATTCGTTGCTAGCTCTCAAAATTCTTGTAAAAAAAAAATTCGTTGCTAGTGTAAAAAATTTCGATATAAAAATCGTGGCTGACTTTCAGAAATACTCTTTAAAAAAATTCGTTGCTAGCTTTCAAAATTCTTGTAAAAAAAAAATTCGTTGCTAGTGTAAAAAATTTCGATATAAAAATCGTGGCTGACTTTCAGAAATATTCTTTAAAAAATTCGTTGCTAGCTTTCAAAATTCTTGTAAAAAAAAAAATTCGTTGCTAGTGTAAAAAATTTCGATATAAAAATCGTGGCTGACTTTCAGAAATACTCTTTAAAAAAATTCGTTGCTAGCTCTCAAAATTCTTGTAAAAAAAAAATTCGTTGCTAGTGTAAAAAATTTCGATATAAAAATCGTGGCTGACTTTGAAAAACACTCTTTAAAAAATTTTAAATATTCGTGGTTGGTAATTTAAAAATTCATTGCCAACTTAAAAATGTCGTGCAACATGTTGCTAAAAAATCGTGGATGAGCATGATTTTCCAATAAGTATTTTTTTCAATAATTCGTGGATAGAAATCGTTGCTGATAGCAACATGTTGCGGAACATGTCGCTAGAAAATCGTGGATAACTTTCGTTGCTAACTTCACATCCCTTACTTTTATGCTATCGAAATATTTTATTATTTACGTCTACTTATGAAGTTCTTATTCAATACTCTTATTATTACCCAGCATATTAGTTGTTTTATTGAAAACATAACTACTTACCTACAAAAGAAGTGGAAGTAAAAAGAATTAAAACTAAAGGAAAATATAAAATTTATTAATCATAGTTAGTTCAATATAAGTAAACATGTGCTATTATACTTCAATATGTAATGTATTTTATGCAAAATAGGCACACAAAATGTACAATGTGCCATTGGGAAAGGACAAGGATTTGCAACAAGCAAGTTAATAAACTCTAATGTTGTAAACTGATATGATTTGAAATGTATTAACTTTTGTTTTCTTTTTAGTTTAGTTATTTATACTTAACTTTATACTGTATTTTTTTTTTTAATTTTTACAGGCATAAATACTTAAGTATATTAAGTATATATATATACATAGAATACGCAATTATGCATGCACACCCAAACAACACATGTATACTGACAATAGAATCATAGTTCAGTATTATTTTATATAAGTTCTTGCGTACTTATCAATTTACTTTATAAAAAAAAACTTGTTACAATTTTTGTACAACAGTATAAATAAAACTTGCTCCGAAAATTAAGGAAGCACTGGTATACTGTTTTCTTTTAAGCTTGTTTTAGGGCGTTATGAAAATGGAAAAAAACTCTCGAAGAATACAAACACCATTATAATTAGAAGGGTATATTTGCCGTTGTGGTAAATATACTTAGAACCCTAATTATTGTTAGATAACTACTTGAGTGTATCTCAAACATATAAAAGTAATCTAGGTATACGTATGTATGTATACTTTCAGTACTGCATACGCATCAACATACATATATATCAAATATCAATATGTACATTCACATCAATATACATATCAATATTAAAATCCCATCTTTGGACAAATTAACATATTCTTGAACTGTAAAAACCTTTTTTTTTATTTACCTTGAAATTTTATTGTGCAATAGTTTAGTATTTATTTTATTTTTATTATTCAAAAAACTATTTAAGTAATTCATTTTATGTCCCTAAAAGTATTCTAAATCAAAGAAATTGTGATAAACTTATTATAGGTCAGTCAAGGAATATAACTATAATTTGGTTTTGTGTAATTTATCGTAACTACGGCTACTCGATCTGAAGATTTTCGCTATCCTTGTGGGGCTCCACAAATTACAACACTTTTTTAGTAGCCTACCTACGGATACGCGATTGGGGTACTTTTTGGCTAGTTTTCCCGGGCTTCATGAACCATAAATTCAGAATCTCGTAACCCATCTACATAAAATTTTTGCCCCTAATCCTGCGGTCCAAATACGCAGATATTACGGCAACGTCGTGGATAACTATCATGAATAGCTTTACATCCCTAATAAACCGAGATAAAAACTTTATGTAGGTGTTTATGTAAGTTATGTAAGTTGCTTAGCAAGGAACTTTATAACATATGTTATTCATTTAAGTATTATAAGTAGTTGACTAAGTTATAGCAATAATCCTTACAAACTTGCTTATAAAAACTCTTTTAAACATCAACTGAACTTTATTAATTATGTAGATTCCTGTTTGAAATATTTAGGAAAATTAAACTAAAGGTATATACATGTGTGGCAGTAGTAGACTTGATACTTATGGAGCTAAAAATTAGAAAAAAAAATTGTTTTTCGTTTGTTTATTAACTAAAAGATATACAAATAATATATCAACAATAATACAAAAATAAAAAATCATATTTTATTCATTTCCATATTTGTAACATTTGATCTCATTTCCTCATTATCTCAACAAGACAATATGAAATCAGATAAAGTCTCGTTAAACATTGGCAAAGTATGAATGAAGAAATAAAAATACTTAATTCAAACAAGATTGCTTTCAAGTGTATTAAAAATTACAGCATATAAGCACTTATCCACTTAAATAGTTATAATATCGTATAATTTCAGATTAACGACCCGACGGACGTAACGATTATACTCATACATATAGAGTTACTTATGTTGATTTTGATTAGTTAAAGAAACCATGATGACTTAAATGTAAGCACTTTGGTTAGAAATTTTAGATTTAAGTACTTATATATTTACTTATAACAAAACAATTTCTACACTAATCAAAATAAAAGGTTAGAATTTTCCAAAATATGTACTTATTTACCACAAAAGGCCCGCAATACAACAAAATACATGTTAACAAATGACTGAATGACTAAATAATTAAATACTTACCCTGCCCTGGTAAACAAGACAAGTTATTTAATTTTAACATTGTAGTTTTTATAAATGTGTTAATACCTCGGTTAATACTAACTTATAGTTACTTGTACTGATGTGTACACATATTTATGATTAAAATAAATCTGATAATGATAATCTTTTGAATAAATATCTACAATCTACCTACATGGACGCTTACTGATAACATAATCGTTTTTAAACTACTGTCGAAATTAAGAAAATAACGAGGAAAACAAGTATGTATGTAATGAGTTAAGCAATAAAATAAGTAAGTTAATTATTTAATTTGTAGCTTGATTTCTACGAACCTATGATCTCGACAGATTTATTGTATGCAAAATGTAAAATTCTTCATTTTTATTCCGAAAATGTAAAAGCTTTTGATATACCTAATTATAAAAATAGGTAAACATGTTAATATATTTACATACTAAGTATAAGTACTTGTCTACTTATTTACTTATTTATAATCAAAAATTAACTCAATTGTTTTGAGATGTTAGACATAAGATTAATAGAAGTTAAATTCAGCTTTAAACTTATTTTAACAATTTATTTAGAGATTTATCATAACTTCAATAAAATAAAAAAATCAAAGTAATTATTTTATAAATAGAAATTGTGATGTGAAATGTGGATTTTTTGTTAAATAAATAAGTCTATAGGTATTGACGTATATACATAATTCATATTTTACATTACAATTACAATTATTTTTGTACACCTTAGAAACAAAAAGAAAATATGTAGAAAGTTTTCATTAAAGGCTTTAACTATTAAAAAAAATTGTTAAATCATAAAATTTCGAAAATTATTTCTTCTCTTGTTGTTGTTTTTTTTTTTTTTTGTAGTTGAGCTCGTACTTATAAATATCTATTTATCTTAAGTTTTGCAATGTTTTAAATTTACAACCAAAAAAGTATCAACGAAATCAAATGACGAAAATTTCATAAAAAATTTTATTTTGGTTTTACTTGTACTGATGTGTACACATATTTATGATTAAAATAAATCTGATAATGATAATCTTTTGAATAAATATTTTCTTATTTGTACAATCAAAGAAATATGCACCCATATGCTGCGAGAAATAAGAGGAGAAATACTTATATGTAAAAACCACATAACGTCATGTAGTGATGGAAATGAGCTGTATTTAGCATACGTTTAATTGTTTCAACTTATACTTACTTATTGTTTCAACATATAAACCGACCCTGACGAAGTAATGTAAGACAATATATATTTTACATATTATCTGAAGCCGATAGGTCGATGTATGCTGATTGTCTTTATTTGAGTAATTTTAATTTTGATTCTTTTCGAATCTTCATGAAATGTCTTAGTTGACGCCGGAGGAAGTAGTAGGATATTTTACACTAATTCTTCTACTTTTTTATATAACTTCTATTTTTTATTTATTTATATTCTTTACTTTTTAATTTTTTCTCTCTTCCTTTAAAATTTTTTACTAGGGAAACTATTCTTTGTGTTATGTGATATGTCACTAGTGATTTCGTTATTTATCAGAAACGAGACTTGCTCTTAGAGTTTCATGTTTTTTTTCTATACCTCTTTTTTTTAATTTCTTTTCTGATGCTTGATTTAAACATCGTTTGGTGGTTCTATTAATTTTCCATTGCATGCTTCGTACCGAGCCCTCTCCTCTCATATTAGCATGTATATGAGAGTGATGGTAAAGTTTTCATGGCAATTTATTGCCTTGAAGTGCAGTTGTGTTAAGATACACCCCCAACTCATTAATATTTAATGGGCCTATTCCACTCTTGACGGTGGTAGAATCAAATATACTTAAAGGAGGAGATGTTAATGATCGGCGCACTCTATGAGGCAGCTAAGAAATAAATGAACGAGGTGAGTCACTTTTTTATTTTATTGATGGAAAAATCTAATAGTATGTAACAGAGGATGTACCACTACTTTCAAATTTCTCAGCTTTTCTGGCTGGAAAGATGTCATGTAAAAACAACACAGAATTTTTTAAGTGGAACAATTGGCGGGTTTCCTGCGACAAAAAACCTTTTTCAGATCATAGTTAAATTAAAAATCCAATGTTTTTATTATTTTTGATCATACATATTACATAAAATAATAAAACACATGTCTCGATAAAAGTAACTAAATATTTCGAAACAGTTATTAACAAAGTATGTAAGTATATATAGAAATAAATAGTTACAAATATTTATGTACACACATTTCAAAGCAATTAAATTTTCATATTTTCTAGATTTTCCGGAATGATTGAAAATTTTTATGAATGGGTGTTTCGCTAGAGGCAAAAAATAACAACTAAGTAATCATTAAACAATTTTCAAATGTGGGATGAATTTTAGGTGCAATAAATATTGAAAAAAAAAAATTTTATAATCCTTATTTATTGCTTACAATCTTTACGTCAATTTGATGTTAAAATAATGCAAAAAAAAAGTTTTGTTTTGATGATATACTTAGTGCCTTCTTAACTAGTTACTTACTTATAAAAAAAACTTAAAAACATCTCGGAAAAAACCCTTTATTTATTACTTAATTACATTTTTCACATCAATTTGATGATAAAATAATAAAGTAAATAATAAACATAATACCTCGCATATTACATACTTAACTTTAACAACAATTAATATTTAAACTTGCCGTAGATGCTCAAGAATGTTAAAATCTATGTTCAAACCGAGATTAAAACTTATATTTGTTATAACTACATCTGATCTTATTGAAGATTACATCGATTTAGAATTGTTATTTCCAACATACTTACAAGTTAATACTCATAAGTTATGTAAGTAGTTCTAATATAAATCAATCAACTTAACAAGATTAAGAGACCATTTTTGGTCATTCTTTAAGAAAATCCGTAGGTGTTAATTCGATCTAAAATGTTAATGGTAAATATACAATTTTTAACTTATGATATTATGTATTTTCCCTGGTATTTATTTTTCTTAAATTTTAAGAATCGTCATGACAATAGTTTAGTAAAGTTGTTGAGATTAAAATGTCAACAAAACATAAGTAAGTAAGTAAGTAGTTATACCTAGACTTACACCTACTAATATATATTTAAAAACTGTATGATGGTTGGTTCCTGTTATGTTAAGTACTTACTTATATGTTTTTATTATACTATTGTTTTTGAAAGGTCAGTTATAAGTAGGTAATTATTTAAAATGTTAAATAAATAAGTAAGTACTCAAGTATGTTATTAAGAATAAAAATAATGAGTATAAATAAATGTATCAATAAATGTATCAATAAATGGGTACGTCTACTTTAAGTTAACTATTTCTCACCCGGAAATATATATAAATCGATATAAATAGTTAATCTGAATGTCAAAAATATCTCAAATTCAATAATAATATATAACTAAGTAGTTACATACTTAACTATTTTATAAAATTCGGGATAAGTAAGTAAGCTCCTAAGTAACTAACCACACTTACTTCGATATTTACCGAGTATTTACTTTTGTTTTTATTAAATAACTACTTCACATACTTAATAGACTTACATAAGTAAGTCAGTATAATTTTTATTATTCCATATGAACTTAAACAAATAAATATACTTTTTATTGTTACTTTTTTTTAAAGTGTGGTCTCCATTAGATTACATAGCCGATTAATAACCTTCATTCAATATTTTTCAATTTTTTTTTTTATTGTCAAACCACTATGCATATCTGAGCATTGTTGTACAATTTTCTCATCTTTATTATTATAATTATTATTAAAAACAAATATATAGTTGAGTATATGTACATATGTATGATGAAATTAAAAAACAGAAAAAACTATACTTAATAGAGTTTAAAATACAAAAAAAAAATATGTATACTGTATACCTAAACAAGTTTATATTTTAATTTTAAAACTGATGGTTTAAAGTTTATATCATTTAAAAAATTAAGATGCGCCAGCGCATTTTTTATTTGAAGATTTAAAGATAAATAAATTTACCTTGTAACATCAGTGTTAAGAGCGGCAATATTGAATTTTAAATTATAATAATAAACTTTTTTTTTTTTTTTTTTTTTTAATATACAAATGTAACTATGAATCGAGCTAAGAACTTAAACTTAAGTTTATAAGTAAGTACTTAGTTATTTTAGAAATAGAATACCAGGGGCTCGACCAGGGGAATATTTACTTAAAAATTTTCATGAAAAAAAAAAAAATTACGAAAAAAAATTTCAGTTTATCTCAAATTTAATGAAAAGAATTTTTTTATTTCCAATCAAACAACTAAAGCTTGAACAAAAATATGTAAGTCTACTTAGTTCAATAAATCCGCAGACAACAAATTTATAACCTTCTTTAGTTCCGTTTAGTTTGTAACTTTTCTTCTTTAATATTATTGAAAACAATACTTAAGTAGGTATACTTATTTTATTTAGTCGAGGATCCCATAATACTACATTAACATCGAGGGGTCAACCACCAAGGGAATACTTGTATTTTGCTTCGGCAATAACGGCAATAAGTTGGCAATACAGGGAATAATTCAATTACTTGCGGCAATAAAGCAATACAGGGGAATTTTTGGCAATACAGGGAATTTTAGGCAATAAATTGGCAATAAGAGCAATAAATTGGGAATACGAGTAATAGTTTGGCAATATTTCATCTATAATGTCATAATTATACACAATACATTAACATTTTCTAATAAAAAAATTAATAGTGCGTTCCGAAACTGAGAATATTTTAGAAACTGAAAAATTATTTTAATTTCTAGGATTTCTAGTGTTGGAACGACACGATTTCACAGCTGTTATTTTACATGTTTTCAAATAATTTCAGTTTTGGGAACGCATTCTTTAAGTATTGCTTTTTATGTAAATATTGCAAATGTATACTTTTTACAGAAAATATTCTACATACTACAAACAAATAGAAAAGAAACTACCGTTACTGCCACAACGCTCCTCCTAATCAAAGATAACTAAGTAGCTTTGGTTCTAATCAAGGAATAAATCACTCTGATATTTGTGGAACAAAAGTTGATATTGCAATATATTTCCATACAAATTTCTACCTAAAATATATTTCCAAACAAAACAATGAAAAAAAATTTTTTTTTTCAAATAATTTCTATGAAAAAGTATATTTCTTATCTAACTTATATATTTTTTATGAAGAAATATATTTCTTATCGAAAAATCAATAACTACCAAAAATATATTTTTCAAATAATTTGCATTGAAGAAATATATTTTGTTCACAAATAACTATGAAGAAATATATTTCTACACAAATAACTAAAGAAATATATTTTCTACACAAATAACTAGGAAGAAATATATTTTCTACACAAATAAAGAAATATATTTTCTACACAAATAAAGAAATATATTTTCTACACAAATAAAGAAATATATTTTCTACACAAAATAACCAATTTGTGAAAGCGAAAGGAGACAAAGAATACTTTTTTTTCATTCAATCAGCCCAAAAAAAAATAATAATTATAATAAGTATTAATCATAATATTAAAAAAAGTTATTGTAAAGTCTTTAAATATTAAGTAACTAATAAGCGAGTCACACTACAACTAAAAAGCCACTACTCATGACGGCTTTTTTAAATGCGTTCACACTTGCACTTTTTGGTTTTTTTTTCTTTTTTTTTCTCGTTTTGTCATATCTTTTTCCTTTTTTTTTGGGAATTTTTTTTGTTTTTTTATCCGTTTTTTTTAAAAAATTGCCGCCAACTTCCTGAAAGTATGCAATTGTTAGTTTATTTTTTTCTCACAGAGCTCATTTGTTATTTGATCCCTGATTTTCTAGTGGCTTTTTGAAAAGCCACTAGCTTTTTTTTCTTTTTTTTGTATGGAAAAAGCCACGAAATAGCCACAACGATGATAGCTTTTTCAAAAAGCCATTAAAAAGCCGAAGTGTGACAGCCTTATTAGTCTATAAATATTAAGTAAGTTTTTTTTTATAGGTAGCATTTTTTCTTTTTCTTATGCCGTCAAAGTATTATAATTTACTACCCAACATGTATAACAATTTTTTCTGGCAAAAATTATTTTTCGAAAAAATTAATTGAAAATTATTTTTATAAAAGTTCAATAATACTGCAGAACAAATTTCTTCTTCATGGATGCTCCAGAGACCTCACTATAATTTTTGAATCCTCACCCAAAAGTAAGTTAAAAACGATACTTGGTTCGTTTGCATCAGCTCGAATTTTTTATATGGACCAATTGCAATTTTTCATGCTTTTTGATGTATATATTTGTACATTTGTACTCATAAGTCGGTAACAAGTCATCGAAACACTCGGAAACACCATTTACTTTATACCAATGGAAAGCTGTTCTAATTACCTCTCCAACGACATCATTGAAACCGCCCAAGAATTTCGAATTTAATGCTCAAATAATAAAAAAAACCCAGTCCGGTCACTTTTTCAAGCATTAAAGGCATTGTAACTAATATTATAAATTTTTGTTTTACTTCGTTAAATTATAGAAGACAATCTCACTTTCATTTTGATACCTAAACATTGATGATCGGTTGAAAATTACGAAAGCTGTAGAGAGACATTTATCCAACATAGTCAATTTGAAATCGCAAGGAAAATTTATACTGAAAATCTGCTGAAATACTAAAATTAAGATTTCTCGGCTATTTATAAACCGATTTTCAAATTTTTTTTATTGAAATGCATCTACTTGATGAGAGCATTCTAATTCTGTTGATAACGAGTTCAAAAATCATTCGTAGATGGGGCTACAAGTCACATATGACAATATTTGGGAATATTGGCAATATTTGGGAATATTGGCAATATTGGCAATATATTGGCAATATGGCAATAAATACGGTTTATTGCCGAAATTGGGAATACTTGCATTTTTATTTAAGATGTGGTTGACCCCTCGATTAACATTTACTATTGAAACATTTAAATTTTATAAAAATCCTTTTTTTTTTGCATTAAATACTTATTGGCAAAATGTATGCCATACGTAATAATCTCGATAGTAATAAAATCAACTTATTACTTATAAGTAAAAGATATTGAATGTATAATTTATTACTTAATATATATAATTTCGGCTTTTTCAATAAAATTATACAGGAGAAGACACCATATTAAAAATAATATGCGCGTTTATTCACCTGTTTATTTTTATTTGTGTTAAGTGTAAGCAGACTTTTAATAGACTTAAAATTAAAGAATTGTGTATGAAAAAAATTAATAAAACTAAAAAAAAATAAAAACTAATTTAAATTTAATACTCATATGTATACATATACATTATCAGGGAAAGTAATAATTTATTTAGCTTTGGGATTTTATTTTCTTTGATCACATCGGAACAAGTTGTTTAAGAATTATGTCTTTGATTTATATATAAATATATATATATAAGCATAAATCGTTATCCACAGAATTTAAAGATGACTTATTGAATGGAGGCGGTTATTGATAAGTGTACATTTTATTTTTAATTTTTCCTTATCTTCTCTTTAGATTGTATAACTATATACTTATACTTATTATATTTTCTATCGAATTTCGAATAAATAAGGTAGAAAGCGAGATAGAAAGTAAGTAAAGTTAATCAAACTAAACCGCAAGACATAAGAAAATTAATTTATTAATTAAGTACCTACTTACTTAAGCAGAAGAAAATATTTTATAATTTTTTTATTTTTAGTTGTCTACAAGTTAGTCGTTTTTTTTTTTTTTTTTGTAGGTAACCTTTTTTTTTTTTGTTAAAACTAAGTTCAAGAGCTTAAGTGCAAAAACCTTTATAAAAACTATTATCAAAGTAATGAAATAAATAAGTGTGTATAAGTATAAATATAGTTAATTTATTTAAAACTTAATTTTTTTTCATAAGTACGAATATTTACTTATAAATATAAAATTTTATTTTACTAAAGTAACTGAACTGAAACCAAATATTATTCATGAGAAATTAATGTTATTGTATGTATATCTAATAGTTAGTTGAAAACAATTAGGTTAATGCCATGAAAGATAATTAAATACACATTTGGAAATAAGCGATGATAATGTAAAATCGAGTGAAAAAAAACAAATTCCCGCCATAAATAATCAAATGCATTTTTACATGAGTTCGCGATGGTATTAAAAAAATTATTAAAAAAAAGTTAAATACTTAATCTAGCGTTATTTGATATAAACATGTAGGGTATGAATTTTCAATAGATACTTAAGTACATACTTATTTATTTATGTATATATACTACTTACTTGTTAAATATTAGAAGAAAAAAATTCTTCAAAATTGTAAGTATTAACTAACTAGGAACACTTAAATCCAGTGGTAATCGATTCAACAGCAGCCGGAATTATATCTAAGTATATATATAATATAAATACATAAGTTTGTAAGTTTACGTACCTACCTAAGTATTAAATAAATGTAAAAACAATTGATACTTAATTTCCTCGTTAATTTCGTTTGCATGGATTATGTGATTAAGTGCATTATGATCTCGATTTTGACTACTAAATAATTATAAATTTATCTTTTTATCTCGGTTTTTATGCTTGCAAGATTGATCTATAATTTATTGTTCAACTGTAATTAAAAGTCTCACATGAAAATTAAGTACAACACAAATAACCTGATTTCTCCTATTTAAATTTTTAATGCATAAGTACTTACTTACTTATTTTTTTAGTAACTAATGTTTATAACTTAATATTACTTATTCCTTGATTAACTACAAAATAAATTAATCCCACACGCAATGTTTATAATGCATAAGTACAATGGTACTTATGTAAGTATTATATGCATCGAGATATGCATATACCTCGGCATATACATACCTATAACAAGTATCACACAATAATGATTACAATATATTTCTGATATGAAATAAAATGTTCATTAGATTTCAATTTGATTTTTTATTATTTATGAAACATTAAAATAAAAATTAATCTTACACTCGGTCTTAAAAATTATTATTTTTTATCCAATTTTAAAGATGTTCACAAAAGTTATAGTTAACTATAGGAGTTTTAAAGAAAAAGAAAGAATTAAATTGTTGAACATTAAATTTTTGAGATCCTTTTATTTTTATTTTTTTTCTAATCTGATTGATTCAGAGCATCACAATTTGTTAATTAACAAAATATATAAAAAAAAATTAAAAAAAAAAAAAATAGTAAATAAGTACTGAGATAAGTACTTACTTACGTAACTACCAACTAAGTAAATACCTTTTACATGTAAATAAAACAAGGGATGGAAATTAATTCATTTATATATACTTAATCTGAGATACATACGCCCAGTAGGGTCACGCGAAAAAAACTAATGTAGGATTACGAACGAAAGTTCCAAAAAGTACCCGAATGGCTTTTACCGCCAAGCCGTAATTAGTTCACGAAAAAAAAAAATATTATTTTTGCAGCCCTGCGGGGACATGCGAAAAGACTTTAAGTCGCGTAGCTGTATAGATGAATTCGAGGATGAATTGCTTTAGAGGTTATAATAATGGCCGGTGGCTTAGATCCGCAGGGAAAAAACTTTAAATTTGAAGTTGCTCATGTGTATCTACTGGTCTTTGAAATCGTGGACAAGTATCGTTTAATTATTTAGATCCTCCTTTCGATCTAAGCAAGAAGGTATAAAGTATAATTTTTTTTTTCTTTCAAAACATAAAATATAATTTAAAAATAAAGTTATTTTTATTTATACTTAGTTATCATATTTTTTGCATAATTTTTAATTTTTTACTATTTTCTAAGTAAATACGAATGTTGTCATCAAACTTTAATATAATAAGTATACTTATACCGATGTGAAATAACGAATAACAATAATAAAAAAAAAACCAGTTTTGTTTGCACATTTTTTTTTAAGATAAGCATGAAAAATTGAATAACTAATAAAAAATAAACAAAAAAAAAACAATAACGAACTTATAGTAATAAAAAGACTGTAAAGTCGATTTCTTAAATATTATAAATACCTATGTATGTACCGAACTATATAATTATCGTTTTGTGGAACAAACGAATCAAATCAATTTCATGGGCAATGGTAATGTAATGAGAGCAAATGAGGGGACAAATATACCTAAATAACCTATACCTATAGATAGATGTAATATCCTGTAATATCCTTACATACTATACTTAAGGACTTACATAAGTAACTTAGGCTCTAATCGGCTCTAATTATAAATTATATGATTTATTAATTATACTTTAAATGTTCTTAAGAACTTAAATGAAAATAAATTAAATATAAAATTAAAAACTCACCAATTATTGGAATCGGTTCCATGATTCAAAAATCAAACAAATAAATTGTTTTTGCATTTACTTAAGTAATCCAAAAATTAAAAAAAAAATTGTTTCTAATTATAAAAATTTATAAATTATTTCATCTGAACTCAATTATATAAATAAATTAAAGATAGGCACTTATATGCAAGTTTTTTTTTTAATTATTTAAGTACCTAAGTACCTATAATGTTTTAATTAGATATCGAAAATTCACAAAATATCGTTAATAAATTTTGCTCAATTAACAAAAAATATTAATTTCGTTTTCTAGGTATAGATACGTACTAACAACTTGGGTTGTTATATAAATACCATTTCCTTCAAGTTTACAAATTAAAGAGCATAGATACTGCCTATACCTACGTAAAAAAGTAACCTGAGTAACCTGAGGACGAAAAAAAATACCTAGCCAGAGTCAGAGAGGACTGTGTATATAAAAAGTAGGTATGATATCCGTGAGACTGTAAATGAGGCAACTCAAACTTCAAAGGACTTGTGATTTATAAATTTAAAAACAATAAAGCCGAGCCGAATAAAATTTTTCTAATTAATGCATAAAAACTGGACTGAATCATAATAAACTAAAAATTGGCTTGAATTCAGGTTATAGGTTTCCTAAGTAAGTTTAGTTAGTAAGTAAATTGTAAATAGAAATGTCAAGTGTCAAATGAAGTTGCTTTCTCTTGTGTTTAATACAAATTTTATCTGCAGCACTGCGATCGTGTGTCGCATTGCAGTTTCTTTTTAGTTAAAAAAATAAAAACAAATAACAAACACAATTAAATTAGCAATTGAAAACACACCCACACATCCGCACAAAATTTGTGCGAATGCAAATTCTTTCTTTTTTTACTTATTATTATTTTATTTACTTTATTTTTATCTAAAAAGAAATTTTTTTAATTTTTATATTTGTATTTTCTTGTTATTTTAGTTTTTCTTTCAATTTTCTCATAAAAAAATTGTAGAAATCAACAGGTGAATTTCATGTTTTTTTTTTTCTCGAATCGCATCGGTACTTAAACCTAACCCGTCCGTGGTCGTCGTCGTGATCGTGGCACGGAAATTTCGCAGTGAATTTATAAATTTCGAGTAAGTTAAATTTTTTTTCTTTTTTTCAAGCGAATAAACAACCGAATAAAATTAAATTGTTTAGTTACACGAATTTAGCGCGCTCTAAAAATCAAATCTAACATCCGCGTCGAACACAAACAAAACTAAAACTAATTTTTTTAAATGAAGTGATAGAATCAAAGCGAAGCAGTTGTGTAGCAGTATAGTAAAGTAAGTGGCTTTGGTTTGATGAATTAATTCACTTCACTTTGATCTTTTGCAGTTATGTAGCAATGTAGCGTTTATTTAGTTTGTTCTTTATTTTTTTGAGATGATTCGTTGAGTATTGCGTATTACTGCAGAGGTTTCCAACACAGTGTTTTGTTCCAGAGAGTTCAATACTGAACAACTGAACAGATTTGTTACTTAAGGCCGGTATTCAACTGGAGATAAAATCAATTTTTTCATATAAAATTTTATCTGAGATAAATTTTAGTTGAGTGAATTTAATTTATCGGTACCCAACTGAAGATAAATGGAAATTTATCTGAGTAAAAATTGTATGAAAATTTTTTCACTCAAATAAATTTTATTTCAAAAATTTATCTCGCAAAGAATGTTTTGAACATTCTTTTCAAGATAAATTTTGACATTAGGTTTAGGTCGTGTAAAAAGAATTTGACGTTTGTTGTTTGAAGAAAACAAACAAAAATCAGAAAACTAAAATAATTTTTAAACCGAAATTGGTAAAAAATATTAAAATTAAAATAATAGTTTAATTTAATAAAATAAAATAAAATTGGTAAAATTAATTAAATAAAATGGATGAAAGTTGGGAGGTAAGTAAATTAAAAATAAAATTGTTTAGGTTGTTTTTATCAAAATAAATTTTTTTAAAAACAATTTTTTTGTAAACAACCATTTTTCAATTTAGAAATTATGATTTATTATTATGCTTTTTTTTAAATAATTATTGTTATTTTTAAAATCATATGTCAAGTGTCAAGTACATAAATCAGAAAGTCATGTGTCAATTTTTATCTCACTCAATAATGTTCCTTTTCAAGATAAAATTTATCTTGTACTTTATCTTCAGTTGAATACCAGCCTTTAGTTTTATATAGTATTAGTAACCATAAAATAAGTATAAATAAGAGATTCTATACAAAAAATGCGAATTAAAAAAATTATACAAAAAATATTAAAATATATGAAATCACTATCCCAGTATCCCATTGTAATCAAAACAACTCAAACTGGTAAATAATTAGTTAAAAAGAAAAAGCATAGGTTGACGCAACACTTTTTAGTACAAAATTAATAATAAAATTTCAGCAAAATTGTTTCGCAGGAAGTGGGTCACATATCAGTTGCAAGAGTTTGTGTTTTGAATAAAATCGTATAAAAATAAATAAATAATATATTATATGGTGTTTTGCTATTATCTTAAATTATATTAGAAAATAACAATAATGCACAAAAAACAGTTACATAACAAAAGATGGAATAGTAAAACTTTAAACTATAATGTTTTCCATGTTATTTTAATTGTTATCAAACCTCAGTTTTGTCATCTTTAGATAACTCAATTTTTATTATTTTACCTTCAAGTTTAAGATAAAAAATGTAGGTTGTTATTAGGTATTTTTATGCCTATCTAAAAGTATGTACAAACAAAGGCTTACCACTTTAAACAAATTTCTTGAAGGTACATACATTTGTAAACAATTATTAGATGCAATACATTATGAATTTTGTGCTGACGAATTGTACGCTATCCTGTTTTGCAAAATTATTGCTGACTTTAATATAATATCTTACAACACTGACAATTACTTTACTAAGCGTTTAATACTTACCTCTAAACTGTAATCTGTAAGAATCATAAGCTTCTAAAGTGTATGTGAGTTCGTCAAAATTGTCATTACTTAGTTTTTGTTTAGATTTTCTTTCTAGTTCAATGTTTAATTTATTCATTATTTTGATTTTTATTTTTTATATCATTTTGACTATCATCACTTTAAAACTTTAGCTGTTTATACGATAAACATCTACATAAAACTAAGATTAGAGATTATAATTAAAATTAAAATACATAATCATCATTTACAGTGATAACGAAAAGAGTTTATTTTAAGAATGCTTTCTGAAACTTTTATTTCATAATCTCATAAAAATAATACTTTTTAGAAATTTTACTTACAGCGTCTGATTTTTATAAAAATAGTTCGAAAATATTCAAGAATTGTGGAAAAAAAAATCTTGAAAGAATTTTTTATTTATTATTATTTTTTTAAAAAAACGTTTTTAATTAAGTAAATATATAATAACAAAAAAAAATTTAAGGTAGCTTTCATTCATAAACTGTAAATGTAACAGACGAGTCTTTTTCATTTTCGTCATCTCTGAAGCCTTCATCACTATCGTTAGCAGCTGGTTCATCATCATTAAATATTTCAATTTCTCTATAAGAATTGAAAAATTGATTCGCTTTTCGCGATTCTTCATCCGGAATGGTAATTTTTAATTTTTCAAGTCTAGCAAGTCTCTCTGCTACTTGTGATTCTTGTAAATTCTAAAAAAAAATTAAAACTTAATTTTAGGACAAATTGCTATTTAAGAAATATACTTATTTCTTAAATAGAATTGTTTTGAATACAGATTCTTAATTAAATGATGTGAAAAACGGTATTCATGATATATTTGGAAAATCTGAAAACTCATTTCATTAACGTGAGGTAAAATTCACAAATAATGTAAAAAATTGCTCTTGCTTTTGTTTTTATAAATTAAATTTAATATATTATGCGAAATTGAAAAAAAAATTTTTGACGACTTTTCAATGTTCAACCTTAACAAAGTTTTTAATCCCACAACCAGAAATGTAAATAATATAATCCATCACTAATAAAATTAGATGTATGTATTAAAAAAAAAGTTAGATTTGAAAAAAATAAAATAAAATTGAAAAAAAGTTTATCACCTTCAATTTATTTAAATAATCAACTTGAATATCAATGGAATCTTGTAATGATATTAATTTTGTACCAGGATTTTTTATAGGAGGTGGTGTAGCCGCAGTTATTTCCCAATTTTTTCTAATGTGAATTTTACTATTTTGTTCTTTCTCTGGATCATGGACATTACTCTTTGTTGTTTTATATGGTTTGAATTTTTCAATTTCTGGTAATTTATCGACACTTTTTTCGCACAGGTGCATACAATATGGATCAATTAATCCAGATATTGTATTAGATGAATCTGAACTTATGCTGCACTCTGACAACGAATTATTCAATTTAGTAATGATTTCATTATCTTTCGCGCTACTGTTAGCTATTTTTGAACTGACTATTTTAGGATCACATTTAAATGATTTAATTTCCTTAATATCACTTTCAGTAATTAATGACTCATCTGGTGGTAAAACTTTGATAATTTTTACTGAATTAGGGTTTTGAGCTAAAATTTTAATTGGATCAATATTATCTTCATCATCATCACTATCAATAACATCTATACTGTTCGTCTGCATATTTCCGGTCCATTCTAAATGATTCAATTTTACTACGCCGCTAGATACTAAATTTAAATTTGAGAACAATTCAGCTGCAGATTCAATTTCATCACGTTTGCTTATTTCATTTATCACTTTTTGATAAAAAGTTTTTATTTTTTGACCTTTGTCAGGTAACCGTGCTAATTGCTTTCTATAATATGAATAAAATTGTTGTAATTTTCTATTTTCTTATACATTACAAAAATTTTATAAAAAAAACAGCTAAAAAAAATTAATTTAACGACTTGATTACGAATTTTTTTTAATTAAAAATGGTTTTCAGTTTTATTGTGTTTAAAACGAGAAAAACTCCTTTGTTTCCTTACTAAAAAAAAAATTTGATCCTACCGAATTGTTTGTTGATATTAACACCAGGGGTACATCCGTTATCAATTTTTGTTGTGAATTTTAATTTGCCACTCGCGGCATTTACACGCGTGAGTTAAGTGGAGATTATCTCTTGTATTAAGCAAAGATTCTCCTGTTAAAATTCAATTTTGGTTATTGCTATTGGTTTCATTTTTCATAAAACGGATTAAACCATTTAAACTATATGATATAGGAAGTATAAAGTTAATATAAGGTATTACGATTGCCAATATAAAGTAACTGAAACAGGTTTAAAATGTCAAAGCCATTAACTTTTGTGACAGGGAACGCAAAAAAATTGGAAGAATTAATACAAATATTAGGAGAAAATTTTCCAAGAAAATTAATTTCACTAAAAATTGATCTTCCAGAATTGCAGGGTGAAATTAATGAAATTTGCCTAAAAAAATGTGAAGAAGCTGCACGGAATGTACAAGGACCAGTTGTTGTTGAAGACTCTTGCTTATGTTTTAATGCATTGAAAGGTCTTCCTGGTGAGTGAGACGAGGTGATTTGATTATAAAAACTTTGTGATTTGTATTTACAGAGAAAAGTAGCAAACTAATTTTATTGAATATACACCGAACTCCTTTTTTACAAGGTCTTTTTTTACACGATTTTGAAATAACACGGTCCAAAAAAAGATCAAACAAATTTTTTTTTGCACGATTTATTTCCTTTAACACGAATTCAAATTCTTTTTTGTATATGAATTGTTACACAAATAAAACATAATTGGGGGAGTACCCGAATTTTATTTATGTTGTGTATCAAAACAATCAAGTTGCATTTTGTTGTCTATTTAAAATTTCTCATTTAATAGTTGTATTCAAAACTGAGCTTTTTCGAAGAAAAAATTGTTTCAATTTGCTTTTTAAAAGATTTAGTTACATTAAGTGTACCTACAAGCATTTGAAGCATTGCATCTATTTTCAATATTGGTGATTCATAATGATTTATTCGACGGTGTTTATTTTTGTTCATTGTGCCCTTACCAATATAATTCTTTTTTGTTTGTTTTAAATTTTTTTTTTTTGCACGGTTTTTAGGACAAGATATAGCTCAGTTTTTCAACTTACACGGTTTTTTAAAGTTGTGGAACATATCCTCAATTTTAATATGTTCACCATGTCTTTTTACACGGTTTTCATTGGAACGTATCCACCGTGTAAAAAAGAGTTGGATGTATAAAAGATATCTACCACCAAACTTACGTAATCTATCTACCAAAATAGATTCCATTCTTAGCCTACAAGTACAACTGTAACTACTGGTAAGACACATTGTTATAGGTGAAAATAAATCAAATCCAAGTTCAATGTTCAAATTAATAGAATAGTAGGTATCATATACTGTAACTTATGAGTCTATTATGTGAACATTTTCAAACCACTTCATCGATACCGATTGTATTTAAAAGTAACTTATTAGTCCATAAATTTAATTTAGAATCTAAGTTGTAGTAATTTTTATTACAAATATTTTCTAGGACCTTATATCAAATGGTTTTTGGATAAATTGGGCCCTGAAGGACTGTATCAAATGTTAGCTGGTTGGGAAGATAAAACTGCTCAAGCTGTTTGTACATTTGCTTATTGTGAAAATCCAGAAGATGATGTAAAATTATTTCAAGGAATAACAGATGGTGATATTGTGTATCCACGGGGACCTAGAGATTTTGGTTGGGATCCATGTTTTCAACCCAAAGGGTATAACTTGACATATGCTGAAATGCAGAAAACCGAGAAGAACAAAATATCAAATAGATTTAAAGCTTTAGATAATTTAAAAAATTATTTGTCTAAGTAGGATCAATGTATGTATATAATAAATCTTCATTAAGGTCTCTCCACAGAAATATTTGTGTACTGTTTGTTATTGACCAAAATCACAGATTAAATTTTTTTTTTAAATCCTTATGAACGTTTTTACTTTCTATCATAATTCAATTACTGAAATAGGTATAATATTCTTACATGTTAGCCAAAAGTTTTTCCTCTCTCTGTTTGATTTCCATCAAGTGTATTTTATCCAATTTGTTAAGATCTTGAGTGTATTTTTCAGATTTATCAATTGGAAGCCCACCAGAAATTGTAGTAGAAGAAGTCGGATGCGAACGACGATTCATTTTTTTTTTGTATTAAAATAAGGTTCTTCTCTTCAACAATTCAATTTCAAAACCTTAACAGGCCTTCCTTTAGATTCTATTAAATGGCAGAAAATTCGACTTTTCAAAAAAGTAATTAAGTTAAATACCAGATATTTTCCAATTTGTTTGTTCAAAGCTGAAATTGCTTGTGAAATAATTTTTCTGTTTTATATTTTATTTTTTCTATCTGAAGCAGACGCCGACGCCGACAAGAAAATACGCCGTGCGCTGCCCATCGCAACCGATTTTTTTGTCCGCCGTCGCAAAACGTTTTTGTCGACGTCTCAGGGCGTACGCACTTCGTCGCATTTTATATTTTTTATCGGCGTGCCAAAAAAATTTCTTATATTTTTTCGGTTTTTTAGTTATTTTTTTCAATTTTTTTTTTTTTTTTTTTGTTTTTTTTTTTTTTTTTTTGTTTTTTTTTTTTTTTTTTTTTGTTTTTTTTTTTTTTTTTTGCTCTTTCCTTTTTTTTTTTTTTTTGTTTTTTTTTGCACGCCGATGGCGCTGCCCGTCGCTTACTTTTTTTTCTAAGCGCGTCGCCGCAGCCAAAAACTCGTCGGCGTCGGATCTGATCTGAAGTTTTTTTGTTTTGTTATTGTTATCAATTTGTTTGCAAACTATCCCAAACGACGACAATGCGTTAAGGTGCGTTGATATTGTTACTGTACGTTGTACTATTGTGACACATTTCGCCACTTAATGGTTGACTCTATATGGTCAACTAATATTTTTATTTTTTTTTTTATTTATTTATTATTTTTATTACAATAAAAAAACCATTCAAGGTTTATACAAATTATTGTCAGAAATATATCAATTCAGAACATATTTAATATTCGTTATTATAATCTAAATTATAATTAAAAAAACATTACTCCCTATTATTATGTATGGATGAAACAAGTGAATCATGAATTATTTATTTGAATCAAATTATTAAATTTAGCACGAACACAATATCACATATAGTTTTACGCAAGAGCGTACATTTATTAGAAGGGCACAAACGAAAATGAGTTTCTGCCCTGCAAGTTCCGCGCTTAAATCTATCCAACGTGTTAACAACTAGAATGAATTATACCCTGCCGAGAAAATATTAAAACTGATTATTAATAATTAATTTCACAAATTCAACTTTTATTCATCAAATAGAAAAAAAATTCAGTCTAAATCCCAGGTTAACAAAAAATTATTTTCTGGCATTATTAATCGAAGGTACATTACAACGCAACACAACGCAACTAAACCTATCAGATTTAAGAAGCGCATTTCGGAGCGCAACATAGTAAACAAAACAACAAGTAAGTGTTTTGACATTATTATGTTATGACGTTCCATTTTGCGACCAAAACAAAACAATTCAAGTTTTTTATTTAATAAGATTTAAAACAGAATCAATATTAACATTATTAACATAAAATTTGTACCTTCTTCAAATTATAGTTTGATTTATATACTCTTAAATAGCTTTAAACTAATTTTTAAAACTAAAAATGCAGCGTCCCAAGACTGCATGCATTGTTGTATTAGGGGATATTGGAAGATCTCCACGAATGATGTACCATGCACAGTGCTTTTTAGAGCAAAATTACAACGTGGACATTGTTGTGGGTTATTTTTTAATAAAAAACTAACTAAATTTCTTCAAAATATACCCTCTGACATAACTTTTTTTACAATGGTGTCGCGCCCCGTTCTTGTATGTCAAAATTCACCTCCTCGTATTCTAATAGTAGATAGCTATCTATAGCTAGGCTACCTGTGCTTAAAAAAATTTTCCCGGAACGAAACAGATAAAAAGTTTCTAAATTAATGCGAATATTTTATAAACGTTAATACCTAGGTACTTTCAATCAACCTATGTGTTATCAATTAAGGTGACGGTGACTATATGATTCCGAAATAATAAGTTGTTTGTTTTAATGATTGAAAATATCCTTGCCATGCCATATTATGCAATGCCTAATTTTTTTTGTTTAAATTTTGTTTTGTTTTAGGGTTATCCAGGAACTAAAGTTATCCCGAGTCTTTCAAAGGCACCAAAGTGTCAATTACGAATACATGAACTAACACCATTTCCCGAATCGAATTTAGCATCGACTTTAAAATATTTATTCAAAACTGTGTGGCAAACATTAAGTCTTTTGATTGCACTTATCTCAATTCGGAGACCTAATTTTATTTTAATACAAAATCCACCTGCTGTGCCTACACTGATAGTTTGCTGGTTTTATTGCACCTTAACACGTACTAAATTTATAATAGATTGGCATAATTATACTCATTCAATACTATCAATTGGACGTCCTAATAATTTACTTGTGCGATTGGCTAAATGGATAGAATTTCACTTTGGCCGAAAGGCCGCAGCCAACTTTTGTGTGACAAAAGCAATGAAAACAGATTTAAAAAAAAATTGGAATATTGAAGCCGCAGTTTTATATGATCGCCCAGCATCTCTTTTTAAACCAATAAATTTGGAACAAAAACATGATTTGTTTCTGAAATTATCGAAAGAATATGCTGAATTTTCATCGACAGACACAAACGACTTTGGAGAAGAAAGTGTGATTGAATCAACAGCATTGACGCAAAAATTTATTGATGGTAAAATTGAATTTAGAAACAACCGGCCAGCAATTTTAATCTCAAGTACGAGTTGGACAGAAGATGAAGATTTCAGTATTTTACTTAAAGCATTAGAAGAGTACGAAAAAACTGCGAAGGCAAATAAAATTACGTACCCACATTTAATCTGTATTATTACTGGAAAGGGACCGCAAAAAGATTTTTACATTGACTTAATTAAAAAATTGAACTGGAACAAGGTTTCAATAATAACACCATGGCTAGAATTTTGTGATTACTCAAAATTGTTGGCATCAGCGGATTTAGGAGTATGTTTACATTGGAGTTCTAGTGGTCTAGATCTTCCAATGAAAGTTCTTGATATGTTTGGTTGCGGACTGCCTGTTTGTGCACTTGATTTTAATTGCCTAAACGAGTTAGTTCAACATGGTGAAAATGGTTTCACATTCACAAATTCAAGTGAGTTATCAGAAGAATTAATGGAATGGTTCGAAAAATTTCCACAGAATTTAAAATTATTGAATACAAAAGATAAATTCTCGAAAAATTTGAAAAAATTTCAAACATTAAGTTGGAAAGATAATTGGAAATTATGTGCTTTAAATACTTTTAATGATTTTGTTTGAAAATAAATTATTTTTATTATTATAATGAATTTATTTTTTTTTAGGAAATTGTAACACGTTTAAAACATTATCAAATTCTTATATATGGATAGGGATAGGGAAGTTTCATTTGTTTATTCAAAATATTAATGGATGATAACGATAGAAACCCTGGATCCTGGAATCAAAGAAATCAAGCTTTCTTTCTCTTTTAAGTCTCCTGCTAATTTATACCCCGGGTTCAATATTTTTTTATTGTTTTACTATGTATGGTTGGTCGAGCCAGAAGCCCAGAATCCTTAAAACAGGTTTAAAATTAAAACCTAACACATACAAAGTCGCTTCTCTCTGAATGAAATAAAACATGCTTCCATTCCTTGGTAATTCACTATTTTTTCAATATTTCTCACTCAGTATATTTAAAAAAAAAATACAAATATAGGGTAGCCGTGGAGAAAAAAAGTTTTATTTTATTAATGTTACATTATTATGTTAATATTTCAAACTTTAAAGGGCTTATAAACGAGCAGTTTTGGCCGGCAAAGATGGCTGGGAAATATTTATCAATATTTCCAGAAATATTTACGAATGGCTCGGAAATGTATGCTTGGTAGCCCGGCAGTACGGCCCGAATCGATATTGACCGAAAAAACTTGAACATTGCCGTAAATTTAGTTCCCAGTTATCTTATTACAGCCTTCTTTTCATCTTTGTTTGTGTTTCATTTATATTTAAAGTAGGTACTGTTTAAAAATATTTTAATAAAAAAATTTCATTAAATCAGTTAGTCATGTCATGACTAACTAACTGGTTAAAAGAAATTACAAATTTCATAAATCACTGTGTCTTGTGTTTGGCAATATTCGGACCTATTTCGTCACCCTTGGATATTCTATTAATTTTTTTAAATAAATAACGCATCAACATATTTGGCTACACATTGGCCAGCATTGCCCAAATCATCGCTGGGCCATCTTTTCAGAAACATTGCACGGCGAATTTTTTATTGCTCGTTTACAAACTCCTTTCAATACAAAATTAATTTCAAATATTTGATTCTCTTTTTTTTTTGAAAAACCTATTATGTGCCTTAAGAACACTTTTTTTTAATTGTTTTTGGTACGCAATCATCCCGATTTTAAATCCACAAGCATCTGAAAAAAAAAATTTCGATATAATTATATTTTATCATCTTTTATATTGAAAACTTTATTCATTTCTTACCATATAATATTTTTTTAAACAAATCTAGGGACATTAAGCTTCCTTTTCCAGCAACTCCATTCAAATTAAATTGTTGATAGACTGAATCAATAGCAATGTGTTTGAAAGCTTTATCAACGCTTTCTTCTGAACTTTGGAAACGACGAAAATATTTTATCTAAATAGTAAAATGTGCCACTTAGAAAAATTTAAATAATAGGTACATATATCAATATTAGTTTAATTATTATAATAAATTTAGTTATAATTTATTGTAAATATTTAATTCAAAACAAGTAATTTACCAAAGTTGATGTAAATTTTGGTTCTTTTGCACGTTCTTCTAAATTACACAACTCAGTAATCGTTTCTAATGGGAATATCTTTTCAATATCATGGAAAATGCCTTCTTCACCCGTCAACTGCTTCATTAACCTGGAAACCTGTTTGGCATATCCTAGATTTAAGCGTAATATTTTTTTTGTTTCCAAATCTTTTGATTGCATTAAAGTTAGCTTTAAAAAAAAAAAGATTTACTACATGGACACACAACAAAAAAAAAACATCTAAAAATATTTACCAAATTTTCCATTTTTTCTACTTTGCCTTCAAGCCCTTCAACTTTATCCAGAATTTTTTGAACTTTTCCTAAAACGAAATTTAAAGTTTAGGCTAAACTGAAGTTTACATTACGAACTGAGACTTGGAAAATATATGAAAACTTTGGCGGGCCATTATCACCGAAACGGGGCGTTTGCGACAAAAATGTTTTTGGACTTTTGGGGCTCATACATGTAAACTACGCTTATTCCAAAGTAAAGTTTAGAACCTTCTATTAAAAAAAAAAGTAGTACCAACCTTTGCAATTAACACAAAATATGTTATCTTTTGTTTCTAAAAGACTCCGTTCTGAGAAGTTGTCACTGAAATTTTCTGAAATATCCTCATCAAATAAAAAGTTATTATTGGAGTTCGTACTATTATTTTCCATAGCATCACAATCATCTAAATTACTTTTTTCGGATTCCCTAATCATATTACCACTATTTTGCTGTTCAAACGATGTAGATCCATGACTAGGAACTGTTGCGATTTCAATTTTAACAATATTTTGTAACGGGTCGGATTGTGATACATCCACCCTATTATGATTTGCTACGTTTGACATTTCCTTTCGAAATTTTTTTTTCGACATTTTGAAAGTGAAAAATTTTATTAAAATCACTTGTTTTGTTTTATTTTATTAATTTATTTTATTTCTCTGATTAAAAAAATTATTGTTTTATTTATTTTTAATTTTGTAATTTAATTATTGTTATTTTTGAATTAAGTTTTATTATAATATTGTATTTAAAAAATATACAGAATTAAGTATAATTTGTTAAAATAGAAAAACAATCAATTAAGAAACATGTTTTCTTTTGTGAATCACTAGCGAATGGGAAGTACTATTTTTTAAAGAAAAATCAAACGCAATGAATTTATCATAAGTAGTATGCGACATCTATTGTATTGTACTTATAAACAGTTTGGCGCAATAAAAATTAAAAACCGTATGGAAAACAGCCCAAATTATAATTAAAAGCAAGTAAAATGTTCTTACTTGTTTGATTTGCTTGCCAGATATAAATGGTACTTTAAACTAGTACGTTGGCATGTATATTATGTATGTAAATAATAAATATAATAAATTAAATTAAATATAAAACAAATTAAATTTAATATAAAATTTCACATCTAATAACGAAGAATAAGAAGATGCACTATTTTGAGGAGCATGAAACGTACACATTTTGGACCCAGACTCATTTTCCACTGATAACTGATTTTAACGTAAAAATAATCATTTTTTTCGTTCAAATAAAAGTACTTTTCTCAGGCCTTTTTGAATTACACTAAGGCATTTCATACAAATTGATTGACGGTTTATTCATTTTCGATATAAAAAAAATATTTGTTAATTATTTTTTAATTTAAAACGAGAAAAACTCCTTATTTCCATCCTACCGAATTGTTTGTTGAGATTAACACCAGGGGTGTGTCCGTTATCAATTTTTGTTGTGAATTTTAATTTGCCACTCGCGGCATTTACACGCGTGAGTTAAGTGGAGTTTATCTCCTGTATTAAGCAAAGATTCTCCTGTTAAAATTCAATTTTTGATATTGCTATTGGTTTCATTTTTCATAAAACAGATTAAACCATTTAAACTATATGATATAGGAAGTATAAAGTTAATATAAGGTATTACGATTGCCAATATAAAGTAACTGAAACAGGTTTAAAATGTCAAAGCCATTAACTTTTGTGACAGGGAACGCAAAAAAATTGGAAGAATTAATACAAATATTAGGAGAAAATTTTCCAAGAAAATTAATTTCACTAAAAATTGATCTTCCAGAATTGCAGGGTGAAATTAATGAAATTTGCGTAAAAAAATGTAAAGAAGCTGCTCGGAATGTACAAGGACCAGTTGTTGTTGAAGACACTTGCTTATGTTTTAATGCATTGAAAGGTCTTCCAGGTGAGTGAGACGAGGTGATTTGATTCTAAAAACTCTTTGTGATTTGTATTTACAGAGAAAAGTAGCAAACTAATTTTATTGTATATATAAAAGATATCTACCACCAAACTTACATAATCTATCTACCAAAATAAATTATATTCTTAGCCTACAACTGTAACTACTGGTAAGACTCACATTGTTATAGGTGAAAATAAATCAAATCCAAGTTCAATGTTCAAAGTAATAGAGTAGTAGGTATCATACCTGCACTGGAACTTATGAGTCTATTATGTGAACATTTTCAAACCACTTCATCGATACCCATTTTATTTAAAAATAAGTTATTAGCCCATAAATTTAATTTAGAATCTAAGTTGTAGTCATTTTTATTACAAATATTTTCTAGGACCTTATATCAAATGGTTTTTGGATAAATTGGGCCCTGAAGGACTGTATCAAATGTTAGCTGGTTGGGAAGATAAAACCGCTCAAGCTGTTTGTACATTTGCTTATTGTGAAAATCCAGAAGATGATGTAAAATTATTTCAAGGAATAACAGATGGTGATATTGTGTATCCACGGGGACCTAGAGATTTTGGTTGGGATCCATGTTTTCAACCCAAAGGGTATAACTTGACATATGCTGAAATGCAGAAAACCGAGAAGAACAAAATATCACATAGATTTAAAGCTTTAGATAATTTAAAAAATTATTTTTCTAAGTAGGATCAATGTAAGTACATAATAAATCTTCATTAAGGTCTCTCCACACAAATATTTGTGTAGGTACTGTTTGTTATTGACAAAAATCACAGATTAAATTTGTTCTTTTAAATCCTTATGAACATTTTCTATCATTTTAACTCCTATTAATATTTTTTTGTAAAATAATTCTATAAGATAAAATTCTGTACGAGAAAATTTTGTTCATTGAAAATACAATATAGAAACATTTTTGGAAAAGCGGAAATAGATTAAAATGTTAATTTTTGATTATTTAACTATTTTATGTCAGTGGGTGTTAAATTTTCCTAAAGAAATACTGTATTGCAAAAAACAAAATTGTGTAATGTGAAAGTTTGCAATACAGATATCCTAATGATGTAAAAATATCTATTCAGAATTTTTACAAAACATAATTCTGCAATACAGAATTTCGGACACAACCCATACAATATTTCGTAATTAATTATGTTAATGAAATTGAAAATCAATGCTGCTCCACGCTGTATTTATGTCACTTACAAGCCAAATTACAAGCAGAGAATACTTTTGATCCAATTAAGTAAATAAGTTAACAGTTTAATTACTTTTTGTAAATTTTTATAGAATGTGCTTAAATTTTGAGAAAAAATTAAAAAGATGAAAAAGAGAACAAATTTTTTCAAGCAGTAAAATATTTGTAGTATTAAAAAAACTTATGTACTATATTTTTTTTAATTTAAAAATATAACGCGATAAAATAGTATCACATTTGAGAACCTTACTCAAATAAAAGAAAACATTTAGTTCAATCGAAGTTAAAATGGAGGGCTAGTGTCCTTCAGTGTATGTATTTATATACATATATATTTATAATTTTTTTATTTATTCTTGTTAAATCAGAAACTTCGAAAATTACAAAAATCAGTCAATTTCACTCCATTAAAAAGGTATTTTTATATTCGTTTTCTGTATAAAATCACACAATATAAAAACTTAGCTCAAGTAGAAAAATCAAAATTTTAAAAAATTGATTGTAGTGTTGAAATTAATTTAAATTTGCGTTCCAGATCACTGAATAAAATATTTGCTTCTTAGGCTTAAAGGTTTAAGTTTAGACGACTAAGTCATTTGTTTCAATAATTTTAGGTATTTATTTTCTTTTAGTGAAATTTTTCTAGAAAATGTTTAGGCACAAAATAAATTCATAATAAATCTTTTAATTATAGCATATCCATATTATGAATTTTTCAACCTATATAAATTAAAAACCAAAATTTGCTGTAAAGAACTTTCGTTGCAAAACTTTTTAATACAGCAATCTTATTTTAATATAATTTAATATTTCAAAAAAGTGTTTTAAAGATTTTACTGCTTCCCAGCATCTTCTTTTAAACCAACTGTTTTATTAAAAACAATATGTCCATCTTTAGTATCTGGGTCGACAGAAAAAAATCCATTTCTTTCAAATTGAAATTTATCATAAACCTTGGCAGAACTTAAACACTGGTCAGCGTACGCTTGCAAAATTGTCAAAGAATTAGTATTACAATCTGTCAAGAAACCTCCAGGTACTTCATTAGTATCTTCAGGATTTTTATGCTTGAAAAGCAAATCATATAGACGCACCTCAATTTGAACAGGTTGTGAGACCCACTGAATAAATGCCTTTGGCTTTTCTGATTTTTCGGATTCTTCACAGGAACAAATTAATTCCAAAACTTGGTTCTTAGCGTCTTTTTTAACTTCGATGACCTTGATAACATAACCAGCATGCCTTAGTCCAACGCTTTGTTCCACTGACAATCTTCTGTAACCTTTTTCAGGGTTCAACTTAAAGTCACTCCTTTCAATGAAAATAACTTGATCGAACAAAATTTTATGTGAACCTTTCTCCGGATTTTGTGGAAAATTTGGGCAGTTTAATTCAATAGATTTTTTACTTGGAAAATTGGTAATTGTTACTTTTAATGGATCAAGTACTACTAATCTTCTAAGAGCAATTAAATTAAGCACATCTCTCACTGAAGCTTCCAACATAGCAGGATCAACACTAATTTGAGCTCCAGTTACACCCATTTGAGCACAAAAATTATTAATAGCTTCTGGTGGGAAACCACGACGTCGCAAGGCAGTTAAAGTAAACAACCTTGGATCATCCCAATCATTACAGATTCCTTCAGTGATAAGTTTTGCAATCTTTCTTTTCGATACTACACCGTAATTCATGTTAAGTCGTCCATATTCCCATTGAACAGGACAGTAAATGTCCAAAGCATTGCATAACCAATAATAAGATGATCTTCTGGACTGAAATTCTTTAGTACATAAAGAATGTGTTATATCTTCGATAGAATCACATAGACAATGTGTATAATCATAAGTTGGGTATATGCACCACTTATCCCCAGTTCTATGATGAGGAATAAATTTTATTCTGTAAGCAACAGGATCTATTTTTCCTGAAAGAGTAATATTAATTTAAAATCACGTAAGAAAGTAATTATATTTTTCAAATTTACCTTCTTCTAAAGTAATTTTCATTCTCAAAGTTGCTTTACCCTCATCAATTTTACCATTTTTCATATCTTCAAATAATTGCAAACTCTCTTTGATAGGACGTTCTCGCCATGGGCTTGGTGGAGGATTAAAACCTTTCATATCTTCAGCTGATTGATGACAAACGTAAGCTAAACCTTTATTAATTAAAATAACTGCCCAATCATACAATTGTTGGAAATTATCTGATGAATGAGTTATTTTATATGGTTTGTAGCCCAACCATTCGACCATATCTTTAATTGCAACGAAAAATTTTTCTTCTTCTTTTTCCGGATTGGTATCATCATATCTTAAGAAACAAACACCATTGTTAGCCGCAGCATATCCAAAATTAATATTAATAGCCTTAGCATGTCCGATATGTAAAATTCCATTCGGTTCAGGGGGAAATCTTGTACGCACTTTACCATTGGTTCTATTCAAATGTTCTTTTAACAAATTTTCAGTATTTGGCATTACAACATAACCATCGGTTTTAAAATTTTCACCTGGTGCATGGAAATGAACTTTGGTTTTCATCAACTCCGCGATTGTGTTAGCTCCGTCACTTGAATCAACTAAAAAATTAAATGAAAAGATTGAAAATAAACCCACTGAATTGAAAATATTACCTTTATTGTTATTGTCAGTTGATGGTTTGGGAGCAACTTTTTCTTTTTTTTTTTCTTGCTTTGGTGGCGGCTTAAGATCATCTTCAGTTTTTTGACCCAACAAATCAAATATTTGAACTTCAACCTCATTCTTGATTGCCTTTCCGTCAGCCCATTTCAGTTGGCTACGAACTTCTTGGATAATTTTGAAAATATTAAAACGGTAACGTTGTTTTAAAATTTCTTCTTTACTACGAATAATTTCATTTTCCACAGCCTTATCAATCTCTTCTGGAGTAACGACAATTCCGATGCCACAATTTTTTTCAAATTCTTCAACATTGATGGTGCTTTTCTGACGATGTCCTTGAGTTAATAGGTATTCCAAAGCAGCGTCAATCCTTAAAGTTGAATCCAGTTTTTTATTACAAATATTCTTAACTAAAAATGGTAAATCTTGGGAAATTTGAGGTTTAATTTTAGAAGCAACGTGATAAAGTAATAAGCCACAACCGTCAGGTAAGTTTGTTGGACTTTGATTCAAGGCCATTTCAAGATTTTTTGTTACATTGGCATTTTTAAGTGTTTCCTAAAAAGAAAAAATTAATAAAATTTTACGATGAAGCAACATTTTTTATATATAAATATACAAATATTTTGTGTATCACTAACTTCCACATTTATAAACTTATTTTCATTAAACAATTTGACTGAGATTAAGTGCAACATCAACGGCCGAGTAAAAATGAATTAACAACAAATTTAATTTAAAAAAATAAGAAAAATACTCCCAAATATTTCTTACAGGTAAGCAGCTACTTAAATGCATACAAATATCTAAAGAGTAATTATTATCTAGGTAAGTAGGTATTACTATTTGGAATTTGACAAAATATATGGTTATTTAATAAAATACGGTAAGTAGGCACTACTGTCCTTCGTTTTGATTATGAATGAGGAATAATTAGTTTTAGTTTTATAGTTCAGTAGGTACCTATTACTTATTGATACTTTATTCTCCAAACTCAAATGATTTAAAAAAATTTACCTTAATATTATTCCTGAGATGATGTGTTAATAATTTATTTAAACACATGTAGGTAGCTACCTACATTATACATACCTTTGCTTTTTGCTCAGACATTCCGATTGCCTGGAACTTAATCAACAGCTCCTCATTCGTCATTTTTCTGAAATATAAATGATCAGAGAAGTTATTCAATTATAATAAAAAACATTTTCTTTACTTACATTACAATTAGTGAATTTTTAGATAAATAAATAAAAATTAAAAATGATTTTAGTAAATTTTCGATTGGTCTAGTGCGGTGCGGGTGTTAACCTATCTCCTTTCTAAAATAAAATTGTGAACAAAAAATAATACTAGGTGGTCGTGGTATATCGCAAGCGGCATGTATGTAGGTATATCGTCATCGCCATGTAAATTGTAAACATGTCAATGCCATATGATTATGGAATATAGAAAACATGAAATGAATTTTCAACATTTTGAATTTGAATCATCACTTCCTTCAAGCTACATTGCTGCAAATCAAAATTAATTTTGGGAATCAATTTGTTGTAAATTAGATATTCTTACTTTGTATATAGAAAATTTAAATCAATTTCGAAAATAAAAAGATGAACAAGTTTATATTTATTTATTTATTTATTTATTCATAGTATATTACAATAAAAAAACCATTCAAGGTTTATACAAATGATTGTCAGAAATATATCAATTCTGCCGTAGCAAAACATGCAATAAATAATAAACATAATATTGATGAAAACATAAAATTGATACACCATATACACAATAATAATTTAGTTTTAGATAAATATGAAATAAGTGAAATAAAAAGAGCTAGATCAAGAAATTTAAACCTAATGAATCATCAAATCGACTTTAATAATAATAGTCCACTTTTATTTTGATTTTTCTAATTTATTCCTCTTTCCCATTGTTTAATAATTAAAATAAAAATATTTTATAAACAAAAAACATCTGGTACTATTTGTGTTGTTAAAATCAGTCTTTGTCCAGATGATGACTTAATAAGTCGAAACTAGTCGACAAATTAATTGTTATATTTTTTAAATTTTGTAAAAATTATTTTATAAATTATTGAAAAGTAAATAAATTAAATTGTAGAACATACAAGAGTTTTAATTAAAAATTTAAAATCATATTTAATATTCGTTATTATAATCTAAATTATAATTAAAAATAACATTACATATAAAATAAATATATGATGTTCGGTGTCAAATGCCAAATTGTCACCAATTCTAATACCGTAATCATGATAAAATTGTAATTAATATAATGTTATTCTATTCTAATTACGATAATTAGTTTATGTATCTGTTTTTATTCAATATGCTTTGGTTTGCGAAGCCGATAATAAAAAATTTTGTTCATCTTTTTCCATTAACCAATATATTTCGCTCTCAAGTGTAGAGCTTCATCAGAGTTAAAAAAATTTTGTGCACGTTCTTATTCTTTTAAAATTCTTTTAAAATGGAATATGTCAAGTTTTGTCCATTATAAATACATCTATGATTTTTGCATATAGTTCTTGCAGAGGCCTGCTCTGTTCTTCTGTCTAAATAGTTTTTAATTTTATTTATTTTCATTTTGTTTGCAAAAAATAAGAAGAATAAAATTAAAATATGATTTCTTCTTCAAGTTTTTCGAGAATATTATTAAATAGATTTAATAATTTAACAATTAATAATTATGTTCAAGTAAGTTAACAAAAATTTAAAAATTATTTTTTTTTTTCTAAATTAAATTTCTGTCTATCTATCTACCTATATCTGATAAATCTGTGTGATAGACTAATTCAAAATTACCCACCTACATTACATACCATATAAAAAGGATTGATTTTAACTTTCAAAAAAAAAGCTTACAATTTCAATTATAATAAAATTTTTGCTTTAATTTCTTTCCTAATATCTAATTATTATTATTAAGTCGGGTCAGAAGTGACATGATAAATCTATTTCTGTTATCAAAAAAGAACATGGTTATGTTTTGTCGGCACAACTATATATATTTAATTCATCCTAGAATAGGTAATAATTTAAGAAGCTTCTGTGAAGAGGCTCTATCTCTGTTATAAATAAACTGATTTTAAATAGTAGAGCATATTTTGTAGCTAAAGAGTGTTCCCAAAAAGTGAACTGCGTACTTTTTTGAAATTTGGCATCAAACAGCCGTAATCGGCTTCTAACGATGAGGTACTGCTAAACATATTCCGAGGGGTCAACCACATCTTAAATAAAAATGCAAGTATTCCCAATTTCGGCAATAAACCGTATTTATTGCCATATTGCCAATATATTGCCAATATTGCCAATATTCCCAAATATTGCCAATATTCCCAAATATTGTCATATGTGACTTGTAGCCCCATCTACGAATGATTTTTGAACTCGTTATCAACAGAATTAGAATGCTCTCATCAAGTAGATGCATTTCAATAAAAAAAATTTGAAAATCGGTTTATAAATAGCCGAGAAATCTTAATTTTAGTATTTCAGCAGATTTTCAGTATAAATTTTCCTTGCGATTTCAAATTGACTATGTTGGATAAATGTCTCTCTACAGCTTTCGTAATTTTCAACCGATCATCAATGTTTAGGTATCAAAATGAAAGTGAGATTGTCTTCTATAATTTAACGAAGTAAAACAAAAATTTATAATATTAGTTACAATGCCTTTAATGCTTGAAAAAGTGACCGGACTGGGTTTTTTTTATTATTTGAGCATTAAATTCGAAATTCTTGGGCGGTTTCAATGATGTCGTTGGAGAGGTAATTAGAACAGCTTTCCATTGGTATAAAGTAAATGGTGTTTCCGAGTGTTTCGATGACTTGTTACCGACTTATGAGTACAAATGTACAAATATATACATCAAAAAGCATGAAAAATTGCAATTGGTCCATATAAAAAATTCGAGCTGATGCAAACGAACCAAGTATCGTTTTTAACTTACTTTTGGGTGAGGATTCAAAAATTATAGTGAGGTCTCTGGAGCATCCATGAAGAAGAAATTTGTTCTGCAGTATTATTGAACTTTTATAAAAATAATTTTCAATTAATTTTTTCGAAAAATAATTTTTGCCAGAAAAAATTGTTATACATGTTGGGTAGTAAATTATAATACTTTGACGGCATAAGAAAAAGAAAAAATGCTACCTATAAAAAAAAACTTACTTAATATTTATAGACTAATAAGGCTGTCACACTTCGGCTTTTTAATGGCTTTTTGAAAAAGCTATCATCGTTGTGGCTATTTCGTGGCTTTTTCCATACAAAAAAAAGAAAAAAAAGCTAGTGGCTTTTCAAAAAGCCACTAGAAAATCAGGGATCAAATAACAAATGAGCTCTGTGAGAAAAAAATAAACTAACAATTGCATACTTTCAGGAAGTTGGCGGCAATTTTTTAAAAAAAACGGATAAAAAAACAAAAAAAATTCCCAAAAAAAAAGGAAAAAGATATGACAAAACGAGAAAAAAAAAGAAAAAAAACCAAAAAGTGCAAGTGTGAACGCATTTAAAAAAGCCGTCATGAGTAGTGGCTTTTTAGTTGTAGTGTGACTCGCTTATTAGTTACTTAATATTTAAAGACTTTACAATAACTTTTTTTAATATTATGATTAATACTTATTATAATTATTATTTTTTTTTGGGCTGATTGAATGAAAAAAAAGTATTCTTTGTCTCCTTTCGCTTTCACAAATTGGTTATTTTGTGTAGAAAATATATTTCTTTATTTGTGTAGAAAATATATTTCTTTATTTGTGTAGAAAATATATTTCTTTATTTGTGTAGAAAATATATTTCTTCCTAGTTATTTGTGTAGAAAATATATTTCTTTAGTTATTTGTGTAGAAATATATTTCTTCATAGTTATTTGTGAACAAAATATATTTCTTCAATGCAAATTATTTGAAAAATATATTTTTGGTAGTTATTGATTTTTCGATAAGAAATATATTTCTTCATAAAAAATATATAAGTTAGATAAGAAATATACTTTTTCATAGAAATTATTTGAAAAAAAAAATTTTTTTTCATTGTTTTGTTTGGAAATATATTTTAGGTAGAAATTTGTATGGAAATATATTGCAATATCAACTTTTGTTCCACAAATATCAGAGTGATTTATTCCTTGATTAGAACCAAAGCTACTTAGTTATCTTTGATTAGGAGGAGCGTTGTGGCAGTAACGGTAGTTTCTTTTCTATTTGTTTGTAGTATGTAGAATATTTTCTGTAAAAAGTATACATTTGCAATATTTACATAAAAAGCAATACTTAAAGAATGCGTTCCCAAAACTGAAATTATTTGAAAACATGTAAAATAACAGCTGTGAAATCGTGTCGTTCCAACACTAGAAATCCTAGAAATTAAAATAATTTTTCAGTTTCTAAAATATTCTCAGTTTCGGAACGCACTATTAATTTTTTTATTAGAAAATGTTAATGTATTGTGTATAATTATGACATTATAGATGAAATATTGCCAAACTATTACTCGTATTCCCAATTTATTGCTCTTATTGCCAATTTATTGCCTAAAATTCCCTGTATTGCCAAAAATTCCCCTGTATTGCTTTATTGCCGCAAGTAATTGAATTATTCCCTGTATTGCCAACTTATTGCCGTTATTGCCGAAGCAAAATACAAGTATTCCCTTGGTGGTTGACCCCTCGACATATTCTTATATTATAGGACCACAGGGAAATAAAAAAATATCATTAATTTTTAAATAGTTCCCCTTTTTTTTTGTAAATGTATCAAAGAAAAGCTCATAATTAAAAAAAAAATTTATAAATTTTCTTTTAAGGTTGCTAAATATGCTTCTGAAGTTACTGTTCAAGCGGCACCTTCTGGTTTAAGAAAACAAAAAACTTCAAAAGCAATGAAAGCTTATTTGGAGCGTGCTAAGGAGCATGATGAGTTTATGAAGACCCAGAGTTTGGAATTTCAAATTGGAAAAAGACATCTGGCTAATATGATGGGTGAGGATCCAGAAACATTTACTCAAGATGACATAAATGTATGTATACTTAAGTATCTTCTAAATTATTTTTTTTTTTGAATTGACTTCTTTTATAAACGTAATTCTTTGAGCAGAACTATTAATTGTTAGAAAAGAGAATTTGGAGAATATCATTTTTTACCTTTAATTTGTTTTTTTCATTCTAGAAATCAATTGAATACCTTTTTCCATCTGGACTTTATGATAAAAAAGCAAGGCCAATAATGAAACCTCCAGAAGAAATTTTTCCAGCTAGGAAAGCAGCTGAGTTTGATGAAACTGGACGACCATTTCATTCTTTTTTCTACACCGGAAATCCTAGTTTTTTCAAACTTTTATATGTTAGTAATATCTTATAAAATCGACAATCATTAACTTTAATAAATGTCATAATTAATTAATTTTTAAATTAGGACATTGTTGAAGAAATAAACAAAAATAATGAGTTTGAAGATAGAATGATAGTCAAAAATAACACACCAGATCTAAATTTAAAACTGTAAGTAGAAAAAATTAGTTTTTATTAAATCTTAAAGAAATTAATTAAATCGAATGAAAGTTTTAATTAAAAGACTATTTCATACTTCTCATAAATATCAAACACATTACACTTAATATTATTCGATTAAACCTAATAATAACTAATATTTCGTAGGAACTTAGTTGGTTTTGAATGGATTTCAAAAGACAAGCTAGAATTAATGTTAGTTGAAAAAATCTCGAATATTGAATATTCAAGTTTCGTTGCAGCAATGGATCGTTTAGTTTCACTACCTTATTCATATAAATCTAAAGATTTTATAGAAAAATTTTATAAGCCTATAATGGATCAAGGAAAAAAAACTGAAATCCCCAAACCTCAATTTGATCAGGATGGAAGGCAATTTATAACAACATATGGTAAATAAAATATTTGAACTTCATCAAATGTAAAAAATAATTTGTGTTATTTTTTTAAAAGAATGCTTAAGAAAACGGGCTAGAGCTGACGTGACTGTTAGATTACCCGGAACAGGACAGATATCTATAAATAAATCTGATATTACATACTTCGAAGATATTCAACCAAGAGAACAAGTAAGTAGAATTTTGTTATTATTTCACATTTTGAAATTTATTTCTTGAAAAGACTATCTTATTGAAAAATGGATATTATTTTATTAATACCTGTAAATATAATTAAGAATACAATCGAGAAAGCTTTCGTGGATTTAAAAGAGTTTATAAACACTTGATTATGACAATACAGATCTAGCACGTAACCCTAAGTCAAATCTTCAATGTTTGATCCGGATTCGATATAAAAACCAAATTTGAAAAATTATAATTCATAATTAAAAATTTAGATCTAATCGTTCAAAATTCAAAAATCATAATAAAAATGTTCAAATTTCCAATCCCAATAAATCATAATCCAAATATTGAAAACCCAAGTAGGTTAGGTTAGGTAAATCAGAAACTAAAATTCCTTTAAACTGATTTTATTTTTAAAAAAATATAGAACAGTATTTCATAAATGAACTACGGAGTCCGTTTGCAACATTTCAATTTAAAATATTTTCCAAATTTTTTTCTTCATATTTCTGCGATCGCTTTCTTGCGGGCCCAGCTGGAATCCTTGGATACAATCGGTGTTGCTCCATTTTTAAGTTTCCTTTTATCGACATCTATGTTCCTAGATACTAATTTTCTTAAAACTCACCCAAAAATTAAAAAAGATTAAAATTATTTGTATGAATTTAATATGGAAATAATTTCTGCTGCTGGTTGAGAGTTTATAACTTCATTTTCCGAACTGAAAATTTCACTCTTTGGCTGGGCTCAAAAGAACGAGGTTGCGCATATTTTCACATTGAAACGATTGAAATTTATCAAGTTATTTCAGAGTTAAAAACATTTTAATGCGCGACAGAGGAACGACAGAAAGTGAAAACATATATGTAGTCAGTTTTTTCATTTTTGATAAAAAACTTGCTAAAAAGACATCATATTTAACTGTAGCAAAATAAATTTTCTACTTTTTTATCAAAAAATACGTAAATCAATCAAAATAATGTCAATAAATATTATAAAAATAAATAAAACCTTTTTTGTGAACTTCTTCAACATCATATCTTAAACAAAGATGTGATGAATTATTCGACTCCCACCTCAGACTGAAATGTGTGTCAATTTTTCAAATTGTCCTCTTAAATTAATTTTTTTTTTCACTATATTTGGATTTTTTTGGGATTTGACGCATTAGAATGTTTTTTGGATTATGATGTGAATCGTTTTTAAATTTTATTATTTTTATGAGTAGGAATACATTTCTATTGATTACAGAAGGGAGATGGATTTCCAAAGTGTTCTTTTATTTTGAACGAATCAAAAACTTAATTAAATTAAATTTAAAAACTAAATCGTTCCTTTCTATTTGTGGTTCGAAAATGGTTTAGAAGCTGTACCTTGTACATTTAAGATATTTTTATTAATATATGCTTTTGTGTTTGATTAAATTTTTTGTCAATAAATCATGATGTTTTTAGAAATTGATATGTTCGAAATATTGAATTTGTTAATCTTAGATTTTTGTTAAATAATCAATAAAATTCTTTTAGAATTTTAAATCAAACAAACAAAATCTTATCAACCTTGAAAATTTTTGCAAATGCGTTAATATGAAAAAAATTAAAATTTCAGCATAATTTCTGATGACTAATTGTTTTTATTCTTTGTTATTAAAGTTGAGTTGGTATATTCGTATATTATGTCTTTATTATTAAAAAAATATTTAGTGTGTAATATTGTAAGTTGTAAGAGTACCGTGAAAATATGCTTATTAAGTATGACAAACATTTTAACTTTATACTATATTATAAAAATTATCACATTCGTTTCTTTTAATTTTTTTAATGATTATTATTATATATAGTACAGTTACGGTATAAAGATATAATAGTTATGTAGTATGTAAAACTGAATTATTTGTCGTAAATTCAAAAAACCGCAGTTAAATGAATTTTGTGAATAAATTCTTCTTTTTTTTTTTTCAAATTGATACGGATTATACTGCAAGTTAAAATTAGACACAAAAAATCCGCATTAAAAAATACCCGTGTCGTGGTTCTAGGTTGGCAAAGGTAAGATTGAGTTAAATTATAAAGTACGAATTTAAATTATCAATCAGGTTGTAAAAGCCAACGAACTTAATATCCAGAGGAATAAAGTAATCAGATTTTTTGTTTTTATGTATTTTATTTTACATTGCATCTCAGTTTTCAAATAATAGTCATACGATATAATAATAAATATTAAATAAAAATTTAAGTTCGGAGTTCAATCTCAAACGCAAAAATAAAAAGATTAACGAAGTATGAGAATAACTCAAGTTCGTCAAAACCTGAAAGCATACATTTAAATATTATTTAAATAATTTTTTAAAATTTAAAACTTAAAAATATTCCCAAATATAACGAAGTGGAACTTACAAATTAATAACTTTCAAAATTACAAGAAATTATTTGGTTTCAATCAATTAAATTTTATATTAAAAAGTTCATAGCCCTTATTAATTGTAAAATGTTTATTGTGATAAAAAAATATTAATGTTAACATTTTTTTGGATTTATTTATGTATTAAACCTAAATTGTATTAAATTACTTTTAAGGTTTTTTTTAAAGATCAAATATAAGCTCAGACTATCAAAAAGTCACAATATAAAGTAATTACAAGTAAATATTAAAAACAAATCAATCCTTTAAAATGGTTACGAATCATATTTGTGAATTATATTACACCGAAATTTTATTTCTTTGTGCGAATTTAAGATAACTTTTTGTTTGAGGATTGATGCTAGGTTTAAGCCATCTATCTGATGATTTCCTTGGTAAGTTTATCGTAGATATTAAAATTAGCAGTTAAAGAGAGTTCACCCAGGTTTATGGTCTCTCAATTTTCTTCGACTATAGAGTAGTTTCAGTCTTATTGTATTACTCGTGTTTATCACAATTTAACAATTTTGCAATGAATGTACGTTGTTCAAGTAAAAAAATTGAATGTGCGGAAAAATTAAAATTAAGAACTGAAATCAAACAACTACTTTATAAATTCATTCGCACAAATTTCAACAAAAATAAAAATAGTTCATACATGTAGATCTCTAAACTATCATTATTTTTGTAACATTATAATTTTTTATCGATTTTATTTCCTAACACATTTTTGTTCATGTTTAATTTTAATTAAGGTATAATTTGATACAATTTTAATATTAAAAAATAACAATAATTGTTTTTTAGTTAGTGTTAGATAACTGCAATAACTTTTTTATGCAATAGCAATAATAGCCGACAGGTGAAAATAGTAATTTCACACGGTGATAAAATTTTATTAAGAATTAAAAAAAAAAGAAGCTTTTTAATTTTCCTGAAGCTTACAATAAATCATTTAGGCTTTTGAATTTTATCTTTATATGTTATTTTTTTTATGAACACTTTTATTTGAATCAATTGAATAAGTTATTTTTACAACATTCTTCATTTTAATTGTCAAGGTATGATTCATAAGAGAATTCTAAATACAGCAAGGCAACAATTTAATATTCTTTTACGTGATTCGAGAAAAAAATAATATTTTAAACTTGTCTTGCAATTATTAGTAATAACTTTGAAATTATTCTTTAGTACATTACTCTGTTTTATTGTATACATAATATAGCCATCAGTCGCCAGACATCATTATTAGGTACATAATATATAGAATTATATACATATATATAATTACATACATAATTATTGTTCTCTTATAATTTTAGAATTCCAAAAAAAAAAGGTAAAAAAAGAAAGAAAATGTAGGTAATACATGAACACTCTGAAAACAATTCAAAATAAAAATTGGAATTTTTTTTTTAATTAAAAAAAAAATTAATAATCTAAACATTATGTGATGAACAACTTTTATCTTTTTAGTTCCAAATAAAAATTTTTTCTATCTTTATCAAAAAATTGTAGAAATGTACATCTCGAGGAATTTATAATTCAGAAATCAAAATGTATTATTATTATTTAACTTTGTGACGCATTTTCATACATTTATTAATTGTTCATATTTGAACATGTTTATGTTTTATATGTGCAATTAACTAACTTGATTTAATTTACATTTTTAGCGGTTGGTATAATCATACAATGTGTTTAAAAATTGATGAACAATTAATTAATTTTCAATTAAGTTGTATCTAATCTTTAGTTGAGAAAAAATTAATTTTTATTGTTTTTTAAATAATGTCATCTTTTTTATTATAAAATTATTTTGTTTGATCTATAATATTGTTCTTCTATTTTAAAAACTTAATTTCTAATATGTATTGTTACCTAAAAAAAATTATTCTTTTTTGTATAAAATAATTTTCTTTGTAAATCTTGAGGATTATTGAACTGGAAATGAGTTCGCATTTTAATAAATCAGGTGTTAATTTAGTTTGCAAAACTACTTAAGAGAAGAAAATAGATTTTTTATAATATTTATAATTTTTAATAATAATTATTTTAAAATAAATTTTTTTTTTTATAATTATTTTATTGTTATTTTCAAATATACCTATTCTACATTCCGTTATATTCCTAGTATGTATATAAGGACTCGTCATACACGAGTAAAATTATTAGGCTTAGAAGGTTTTATTTTATATTTTGCATATTCGCATTAACTATTATACTCGTAGGAGAATAGTAATTATAATATATAATATAATGATATAAACAAAAGGTACTGATTTATTTGAGATTACTCATTCAATTTTGTAAAAATTTATGTATTTTTTGACATTTTCTTACTTAAGTTCATTGAACCTAATTTCTTCATATTTCAGATAGTTAATACCACAACTTTTTTTTTTTCCTAGAAAGAATGTAAAATATAAAATAATATCTCGTTTATAGAGTATTTTTTCTATTATTTTTTAAATGCCAGTTAAAATTCTAAAGCTTTTCTTAAAAAAAAAAAAAAAATTAAAGATTCTTTACATATTTTTTTAATATAAAAATTCTATAAAACTTGATAAAATGCGCAAAATGCGCAAAATGATTAGAATAAAAAAAAAAAAATAATAAAATAAAATAAAAAAAAAAAATATATACTTTACCCGAAAATTTATTTATTTATTTTTTATTTTTTTAATTTAAGTTTCTCTCAGTCTTTAAAGTTTCGCTGATGAGATTAGAACATTATAAAGAAATAAGCGGGGTTACAAACGGTATAAAAATATTTGAACTTTAGTTAAAAAAAAATAATAATAATAACGATGATTAACTTGTGTTTCATTTATTATTTTACTTTTAAATCTTGAACCCAATTATGTGATGATTATATTTTTCTTTTTTTTTTTTTTCAAAAAATTTCAATAGCTTTAAAATAATAAAACTTAAATTTATGCAATGGAAAATTATATACAAAAAAAAATAATTTTTTTTTTACATAATTTTACAAACCTATATAATTAAGAATTCAAAAATTAAAGGATAAAAGGAATCAAAAGAAAATTTAATTTAAAAAAAACCCTACGAAACATGTACAAAATAAAAAATATGCAAAATTTTTAAAAATTTTCAGTAAAAAAAATTTTATTTTTTTTTTTCAAGTTCAAGTATATAATAATTTAAATTAAATTAATAATCACGAAGAAAAGAAATTCACATTATATTAACAAGATAAACTTATTACTAAAAAAAAAAAAATAATAATAAAAAATTAAATAACAAAAAATAAATTGAAATATATGAAAAATAAAATGATAGAAAACTTAAAATTAATGAATTTTTTTTTTAATTTTTAATCATTTAATCGAAAATATACTATGTACAATTTACAATTTATTTATAATATCAGCCGCTATAATATTTCAACCATTATTCCCGAACTTGTAATAAATATTGTTTGTTTTGGAATTTTATACCAATGCTGGAACTTATTTAAACTTGATAAAATATCGCATTTTTGAAATCGTATTATATTAATTATTTGATCTGTCAATAACAGTGACTTAAATTTTATTTAAGTATTCTCAGTTTAATCAGTAAGATTCATTGCAATCTGTATTATATAAATTAAAGGTCTATTTGAGGTTCTACTTTATAAAATGGTAAATTTTTTTTTTTTCGAAAGCCATGTTTGCGAAAATTTTTTGTAGATGAACTTAAGACAATCGTAACTCAATGTGCCCCTTTTTTCGGTACATATTTACGACTACTCAACCTAAACCCTTTCGAGAAAAAAAGTGAATACTTTGAATTTTAGGATATTTTTTGTACAAAAGTTTGTGTTACGGTATACTAAAAAAGTTTCCAAAATTTGGTACTTTCGGATCTTTGAGTTCTGGGATTAAGAACCACTCCCAATGCATATAAAAGTTTATGTCGATCAAATTTATTCATGATCAAATTGGTGGACGATCAATGATAATATAACTTGACAAATTGTCAAACATTAAAATTGATCTTTACGGTAAACTGAAATTCATTCACGATTAAATTGATGATCATCAATTTTAGACAATCAATTTAGCGACGAACAAATTGGATCGAGAAAATAGTATTAAATCTTTTCATATCGTATTAACCTGTTAACATTAAAAGGATTCTTTGTTAGTAATTTTTTCAATGATTTTGAATTAACAATATTTTAATTGTCATTTGTTTAGTAGTTCTTAATTAAGTACATAAAATAGGATTTTTTAATCAGTTTAATGTCTTTCATTTTGAAATACTCAAATATTTTTGTTTCATTAAAGAAAAACTCTGAAAAAGAATAATTTATATTTCATAAATTTTATTTTAAGCCATTTCAATTTAATATTGGAAAATAATTTTTAAAAATTTAATTTACGGTGTGGAATCATTTTTTCAACATTTTTTTTGTAACTCTTAATAATTGTCATAAGCATTCCGTGTAGAAAAAAATGGTCGATACATTTCATTTTTAACGGCGGGCGTAAGGATTCTTCAAATAATGAATTTAGAAGCTTTTTTTATGTTGTCGAGTTTTCTTGAAATTTAATTCAGTAAATTTTTTCAAATTTTTGTTTTTGTAATTTGATTCAAATTGAAAGGTACATAATTCAAAAAAAAAATATTTTTTGCCCAAATTATTATTAAATTAATTGCTTTCAAATCAATAATAGATAATTGATTATTCTTATAGCTAATATAATTTTATAAACTCATCAATTCAATGATTTTATAATTAATTGAAATGATGTAAATATTTTTTAAATAAGAATATCATATTTATTAAAAATTGATGCAAAAAAAATTTGGTAAATATTATGCTTTTATACGAAAAACAAATTTACCGGTTTTCTGAATGAACTTTGAGCCTAACAAAATAAACGTATATTTATGTACTGTACAGTAGGTACATACTTAATACGAAAATTGAAGATCTTTTAAATTACACTTATTTTAATAAAGAAAAGACATAATTTAAAGTATTTTTTTTTTTTTTAAAGAATAATAGAATATTATTTAAAAATCAAATAATATAATTTTTTTTTAACATATCATAATTTTTATGTGTAGTGTAATTTTAATACTTTGGGATTTGATTCGTATAAATTTCCTTGTCTTACGTAGCTTGGAATGAAAGCAAAAAATTTTATTCGAAAGATTTGGAGCTTAAAATAATGATAACATAAAACATAATTAAAAAAGAACTTTTTTATTATCATCCAAAAGTTAAAAGAAAAAAAATTATGTATGTACTAAGAACTAAGTGATTTTAAAATAAAAAATATTGTTTTAAGTTTAATAAATTTTTTTTTCTAAATAATATTATCACTCAGCAACGCATTGATTCTTATAGTAGGTAATATCTTTTTATAATACTCTCAATAACAACGATTTCTATGTAAAATATATAATATAATTTAAAATTTACATATAATATTAATTACTTTGAATTTGAGCTAAAAATGTAAACATATTGTTAATTTAGTCTTCTTGAGGGTTAATTTAGTCTTCTTGAGGATCGGAAGATTGAATTTGTTCGATTTTGAAAGATAATTATTCACCTTGCAATAGCTTTGTTTTGTAAATATTCCAAAAAAAATAGTCAGAGACGATTTTTGGTAAAATTTGTCAAAAGTATAATACTAAAGCGAAACAAAATCAAAACAAATTCCTTACGTGTAATAAATAGTTTCTCGTAAAGCTTCTTAAATAAATTTTATTATAACTTTATTATTTCTGGATATTTCTATTTAAATGAATATTTATTGTAGAGTTCCTGAATAACGCTTTATTTAAAAGTTACTTCTGTATTAGCTAGTTTTTTAATAGCAGAAACTCAAAAACTTTTCTAAAAAATGAAAGAGAATTGTTGATGATTTTCGGAAATTAAAGATTAAAAATTAATAATTTGTGTGCATACATAAGGATTAATCAGGCTTTAAAAAAAATTATTTCCAGATTTGAATTGAAAGAATATTACATTTGTCATTTAAATATCACAATTTCTCAAATATCCCAGATAATTTGTTTTACTTTCGCAGAAACAAACAAAATAATTGATCTTAAGTTCCGCGAATTTCTTAATGGGTAATTAAGTAATCAGTTTTCTTTGTATTTTGTTATTTACTTCAAGATATTTTAAAATTAAATTGTCAAAACTGTAATATGGAATAATTATAATGTCAGTATGTGAACGTCAAAAGAAACTTTCAGATCAACAAATTCCTTCAGCAGAAACATAAATAAAACGCTGTTTTCAGTGCAAGTCATATTTTGGTTATACTAACGTTGTCTCAAATTTAATATTATTATAAAACCCTACAATTCGATCAATTTATATTATGTAAGAAAGAAGTGGCATTTGAAATAATTTTTTAATATTCTTCCCAAACTTTTTTCGAATCACACATTAATATTTTACTCTCGATTTTACAAAATTTACGCATACGAGTTTATTAAATATTTACTAACATAAATATTTACCTGGAAAGTCGTAATATTCAAACTTGTAGTATGTATTATAAATAAATTCTTAGAAATTATTACAGCGTCAAATAATAAATATTATAAATTTTCTTCAAATTTATTAAATTAAATATATAAAAGTAAAGTACCTACATTATGTATGCATACAAAATACACATACATAAATATATTGTACATATTATTTACTTATAAAAACACCATAAATTCATAAAATTTGATGTGTGACCTTTCAACGTTTTTTTATTTTTAAAATCTTCCCCTTTCTTCACAGTCATATTTTCCTGTTTTAATAAGATTTGTTTTTTGAATTCATATTATATGTAGGTAAATGCAAGTTTACCGGAGCAATATTGTATTTTATATTTATTGTATTTTGGTTTTTATTTTTTTCGCGAATAGAATTCTGAATTTAAACCAAGTTGTTATCTTTTTTATTTTTTAGTTGGGAATATATTTAATATAGATAAAGAAACCTGAATATTTTAAATATTTTTAACATTTAACAAATCCACTATTTCGTCAATATAATAAACTAACTAATACAGAAGTTTTGTAACTACAGAATTCTCATTTTCTAAAAAACGCGAAGGTTTTTAAGACCTATCTTTCATATTCTAACTTCTGAAATTACTTAGATTTACATCCATGTAATGTAGTTGTTGCTTGTTTTATTACCTTTTTATTTATTAAATCTTTTATTTCATTAAATTTTGTATTATAAATAGCTAAAAAATAATTTATGGCTTCAACGATGAACGTATCGGTACCAGAACGCGCCATTATTTTACGTTTCAATCTATTATTCCTTTATTTTTTTTAAGATCTCATGTGATTATGATTAAATTAATTAATAATAATAATATATGTTAAACATATTTTACAAAATTTAATAGAATTTCGTGAAAAAAATTACTACAGTTATAAAGACCTTAAACTTTACAGAGTTCACTTTCTTGAAAAAAAAAAAGTAATAATAAATATTATATAAAGGCACTTGACGTGACGCTTAAAAAATTAGAGTATTTCACATTTTCAAATTAAATATAAAAAAAGCTTCATAAACAAAAATCTTTTATGTACGTATCTTTTATATATATCTACATTGTACATACTATGCACAAGATTAGCGCATATTTCAAATAATAAAGTTTTTTTTTTAACGTTTTTAGAAACTGATGATTTTTTTTTTAGATAAACGTACTCTAATGTATTATCGTCTCGTTAAATAAACTATATGTAACTCTTTTGATATTTAAAAACATATTATAGAATAATAAGTCCTATGTAATAAGTTCGTAACATCTAAAAATTAAGAAATAATATTTACTTCCTTTCAAAGCTTTGTGTTTGTTCTTATTAAGTATGTGTATTAAAAGTCCATTTAAAAATTCTGTAAAAAATTATAAAAAATTCAGTAACACAAACCAATTCGACTCAATTATGTATTGAAAATGATTCAACTCAATCATTGGATTGTGAAAACATTATTGACATTTACGATAAATGTAAAGCTAGAAAAATGCCTTATAAACTAATGAATTTGTTAGATAAAAATAAAAGAGTTGAGGTAAGAATTTAAGAATAAAAAAGTTTTTTTGTCTAATGTATTTTTTCCACAAAATAAATGGGTCTTGCACCTTAAGAATCCGAAAATATATAGTCCGCCACTGCCGACGACGATATAAGTTGAAACTAAATTACAGTATGCATAAAGTGTACCGGTGGACCTGTACTGTATTTATTTTATAATTAGTTAAAAAATATAATTTAAATGAAAATGTTTAGATATTGTCATGTATAGTTAGTACAAAGCTTCATTATTTAACTTCCTTTTTTTTTTTTTTTTTGAAAACTATAAATTAAATATACAAATAATTCAATAGAATGATGGCAACTATTTTATTAGAAACATAAAAAACGCAAGAGCAATTAAAAAACAAAACTTAATTTTAAATAGTACAATATCATCATTTAAATTTTTATTTTGTTTTAATTTTTTACAAAATTATACGATGCAATTACATTTCTCTTCATAATAGAAATTTGAATAATTTTTTTTGATGTGTGTGAACTTATTTAAATTCAATAAATTAATTTTACTTAAAATTATGAGAGTTTTTTTAAGTTACTGAAGAATAATAAAAAAAAAATTATAAAAATTAAATATTATTTTTTTTTTATATTAGATACCTATTGAATTTTCAAACCATAAAAAATTATTAAAAATCTTTTTAATAATTATACTTCAAGCAAAAATCTTTTTAATAAATATATAGGTACTTCAAGTAAAACTTTATTAATTTTTTAAATCCTCCAAAACTTTTTTAAATAAAAAAATTCTTCGACCCCACCTAGCAAAATTTATTGAAAAAAAAAACAAAAAAAAACTGTTCAAGTAAAATTTTTAACAACATTTTTAATTTAATATTTATTTATTTAATTCAAAATAAAATTGCAAAAAATTTAAAAATAACATTAATTGTGATTTTTGATTAAGAAAGTACAAAATTTATTCCAAAAATTTACACAAAATTTAAGGAATATTTTTTATTAGATATTTCAAAATGATAAAACCAAATAAAAATAAAAAAAAATGAAATTAAACTTGAAAATAATATTTTATTTTTATATTAAAAGTGTGAAATCTTGTGATTGATGTTTATAGTCTTTTATAACAAGACGATAATTTTTTATTTTGCTTTTAAGTATATATTTTTATTTAAATTCTTATTTTTAAAATATTTTCTCAAACAAATAGTTAACAGTGATAGAAAATCTACTACCATTTTTTTTTAACCTAATAAATGCAAGTTAATTTTTTGAACAAATTCTGAGACAAAAATTTATAATTTTTTTTGGGAAAGTTAATTGCAAGTTGAAAAAAAAATAAATCATAGGTCCATAAATTTAGCTACAAATATTTATCATATAAATCAAAATTTAATAAGTATTAGCATTATTCTATAATATTATTTATATATGAAATTGAAGGAAATAAATAAACAATTTACCATAATTCTTTAATACCTGGTAATAATATTAATGAATAAAAAAAATTAATTAAAAATCTGAAAATATTGTTTCAAAATTTTAATATCTTTATTAGTCGATTTATCGTCGTAGTTCTTAGTATAAAGGTATTACGATTGCATGGTTTTTGTCATTTATTTTATCCAAATCAATGGACAAGAGAAAGAAATTTACAAATTTTTCAATTCAAGGAAACGAAGCGGCACCCAAATTGTCCATGTTAAAGCTTTAATTATTTAATTAATTTCTTTTTCATTTCTTACTTTAATTGATGATGATAACAATTAGAGAATTATATTTATTTTTGGTATGAATATTTTTTTTGTCTTATTTTAAAAATATTTACAAAATAACAATTAGTGTAATTTATAATATATAATACATATATTATAAATATCATATGAAATTATAAATAATGGAGGTATTTAATGATGTATATAATTTTCCATTCAATCATTTCATTGAAAAAAGAATTTTAACAAATCGTAATCAATGAGATAAATAAAATAAATCTATTTTAGAGCAAAAGAATGAAAAATTTGAAAATAAAATAAAAATGCAATTTTTTTTTTTTTAGAAAATTGATGGTTTTTTTTTTTTTTTTTTTAATTTAAATTATAATGATTTATATTATCACAAAATTCAAATGATAATATATTATTTTATAATAATGTAATAATTTTGATTATTTTGATTATGTACATATAAATAGAAAAAAAAAAAATCAATCAGGTGTAAAAATAACAAATAATTTTAATGTACTTTTCACAAGAAAAAAATTTTCGCGACATAATAATAATATCTAATTTATATAAATAAAACAGTTAATTTGGTCTCTCTAAATGAAATTAATTTCCGGTAAATGAATTTTAATAAAAAAAACGTTTTTTTTTTTTTTTTAATTTATTCAAAAATAAATTCTAATTTTATAATGAACTAATAAAAAATTAAAAAAGAAGAAAAGTTTAAATTTTCAGTGTCAATGTTAAAATAGAAAATAATAATAATAGTAATTTCACTAATAATAAAATTATTGTTGATTTGATCATTTTCCAAGATACTATTATTAAAATACTGTATACAGTGAATTATAATAAAAAAAAAAAAAGAAATTAAAAAATAAGGAGAAAAAAATATGGAAAATTTGGGCTACAAGGAAGGTTCTACGAAGCCAAGAAGAATAACTAGAGCTGCTAGTCTTATAACTAAAAATGAACAAGAGACACCATTATCAACCCAAACTGGGCGGTAAGTACAAAAATCAGAATTTTTTTTTTTATTTTTAGTATATAAAAATAAGGTCTAATTTCATTTGAATGAATAATGATGATATAAAAATAATATTATTATTTTTAAAATTAAACAATTTATTATTATTGATCGATTTTCATTTTGTTTTAAAAATAAAATCAAATACATGTGAATAATTTACATATTTAAAATAATGTTTATTTTATTTTATTGAAATATCTGAATAAAGCTGTCATGAAAGATGAATAATTTTCAAAAAACGGTGTCGATAACAGATATTTTCAAAATACTTTAAGTACCTATAATTATTTTCTAATTGTTAATTCATTATTTTTTTTTGAATGTGAAATCTAACTAAATTACAAAAACATTATAAATATAATAATAATGTATGTATATAATATTAGAAAAATCAAGTTTTTTTTTTTTTTAGAAAATTAATTTTGTTCATTGAAATTGGATCTTATAATATTATGTTAGTTTGAACATAAAGTACTGAATATTTTTTAGCTTTAAAACCATTCCTTCAGGAATGATGGTTCGTTGGCGGAATAATCCTGAAGCAATGCTTGAAGCGCAATACTCCGCTGGAGATTTTGAATATATGGAATGCGGACCTTCACCACCAGCTGAGAGTGCACCAAGTATGTATGACAGTTTTGAAGAACCAGCTAGTGATTTAAGTGTTCAAATATGCAATGAAACGTTACGTACCAGTTTAATTGAGCAAATGAAAGCTGCAGGTGGTCGAACACGACTACTTGATGACATAGAACAAAGTAATATTATATCGGAGAATGTAGCCAAAACATTTGAATTTGCTCTTAAAACTGAAAAAAATTTTTCTTTCTTATGGTCAGCTTTTATAAAAAGATGGGATTTGTTAGAAGGTTTATTAACTGCTGGAGCAGATTTAAATTTTTGTGATCAAAATGGAATATCTGCTTTACATTTAGGTGCGTTCAGTGGCTGTTTAACGTCAACAACTTTTTTAATTAATAAAAAAATGGATGTAAATTTAATACCAAAGTGCTACACACCACTGCATTGTGCAGCATTTGGTAATTCTACAGAAGTAGCTAAATTATTAATCAATAATGGTGCATTAATGTCTTTGGATACGAACAAACCAAATTGCGAGGAATCTCTTTTGCATTGTGCTGTTCGAGCAAATGCTTTAGAGTGCGTTCAATTGTTTTTAGATGAAGGAGCCGATGTTAATTCTCTTAAGCCAAATGGAACAAATCCTATACATTTGGCTGCTGATTTAGGTTTATCACAATGTCTAGAAGCGGTAGGTTTAGTGTTTTGATAATTTTTTGTTTAGTTTGAAGTACCTAATTAATTTTTTTTTAATAGTGTTTGAACGCTAAAGGTGCCGATCCCAACATCCGGATTTGTATAAGAGAAAAAGAATCTACTGCTCTTCATTTGGCTGCTGATGAAGGTAATGTGGAATGTGTGGATTTATTATTAGCCAAAGGAGCTGACGCCAAATTAAAAAATCATCGTGGTTTTACGGCGCTTCATTTGGCTTCTCGAACATCTAGTTTGGAATGCGTTGAATCATTATTACGTAATGGTAATGCAGATCCAAATGCAGAGGATTTCGATCTAAGAACACCATTGCATGCAGCGGTTGGCAAATCTGAAAATGCTTTTGATATTTTAGAAACTTTAATTTCATGGGGAGCAAATGTTAATCACAAAGATATTTATGGATTTACTGCATTACATTTAGCGGCCCTAGATGGTTTAGCTCAGTGTGTTGAAATGTTAATATTCCACGGTGCTGACGTAACAACTAAATCTAAAAAAGGTACTACAGCATTAAATGTCATTACTCGAAAAACTCCAGCTTCAGTTGCTATGATTCGACAAAAATTAGACGCAGCTATAACATTACATCATTCACAAGATATTGTCAATAGAGAAGTCGAATTAGAGTTAGATTTTAGACAATTGCTTCAACATTGCCATCCTCGAGAAATAAGTTATTTAAATACTTTTGTAGATGAAGGACAGAAGGAAATTTTAGAACATCCATTATGCTCAGCATTTTTATATATTAAATGGGGCAAAATTCGAAAATACTATATTGGCAGATTAATTTTTTGTTTCACTTTTGTTCTATTTCTAACTTTGTATGTGTTGACTGCTCTAGCACATAATTGTTACAATGGTAGTAAGGATGATAATTCAACAATTCAGGCTCAAGAATTATGTCAAAAGCAATCAATTTTAGGTGATATGTTAAGAAATAATCCATTTGTTATGGAAATGCAATGGTGGGTTTTAGTTGCGATTACAATAGTGGAAATATTTCGAAAGGTATACGGAATTACAGGTTATACATCAGTACGGCAATATTTTATGCAAGTTGAAAATAGTATGGAATGGTTTGTAATAACAAGTGTTTTCGTTATATCTTATATTTACACAAAACAAACTTACACTTTTCAAAATCATATTGGTGCGTTTGCGGTTCTATTAGGTTGGACTAATTTGATGTTAATGATTGGTCAACTACCAGTATTTGATGTTTATGTGGCCATGTATACCAAAGTACAAGGAGAGTTTGCTAAATTATTTATGGCGTATTCTTGTATGCTAATTGGTTTCACAATAAGTTTTTGTGTAATATTTCCCTCATCATCATCATTTGCTAATCCGTTTATGGGTTTTATTACTGTTTTGGTTATGATGATCGGTGAACAAGATCTTTCATTACTAATAAATGATCCAGACGGAAAAGATCCACCATTTTTATTAGAAATAAGCGCACAAATAACATTTGTATTGTTCTTATTATTTGTGACAATAATTCTAATGAATCTGTTGGTCGGTATTGCGGTTCATGATATCCAAGGTCTGAAAAAAACTGCTGGCTTATCGAAATTAGTTCGACAAACCAAATTGATTTCATACATAGAATCTGCATTGTTTAATGGATATTTGCCAACGTGGTTGAGAAATTTATTACATTATACAGCTTTAGTTTCACCACAGGCCTACCGTGTTGTTTTACTCGTAAAACCGTTAAATCCTAGTGAAAAAAGATTACCAAAAGAAATTTTATTAAATGCATACGATGTTGGAAAAACTCGAAAACATTTTGGTCATACAATTTCTGCTAAAAGTAGTGCAGCAACATATTTTTCGTATAAAAATAAATATAATGGTAATGGAAATTGCAATGGAACGAGCAATGGATGTCAAACAACAACAACAAGTATTCCACCTACAGAATATGGTTGTTATGATGATACTATTAGTTTGGGAACATTAACAACAAAAATTGACGATAATGCTGACAGATTGGAATTATTAACAAATGAAATTCAAGAGTTAAAACAAGCTCTGATAGCACAACAACAACAAACTAGTAAAGTTATAGATAAATTAATTCTGATTTCAAATCAGCAAAGAAATAATTTTAAGAAATAGTTAAAAAAAATTAATTTCTTTAATATATTTATATGAAATGTTTTGTTTTCTCTCAGTACAAACTTAACAATGAAAAAAAATAATTAACTTTGCCCACTAAAAATTCAGTGTCGATAGGTTAGTACAAGATACTAAATCGGTATGTATATATTTCAAATCAAGTTTTAAATGTATTTTTCATACATTTCGCTAAAAACAATTATTTTCTTTTTTTATATTTATCTCTAAACCTTGTACGTTAAAACAGAATAAACTGTTTAAAAAGTGTTAAAAAATAATTTTCCCTGCTAACTATTTTTTTCTGTTTTTAATTTCGAAATTGAATCATTAGGTCATTAGGCATTTATGGCCGGAACTAATTAATGTTTGTTGTCATTAATTTAAGTTATGAACGGACAGAGTTGACAAATTATTTGTAGGAATACGGAAGTCTTTCGATTGCGTTATTGATATTTAAACGTTTTGAATTCGCAATTTATTTCTTTATATTTTTTTAGTATATCACAAAAAGTTACAATTTTTGCATGTAAACAGAAAGTTGAAGATTTTCAAGTCGATAGTCTTAATAAATATTTTAAGTATATTAATTTAATAATATTATTTAAAAATTTTATAGAATTATTAAAAGAAATCATTCCAGTTCTTTAAATGTGAAAAGCTGTAATCCTAATATAAATTAGAAAGGATTTTACCTATACTGTTTTCAGCTTTAAATTCACATAATTAAATTTTAAGATTTAATTATAATTTATGAAATTTATAATAATTTACATAATTATAGTAGGTACTAGTAGGTACTATGAATATCTGTTTCTAACTATAAATAGAAAATTAAATTCGATTATAAGTTCAAAATAATATAAACATGTATACTCATATATATTACATATTGTTATAGAAAATTAATAAGCCAAAACTATATTAATATAAAAATAATTGCAAAATATTACACATATTCTATAAAAAATATACTTTTTTTTTATTATCTGTTCTGATTTTATTTTTTTAATAATTAATAAATGATTACATAATGGCTGTGTTATTAAAAAAGGATACCTTAATTTATTTTTACTTTTTTTAGCTTTCAAAGTCATAAAACAAGTTTTAAGAATTTCAAAGAAAACAAAAACATAAGTAATGAGAAGGTTATTTGGATTAAAGATTAGATGAATTTTAAATAATGCCTAATTATTTCATGCTAGGCTCTACGTTGAAATGTTTTTTAAACAAGAAGTTTCTAATTTTAAATTATTTCACAACAATTAATTGCCGAAGAAGCTAAAGGTATTTGTTGTCGCTAACAATAACTAGATTTGCACCAGGATCATTTTCAGATATAAGATTTATAAAAAGCTATATTTCCATTTGTAGCCGTTATTGATAAGATAATGCATTACATGAGAATAAACAACGAAGATGTATCTCTGATAGAAATTAAATTCAAATCTAGTACTTTATAGATGACTTCTTGGGCCTTTTGTATTTTGTTGCTTATTCGTTCTATGTGGAGCACATTGTTGCCGTATAAATTTAGAGGAATATTATTTATTTGAAAATTTGTTTAGTTGATTAAGAATTTTTTTGTTATGAAATTAATTATTAATGTTTTATTGCAGTACTCTTCGATAAACTATGTTTTTTATTTTTCCTTCATCTTCATGTGCGAATATAAAAAATGATGAAAATTTATGAATAACTGAGTATCCACCGTATTATAATTGTCCCATCTTGTGACTAAAGTTTTTTTAAAACTGGCTGACTAAGACTACTCATAAAATAACATTCCAATTCTTTTGTTATGAAATCGAAATTATTATTGAGGTGCAAACATTTCCAAATTCATAATTAGAGATTAACTTTTTATCACCCGAGTTCTTTGATATATTGCTCACTTTTTTTCAATGAATGGAAAGCCAACGTATTTCAAAAGATTTAATAACTTTTTATCTCTTGGCAATTATTTATTATCTGTACATAAACGAGTTTAAAATTAAGTACATACATATAAGTAGTACAGTTGTACGTTATATATGCTAGATTAGTACCTAATTTATTTTGTAAACATTTTTTTAATTTATTATGATTTATAATCTATTCTATATAAAATTTAGTAGTAAGTAAAATGTAGCAATACAATTTGTAAGTAAGTATAAAAAAATATATTTTTTTTCTTAGAGATATGTGGAAGTGAAAGTTTTAAGCGTTTTAAATTGTCTTATTTATGTGAATTTTTTATTTTGAAAACCAAAAATTATAATAAAGTTTTCCGCACCTAGCTCATTCATCTAGTTTTTAATTTTTTACTAACTAACTGTACCATTAAAATTGTAGTTTAAAAAAAAGTTTGCAATTATAATATACTAAACGCCTACATTTTGTTAGACGCCTAGAAATTTCAATTTACTAATTAAAAATGAATGCCAAAATAATTCTTAATTATGATTAATATAGATTGTTATTTTAGGAAATCAAAATAAAAATATGATATTGATTACTGAGCAGAATCTTGAATATTAGCTACTTAAGAAATAAATTTCAAAATATTGCACTGTTACGTTATTTTACTTTATTCAATTTCATTTAATTGTAGATTTTATTTCCATTAATTTTTACGGATATGATTGGTAAAGTTGATATTGAAGCAAATGTAGCTGGTGGCGGATCATCGGGTCAAGCTGGGGCTATTCGATGGGGAATAGCAATGTGTTTAAGAAGTTTTGTTGATTCGGAGTTGGTAGAACAAATGAGATTAGGTAATATCAAATCTAATCTTGATTAAGTAAAAATTTATTCTTCTAGCTTGTTGGAGCTGCCAGTTAAATAAGAAAGTTATTCATTCATTAATCATAAAGATATAGATATTTTTTTAAACAGAAATGTGGAATAATTTTTTTTTATTTCAGCTGGCCTGTTAACTCGAGATTACAGAAGACGAGAAAGAAAGAAATGGGGTCAAGAAGGAGCTAGAAGAAAATACACTTGGAAGAAGCGATAGTTCTTATTAGTAAAACAAAAAATATTAATTTTGTATAAATTTTAATAAAAATACATTAAAAACTAGTATAACTACATACTTTATATTTCAATAAAAATGAATTTTACATTTTATCAAGTGGTTTTAAACCTAAAATAGTCATTCCTTTGTTTAAAATAACTTTAGATGTTTCAAACAAAGTTAACCGTTGCGATTGAATATCAGGATTTGACTCGTTTTTGATTTTTAAAATTTTCAAAGCTCGACTTGTAGTGTTACTGAAACGAAAAAAAAATTATAATTCTATGTTTTAGATTAACAAGTTAATAAAAGTTTATGTATAAGATGCGAATGGTAATAACTGTTCTTTATTAAGTGAAAATACCTTAAAGAAAATAAATAATTGGCCATAATACATGATTCTAAAGATTCTTCTGTTTTTAGTAATATTTCAGGAAATCTACTTATTTCAATTATTAGCTTTTTCGCTTCCAGCTCTTGAAGTAAATTCAATTTTAAATATTCTGCGGAATTGATATTATTATTTTTTTCAATTAAACTGCATAACCGGCAATGTGTGTATTGCAATTTTATACCAGTATCGCCGTTTACTTGAAGTGCTTTTTCCCATAAAAAATCATAATCTCTTTGTCGTCTTTGCTTCAGATCATTTATTATGACGGCAGAAATACCTAAAATATCAGCTGTGTTCATATCCGAACATTTTATATCGATTTTTGTCGCTAAAATAAAAAAAAATTATGCTGATTAATTATTAATATAATATGTTTTATAGATGATTTCCAAAAAGTTCCCAAACAATACAAACAGGTGAAAAAAATAGAGAATACTGATTATAATTTTTATTTAATTTAAAATTGTATCCACAAATTATAGAAGATGTTTATTCATAATAATTTTTAAATTTTTTAACGAGTTGTGAGGGATGTAAGGGAATACAAGATTGAGAAACTGAAGGAAACACAATAAAGTGGCTGAATAATTTTCAGTAAGCAAAATCATCAAAATTTATGGAGAAATTTCAAACATCTAACATCTATCTTGGTGTATGGATTTGTAAAAATTTTGTTTAAAAAGCAAAAAAAAGCATTATTAAAAAACATCTTCTACAACATTTGGATACAATGCAATGTTTAATTTAATTAAAAAAACAATCGGCACCCTTATTTTTTTTTTATTTATTTTGTGGTGCATGGGAGATTTTTAGGAACCGTGCAATATTTAACAATAAAAAAAACATGTAGTCAGTAAGTTCAAATTAAGAAAAGTTCTTGTATTAATTATATTAATTGATTGTGTTCAGTGTTATTGATATTATAAAAATAATTATTTGGGCTTACGAGCTTCTAATAGGTACCTATTTACAGTTTGCACTGAAATACAATTAAGTTTACTGTATTATTACGTTATTTTTCAACTTTGTTTAAACGCGATTTGAAGATTATTTTTTACTTTCTTTTAGCAGAATTGACAATTGTGACAAAAAAGAATTTTGTTGCATTAAACAATGTTGTTAATTAATTTTTGGACAAAAACACAAAGGTATGAGCTGGAAAAATATTATACTAATACATAATCAATAATTGAAGGAAACGAAATTTGACAAAAATGCAAATTTATTGTTGGAATTGTTACAGGAAATTCCAAAAATAAATTTAGGATTAAGAACTCTTATTTTAGTCCAGTGTTATATTTTGAAATTAAGGTTTCTTATAATTCCTGCTCGAAATGTTAACAGGTTAAAAGGTTGTAAGAAAATTGAAAATTATATTAATATTTATTATTTAAATACTAAAATTAATTTTTAATTCTTTTTCTCCACATTATAGTTAGAAATATAGTTGGTTATATATACATTTCAAATTTTGGTTGGATTTAGTTGAAAAATACTAACTAGGACTTTGAATTTGTTTTTCGGTCATTATAGTTCTCGCTTCATCCAGTATATCTTTCAAAAATATAACATTTCCCTGTCTTGTACTCATTCCTTTGATTCTTCCAAACTTAATATGCTCAGTTTTGTTGACAAAAGTTTCGTTTAAATTATGTGCAATATTGAAACAAGCATTAAAATGATCTGTTTGCCCATTATCAACAACATAATAAATTTTATCAAATTTATATCTCTGAAATCGATCTAAAAGTGCAGCAATATCTCGTATTAAATATAATGTAGAACCATCACTTTTAATTAAAGGTACTCGTCTATCCCCGAATTGAGCACTTTTTCTTCCATCATTTTCATGATGTATCAAACCAGATGTTTCCAATTGTTGCAATACTTTTTCAATGTCTTTTTGATTATATTGTGATTCCCAATCAAATTTATCAAATTGTATTCCTAATCTATCGTACATTTGGCTTAATTCTCTAATGGTATATTCTCGAATCTTTATCCAACGACTAATATCTTTTAATTCACCACATTCTAAATTTCTAAAAATTTTTCTTGCTTTTTCATTGATTGTTGTGTCTTTTTCCGCTAATTGATTTGCATAAACATATGCTTGAAGTAATGTATTTATAGGACTCTTTTCCAAATTTTCATCTGTTATTTCCATTAAATCTAACCCGATCTGTAGAAGACCGAATTGTGTACCCCAATCACCTAAATAATTTAATTTTGTCACATTATTTCCTAAAAATTTATAAAAATTTGCTATGAAATTTCCAATAATTGTTGATCGCAAATGACCTACATGAAATGGTTTTGCAATATTTGGTGAACTAAATTCAACAACAATATTTTTTTTTTTGTCGTCATCTGAGGTATTGACGGCAATTGATTGTTTAACACATTCTTCAAAAAAAATATCTGGCTTCAAATGAAAAATAATTGAAGGTACACGTGATTTTACATTGCTTCTCAATGACATTCCATTAATTTTAGATTGATCAAATTTCATTTCCGTTGAAATATTTTCAATTCGGTTGACGTCATTTTCAAATAAATTACAATTCTTCGTAATAGAACTAATTGGCAAATGTAATTCTGGTTGATAGCAGTTATCAATTTTCAATTCAAGTTGTTTTGGAATTGCAGCAAGTAATTGGTTATGTGACTTTAAATCTGTCCGTAAAAATTCCGAAATCTATAAAAGAAAATAGATATATTATATAAATAAAAAACAATTATTGAAAAAATCACTTTTTTAAATATAATTAAATTTAGAAATATAAATATTTAAGTTTAAATTTATTGTATCTATCTTTCTATACCTATAGGTTCCAGCTTTATTGTAAAATTAATTTAAATAAATTTTAAAAAAATTAATAGGTATGTAAAAAGGGATATTAATTTAAAAATTATACATTTAAACATCGAGTTTTTCCTTATTTTATATTTAAGATTTAGAATGTTACTTATTTCTTACGTCCTCTACAATAAAACTCAACGATATGAAAAGTTTGCTACAAATAACTGATAAAATTAGCCTATATAAAAAGTACTTCAATTTTACTTATTGCTTATTGCTTAATGCTTATTGGTAGATATAAGAAGATAATGTTTTTCAATAGTCACAACAGTAAGTAAGTGGAACAGTAAGTAACTCTTGAATGAAGTAGAGAGCCCGTTTTCAACATTTTGATTTAAATTTTTTTCGAATTGATTGAACAGTTTTTCAAAATGGCTAAATATTTATTAAGGTTCCTTCAATCGACGTCTGCTTATACCAGATTTGTCAATTTCAGACCCGAGTCATAATCGGTTCTTCTAATTGACACCATGTAAACTTCAAAAAAATTAAAATTATATAAATTATGATACGAAAATTATTTAGACAGACACCTTCTACTAAGGTACCAAACGCGGAATCAGAGAATCTCATCCTTTAAAAGTGAACAAAGTTGGGCATATTTTGGCATTGATTGAGTTAAAACCAATTAAGTGTGGGACATACACCCAAACATTCATATAGTCTGTTTTTTTTCATTTGTGATGGAAAACGGACTTAAAAAACAACACGCAAAGCTCAACGATTTTCTCTATTAGTTTAAATTTTAATAGATATCAATATTTAACTTGTACCATTTCGAAACTCAAAAAAGCAATTGGAAATGAATCACAATTTAAATTTATGACAAGATTTTGTTATTTCTATTTTCGAAACTATTTTTAATTTTATGTAAATAAATAAAAAATTATAAGAAATTAATTATTTAATTACTATAATTTTCTGAATATAAAACAATAACATAAACATACATTTCGATTTGTTTTTTTTTTTTTTATTCAATTGTTAAAAGATACTGAACTAGAAACTTGAAACACAAATTTATTCTACTTATTTTTATTCTCAGATAGATACATTATCCCGGAATATAATGTATTTTATAGTAAAATGTTTGTTAATATTTGGAACTACGACGATATCTGGTTCAGAAGTGATCAATCTAAAAGCTTATTGTCAAAACACAATATGTGAGAATATATATTTTAAAGATGAAATATCTGTGAAATTTGAACTAATACCAATAGATAATCAACAAAAACAAAAAATTCTATTTTTTCGTAATTCAAATATTCCAAATGTACCAGAAAATTTATTAACATTATTTTCAAATTTGAAAAAGTTGTCTTTTTACAACTGCAATATTAATAAAATTCCAACAAATTGGACTTCTAATCAATTAAAATTTTTATATTTTAATGTAAATAAAATCTTTAAATTGAGAAATTATCAATTTTATTACTTAACTGAATTGAAGTATTTATGGCTAGAAGATAATCAAATTAATATATTATCAAAACATACTTTTCGCAATTTAATGAAATTACAATTTTTAGAACTTTCAAAAAATTCAATTAAAATTTTACCAATTGAAATATTTCAGTCAAATTCGAATCTAATTTCAATTTTCTTAAATGAAAATCAATTAGAAAAAATTGAAAATAATTTATTTTTAAAATGCATTAATTTGAAATACATTAATTTAGCTAATAATAAAATAAAAATTATTGAATCAGAAATAATTTTACCAATAAAATCATTAGACTTATTGGATATTTCGGGTAATATTTTAAAAATATTAAATTTAACAGTACAGAATCTAATTGAACTTCGTGCATCAAATTCTAATATTGAAAAGTTTTATTTGAATAATTTTGATTTTCATGAAATGAATTATGCACATTCTAATCGTTCGTCTATCAAAATTGAAAATTTAACCGATGATGTTGAAAAAATTTTGTTGTCAACGAATAATAATTGCTCATCATTGTACTTGATTGAAGAATTAGATATCATAAATTTACTATATTTAACATTGGAAGGAAATCCATTAAAAAATTTTATTGAATCGAATGTTTTTATCCAAATGAAAAATCTAATTCATTTATCATTGGCTTCAACTAACCTAAATAATATTGAAATAGGAACTTTTAATGGACTAGGAAATTTAAAGGAATTAGATTTGTCCGAAAATGATTTTGATGTTTTGGATGAAAAAATATTTGAGCCATTAAATTCATTGAGAACGCTAAGCCTAAGGGGGAATAATAATTTACGATGTTCAACTTTGTTTGATATTTTTGAAACGGTCATTCAACCCAGAAATATTACATTACAGACTAGCAATATTGATAATGGAACCATTGATTTGAAAAATAATTTCAATGGAATTTATTGTAAAAAAAATTAATTTAAGGCCAAATATTTTTCTTATAGACATGAGGAAACTTATTAAAATTGTAGTTTTTTATAATTTTAATATTGAATTTAATTTAAATGAATATCAACATTTATATTATACCACTACTCTAAAACATGTCAACCTTTATTCTTAATAAGAGTAGTAAAATATCATTAAATGATAAAACTTCAACATTAAATAACATATAAGTTCTAAAACCAGAATTTATGGAATCTACAAATCATTCAGAAATGGTCTATCAACGTTTTGGAAATTGTTAATTATGGATATTGTTAGAATAGACTTGTCCTGAAGTGTCATCTCGATATTATTGTCTATCTATTTCAAGAAACAGAAGTAATAACTAATTTAAATCAAAATGTAGATTTATGTTTGGAATTCGGGCTAAGAGGTTCAAATATTTTCTTTCTGAGATTAGGTATGGTCTGGTCTGGATTAGGTCTGGTCTAAAGCGAGGTCTAAAGTTATATTTCGTAATTGATGTACTTATATTTTGATTGGTTTATCGATAATATGCTCTGGGGGAGGAAGGTTCAATAATGAAAATAAGGTAAGATAATATATAGGGTAATGAATAAATATGTTAAGTAACTAGGCGATAATTTATGGATAATGTACATCAACAAACCATTTAGTATATAGATTAATAAAGCATTCAACAACCTTTTTCATAAATGTTTGATATTTCGGCGGACGTTCATAGAAAATCAAAAATTTTAGTATACATCCAATGTGACATCTCACATTTATCATACTAGATAGGTACCTATAACTATATTTCGCTATCGCTGCTTACTCAAAACATACTTCAATGATGGAAAAATTTAATAATGAGTTAGGTGTTATAGGTAAGTACACCTACTCCTACTTATTTTTGCATTTTCGAACAAAAGTATTGAATGCTATGCACCTTACCTAGGTAGGCACCTTGGTACCTTAGTAAATATTATCGATATTGAAATAAAATTAATATAGATAGTTAGGCCGTACTTTTAGGTTTATATAAAATTAAATTACTTAAATTTTAAACTTACACATTTAGCAATCGCTCGTCTAGTTTTGAATGACATTTTTAAAATTGTTTAAAACCGTCAATGAAGAAAATAAAAATCTGGTAACTGGTAGGAAAGGAAGGTTCATTAAAAATAATGACTCAAAAGTAAATATTTGTAGACAGTAGGTACTTTAGTTAAGTACATATTTTATATTTTAGTACTATTTGGTTATGTTTATATATTTTCAAATAACATAATATTAATATCCTTTTATATTCAATATTTCAATCAAATTACAAATTTGCTATTAAACTAATCTGATTTTTAATCTATTATTATTTTATTATGATTTATGAATGAATTATCACGAAAGGTAAGTCTCGTCTCACTCACTCACTCTCATCATTGTCAATGTCAAAATTTTAAATCCATAATAACATAAGCGACAAATCGTCGCAACAAATTTTAATTCTGAACTTTTTAAAGCGACAAAATTTTATAGTTTAATACCTACTCTATACATATTCCGAATTATACCCTTTGTGCATTTTCTTAAAGGAGAATTATTAATTATTTCTTAATTCTCATTTTATTAGACCTTCACCCGAAAAGAATTTGAAATACTGAATTTCAAATTCCTAATGTATTTTATTGTTGTGAAGCTCAAATACACTTCCCAAAGCGTGTAAATTTGACAAATCATTACTGTAAAATTTACACTAGGAATTTGAAATTCAGAATTTCAAATTCTTTTCGGGTGAAGGCGTATTGTTTTTGTTTATGAATGAAATGTTCTGTTTGTAATTATTTTTTTGACAGAAATAAGTGTAACCATCTCAAAATACGTCTTTCTTTCAGCTCTATTTCGTATTTCGCCAGATTAAAAAAAAAAACAACCGAAAGAAACTCTTCAAAGTAGGACTTTGTGGCTTTGCAGTTTGTAGTCTATTATTTTTTGTAGTTTTCATGCTTTCAATTACTTATTTTGATGTGGTTATTTCTTGAACCCAAAGAAAACAATCTTACAGAAAAATATATTTAATATTTAATACGATAGTTAAAAAGGGAAAATATTTGAATATGTATGTAAATAAAAATATTTATTCTCAATGCGCACTTATATTAACTTTATTAAAACATTATCTAGGTGTCTACATTAGCGTATTTTTCCAGCATGCGATTTTGTTCTTTAAATGTATTTGTGTATCTTTATACAAAATCCAAAATCGCAGCAAAATACGCATGCTGATTTTGAATAATTTTTCAGCATGCATATTTTTTGACATTTCTCACAAATTTTTTTTTTTTTTATTAATTTGACATTTAAATCAAGTAAAATGGTACAATTTGGAAAAATGTATAAAAATCGCATGCTGCAAATCTAACCCAGTGGCATATTGAGCAAACACAAATACTAATAAATGAAACAGAAAAAATACAATACATTCATAAATACGCGCGATTCCAAATCGCTAATGTAGACAGCCCGTTAGTTTCCTTAAATGTTCTAAACTATATAACAAAGTATGCGGCAACCCTAGCTAAAAAGTAATATTTTGTGGCTGACTACACTGAACTGACTTTGATGACTGGCGCCGACACAACGATATACGAATACGATATTGTGGCAAAAAAAATTTTCTCATTCATTCAGTGATATTAAATTAATAATTAATTATTTGGAAAAAAGTGAAAAAAATTATATATAGGTATAAATAAATATAATTTATTAAGTGCAATAAATGTGAAAAAAAAAAAAATTAAAAAAAAAAAAAATTAATCATCCAGTTTATTGACGGAGATTTATAGAAAAAAAAGAAATTGAATTCAAATCAAATTCAAAAATTCTAAAAAAAATAGCCATTTCATCATTTTTTTTTTTTTAAGTTTTTTTATTTGATATTTTTTTTTTGGGTGGATCATTCGTAAAAAAATCAAAAATTCAATAGCAAGATAGCAATAAAATTTATATTAATAATTACAAAAATGTAAATTTAAAATTTTTTATTAAATTTATTTTGCATAACATTTTAATTAAAGAAATAAAAAAATCTTATTACAAAAAAAAAAAAAAAAAAACGAAGAAAAGTCCTTGAAAGAAAAATTTTATTGATTTTAGTCCACTGAGTATTCATGGCAAGTGAAAATAAATAATGTTGGAACATTTTTATTTATCAAGAAGCGAGTTGGAGTGGATTTCCATTTACACTAAATTTTACAATCAGGTTGAGATTCCTACTTACTACAGACTTAGGTTCCTACTTAGGTAGGTAATACAGATTTATGAATAAAGCGATGATTATTTTTTTAGGAAACTCAATTAAAGATTTTAACTAAGTTTTTTTTTTAACATCCCGAACCCTAAAAGCTGTTGCGCGACTGCTGTAAAATATTCCAGAAATTACCTATAAATATATAGGTACGACAAAATCTCAAATATTACGAATATTTTTTGTTTTTTTTTGAAAACGACTTGAGCGAGGCATTCTAGGCCAAATGTAACTTACCGATCAACAATAGACACAAAATGTGACAAATGTCAACAATTTGCTTCTTGTTTTTCATAAATTCCTTAAAATTTAAAAAAAAATATACTTACATGAAGTAGGGTCAAGTGGGGTAATTGTGAATTGGGGTAATTGTGAACGGTAAAAGTAGCCTTGGAAAAAATTACAATTTAAAAAAATTTGAAGCGTAAATACAAATTATAATATTTTCTGCACGTGTGAAAAAAGTTTCGTAGTGTTTTGTACATTTTCTACTTGACAGCAAGTATTTGAAAAAAGTTCCAAAAAAAAAGTGTTTTTCAGTTGAGAAGAGTTTTTTTAAACCTTTTTATTTTAGTGAAAATTTGACATTAGTAAAATAAAATTATTTATTTTAGCAATATAAGGGATTAATTTAAATAAAATGAAATACATTTTTAAATAAAAATAAAAACAAAGTGAAATAATTAACTTTCACAATTACCCCTTAATTTTTAATGTGTGAGGTAATTGTGAACATAAAAAGGGGTAATTGTGAAAATAAAAAAAATCTTATTTTATGTTTAAAGATAAAGAAGTGGACCAAAAATGCCCAGAAATTACGTTAAGAACACATTGCCAAAAAAAAAGTGGAGGAGAAATTGCTGAATGCCTATTAGCTCGTGCAAAAAGTGGCTATCCATGTGACAGAGACAAATTGCTAGGTCTTATATAAAGTTTTGTTTTATCCAAAAATTTAAATACACCATTCGTTAATGGTATGCTGGATTGGATTGGTTCAGATCACTTATTGCACGTAATCCTTCACTATCTATTAAAAAGCCAGAATATCTTCAAAAATATAGGAAAGTTGCACACAAACCAACAATAATTTACGATTTTTACGACAAATTGGAAAGTGTTTGCAACAAAATTAACATAAAAGATGTTGAAGATGCCTGTTTTATTTTTAACGCTGATGAAAGTGGATTTAAAATGATCCTAGTCGATTACATGCGATTGGCGAAAAAGGAAAAAAAATTTGTCGAGTTTTTAGTGTAGATAAATACCAGTTCACATTTACCCCATTTTTGTGAGGTAAATGTAAAAATCGTCGACTTTACGGAATCAGCTACAGCACTGGGACTGTACCTCAAATTAGAAATCCAAAAAATACATAAGATAGTGAAGAAGTTCAGCTTTCCAGCAACGTATGGGTTTTTTTTCTACGACCAAGCAAAGATAGGAAAAAATAATGTTAAACTTTTTTTTTGGTGAAGTTGCAAAATCGTTCACCATTACCCCACTTGACCCTAAATTATTAACAATTATCTTGTAAGTATATACCGAGGTATATATTCACCTGCTTTACGACATTTTTGAGAACAACACAAAGTCTATAAACATTAGGTATACCGACTTATGTCGTTTTTTTCGTAAATATAGGTACATTATTGACTTGGTGTCAAATTTTGTACAGATAATAGGTAAGTAGGTAGGAATCTGTACATTATATACCTATCTATAATCATTTAAATTTAAACCATATTAATGAATTTTATGAAATGTAACAGATTGAATTCAAAAATAAGGGAAAAAAAATTTATAGTAAACAGTCTTTGAACTAGGTATCAATCTAATTAGGCAGGACAAGTAGTTTTATTGGGAAAATTAGAAAATACTTAGTATTCCAAAACTTGATAAAGTGTTAATAGGCACATCACCACCCCTTTAAGCATAAACAAAATATCATTTATTTATATGTATAACATAACATCATATCTCGAATTTAAAATAAAAAAATCCCTGAAAAAAAAACAAATCAAAAGAAATTTATTCATTTCACTTGTTCTGTGTGTTGACCTTTTTGCAATAAGATTTTTTTTTTCTGCTTCTAAATAACGTTGTACGCACGCAAAAAATTAAAAAAAAATCTTTTGTTTCTTGTTTTTTTTTTTTCTATTCTATTCTTGTGTTGAAAGAATTTTAAAGACTACGATAGTGTTTAAAAGGAATTCTTTAAAATCGAAGTTAATTAAAAAAAAAAAAAAAAATATAAGAAAATTTAGGGTAAAAATTTAAAAATTTAATAAGTAAAGCAAAAAATTTGAATAAAAAAAACCCATTAACTAAATTAAGTTTATAAGAAACACGTGAAAAAATGAGTTTGGCTGGTCAAACAATAAATGATCGGTTGCTGGCTGCTCGTCACTCATTGGCTGGACAAGGATTAGCAAAATCGGTGTGTAAAGCAACAACAGAAGAATTAATTGCACCAAAAAAGAAACATTTGGACTGTAAGTATGATTTATTTTTAATTTTACTTTTTTTACATTAATAGGTAGGTAGCAATAGCAAAACAAATTATTAGGTTATTATACCTATCTAATACCGTATCTGCACTTGTCTGCAAAGGTTAGTTCCTAAGGTCACCTTAACGAAACCCGTACACACTTGTATTTTTTTACAGTAAAAAAAAACGAAGTGTGAACAAACTGTTTTTTAAATTGTTTATTTTTAAATTATTATTTCCAACCTTTTGAAAATAGAAAAAAAGCAGGAAAAGGCAGAAAAGTTGGCAACTATTATGTCTGCAAACTGACCTTATTGTTTGCAAACTAACTTTTTTTGTCTGCAAACTGGCCTTTTACGCAAAGGTTAGTGGAGAGAAAATTTACTTCAAAAATAAAAATTTAAAATAAATTTGATCTTGATATCTTGAATAACCTACTTAAGTACCTATAACTATAAGTACTTACTTATTTATAGATCTTGAAAATATCCTATGATCTTAATAAACTGTAAACTGAGCAGTATAATTTCAGTCTGATGTGAACGATTTAAACAAAAAATCATCAAGATAAATGATTTAAATAAACAAGATTATTCTCGAGATTTTAACTTACTTAAGTAGTTCCAATAACTAAAATAAAATTTTCAAAAACCCTTCAAGAACTTAGCATGAAAAATTGAAAAAAGAACAGCTACAATTTTATTCATGATGATAACATAAAAATACATACTTATTTATTTTTTTATTGAACGTACAATAAAAATATTGTTAAAATAAAAAGTTTTGAATTAAGTAACTAAGTACTTATAACTATACTTACTTAGTTATGATAAAAAAAAATTACTTAACTTAAATACTTATTTTTTTTAGTTACATAATTATTAGATGAAGATATGATTACCTTATAGTATCTATTAAGGTAGTAAATAAGTAACTAAGTTTACTTACGATTACTTATATCGGATATTATCGATCGAACATTGTTCTAATACTTATGTAAATAAATTTTCTGAATTTCTCTAACGACTACTTATAATAGAATAAAACATTTAAACCTCGATTTAAACGAACTGTTATTTTTGACAACACGTGTGAATAAATCAAGGAAAAAAAATTTTATTTTTTTTAATTTGAAATATTATATATCTATCAAGATATCTACATATGTACAAATACAAAAATACATAAATGTAATAAATCATATTAAACATTATTAAGTATATGAATATTATTTTTCTGAATCATCTAAAAATTGATATTTTTTATTATGCTTTTTTTTTACCAAAAAATTTGTTCTACATTTCGTATAATGTACATAATGTAACTGTGGCTTTTTGGATATTATTTAGTTATTTTATTAAATTATGAAGAAATCGAAAACTAGTAAACTAGTGACGAATGAGTGGGCTTAAGAAATTAGATTCAGCGGAATATTTACTAAAATTAATCGAATAATATAAATTTAAATATGTATTTTTAATTTTCTTTATTTACTGGCTCTATTCACTCATTTTTATAAAATTATTAAGTACCAATTTTTTTGATGTACCAAAATTTTTCAAACCTAGTTTTAATTTCATCAACGCTTGGAAACCAAAGTAGATATTTGAACCCGCTTCTTGCGAACCTGCACTCACTGAGAATTTTGGGTTCAGGTTTGGATTTTAAGAAATTGCAGTTTTATCATTTTACGTGTGGATTTCGCTTTCAGTCAGGTTTGAGTAGACTACATGCAAAGAAAAAAACAAGGGGAATAAATGTCAAGTTGAAAATTCAAGATATTTTAAATAAATAATTTAAAAGACGACTTTATGTATTTTAAAAAAATTAAGAAAACAAATAGATGTGCTTATTTATCGATTTTTGGGAGTAGTGAAAATTTAACGTGACTCTTTTATTTAAATTAGCCCAGAAAAGTAGTGTTATCTACAAGGTTATCTGTAATATTATGGTCATGTAAAGCAACTCAAGGTAAATAAGAATAAGGAATTTTCAGCAATATGTGAAATTTAAAATATGTAGGTACTTAAATATTTTTTTTATTACAAGTGAGTAGGTACTTGCATAAAGCTCCTAAATTACTTTTTGATTTGAAAATATTTAAAACGAATCCGTCTTTAATATAGGTAGAATTCGGTTTTGATGTCTTCCTTTCCTTCGTTCCACAGCAACTTTTTGATATTGTAGTAAAATTAATACATACTTAAGCATCATTTTGTTATTTATTTAAATTTTTTTGCTACAAACTAATTTCTATTTAATTTCTTGTTTTTTAAGCTTTTGCGGCTTAAAAAAATGAGGTCAAAAGAGTTCAAAAATTTTATTTCTGACATGATACGATGATTTTTAAAAATATATTATGTTGCCCATATGTAAACAATAACATTCTTACTTTTATTTTATATATACTTATATACCTATATATGAATTGTTATTGACTTTTAATCAGCAAAAAATATTTAAAGTTTAAGGTGAGAGCAATACTTATGAGAATTTATTAAATTTTCTCATGTTGGGAAGTGAAAATGAAATATTGTTTTACCAACAAATCGTTTGTTAATGAAAATGTTGTCTTGCGTCACATCGAAGCCAGTCCAGTTTTTGATTGATTCAAATAATTGTCAAAAATATAGGACAGGACTTCTTTTCCAGAAACTATTTTTCAATTACTTTGTTTTAATAATGATCTTACAAACGAATTAAATATAATATTTATTTCTGTAATTTTGTTGGCAACGTTTATCAACAAGTCCTGCTTGAAAATATCAAATGATCTTGGTATTGGGTCGCAACGCAAGATCAGTTAAATAAAACTTTCTTCTCGTCTATATCATGCATTATTATAAACAATCATACATTTTTTTCTTAATATTTTAAAAATTGTATTTTATTTCAAGGTTTAGAATATTTAATTAAAATTAAATACTTACTTTTTATAAGTATTATCCACTAGTTGCATATAATTGTATTGAGATGAGTTCGATCTGAAGTCGGCCGTCATGGTGTAGTGGTATTGCCCTTATTCTATGACGTGTTCGGTCGTGGGTTTTATTCCCACCTCGGAATGGAATTTGTGTCAGTCTTTCAATTTGTTCACTTGAATTAAGTGTTTATGTTGTTTTTTGTTTTATAAGTTAGGACCGAGGTTATGACCTGTATTTTTATGTGAAAATTTGTAAAAAACAAATTTAAAACATTAACATATTTTATTTTTAGGGTTTAAATTTGAATTATTAATGAGTGATTTTTTAATAAGTAAATGTCGAGGGAATTGTTTTGGATTTGATTGAATTAAAAACCTGTAGGTACAAAGATATTTAATTAAATACCTCGTTAAATACTTAAGTACTTACTTAGTTATATGAAAATAGTTAGAAATTGATTCTTTTCTGAAAAAATTAGTAGTTACTTTTATTTTTATTTTATTTTGTGTCTTCGAATTTCCAGTATTGTTACAAAGAGTTTTAGGTAATTCCCGGCCGGGTTTATTTATCAAAATCTTTTCGATAAAAGTGCATTATTTTTGTACACTAACTATTAACAAATAAAGAGGCGGATGTCATTAGAAGAAAAAAATGAAAATGAAAAATATGATAATTTATTTTTTTTTTTTCTTTTTGGAAGAAGAAATTAAATTTTTATTTTAATGAACTCCCACAAAATTATAACACAGATAAGAATAATATTAATGATTTAATTATATACATATATAGTAAAATAGATAAGCTTGAAAATAAGTATAAGTATACTTATTTTCGAAAAAAAAAACTTATTTTGAATAATTATCTGGAATTTAATAATGCAAAAATTAAAATTTATTTAAGTATATACACTTAACTACGGACCAAAATTTCTTCTTATCATATTTTTTAAAATCATATGTAAAAAAAATCAAATGCTACTTAACTGTTCTATCAATGACAAATTCTGTGCTTTTTTTCACAAATTTAGTAAGTTTTAGCATTGAGTAATAATATTTATAAGAGGGTCAGAATTCATACAAGTAAATTTCAGAATTTTTTTTTTTCAAATAACTCAAAAATGATGACAATATTTTCAATGTGTTGAATAAAAATTTCATACTCAAATAATAAAAATAAGAATAAACACATTTGAGTTAAAACGGTAAGTTGTATTTACAATCGCAAATTTAGCTCGGTAAATGGTATATTACATGCCTCAATACACATGTAATTATTTAATTAAGTAAATTTTATTTACATTCTCCGTATTAAGTAAATTTTATTTACTTTCTTCATTTTGAACTTTTGTTTATTTTTTGCATTGCAAATTTATTTATTGCAACTGCCAACTACCTCTAAAATGCACATTAAAACAGTATGCAAAACATGTTAATAAAATTTGTTATACAGCTCGTTGTGTATATACACAAAAACACATGCACACTTGTATATATTATATCACTCGACCTAACGGTCTCGTGATATAAGTATTGACTCGTGTCTATGTATTTTTGTGTATACACAAATCGTTGTAATAACAAATTTTCTTAACATGTGTTGTAATCTACTATTACTCAAAATATTGTCAAAAAATTTACTTGTATGAATTCTGTCCCTCTTATAAATATTATTACTCAATGGTTTTAGTATATTTGAAAAAAATTTATGAATTTTGGAAGAGTTTGGAGTAACACTGCAGTAATTTGTTTAATTTTTTTGGATAACATATAAGTAATTGTATTATAGAAAATTTCAAGTTTGGTAGAATTAATTTATCTAGAAACATGAAAATTTCTTGAAATTCTTATAATTTTTTTTTTGGTTAAGTCTGATTTTTATAATATAGTTAAGCTTAAAAAATTTATCTTATAATCATTTTGGAAAAGAAATTCTTTGAATAAAAAGAGTAATTTTATTCAATATTTAGTACTTATTTCATCCAATTCTTGAATTTTGATAATAAATTTTATAAAAACATTAAGTAATGTGAGAATTTCTCTTTTATTAGCTAGATATCTATTTAAGTATGTCAATTTGTTTTAGATAATTATTTAACATTAAAAAAAACAAGTGAGATACTTATGAAAACATTGTTAATAAATTATAAATATTCTTTCTTAATTTAAAGTAACTAAATATAAATATTTAAGTACTTATTTCTTTTTAATTTTATAAAGAACTATACTTAAGTAACTACAGCAAACAGCAATAACCGAGATAATAAATATGTTATAAGAGAATAATAATATGTAAAAGATATTCTAATAATTTTAAAATATAAATTTATTTATTTACTTATACAACAGCATAAATACTTAAACTTAATTATAATATAATACACGCATTTACGTATAAAATTATTCCACACAAGTGCTTTTTCAATATAATAGTAAATTAATTAAGAACATCGTTGTAAGCCCAATTTTTGAATAAGTAATAATTTAGTTATTTTGATTCCATTTCGATTTCATTCAATTAAATAGATTTTTAAAGGCCATAATGAAATATTTTATTGGCGCTAAATTTTTATTTAGAATATTGTTTTGATTGTTAACATTTCATACATAAGTAATTCATATATATATATATATATATATATATATATATATATATATGTATATATATTATATAATAAATATATGTATGGCATGTACGAGGCCATGTACTTAGGTATCAAAGCATATCGTATGCAATTATTCGAATACTTAGTGAAAACTTTTTTTTTATTATTATTATGTACATAATATAAATTTTGCTTATGTACTTGTAAGTACATTGTATTATATTTCCTAAATATCAATTCATACGGATAGGTAATTATTTTCCTTTTCTCAATGTTTTTCTGTCTACGTACTTATGAAAATAACAGAGTAATAACTTCGCTACACTTCAGGTTAGCAACCATGAATTTCTTGGTTTGAAAATAGGTTGGCGAATGGGGTGACACACTTATAAAAGATGGTTTGGTTTGAAATTAAAAAAAAATTCTTTGTAAAATTAAAAAAAAATTCTTTGTAAAATAAATTAATTAAAAAGTAATTAAAAAAAAAAAAATGAATTTTTTTAATTTAAAGAAATAATGTAAAATAAAAATAATATTCAATTTTTTTTTAAAAATATTTTAATTTATTTTCTTTTTTGATAACCTACAATTTATTATTATTTTTTTTATATCGAAGCATTTTAAAGTATGATTTTTTCTGTAAATTTTCTGCAAATTGACAGGTTATACCCATAGATAAGATATAGTAATAGATGGCCCACTCAAAAGATCTACTACAGCGCCTGGTGGATTTGTGGAGGGAAGGTGAACTAAAAAAATAAAATTTTTGTAGGTGGCAATTTATTTCTAATATTTCAAACAAAATTATTAAAATTCAAATTTGCGGGAAAAAAAGAAGATTATGAATAAAAGATAAATTTATTTTTATAGCAAATTTTTTATTTTCTTAATTTTTTTAATTTTTATAAAATGTTTTCTGCATTTTTTTCTATTTGATCACTTATATAATTCATATAACATTGTGTTCTAACATTTTCACTTAAAATTCTATTTATTTTATTGCAATAATTATTAATATTAATTATACATTTAATCTTAAATTAACTTAAATTCCAATAAATCCAAATTTGTTTTTGTTTTTTTTAAATAAAATCCACAATTAAAATTCAAATATATTCAACTTTTTTATTTATTTATTTATTTATTTATTTATTTATTTCTACCAGATATTTATAATTTTTTCTCAAAATAAACACCTACCTACACGTCCAAAACGCTTTTATTTCAAAAAAAATAATAAATAAGAAAAAAAGCTCAGCCGGCTGGGTTGACAATAAAACAAAACGTAAACAAACAAGAGCGCCGCATGTGGTTGAAAGGTGAAACACATTAAGAAAACTGAAATTATTTTTGTTCTAAGTGAACCTACCATGGTTATACCTTTTTTTTTTTGAAATGCAATAAAACTATGTAGTAAAATTTCTAGGTTTGTGTCGAACCGACTTTCAAACCATGAAAAAAAAAAAAAAAATTTTATATGGCAAACCAAGTATCAAACACAGAACGAACCCATTTTTTTCTGCAAAACATGGAATTCTGTGTTTGTAACCTGAAGTGTAGCGAAGTTATAAATCAAATAATTTATAATGTAAACACTGGTGGAAAATCAGATGTTTTTTTTTTTTTATGTATTAGGTATGTGTATATTTTTTTTGTGGTGACTGTAAAAACTCTAGCAGTAAGTACTTAAGTTAGCTTTAATATTTTAGTGATTTTGGCAAGTAATTTTGTTTTATTATTTTTAGTTGGTGAAAATAAAAGAAAAAAATACCTACTTATAAAACTTGAGAATGAATATAAAAAAAATGTGATATGTATTATATTTATATAAGATCTTACGTTCTGAATTAAATTAAATTGAATTAAATCGTAAATCAGATCTTATATATATAAAAAATTATGTTTCGCACTTCGGATTGGAATTGGTGTTCATTTTTCAATTTGTCCACTTGAACAAGATAACTTTTTCAGTAAATTATTGGAACTTCTGAACTTTTAGAACATAGCAAAAACCCTCGCAAAAGACTATGTAACACATCAATTTTTTTTTTTTTTAATTTAGAGTGAACTTTCTTCACAATAAAACTTAACTGTAATACTTACTTTCGTTTGTATATACATGTGCTTTTTATTATTATAGGATAGGCATATCTCCTCCGAAAGGAATGGAGATGAATATCTTTACAGCTTAACGTTGACCTTAGGACTTCGAGCAATCATAAGTATCTTTTGATTTTTAATTTAATCTCCATTTAATTTAGTATGAGAAATTCGAAGTTAAAATTTTATAGTCTGGTTGAAAATATAAATTAGTAGTTAGTTACTTACCGAATTATTGTTTGCGGCAACTTTTATACTTCAAGATCTTCTTTTTTTTTTTTATCAATATTTGACATAATTCCAAGACAGAATTATTAATCTCTTCATAATGTTATTAAAAATACTTAAAAAATTAAATATCATATTTATTCAGTTTCTATAAAATTCATTTTATGAAGGTCATTTCCAAAAATTCTCTGTTTTATCACATTGATTATAAAATTTTTAACTTTTTTAAACAAATTATTTTAAAATAGAACAGGTTTGTCTGGGAAGCAAAAAAAGAATTTCTTTTTTAAGTAAGTATAGGATTAAATTCAATTCAACAATAAAATTTAAGTTTTTCAATCAATTTAGAAACCGAAGTAGAAACCATGCAACAAAAATATAAAGTGGTTAAATATTTATAGGAATTGTTTACGTAAAGAAAAAAATACACAACTTTGACGTAGTGTACTTGTGATGTGATGTTTAATCTTCGGTTAAATATCTTATTTTGAACTAATCAAATTTCATCATTTAGGTATAATATGAAGATTCAAAAATTTAATTGAGAAAAATTTATTACAACTTCAAGTATTATTTTCGTGTTAATAAAAAAGTAGTATGTAAGTAATAGTTAAGTAGTTAACTGTATACAATAAACAAATTGTGATAAAATTATGCAATTTTTACATGTTGAGAATTTTTATGAATCATTTTATGGGAAACTACTTTCAATAAAGCTTTAATTGTAAATAACTTTTAAGATAAAGAATAATGTTAAAAAGGTTTTCTTTGTTTTTTAATTGCGATAGTTTTATTTTTTTTTTTTTAAATTGCAACAAATATTTAAATACTTATTTATATTTATATAATATTGTAATAAATTCTCATTTATATTTGTGTTTATGTTTTAACTTGGGAATATTTTAATATTTTGTACTAACAATGACTAGTAGTAATACAATGGTCCATGTGCAAGGGATAGGAAACTGCTTCGCCAATATAATGTAATGATAATGAACGTATTTATTTAAATTGCTAAACCTTCGAAATAAGCACGTGGGCTTTCTCTTGAACTCCAAATTCATATTAACAATATTTACTGAATTTTTATAATTGTAATCAAGACAATTACAACTAGGTTGAATTCAGTTTGGTTGAAGCGAAAGGAAGGTTCTTGCTCTTAGTCTTTTGATCCAATGTACTACTATTACCCTATCGTATTGGTGAAAAGTAAATTTGATTTGGTTTAAGCGTCGAATCCTAAATTTTTCAAATGTACTTAGTTTTGAAGCTGTGATTTGAGAGGTTAACGCCAAATTAATAATTAAACTTTTTAGCTGCTGTAGTATCCTTAAATAAAATACTTTTATTGTTTTATTATTTTAATATTAATTCTTTATTTAATTAATCTTTTTCTAGCATTTATATTCTACTCTCCAACACTCGTCTTATAATAATGTCTTCTTCCTTTGGTGTTGCCATCCTCCCCTTCTCTGAACAGCGTTACCATATTCCTAATTACTACAGCTGCTATTGAATAAGTATTCCAATAAACTTAATAATTTTGTTTTATAATAGACTAGTTAAGGTTATCCGGTTATATCAAAAAACTGTTTGTGTGTTACTGTGTGATACATATGCTACATAGGTTTCCGGATTCCTGGGACCTCGAGTGGGAGTCTTTGGAGATCCAGTCTTCTAAATAAGAGATTGGGGTCAAACGCTATAACATTTCATCGGAATATAACTAAATTTCAAATTCATTTCACCCAAATCGGTCGAACAGTTATTGATAGTATTGAAACTAAGGTAAATTGTTTAGTAAAATAATAAAAAATTCAATAAAATTTTTGTTAATTCTTTATATTATTTAATCCAAGCTCTTATGTAGCATCGCTAGGCATCTGTCAGTAGCCGACTATTTTTATTATCTCAAAGCACAAGAAGAAACAAATTTCATAATTTTGATTTAAAATTAATGCTTAAAAAAACAGAATACGTATTCAAAATGAAATTTTATTTTTCAGATTTAGTGCATTGCACAAATGAACCGAATGTATCGATTCCACATTTGGCAAATTTACTTATTGAACGATCACAAAGTACCAATTGGATTGTTGTTTACAAATCATTGCTGTCAACACACCATCTCTTAGCTTACGGAAATGAAGTAAGTTTGTTAAATTAGTTATTTAAGTATTTAATGTAAGTAGTAAATATTCATAATATTTAAGTTTTCAAATTGAAAATATTAATCAATTTCTTTCATATCAATGATAAAATGTTAAAGTTTTTCAAAGTCTTCTATCTAGTACAATATACTATTCAGTACATTATACTGCTAAGTACTGAAGTAGGTACAATTTTTTGTGATAAATAAAAATATTGCAATATTTTTGGACTAAAGTGTGTATAATTGTACTGAAATTTTTAAGTACTAAAATACAATCAGCTCTGTTAATAACTTAAACACGCCCTAAACATTAACCGGTGTTTAAGTTAATAACAAAAACAATCTCAAACATTAATCTTCTAATATTAAAAAACCATTGAATTCATTTCTATTTCTTAAGATTTTTATATAAAATAAAAGTTTTTTCTTGTAAATTAACTGATTGAATAATTTTATTTTTCTCACTCTTGCCAGAGATTTATACAATATTTAGCATCCAGCAACACATCGTTTAATTTAGGAAATTTTCTCGATAAAGGAGGTGTACAAGGTAACTCTCGAAATGAAATTAAAATTTAATTTTTTATACACAACATACATATTTATTAACTTTTACACTGAAATAATGAGGTACTTTTAAAAATATTCGTTTCAAAATATGTCGTGATGTTTCTGTTAGTTCTTGTTCTAAAAAAAGTTGATTTGTTATTTTGACATCTTATTATTAAGTAAATGTTTGTCGTATTAGGTATGTATTTACGAATTAAGTACACGTAAAAATGTTCATAACTAACTTTAACGGTATCACTTTATTTTCTTGCTAAATTGATCCTTAATTTGATCGTACACTCCGCCGGGACATCCAAAAAGGATTTAGTATTTTTTTTATTTCAAAAGTGATGATTGAAAATAAGATAGATTATCTTAAAAATGTTGATTGATTGAAAAAATTGTACACGATCAAAGTATGTACATTCATTAATACGAGTGAATCCGCTATTGCGATCGAATTCCGAAGAGAAAATGTAAAAAGACAATAAATAAAAATACTCAACTCTAGAAACAATGTAACAAAACAATTCATCTAGTTTGTAATAGAGACAGAAAAAGATTGGGTCGAACTAGCTTGATTTGATATTGCTTTTTCATTTTGAATGGGACAAACAGAAAATGTATTAAAAATGTGAAAAAAATTAGGATGAAAAAATTAATAAAGAATCTATTTTAGATTAAAAAATTTTAAGTAACGTAAATGTTATTCAAAACCTAATGCTTCATCTTAATTTTTTTTAAAATAATATTAAAGTACTTCATTATTAGATTATCATTCAGCACAAATTTTATTTAAGGTGATCAGAATAGTTTTGCAAATTTAAAAGAAAATTCTAAAACAAAAGATATCTAAAGTAAAACTTCCCTAGCCCGTCGATATAAAATTTTGTCACGTGATTCTGCGGGCCTATATATACTTGTACATATTATACTATGAAATCGTGGATAACTTCTTATCCCTTTAAAAATTTATTTAGGATAAAAATTTGATTCTTTTTCGAAACTAGTGTAAAATAAATTATAAAATAATAATTTGAAAAAGGCTCAAATTTTTGTTCAATGAAATTAGTAATAATTTTTTTCTTTTAATTATCAATTCATTCGAACAGCTCAATAAATTTTACAGTATGTATATTTAGATTTTCTGATCCTCTTAAATAGCTTAATTAAATTCTTAAATTTACACCAAACATTACATAATAGTATTAAAATTTAAAATATTTATAAAATATATATTTTAGACTAACAATATTAGTATTAAAAATAACATTTACCATTATATATTTATTTATGCTTATATTCTTTTTTTTTTTTTTCTATTTCTTGGCTTTCATGTTAAAATTAATTTCTAACCAAAAATTAAATTAATTTAAATAAGGTGCTCCGAATGCAAGATTAGGTGAGTTGTAAAATTTTAATCATAATTTATTATTTTATTAGAATATTAATTTTCATTCATCATTATATTCAACAATATTATACTAATTTTGCATTAAATTTTACATGATAAATTTGACATTAAATAAAATAAATTCTAACGTTTGGATATGTTTATATTTTAGGTTATGATATGTCTCCCTTTATTAGGCGGTATGCTAAATATTTAAATGAAAAAGCTTTGTCGTATCGTGCTGTTGCATTTGATTTTTGCAAAGTCAAAAGAGGGTAAGGAAATTTATATGTAAAATAAAAAATAAAATTTTTTTTGTAAAAAAAAAAAAAGAATTTACTTAAACGTATTTTTGTCTGAAATAGTTTTTATTTTAAGCAACTTTTAAGAGAGCTAATCAAAAAATAATTGTATATAATTATGTAATGGTATGTATCTGTAACTTTGTTATAGATGCAAAAAAACATATTTTTAAATTTATGATCCTTTTTACATTTTTTGTCCTGAGACATATGGAGAACATTTTTGTACGTTCTATTTAGAACTGAAATCTTCTAAAACCATAACAGCTTGATTTAATCAAAAACTAAATAAGTGCTTAATATAACATTTATATAACAAAATTAATTATTGTATGTAATGAGTTAGTATCATGATTCAAAACTTCAATGCTTTCAGATATTTTGAATTTTTTTTATTACATATTAATAACAATGATGTATGAATATCAGGGTGCACGTTGATGAAAGATCTAAATTACATTACATTAATGGATAGATAGATAAAAATAAACAATATACTAATTCTTTTTTGTTCATTTTCTTTTTTATTTTATAACAATGTAATAATATCAAAAATATGAAATTTATAAAACTCACATAAAAAACATGTTGCTCTTTTATATTCTGTTCAGACGACGATTTATTGAGTTTTAGAAGAATCTTTTGAAAAAATTGTTCTAGTAAACTAGTAAACGGACTTACTTTTTTATTTGCTTTGATTATCAAAACAAAAGTAATGAAAATGGAAAAAGAAATACGTACTAAAATTGATTAAATTAATGTCTTCCCATTTTTTTTTACATTTTTGAGAATTTTTAAAGTATGGATTTTTAAAGTATGGATTATGAAATTTTATTTTGTATGGGAAAAAAACGAATTTAAGATCAAAGAAAGACGACTTATTGCAAAAGTCTTAATTAAGTCGAAGTATGTAGAGAGTTTTAACCAATATATTACACTGATCAGTAATTCAAAAACTTAAAAAAAAACATTTAGTCTTACTCCCAAAAAATCTGTAAAAAAAATCACAAAAAAAAATAGTACTTTAGGATTAAGTCTGTAATTATCAGAATTTTATTTTGTGTGGGAAAAATGAATTTAATATCAAAGAAGACGAGACAGTATTAACCAATATATTACATTGATCAGTAATACAAAAATAAAAAAAAAAAATTACATTTTGAATAAGTTGAAATTATTTTAAAACTGTAAAAGTAATTATTTTTATGAAATAGTTAAATAAATTTTATAATAAAAATATTTTAATATTTTAAACAATTTTTTTATTTTTTTTTTTTACAGAAAAGAGGAAGGATCTCTTCGTACAATGAATACTGATAAATTATTAAAAACATTACCAACTCTTCAGTCTCAGTTAGATGCATTATTAGAATTTGATTGTCAAGCAAATGATCTAACAAATGGTAAAGTTTATATTCTTTGTTTAAATTTTTTATAGATAATGTAATGTAGGGTATTTCTTTCAATTAAAAAACTTTTTGGAATAACTATTTTGACGATTGAAATATAAAGCTTAATTTCTAGCTACAATCTTTCAAATTACTTCTTTTTTTTTTTTAGATCTGTTGAATTAAACCTTTTTTTTCGTTTTTTCTGAAAATTTTTCCGTTTCAAATTGAATTATCATTATACTACTTAGGTAAATAAATAAATAAAAAATCAAAAATTCTAAGTTTTATTCACAAATAAAAATTTATAAGTATTCTTATATTACCCAAAAGTGAATTAATTCTGTAATGTTGAAATAGAACTTTTTGATAAGTCTTTTTCTTAGCTATGTATTTGTTTGAAAATTATTTTATGTATATATTAAACCGGGAGAAGAAAAGGGATTATGATATGTAAATAGTTGTTATTTTTTTTTTAATTTTTACTAATATTAATAATGAGTGTGATAGCTTTCAAACATGTGCAGTAAGTTAAATTTGTTCCTTTTTTTGAGGCCAATTCTCTTTGTCTAATTGATTATAAATTATACTACTTTGAAAACTTTATACCTTGTTCACATTAGTATTTCTTTCTAAAATATTTCAAGTAAATTAATCGTAATTTGCCATAAAAAAAACGTATTAAATCTCAAATTTAATTCCGATAAAATTCAATGAATTTTAAATTTTTTTCTCACTTTAGTCAAAAAATTCTCAAATAAGTAACTATCATTTACAGTGAGATTAGAATAAACAATAATCCAACATTTACAAAAAAAAAAGTTATTTCCATTTGATACAATGCATTCCAACTTTCTAGTATGGAGATAAAAAACTATATTAAATGTTAATAAATTTTAAATAAATAATTATAATTTTTTTTATATATTTCAAAATACTGTCATATAAAACAATACTTTTAAAACAATACTACTTGCTTATTAAATATTAACTTTATAAGTTCTTAATTTTTCTAAATTAAATTCTTATTTACATTAAGCATGCATATAAACAATTAACTAATTCTATCCTTTTTTATATATAATTTTCTTTTTTTAATATCATTTTGATACTTTTTTTGAATGAAAATATTAGGATTGGTTCCCTTTACCATTGCCTTACTTGTTTATAGAAAATTTCATCCTTATCTTGGAAATAGACGATTAGGTAAAAGGAAATTTTACTGTTATTTCAAAATTGCACTCAGAAATTCTTTTATATCACTCATAAACATTTAACTAACAAAATCAAAAATTTAGAAATAAAGCTACAAAAAAAAAAAAAAAGATAAATTATTTAGCTTCTTCAACTCCATTCTCAAACTACATATTTTTTTTTATAAAAAAAAATTAGTTTCATTTTCGAATTGCAAATACATATAATACGTAATTTCATTTCTATTTGCTTACTGCTTTCTGACTTATTTATTTATTTCCGAAAAATATTTTTTAAATAGGCAAGGAATACAGTTTTCTTCTTTGGTAATTTCTGTGGAATTTAAATTTTCCATACAAATTTGCCAAAAATCACAATTATTTTTTCAGAAAACCGATTCACGTAAAGTTTTGTACCCATTTTAGATAAAGTTCTTTCAGAACACAATTTACAATGTTATTATTTCTTTGATTCAAAACAATAAGCTAACTTTTGATGAGTAAATCTTAGATAATAAAAAAAAATAATGGTCAAATCAGAAATTAGTAGTATTGAGTTATTTAGAAAATGTTTTTCGGACATTTTGTGATAAATAATTAATGTTTTTATAAACTTTTTTTTTTATTTCAGGTGTTATTAACATGTGTTTTATGTTGTTGTTTCGAGATTTAATTCGCCTTTTTGCTTGTTATAATGACGGAATTATTAATTTATTGGAGAAATATTTTGACATGAATAAAAAACAAGCTCGAGATGCATTGGATCTATATAAAAGATTTTTAGTACGAATGGATAAAGTTGGCGAATTCTTGAAAGTTGCTGAGGTATAATATAATAATTTATTTAGTGATAACACCTTAAAATTGAATTTAAAATTTATTGCATACGAGCTTACGATGTCTTACTCTTAGCTCGGCTGAATTTTAAGAATATTACCAATATTTTTTAATATACTGATACGTGCGAAATATGTGAAAATCTTATGCTATTACTTATGATGATTGTGATTCTGATCTAATTAAATTCATTAGTCAATATTTATTCATTTTTTAATGTTTTAGAATGTTGGAATTGATAAAGGTGATATCCCAGATCTAACAAAAGCTCCAAGTTCTTTATTAGATGCATTAGAACAACATTTAGCAAATTTGGAAGGACGGAAAATTTCTGCTGCAAATACTCCAACACAGTCTGCAAGGTAAACATAAATAACTTATCTATGTAAATACAACAAGTACATCTCATTTGAAACATTAAAACAATTTTTTGTTTTTAATTTTCAAGTTTTAGTTATAAACATGATTTTCTTCAACAAATAGTTTTGATTTTGAGACACCATTAAAAAATAATTTTTAGTATAAAATTGAAAAAAATTATTGATTTAGCAAATTTTTTACTTTTAAATACATCATTTATGGTTTTTGTTACAAATTTTTCAGCGCTTAAATAATTTTTAGTTTTAGAACGTATTTATAATTCTAAAAACCTTTTAATGTTTTTTTTGTACAAACCTATATCTACAAACCACATATAATGAACCCATTTTCATAATTTTTTTTTATTGAAGGTATGATAATTTTGTCTAATCTTTTTTTATTTGTGATTTAAGTTTTTTTCAATTTGAGACTTAAGTATTCCAATATTTTTGTTATGATTTGTCTATTATTCCAAACATTTGAGGATAATTAATGCTTGCTGATATTTTGTAGGATTATTCAGTTACTCTACTAGATACAGAACTAATGCTTAAAGTCAAATGATGAATTACAATTCTTGTCTTTTTTTGTGCAAACTGAAAATATTGTCCTTTCAATCTTATACAACATAATAATTATAACAGCAATATCGCTTTAGACAGCGAGACCATTCAGTTCTTTAATCTTAGTTTAGATTAATTGTATCAAGTAGGTTAGGAGTTTCAGGCAATTTTAAGATATCACAAGATATTCTTCTTTCTTTGAGTGATTGAATATTGAGCTCACGTCGCGCCATGGCGAAGTTCTAAACACAAATCTTAGAAAATCTTTTTGAACGCTTTCAATTCTATTTGCATCAACATCGAAACTTGACGACCATACTATATACAAGGAATCGAAAACCCTTCAATATTTTTAATTTTTTCAAAACTTTGACTTAAAATTCTTATTTTACTTAATTCCTTTTCCTTAATCTCATAATTATTACAATTAGAACAATTAGATTATTTTGAATGAAAATTAAGGTAAACCTATGAAACAAGTGTTTAAATCGAGAAAAATAAATTTACATTAATTTTTATTTAAGTTGAGTGTAATTTTTTTAAATAATTTATTTTTTATTTGTTTTCATGTAAACCTCATTATTTATTGTAATGTAAAACTCCTGTATTATTTACATTATTATCAAATGCATTAATGAAATACACAAAAAATACACAAATCCACACAAAAAACATAATAAAATCATAAAAAATATACACGTATGTAAAATTATGAGAAAAATTTAGTAATCAAAAGAACAACGTAAAAAGCGCCGTTTCTGCATTATCTTCTACTAGCTCTTCGTTCGGTACAGCTGCGACATCGACCAAATTTGATAACTCAGCAAATGGTATTGATGAGTCAGTTAAAGCACAAGCGTTGGCAGAAGAGGAAGCTGCAATGAATCAATACAAAGTAAGAATTTTAAGTTTAAGAAATACTAAATTTAATTATGTTACATTCATTTTAGTCCAAAGTTTCATCACCAACATTAACAAATCCATTTTTGTCATCCCCACCAGCATCGCAAGCTAATACTAATATTGTGGATTTATTTTCGAATACCGGAGCAACTAATACCTCAGTTCCAACAAAGGCTTCGGATGATCTCTTGCAATTGGGCAATCCTTTTGCTGATATGTTTGGTGCATCAGCAGCACCAGCAGCTCCAATCCCAGGTGCTAATAATCTTTGGATGAGTAGTAATGGTAGTTTTATTTTTGTTCTTTTTTTATTTTCATTTAGTTTTTATAAATATGCGTACTACATTACATTTATTTTTTTAAGTTCTTTAAAAATATTTTTTTTAGTAACACATTTGATGAATACCACTTTTTTGTAAGTCAAAAGTAACCCTTAAAAATATGCAAAAAACTACAAGAAAATAATCTTGTACTATTTTTTTATCAAATAACTCAGTAATTGGAGGATGCAATAGCTTCAAAAACGTTGTCTTATCATATCTACACTACATACGGGGACGGCGTGTGAGGTTGAAACATTGCACGACGTGCTTTTTTAAGGTTCCTAACAAAATCCCATCGTTAAAGTTAAAAATGCCTATGGCCGACTTCTTTCCTTTTTTCCGTTGCGAAAAGCGTTCCAACAATTTTAAATTATATTAAAATGATCATAGAAAGGCCTCCTTTCAAATGGAACCGGTGAAAATTGAGGTACAACTAAAAAAAACCCGATCGTCTGCAGTTATGCAAAAAGTACTTTAGGCGAACTGCCACATCTCTTAATTATAACAAATTTTTAACGCCAAAAATACAGAAGGAAATCAAATAAAATAGATTTTTATTGTCTAAAAAATTATTTTTATTATTAATTTAAATTTTCTATAATATAAAGATTTTTTTGGTAGGAAGGATTCAATATATTATCTACAAAAACATAATAAATAATTATTTCAATTATTGAAAATTAAAATTTAAAATTGTTTTAGGTTTCAATGGTACTCAATCAACCGCAACGAATGCTTTTGTTTCGGACAGCAATTTTTCAACAGTTTTTGGAAACACAGAGCCCTCAAGTGAGTTAAATAATACATCTAATATAATTGTAAATTATACATAACATATAAAATATCTGATAATAGCATTCTTAATATTCTTTTGTATGTATAAATAGTTAAATATCTAAATAATATATTCTTATAAAATTATAATACACTTTTTACTTCCAAAAAAAACTAATAATTATTGCATGAAACAATATAGTTAATTTAAATGAATGTTTAAATAGAATTAATAAAAAGGGAAAGTGATTTATCTATCCACTTAGACATATCCGTTAGTTATTATAAAAATAGTTCTGATTTACATTCCTTAGAAATTTTTAAATCCTGGTGCAAGGTTAATTTTCTGTTCAAAAAAAAAAATTTAATATTAAATTAGATTTATCATTAATTAATTAAAAATGAAATCAAATAAATTTGAAAAATATTAAAATATTTATTAAATATATGGAATTTTTCCGTTTTAAATTTTTTTTCAATTTCTCAAGGTGTAGAAAATTATTGGAAAAAATTTTTTTTTTTGTATCAGCCATTATTACAAATTAATTATATTCAATAGTTTAAATATTTAGAACTTACTTAATGTACTATCTACGTTAATTATAGTTTTTTAGAAAAAGAAAAGAAAAGAGTTTTGTTGAAAACTCATTCAATATGTTAATATTCCAGTTTATTTCGTTGTGAAAATTAGAATATTTCAAACATTTTTTTCGTAATACCAGTCACAAATTAGTTAAGTATTTTGAAATTACCAGAACACCATCATTTTTTACAAAAATTAATTTATTGCTATTTTTATTTCATTTTTTATTTAACTTTTAGTTAGACTAATGGAATAAACACTTAATTAATGAGCCGGCGAAAGTACTTAATTTGCTTTGTCGTACCCAACCAATTTTGAATTTATTATGTTTATTTAAATATGAAATCTCCAAGTAAAAAAAAATAAAAATAAACAATATTCTTAAATAAGACAAAAATAATTTTGTGGAAACTCTTTTTAAATTGCTTTAATCGCTTTAAAACAGAAAATTTTGCTCCTGTCGACAAAAATATTTTTTTTTTTTTTTAAAGTAGATTGTAGAACGAAAAAACCTCAAATTTAATTACAAATCCTTAATGTTTTACTAAGCAGCTACAAATACAACAGTGACAGCAGCTATACCAAATCCTTTTTTTGATACGGACGAAATCTCATCGCAATCAAGTGGGCAAGTAATGCAACAAACCATTCAGCAACAATTTCAAGGTGATATTTTCAATATCTTAACACAATTCAAAATTCAATCAGATGGCAATATTCTTTTTTTCGTATGGAAGATTTCGTCGGTATTATTGTTTTTTTTCTGTTGTATCCGTTCTTTCAAACATCACTTTTATATGTCAAATAAGTAACCGTATTTTATTGTCAGCCAATAAATTATTTTATAGTTACTGTGGTTTAGAATATTGTCATCTGTTAAGAAACGTATATTTCCAACTATTACAACATTTTACACAAAACCAATTTTCAACGAACAAAAATGTACGCTAGTTTTTTATGACAGGTGGAAGATCACTAAAATTACAATAAAAAACAATTAGAAATTGCACCTACATCATAAATACATTATAAATTTTGATAGTGTTTATCAAGGGCTTTATTAAGTTATTATGAATTAGATTTGAAAAATTCGATCGTAAAAATCAACATAAATCAAATTCTCCTTTCCGTTCGAATGAAAATTGAACAAAATGAATTTTGGAAATATATTTTTCGTTGCTTTTTCGATCGAATAATAAACTTTTTGTTTTATAAGAATATTACCAGCCGATCATAAAAGTCCTCACAGCAAACATTTTTCGGAAAAATTTCGTAATTTAAAATGAAAATCACGCAGGAAATAAACATAAATTACTACGTTTAAATCAATTCATTTTATTCATTTTTTTTTCATTGGTATTTCATTGAAACTGATGAAAGAAATAGTAAGTTCATTGTGGGGAAATTCATTGAACTAAAACTTTGTTTTTAATATCATATAAAATTCCTCGAAATACCAAAAAAACACATATCTTTAGTAAAACATATAAACAAAACAATAACAGGAAAACATTTCTATTATTTCTTTAATAGGGATAAATAGTTTTCATAACACAAACATGTTGGTTCATCTTCATGAAATGTTTGAACAATATTCTCCGTGTTCATATTTTAATTTTTCCGTACACTACTTACTCAATTAAGTGCAAATGTTTAAATTATTAAATTCGTTTTACAAGATATGTATTTGAATGTTTAATATCTAAATTGAAGAATAATATTTGACTAACTATTCTAAATCTATATTTGAGTAAGGAATCTATAACAAAAAGAGTGAAAAAAATATACAATATAGTTTGCATTGTAGTCATGAAAAACAGAAGCAAAATTAATATTTTCTCAAAAGATATTTTATCAAAAAAAAATGTTTTTAGGACTGTTAATATTCTGATAAAACTTGATAAACATTTTCAAATATTTACTTCGTTATTGTATCGTCTTGCTTTTATTATTTTTGGAAGCTTAATTATTTTTATTTTCTATGTTTTGTTTTGTTTTGTTTTGTTTAGTTGAAAAAAATTAATTCTTAAATGCTTGAAGTCAAATCACTTCACTTTTTTTCCAACACTCACAGTATTTTGATTAATTATTTTATTTTAGCGTAAACGCTTCTTTTTTAATCGTATATTGTTCTTCTGCTAAATGCTGAGTCGGAGTCTAAATCCAGTTATATTCCCCTTAGGGTTACGCTTACCTAGATTTATGTTTATTTGCATTTAAAAATATTTTCTACGGTAAGGTAAATGTATAATAAGTATATACTGAACTGAAGGAAAAATCGCTTGAAAGAAGATATTTTTTGAAAAATATTTTAATTGCATTAACATACGAACTAGAAACTTCTCCAATCATTTGTTTTTGTTTCTTTTAAAACACTTGAGTTAGTTTGTTTTTTATTTATTTTTTTTTCAGTATGAAACTTTATTTTAAAATGTACTATTAAAATTGATCCAAATGGTTTTATTATCCTGTTGTAATTTTGCCTTTAGAATTTGTCTACGGTTAGAATGTAAAAACAATAACAGAAGTTGGAAAAAAAATTTGTGTTGACTTCAAAAATACTGTTAGGGAAATGTTAATTTATGCGATGTTATCTAACAAATAGGTTTGACAAATACTTATTGCTTGTTCAGCATCCGTTATATATAGAAAGAAAATTGGCAAATAAGAATAATTTTAATTGCTCGTCAATTTAAGCAAGTAAAATGTTCTTATTTGCCTGTTTTACTTGCCAGATAGATGTAAACGGAGCTTTATTGTAAAGCAAAAAAGAAATTAAATCAAAACATTGATGGAATATCGAATCAAAAATACAACTTACAAATAATAATGGCTCACAATCATACATGAAGAATAATTAATTTTGAAAATAACAATCGAAAATATTCAAATCGAAATAAATGCATTTATATGATTTGTAGATAGACTGGGAATATTTTTAAGATTACATATTCTGTACATTACCGATATTTTTTTTTAAACATAATTAAAGTTATTATGAATATATAATAGAGAAAAATAATAAATTTACATTTTATGTTTATACGTTAAAAGCATACACACAATCATGTAGTATGTTAAATTGTTTTAATAAATGTCAAAAATGTCAAATTTAAAATATTCAGTGACATAAAGCATAAGAAGTTACACAATTCACTATACGAATAAATTGTAGAAAAAAAAAATTTTAACTCGTATTAAAATCCTTTTAAAGAAAGTTTTCAATTTTCATCATCAACTAAGTTTTTGGGAGACAGTTAAGCTTTTAACAAGATTTGTATACGGATTAAAATTTAGCATTATAGGTCTTATGCAATAATATATTTGTTTACCACCTTCGATCCAAAAATAATTTATAAAACTTTCTAGTAACATTTGCCAGTTTGTTTTATACGTATCGAAATGTAAAACTTATTTTCATATTAACAACTTTTGTAAAATGTTCAATTTTTTAAATATATAAATTAAAATAAAAGGATCAAAATCTATTTTCTTATAAGTAAATTGACAAAAATAAACAGCCTGAAGAGGGTTTTTTTTAAATTATAATAATTCCAACAAAAAAATATTTATTAAAACATTAAACAAAATTTTGAATTTTTATTCAGATTTCTCAATAAATCTTTAAAGTCAACATCGAATTTTATATTTAATTGTTTTTATGTAAAAATGTTATTTTTATTTGCGAGCATGTTATTCATAAGTCTTTTTGAATTTTTTTTTTCTAAAGAAAAACGAAATTGTTGATTGTAGAAATTTTTTTTTTCCATTTTTTCTTAGATAATTAAAAATGGAATACAAAAAATAATAAACAGCTTCAAACTCATTCACATTTGTAACACAATACGATACAATAATAAAAAATTTTAATAAAAAGTTATAAGGCCAGGCAAAGTTTTTACATCTAATCATACCAATACACTTTATTTAAATTTTATCTTTGAACAAATAACCGTATTATGTAAATTAAAATATTAATATGTTTTTAATTTTATGTATGTACAATGTGTACGTACAAGTACATAATTTGTATGTAAAAAAGCATGCATATACATAATATATAAAATGTATATGTTTTCTTGGAAAGAAATTGATAAATAAAAATAAAAATTATTTATACCAAATTGTTGAAACAAAGTCAAAGATAAAGTTTATTAAAAAATAAATTGTATTTTAGGATGCTGTAATATTGGTATTTGCATCAATAGATTCTGTATTTAAAACATAGTTTGGCCTTTTTAACAGAATTATTAAAATCTCTTTCCTAACATTTTATCCTGCATTAAGGTAATCGAGAAAATTATTAAAAACATTTTTTTTTTATAATTTTCCTATCGACTGTTTGTTATTTTCAGAGTAATTTTTTTTAAATAACCGCAAAATAAAAATTAAAAACATAATTTTTTTTTCATGTCTTTCATTAAAATTTGGTATTCAACTTATTGGTGTTAATCAAAAGAATAAACACAAAGTAATGAAAGTATAATTTAAAACTAAGAAAAAAAAATGCTCAATAAGACTTATGATGAATACGCCAGTGCTAAGTCTTGAAATTAATATATATGTGTAAAAAATAAATACAATAAAATACGGAAAAAATATAAATAATGCTTAAAAATTGTAATATATCGCTGATGCTGTAATTTCTTCTTTTCTTAAATAATTAACTAAAAATTATAAATATACATATATGTACATTATATAAATATACGTATACAATATAAAACTTTAGTTTATATATTATGTATATATAATACATAATATACAATTTGTATTATGTCTAATTTATTTGTAATTTATATATATATATATGTATATAAATAAATACGTATATTTTATTCATTTTCCTGTTATTTTAATTTTATTAATTAAAAAAAATCAACTTTAAAATAAGTGAATTTTAATGCTTGTATTCATTTAAGTAATAAAATAATGCTTTTTAGCTAAGTGCACATGAAATAATTCAATTAAAATTAGGTACTAAAATCAAATTTTAAATTTAATTAATTTTATAGAAAATTTATATGCAAAAACAAATTTAAGTTAATTAATTTAAATAATTTTAAAGATCCAAAATGTATTTAAATATATTCATGTTTTTTTTATTGTAGTACAGAATGAGTCAAATTTTCATGACTTTTCACGAGAGGTGATAGGAAAAGGTTCAATTTTATTCCCATAATATTTCGAATTAAGAATACAATTTCTATATTTTTGATATAAATGTACTCAAACTCATAAATGTGAAAAATATAGTTTCTTTACATTATTTATCTCATAGATAATGTAAATATTATCTGTCGATGTGTTACATGTTCAACATATTGAGACGAGTAGAACAGAAACAAAAATCCAAAGTCTCGTAATTACTGCGAAAATAATCTTAAAATAATGAGTATTATATTAGAAATTTGTATTTACATTTTATACTATCTGATGATTTATTTGTCATCAGCTAGCTTTTTACTGTGAAAATAACAAATAAAAATTAAATTGTCAAAATTTGAGTTCTGAATTCAAACTTTTTGTCATTATAATTGTATACTTATTTTTTTATAAATGATTAAACCAGTTATTTTTTTAAATTAATTGATATTCGTTTTTATTTTATTGAAATTTTAACTTTATTTGTTAATAAAGTAAGAATCGAGCTGATTCGGATCAATAAATAACTACGAATATCATAAAATAACGACGAATATCATTAAATAACGAAGAATATCATTTTACAAAATAAAGATTATTATCCATTTAATAAGTAATAAAAACTAAAGTATATACTAAAGTATATTTTTTTAATACAATTCAAATTACATTTTATTTAATAATTCAGAAGTACAAGTGAACTAAGGAAAAATCTTTCTTAATACAAAAATTCATTGAATATTATATTAATAAGACTACAGAATTAGATAATTTAGTTCATTTTTATATACAAAAAAAATTCTTTAAATTTTTATAACATAAATACTAATCTAGAAAAAATATTATTTAAAGCATGACTCTACACTTGATCCATATTATGTAATTGTTTGAAATAATTTCTTCTTAATTTTTAATTCCAAAAATTTATTTTGTACTTCTTGCAAATTAAATTTCCTCTAAATAATACTAGTCAAAAGAACGAAAAAAAAATGTATTTCAAAGAGTTTTGAAATCTATTTTTTGGATTTATAATTACAATCGGCCACTAAGATTATTATTTTTATTATTAACTACTTATTTGCTTCAGAGGTTTTATTTACTTGGGAAATATTAACTATTAATTTTATTATGTGAATTTGTCTTATCATTACTAATTATATCCAATATACACTAATATTTTACTTGTGAAACCTTTATATGTATATTAATTTTTTTCTATTTTATTAGGCTTAAGTAATTATTACCTAATATAATTTAAACAACTCCTGCCGAAATTAAAGAATAATTTGAGCTCTATTTTGAAGCTGAAACAAATAAAAAAATATTTATTTTTATTTTGACATGAAATTGTAAATTATTTTCCACTTATATACAGTCAAATTAGAATTTTTTTGCATATAATTTTCTCTAAAAATAATTTATTCATTATTCGAGCTAATATCATCAATTTTACTAATTTTGTTTTTAAACCATTTTTCTCTTTTTTTATGTTTTCGATAAAATAAAATTATTATGGGAAATAATATAATGTAACTAACTTCAATTAAAAATATAAAAAAAAAATGGTGGAATATGGCGCACATCTCATTTGCACAAAATCATAAAAATGAAATATTTATCATTTGCTTCAAAAATTGAACAAATATTTTGAATAAATTGTATTCTTGAAAAAAAAATCATCGTACAATGTGGCGGTACTTTCATTTACATATTAAAAAAACTAAATGAAAATGGAAAATAATCTAAAAATATTTGCGGAAAAAATCTAATCATACGGAAAAATATATAAACCATGAATTATTTTACAAAAATACAATTTCATAAATAAGGCTTTGATGCATTGGGTGATGTATTGAAGCCAGCTGGTACTGGTTCTTCACTACAACAACAACAATCACAATTTCAAACTGGTAATACTCTTATAACAGGTCAACCTCAACAACTGCAACAACAACCGCAGCAACAACCTCAACCTGGTAAAATTTTAACCGGTGATTTGGATAGTTCCTTGGCATCATTAGTAGATAATTTAGGAATGAAATCAGGATCAACGCCCAAGTAAGTTATTTGATTTTAATATTCACAAATCTGATTCTAATTTTTTTGGATAAGATTCATTAAGTTCAATGAAAGCAAGTTAGAAGATTTGAAAAAATAAATGTGCCTTTCCTCTGTCTAAGAAAATTTTAAAGTTGTTGCTAATTTGAGAATGAATTCCAAATCTTATCAAATTCAAATACGGATTATTATATTTCTACAATTTTCTGTAATTTCGAATTATTAATCGTAAACATTTTATTGTAGTGTCGGCTAATTTCGAGTGTTCTGAAAAGTGGAGTATAAATTAATTTCCTTTTTTACAAAACCCAATCTTAAAACTCAGAAGGAGTTTCTGTTCTACTTTTCAGAACACTCAAAATTAACCGACAGTGCTTATTTTTTTGTTTATTTTTTTAACTAAAAAATGTATAAAAATGTTTGACCTTTTTTCAGAAAAATGCTCCTAATTTCTAAAACCCTGCAGCGATCATAAAAGTCTTATTTTCTTACGTGTACTATATAGGCGTCCCAGATCCTACAGTGAACGGTTCTATGAAAAAAGGTATTGACAAAAATACATTTTTTTTCTGAATAAAATCATACCTTTCGATCCCCTTTCACCCAGATTCAGGGTATATGCTTTCAAAAAAAACTTACCGCGTGATATACCGTTTATGAGATATTTTGTCTAAGAATGTATGAAAAATTTTTTACCGATTTTAGATAGTGTTCTTTCAGAACAAAATAACTTCAATTTTTTTAAATTAAAAATGATATAATTTTAATATATTTTGTAGACCAAACTGGAGTTCACCAAAAAACCAAGCAAAACCAGGTGCAAATTGGCAGCCCCAACCTATGGCTGCAACAACTGGTGCTAATTATAGACCAATGGTAAGCTGAAAAGCCTAGAAATCAAAGAAATATGCTAGTTATATTATATTAATATGTTAATATTAATAAATTACTATAAATATATATAATGAAAGCTTTAATATTGGTGAAGGACAATACTTTATAGTAGAATTTTATTTAGCCTTTAAATTATTTTGATTAATTTTCTTTTTTATTTATTGTTTATAAGTTAAAGTTGTTATTTTTGGTTTTATTTTCATTCTTATTTTTTGTAAATATTATTTATTAGGCGCAAGGCATGACAATAAGTCCTGCACCAAGCACTATTAATCATCAATTTGTTCACCCTAGTTATCCTGTTTTATCTAATTATTTTCAGGTAAGCTATATTTTTCGTTTAGTTTTAATTATTATTATTTAATTAGAAAATTTTTATTATTCATGATGTAAGTCAGCATTATTGTATATTATCCAAACATCGGTCTGTTGATGGCTTTGTTAATAAAGTGTCATGGCACAATCACAAAATATGTGTGAAAATTTTTCAATTCATAGCAAAAAAACTTGGTGCATAGATAAATATAATGTATATACAGATAAACATGTGTTTGGAAGTAGCGTTACATCTGTTGGCCATCAAATAATTACTTTTTATTTTTTTAATTATAACGACCAAACATATGACAGACCATTATACCACGATGGCTGACAACACATTTTAGAAGACTGATAATTTGATTTCACTGACTACAGAGAATTCAGAAACAAACAAGTTTTTATAGGACAACGATTTCAAAATTAATATTTTCGTCGCATAGGATTTCTTTATTTTGAAAAGGAACACGAAAATACTCTTGTGAATTTAACATCGTAATCGTTTTTATAATTTTTTTTCAATATTATCCCAATCAATCATGTGTCACTTGGAGAAAATATTATTAAATTCTTTTTTGATCGAAGCAAGGTTGTAAATGACAAAGCAGATTGTTCTAAGCTCGTGTAAGCGGCGTCCGTTTTGAACATCCACAATATTATTTCTGTTTATTGATATTGACCGTGTAGTGTCGCAAGTTTGAATCAAAAGAACTTTTAAAATTCATTAGATTCAAATATCAAATGAGTTATTGCAGAGCAATATCTATTCCAGTCAATTAATCTTAACTTACTTAATTACTTAATTACTTAATTTACTTAATTACTTAATTTTTAGCAAGGAACACCAATGATGGCAACTGGAATGTCTCCTCAACCAGGTGTGATGGGATCACCAAATGTAATGCCAATGGGGATGCAGTCTCAAATGATACCAACAGGACCAGGGATGATTTCAATGCAACAACCAATTTCCTTAATACAACCATCCAATGGAAAGCCAGCTGATCCGTTTAGCGGGTTGTAAATAAAGAAAAAATTACATAATATAATAATTTTTGATTTTTTATAAAATAAATATATGATTAAATAATTTTATTAAAAAAGCAGAAAATATTGATATGTATGTGAAAAATTGTACAATTAAAATTTATATATATTTATGTAGATGCATTACAAAAGCAATGAAATTGCTTGATTCCACATTTACTCTTTCATTGAAAAAGAAATTATTAACCACTTTTTGTACATTTATATTTATATTAATTTTAATTTTTTAGAAATTATTCAGTCGATAACAAAAAACAAAAAAATTTCTTACTAGATTCTCCAAAGTGAAAATTATTCTAATCATAGAATTTTTTTGAGACAATGCTATCTGCTGATGCGTTGTCCAATCAGCATTGCTACCTGTTATTGCATTATAATTTTCTAAACAAAATAGGTTCAATAAAGCAAATCCGAAACTTGTACAGTCAGATTATAATTTTGTACAGAGTAACCGTACAAATTAAAAGAAATTGTTGTACATTTCCCAACAAAATAAGAAACCTTTATTTTTGTCATTGTTAAGTAAGTGGTTTTTAATTTCTTGTTGAAGTAAGCGTTTTCAATGATTTAAATAATTATTAAGAAAATCAATATTCATGTTAAAAACTAAAAAATCATTTAATGTATATTGTTAAAATATTAGATATTTTTATTCTTGCTATATTCTAATGTACGAGTATACATACTAAAATTATTATATATACCTATATTTAAGAATATAATCTATTTTATGTATTTATTTCCAATCTGTTCGAAAAATATGTAAAATACTTATTTACTGTTTGTAAAATTTTTTAACATTCGAATAGAAGAAAGTTTTTGGTGACTATGTAAGCGATAAATTTTAAGGTTTTCTATGAAATTTTTGAAATTAACCAAACGGTAATATTTTCTGATATTAGATCAAATAGCAACAAAAATTTATCGTGACATTTTGACCTATATATAAACTAAACAGAAATTTAATTTATGTGAAAGGAATATTTTTATTAGATTGAATTTTTAACATGAACTGCCTTTTGCAGTATTTGTATCAATTTATTATGTTTTTGTTGTTAACTTTTTGTTATCTAATCAAAAAAATATTGTGGCTTGGAGTTAGTTTAAACAAAAATCACTAAAAATTTCAAAAATAGTAATTTTTTTTTGTTTAACAACATAGAAAAAATACAGAAATTAGACATAAAAAAGTGGTACAGAACAGTTCGAAAAAACTAAAACATATATTTTTTCAATAAAATGAAAACCTTACAAAGGAATGAAAAGAAATATTTTTAATAATATTTTGTATAACTTCTAATAATTATTTAGATAAAATATCATTGGTGGCAATATTTTTTTTTTTGCATCTTTTTAATTTTTAAAATAAAATTTATTATTCTTTTATTTATATTAAATTGCGTAACAAATATTTAATTTTCGTTTTGAGTTTAATTTCACATGTATGAATGTAGAATATTTTTTGTTACGTGTTAGAGATGAAAAATCATTCCATTAAGAGTATGTCCAAAACTACTTTTCTAATAAATGAATTCTATTACGTATTAAAATTTTACTGTGGATTATTATTAGAAACTTAAGCAGTTATTAGTAGCTTTGTTTATAAGTAGAATGGAAAAATTAAAATTGTAAGTACCTATTCTTAATTCATAAATGTTAGTTTACAGATCAGAATCAAAAAAAAAGTGAGTAATAGGAAGGCAAAAAGGGAATGGAGATTAAACGCATTTAGTAAATTCTTTATTAAAAAAAAATTGTACAGTAAAGCTTAAAATCCTAATGATCACTCTCAGTTTCGGAAATTTTTTTTTAAAGATTTTGAATCAGAACATTATACTTTCATCATCATCATCAGTTTTGTATATCACTAATCGGCCGTTAATTAATTAGAGCTAATTTCTTTGAGTAAATTTAAAAAAAAATAGTATAGATATAAACTGTGGGCTAAACGGTCCGGGTATTATAAATTACGATCGAACATAAAATTTAATTAAAATTTTATTCTCCAATTCTATTTTGATGGAATTTAATTAATTAATAATAGTTATTCGTAAAAACTCTGGAATTAAAAGAAATATACAATTGGTTTTTATGAACATGGGTTTTACACCATTATTGTTCTAAAATAAATTAGTTAATTTCAAATTTTTGTATTGGGTTGTCAAATATGTAATATAAAAACAGCACTAAGCAAGAATAAAATTAACATTTATTGAAATAACAAATATTTACAATTTAATAACATCCTAAGCTCGTACGTGCCAATTCATTAAACTTTTTTTCCTCGTAATACGAACAAGTTTATGAAAAAACTTCTACTGGGTATGAAATAAACGGTTTACTATCTAAACTTGCTAAAGAATATAAAAAAATACGTATTAACAAGAAATATTTGAAAGAATAACGTATTTTTATTATATTAGTTATACCTAAAAAATTAGCATGCGTAGTTGATAATAGGCTTATTGTAAAATAATGTGAAATAATTGTAATTTATCAATTTAAGGTTTTACAAAATTATGTTGAATTTAGATAAAATAAAGTTGAAGTTTAAAAAAAAATTTAGTTAAATTGCTTTAAATTAAAATAATTTTGTTTCAAGAATCATTGAAAATAATGAAAAAATCTTATGAATATTAAAACTTTCCGTTTATGTAACTCTGTAGATGAAATAAAATAATGCAATTTGCAATTCTGAACTTGTTTTCAACATTTGCAAAAAAAACTTAAAAATTTTCAGATACATATTTACTTTTTTTTGACGCCTTATCACAGTTTTTTACAATAATGGATAAAAAATACATTAAAAGAACTTGACATTAATTTTAAATGCTAATTTTTTTTAAAATTGTAATAAAAAGCACATTCAGTAGTGATTAAAAAATAGTGTTTGAATCTTAAATTATTTGCCTTTAATATTTGTCAATCTGTTTTTTACTTAAAATTTAAATTTATTTTTCTATCGATACAAAATGATTATTCTTAGTTAAAATTTAATTCGAATTAAAAAGGTGTCACAGGAGTAGAAAGCGAAATAAAAGTTGTAGTTTCAAATATTATAAATAAGATATTAAAATTGAAGATAAAATAAATAAAATCGTGTTCGTCATATGCGTAATTCATTCCAAAAATTTTAATTCCTTAAACCTACGAAAAAAGATTTAGGTCGCTTAGCCGCAGATATATTGAGAAAAATGAAGATGAAAGATTGTACCTAACAAGTGAATAAAATCGTTAAGAAAATTTTTTAAGATTCATTATGAGTGTTCATAATCTTTCTTCTCCTTCTTTCATTCATATAATAATATTCTTAATAATAATTGCAGATTCATAATGTTATAAAAATTAAAAAAAAAAACAATTTTTAATTTCTTAGTTTTATTTTTGTTCTTGATTTTTCTTTAGCCTCTTAAAAAAAATTAAAGCCATCGTAATTTAAATTTATTGAAATTATCGTAAGTTTTTATCTACAAAACAATTAACTAAAGTTGAGTTTATTTTTTATCGCTTACCAAATAAAACATCTTTTACATGGACAATATACCTAAATTTACCAAACAATAATGTGAACTAAATACCTATACCTATATGATGTATATTTTTTTTATTGAGTTTTAAACTTTAAAGAAGCTTTATTATTGCAAAATATTAAAAAATACAATTAAATAAAATTAGTTAAACGAAAATAATTACCTTTAAATTGAATAAAAAAAAAACATTGAATTAAGAAAGAAGAAATTATAGCATAAAATATTTATTTTTCAAAGAAATTTATCTATTAAAAACACAAATATACATAAAACATCAAAGAAACACACGTTTAGCTTAATATACATACATACATTAAAGATTAAATGTTATAAAAAAATAATATATAATATAAAGAATTTAAAAAAAAATTAATAAAATTAGTTGAACATATTGTAACAAAATTGCTTTTATTTATAGGTACATATATTCAAACCAATTTTGATTGAGAGAGATATTGGATTTTTTTTTATTATAATTTAGTTATATCATATTGAAGTGCAGTTAATAAGTACGAGTATATTAAATACCTCAAAACAAATTTCTAATCTAATCTAAAATTTATCTTTTAACTTTTATGTATCTACGTTAAGTACCAAATCAATCGTAAGACAATTTGTATGTTGGTATAGCTAAAGCTTAAGAGCCCTCCACTAGAAATTCTGTTTTCTATTTTTGCAGTTTTTTTGTTTTATTTTACAGAAAATAAACGGCCTTGAAAAATGCGACAAAAATTGTACGAAAAACACCTCTACCATAATATAAACTATATTTGAATTTGATTTCTGTGCAGAAACTGTAATTTATGTAAAAAATTAAAAAATTCTTAAAAATAAATTAAATTAATTAAAAATTGTTTAGGAAATTAAAGAAATTCAAAATTTCACGTCACCAGCCCTGGAGAGTGGTATTTTAGCTTTATTTCTGCGTTTGAGATTTTTTATTATCTTTTTCCTTTAGTTCAGAATCCAAGCAAATGTGTTCAAGTTTTTTAAAGGCTCGTTTGGGCCAAAAAACTCAAAATTTAAAAAATCCGCCTCACCTACCCTGGAGCCAGTTATATACTCTCTAACATATCAAAAAGTCACTTCAGTCTAGATTGTAGTAACCCTACAATCAAAGCCAAACTAAGACCAATTTTTTGCAATTTTTCACAATGAGGGCTCTTAAATCGGGACATTTAAGCGGTTAAGAGTATCACTGCGGAAAATGGGTCTTGGTTTTGCTTTGATTCTAGAGTTAATACAATCTCGACTGAAGTGATTTTTTGATATGTTAGAGAGTATATAACTGGCTCCAGGGTAGGTGAGGCGGATTTTTTAAGTTTTGAGTTTTTTGGCCCAAATGAGCCTCTGAAAAACTTGGAAAATATTTGCTGAAATTCTGAAGTGAAGGAAAAAGATAATAAAAAATCTCAAACGAAGAAATAAAGCTAAAATATCACTCTCCAGGGCTGGTGAAGTGAATTTTTTTAATTTCCTAAACAATTTTTAATTAATTTCATTTATTTCAAAGATTTTTTTAATTTTTTTGATAAATTACAGTTTCTGCACAGAAGTAAAATTCGAATATAGTTTTGTGATTTTCTGGTAGAGGTGTTTTTCGTACAATTTTTGTCGCATTTTTCACTGCCGTTTATTTTCTGTAAAATAAAACAAAAGAAAACTGCAAAAATAGAAAACAGAAAAATATTTTACAATTTCACGTCGACGGTGAAAAATAAATATTTTCGGAAACTTTGATTTTTTTTCGCGGGAAAGAGGGTGTTAAAGAACAAGACGTAAAGAATTAGTATGTATAGGTATTATTTTCCAGTTCTTTTTCTACCAATGCAATATGTAGGTAGTCAGTTCCTTTTAGGTAGTTTTATTTTGGTTTACCTTGTTCGCACCTATTTTTTTCCATACCTTGTTCGCATTCAAATTTAAATTCCACTTAAATTCCGGAAAACAAATTTCCGTTCGCATAAAAAAATTTAGAAAGAGATAAAAATTTTGTTGATAATTTTGACTTTTTATCTCGTTTTTCACAATTTTATTTTGTTTCTTTTTCATTTTGACTCGAATTTGACAAAAAAATTGTTGCCAACTATAACAAAATTTCAAAAAGTGAGTGAAAGTAACAATAAATGTAGAATTCCAACCCTGGCAAACTGGAATATGAAAGTGGAATATACAAATTCCGGAATATTTTTTATATGAAAAATACAGTTCATATTCCTGAAATATTCTGGATAACAGCATATTCCACTAATATGCTCCTAATGCGAACACCATATTATAAATACATATATACAAAAACCGCGCCATTGAATAAGGTTAAAGTCATTGATAATTAGTGAAATGATTAAATGCCAGCAAAAATTGAGCCAACAACAAATCAGCTGAAATTTACCATATTTGTATTGACTTAGTTTCCTAAAAATTTCATTTTAGTTATTTTATTATTTATTATTTTAGTTATTCTTATTATATGGTGTTCGCATTAGGAGAATATTAGTGGAATATGCTGTTATCCGGAATATTTCAGGAATATGAACTGGATTTTTCATATAAAAAAATATTCCGGATTAGAATTCTACATTTATAGTTATTTTCACTCATTTTTCGAAATTTTGTTATAGTTGGCAACAATTTTTTTGTCAAATTCGAGTCAAAATGAAAAAAAAAACAAAATAAAATTTATAAAAAGCGAGATAAAAAATCTAAATTTTCAACAACAAAAACTTTTTCTCTTTCTCAATTTTTTTTTTACATCGTCAAATTCCACTTCTCATCAAATTTTGTAATGCGAACGGCAATTTGTTTTCCGGAATTTAAGTGGAATTTAAATAAATTATAATGCGAACAAGGTATTAGCATAGACGAAATAGATATAGACTGGCAATATCATCTTTTTTCTCTTTTTTTCATATGGGATTTTGAGATTATTATTTAAGCAAATTTTGAAATCAAAAAGACCCACTCATATGTTTTCTGACATTAATTTTGTTTACATTTGTTGGTATTTTTTGTTGAATTTAGGGAATGAGTATAAGAGTTTCCGTGCAGCAATAAATAAAAACTAAAAATACCTAATATTATTATTATTATCAATTTTTATTTAAATTAAATTAAAAATGAATTTATTTGCAAGAAAGAATAAAAACATAAGAAAATTTCAAAAAGTATGTACATAGTAAAATAAAATTACGAAGAAAGTATAATTAAAAGAAAATATTACTGAGATTATTACTCGGAATTGGAACTCTAAAGGACTTTTTTTTGATCTTAAAATGTAGTTTAAGGTTGTAGCTTTTACCAAAAAAAAAAGATATGTTTTTCGGCCAGTTTTTTTTACCCATCCAAAAAAACATGACATCGAATAAAAAACCCAGCATGCTAAAGCAGAAAATTTGTCACCAATGGAAAAAATGATGCGATGTCATATAAAATAAATTTACTTTATTTCACATAAAAATGAATAAAGTAAATGTATCTTTTCTATATCTTTATTTTTTCGATCAAAGAACCAAATTCTAACGTCCTGAACACCCACCAAACTAAGTTTTTGTTTGCTAAAACCATTTCTTGTATAGGTGTCTATACAAAAGTTTACTACAAAAAAAAATTTACGTTCAAAAAAGCCCACTCATATGTTTTCAATTTTTGGCTGAATTTTTTTTCTTTCAATGCAAGTCTAGATATATTTTGTTTATGGGTATTAGTTAATAAATTTGGAAAGGCTATTATTTAATTCTACCCTGTTGATAAATATTTTCTGGGATGCTCCCAAGCGGAAAAAATATAACTAATGTTTTTTCTGCGAAAAAACTGGCAACACTAAAACATTTTTTTGGATGATGATGATTCTTTTTCCTTCTATATAATTTTATTATTCTATAGAATCGTCTCTTGTGTAATTTTTGTGAAATCTAAAAAACTCAAAAAAGAAGAAAAAATTCAGTTCAATTAAAAAAAAACTTTTATTTAAATTATTTAGGGAAAAAAAAAAGAAAAAATTTAAAAATTTTAATTTGTTGAAATTTTATGGTGGAATAAATATTTATTGTTAATTGAAAAAAAAATGTTGAAAAATCGAAAGGAAATCGATCAACATGTGCGAAATAGTCTATCGAAATGCAAAACTGAAAAGGAGGTGAGACTAAAAAAATATTTTATGCATTTTTTTTTTTTTGTAGAAGTTTAAAATTTAAAAATTATTGTTTTATTTTGTAGTCGGTTCGAAGAATAGAAAAAGTGTTTCATCAAGAAATATTTCATGAGTTATTGAAATCGAAGACGCCATTTTTTTGCAAACTATTTAGTTTCAGAAATCAATGTCTCACTTTTTTTTTCTTTGCAATATAAACAAAATTTAATTTTTTTTTAGCAAAAAAAATTTTTTTTAAATTAAATTAATTCAAGTTTATTTATTTTGTTTGGCTTTTGTGAATTTCAATATTCGATGGCATAACATTTTTAGGTTACAACAGGGTCAAAAAGAATTTTTCTTTTTTTTTTTCTAATAATGTCATCTAAAATAAGAGCTTTTTCTCTGTTGCAGATTGGCGGGAAACGGTTTTTTTTTTAAAGAAATTCAACAAAGAAACAGTGTTGGTACCTAAATCTACAGATTCTGCTAAACTACAGAAATTCATTAAAATTTTCGAAAGAAAAATAATAAAAAATTAAGATTTTATAACTTTATATTAAAGATTAGGGGTAAGCAACACCTAAGGACAGATCCCTTAACTCGGTGGTACCCAAACTCCAAGAACTTTTTTGGGAACGACGCCCCGTTTCGAAGATATGACCCCCCCCCCCCCAAAGCTTTCAAATGTTAGCGATACCGGCAACATTTTTTTTTAACCCCGATTTACCCTAGTTTTGTAGAGGAGTTATAAGCGGTCCTCCAGATTTTAAAGCGGTTTTGATTTGAGAAATTTTTATTTTAAAGGGTAGAGCACGACAGCTACAGAAAAATGAGCTTACAAACATGCTTGAATCGAGGGTTCTTGAACCAATCAAGATCATTGACCATCATGTAATTTTTTAGCCTTTGTGATGTTATCTCTTATATCTTCTTCCAAAAATTGTATGGTTAAATTTCACCTGATGTACCATACCATCTAAGTATATGCCTTGCACGAAGAAATTTTATACCTCACACCTGTTCTGAAATATATCCATAATTTCCTTCGTAATTGACAATATTGTTGCAAGATGAAGAAGTAGGTAGTTTAGGTTAGATTAGTTTGACGGGAGCTGCGAATACTCCGATTTCGCTGCATATTGGTTTATTAAATGTTTTTTGCTCTAATTATTTAAGACCCCTTACAAATTAATTTAAAAACTTTCTTAGATCCTATTACCTATTAAATACCTAAATTAATTAAAGAAAATTTATTTTTTATTCTCATTGAAGAAAATATGGAGATTTCCCTGTTATTTTATTACTCCATTAATATAATAATATTTGAAAATTAATTATGGCACCCAGTTATTTTATTTTCTATTTGTACTTAATGCTATTGATTTTATTTTTCTTGTATCGTTGTAGGTATTTAGTTTTAATTTATTTAATATTTAACCTTAATTCAATTTCTTTCATACTATAAATTATAAATTGTCAATAATTAAAATCAATGAATCTTATGCAAATAACGTAGTTTAAATTGCTTTAAAATAGTTGTTGTATGCATCATTTATGTGCATCACAAACAAAAATGCTCCAAAGACTGTTCCTTGGGTACTTCATCTACATTAATTTCAACTGACATCATGTATCTTATAATTCTTACATTTTCTATACTAGCTATTTTATATAATTTTAGAATTTTTATAAAACTAGCTATTTTATATAATTTTAGAATTTTTATAAAAAATTGTCCTTTGTCAATGGTATTTTGGAATTTTCAAAACTGTATTTGAATTTTAGTTTTGTGCAGGAATTGCAATTTATCAGCAAAATTAAGAATTAATTGTTTAGGGAATTAAAGAAATTAAGAATTGCTTAGAAAATTAATTAAATTTCCATGGTAATTAAAAAATTAATTTTTATATTTGATTTTTTTTTAGAAAAATCTGCGAGGATTTGCCATCGCAAAACTTTATTACAGAATCAGTGATTACAGCACAGCAATGCAATATATTTCTACTTATTTGTCAGAACAAGAAAATAATGCTTTAGCTCATAAGCAGCTTGGTCAATGTTATCAGCACTTAAAAAGACCAGAAAGAGCCTTAGAATCATTTCAACGATCTTTGAAATTAGATTCAAAGCAGCCCGATCTCTTAATCGAAGTTTGTAAATTATTGTTGGCGGATAAAAATGTGAATTTAAATAAAGCACAGTATTGGTGTGACTTTGCAGAGTCTGAGAAAGTGAATGATGATGCTGTTTTCAATTTACGTTTGCAGCTATTGAAAAAAGACAATTCTGGTTTGAAACAAATGGAGGACAATATTTTATCAGAAATAGCAAACAAACCAACTGATCCAAAATTAAGAGAGCGGTTAATTTATTATTTTATCGAACAAAACAAAATTTATGATGCTTTTAAATATGCAGTAAATTTGGAATACACCTCACATGATTTATTTTCAAATTGTTCTGAATGGTATAGCATTGTTTGGTTAGTTTTATCTAAGTACCAGCAAATTCCAAATGTAAAAAAGGATTGGGAATATTGGTTATTGTTAATAACATGCTTGGAAAAGCAAATATTTTTAAGTTTTCAGCACAATGCCACATCGAGTTTACCTAATGCAGCATTAACAGAAACCAGCAATTTGTTGTTAAGTTTTGATCAGTATTTGCAGGATGCTTCGCAAGTAAGTTTATAAGTAATTTAAGGTCATTTCAAAATGATTGTTGGGACATAAATATTTGTATGGATAGGTATACAAGTTAAATAAATAAAATTAATTTTTTTTTATGAAATACGATACGTTAAAAAAATATTGTGAAATTTATATTCGAACTTATTTTCTTACTACCGAATTTTAACGTAAATTTTAAATGTAATTTTGTTGATTGTATTATTCTATTGTTGAAATGAAACACCTGTGTTCTGATAATTGACTACTGAACTTTATTTCATAATTGTTAAATTTTTTGTTGTATAAATCTAGTCAATCAACGGTAATATTCTAAAATTCAATAAAATGTGATGCTGCTATATTATAATATTAATATAACTACATACATTTAGATTTAGATAATAGAATACAAAGATACGATATAATGATTTCTCTTCAAAAAGCAGACGTCATAAATTTATTTTATGTGTAAGATTAAATCCATTACATTGATATTCCCGTTCCTTCATAATTTTCCTTACGTTTTTCGTATTAATAAGATGAAATTGGATTTTTAAACTTTTCGTTTGTTGATTTTTATGTCGAGTATTTTGCAAACATTGGCTGGACCTTGAATGAAGGTTTTTTAATTTAAAAACTATTTTTTTGGGTTCGATCTCTACCCTTATGGAATTTTCGTCAAAACCAGTTTCAACGACGAAATCAAATAATACAGTAACTACCGACGTGGCTAGATTAATTTAATTGACATCTTCTCATATACCTACCTACCAATTTTAGTCATCAGTTGAAATACTCCACCTGGACAAAGTGAAATCCGTAAACAGGGCTAAATTTTTTTTTTGGGTTTCTGCAAACGAAACTATACTATTTTTCAGCGAAACGCTTTTTATATGAAAAAATTTATCGACCTTTTATTGATTCGATGACCTTGTTTTAAATCATAATTTATTTATTTTGTTCAATTGAATTTCTAGGTAATTGCTGATTTATGTCATGAAAAAGAGTTAGCTAAGAATTTTATGAATCATTTTCGAGGTCAATTTTGCCTACATGCAGCAGCACTACTTTTCCAAAAAGAGATTATTCACTGCAAAAACTATTGGAAAGAAACAACGAAAATCGCTTTGCCTTTATTATTATCCGCTTTCCAATGCGGAGTACCCGATTTACAAGAGCCTTGGTTAAAGCACAGTGGAGATCGAAACAAAACGCTCGTTCAACTTTGGAATAAAGAAGCAGCATTTCGATGTTCACAGGTAATTTTTTTATTTAATTTTATATATTCTATGTAAATAAAAAATTAAATGCTGTTCGTTGGTAAACGATTTGGCTATTTTTTTTTTTTTTTTTAATGTTTTTAGTAGTTGGAATTAGGTTTTTAGGGAAAGAAAAATTGGGAAATTCGGGGAAAAAAGTGCATGTATACTATTTACAAAATAAAAATTAAAGTTGATGAGATTAAGTATTATTATATTATTGATTATAAATTGAAATTATAAAACTAATCTTGTTAGATAGGAAGACTTAGATTGATTGCAATTTAAATAAATGTGATGATTTTATCATGAAATTAAACTTTTAATTTTGTTAAATTATTATTGTAAAAAATGTTTATTTCCACAATAATTTTTTCTTATTTAATTATTTCAGGCTGGTCGAACTCTTTTATCATGCATTGGTGATGATAAAGACGAGAAAACTATTTCCAAACAAGTTAAACAATTTATGATGAATAATAATTTTCCTTGGAAAAATAATGACGCCTTATTGCTAGAGATTCGTCAATATTGTTCTGACATGGCTTGGCGATCAAAGATTTTTCGTTCATTATTTCCAAATTCAGATCAAATTGTAAAAATTTCAACATCGTATTTTGTTCAAAATACATCATTTCCAGAATTAATTTATTTACTACCTACTTATGCAGATGTTGAGACATATGAAGAAATTGCTCAATATCTCCGACCACAGTCATTGCAATTTATGACTTACCTATGCCTGGGAAAGAATTCTTTACAAGACGTGCGATGCAAATATTTCAATGGACTAAACTTCTCTGCAAAAAATCTCGCATTTTGTGGTGCAGAATCGTTAAATCAAGTAGACATCGATGCTTTCCTCTATGCAACTGTTATTCAAGCAAATGCAAAACGACTTTTCGACATTGAAAAAAAATGTTATGACAATTATGACTTGAAATCAAGTGGGCGACCTGGTTTTTTACCTTTCGTAAATTTAGTTGAAAACCTATGTTCCGATGAGCAGATAACTTGGTGGATGTCTGCATATCAAGTTTATAAAAATTTATCTTCTGACAATTTAGCTGAAATAAGGGCTAACCTTCAGTACGGAATTGAAGCTGTTAGAGGTGTTAATGGTCCTAAAATTGATTTAATAATTGTTTTAAAATTAGGAGAAATATTTTTATCCAGATCGCAAAATACTATGAAGCAAAACGAAAGAATTTTCTTAGAACAAAGGGCCGATGGTTTGTTTAAACTTGGTTTAAATATGCTGAAATTACAAAACAAAGGAGTATTGGAACCATTTCGACGTTTATTTAAATATACTCAAATAAATTGTTCTCAAACTGAAAAAGAAGTTAATATTTTGGCTGAAAAAGCTATTAAACATTTAGCATCTAGATATTTTAAAAATTCCGAATTTGAAGAAGCTATAGAACAATTTCAGGGTATACAACTACCGTATGCAACTTTTTTTCAAGCTGAAGCATATAGTAAATTAGATGAAGCTAATAAAACACCTAAGAAAACTAAGAGACTCTACGAAGATAAAGCAATAGAGTGCTTGAACCAAACATTAAATTTATTAGAAAACAATAATGACGATTACCATTCATTGAATTCGATAATACAATCACAAATTAAGCGCATACAAAATAATACCAATCGATTAACAGAAGATGATTATGGTAAGAACATTTTCAAATCTTAATTTTAGTATATACAATTTTCACGTGATATATTGAATATTCTTATTAACAATTTTCAAGTGATGTATTCCACACACATTTTCTTTCTTTTCAACAAGTTTTCTCTTTTTCACTTCAATATTTTTTTTTGTCTTCTACTATTTTTACTCAATAATATTCCTAAAAAAAAACATTTTTCCAGATATTAATAAATATTCAAATTCTTTAACCAATCGTTTACACTGGACGTTTTCGAAGATTAAACTGAATTTGTTAAAAATGAAATTTAATACAATTTTGCCGAACATAATCAAAATATCGAAAACATCCAATTAATTTACTTTTTAATTTTGAGGTTTACGATTTTAATATCTTTCAGATCAATATGATTACAATAATGGAGATTATGTAAATGAAACATCACCAGTATTAGTACGACTCAATCGTAGTAATAAACACACTCCTCAAATATCTAATATTGCTAAAAACACGGAATTAGAAAATTTGGTGAAACAAATGGCCGGAACATTAACTTTTTTGAAAGAAGAATTTGTAGATTCTATTAAACCGGAAATTACCAGTTTGAAAAAAGACTCGATGGAAATGAGAAAGGACATACAGGAAATGAAAGAAAAGTTAACAAAAATTGATGAACAAATGCAAAAAATGAAGCAACAACAAAAAACTTCAGAAACAGCAGATGACGCTGCTTCAAATGTTCTTGACGATTTGTACATAATTGAAGATGAAATACAAAATCAAATTTATCACCAGCAACACCAACAAAATTTGTATGCTAATAATTTTGGAGGTCATCAACAACAGCAACAGCGTATGCATACACCAAATGCGTTACATCAACAACAGCATTTACCAAATAATCCTTATAATAGTCCAATGTATAATTATGCGGCAGCTTTAAGTTATTTACCACAATATGTAATTCCAAGCCAACAGCAATTAAATCAACCATCGTCGGTAGTAACAGCTCCACGAGGAGCAGCATTGGGTTTAGGTAATTTAATACTTTTAAAAATATTTTTATTTTATTTTTTTTCAAAATATTATTTATTTTGTCTGATGTCATCTGCATAGAATATGCGGTCACTTATTACAAATAACTGATTTCGCTCTTATTTTTTCTTTTATTGTAGGTGGACAGCATTTAGCATACACTGATCCGCTTAATTTCACAATACCTCCTCCAAGTCAACCAAACATACCCATTAATATTGATGCTAGAATTAACACAACTCCAACGAATTTATATAATCTCCTTTCACAAAATCAAGCAGAAAATCGTACTATTCCTCATTCAACGGTTCAGCAAGCCTTACCGGTACAGCAAGCCTTACCAGCACAGCAAGCCTTACCGGTGCAGCCTTCATCCACAACATTGCCAACCCCTTTTATTCCGACTACAACAACCAACTCTATGTTGTGGAATAAAAGTAGTTTTAACAACAATCAAGTTGAAAAAGGACCACCAGTTAATGTTGTTATTACCAATTCTGACCCTCTACCTCTACAAAACACTAATAACTTACAAAGCCAACCAACTTTAAGCGTAACCATTCCATCACATCATATTAAACAGAGCATAGTACCCAATGACATACCAGTGGCATCAACTGTTCCTATGTTTTTGAATCAGCAACAGCAAAGCACCATTAAAGCACCTACAACAACCACATTTAGTTTCAACTTTCCAAAAACATCGACAGCTGATACTACTGGTCCAGTGTTTAATACAAATAATTCATTAAATCGGACTTCAGAATCAGCTGATGAAAACGAACTGTACAAAAGTGGTGAAATAGAATATGACCCTAGGCCAGACTTTAAACCTATCATTGCTTTACCTGACGAAATTGTGGTAAAAACTGGAGAAGAAAATGAAGAGGTATTATTCAGCCATCGAGCTAAGTTATTCAGATTAGTTGATAAAGAGTGGAAAGAGAGGGGAATTGGGGACATAAAAATTTTGAAGAATAAATCTGACGGTAAGTTTAGTTACACTTGAAAATTATTCGAAGTAAACATTTTTAATTGTTTTAAATTCTAATTGCATTTAATTTCAAAAAAGTACACCGTCCTTTTTTTTGGAAACTTTCTTTAACTAGAGAAATTATAGTTACTTATTAAAATCCGTTCATTTATAAGGAATGATGGCGGCCTCTTAACTGTGATCGCCGACATAGTAATTTTTCATTAAAGTAGCTAAATTATAATTCCATATTATTAATAATATGTTTATTAATTTTAATAGGTAAATGCAGAATTTTGATGCGTCGTGATCAAATTCATAAAATTTGCGCTAATCATAAGATTACTGGAGATTTACAAATTCAGCCTGGTAAAGGAGATCAGAAATGCTACATTTGGGTAGCCAATGATTATGCAGATGAAGAATTGAGATTAGAAAAATTTTGCGTTCGTATTAAATATCCTGAAAAAGCAAAAGAATTTTACGATTGTTTTGTAAAAGTTCGTGACGAAGCATTAAGAACTGATATGTTAAAAATAAATGAAACAAAAAATAATGCCACAAGTCAAAAAATCACAACGAATATTTCTGCTCCGTCAATATCATCACAATATTCTTTTGGTCATTTGTCTTTAAACACCACATCAAAGGATATTACGAAAAATTCCAACGAGACTTCAAAACAATCTCCTTTCGCTAATTTCAATTTCGGCACAAACACTAATTTGTCAACAAATGGAACATCAAAGCCCTTTGAAAATATTTTCAATTCATTTAATAAATCAACATCTCCAACAAATGAAACTTCAAAACCTTTTGAAAATATGTTTAAGTCATTAGGTAAACCAACATTTCCATCAATTAGTACTGTGGGAATTGCTCCTAATGATTCCGAAGAAACTAAATCATTTGGAAATGAGATTATTCTGTTTGAAGATAACGCAAAACTATTGAGATTAGATAAATCAGAAGGAGATTGGAAAGACCGTGGCGCTATAATTATCAAAATTTTGCAAAATAAAGGTGATAAAAATAAAGTTAGAATTTTAGTCCAAATAAAAAACAATAATAGCACGTTTCTCAGCCAAAATTTGCTAAAAGAAAATAATTTTAAAAAAAGTTCTAATTCTATATTTTGGGAAGCTCAAGGAATTTCTTCAAATGAATCGATAAAAGAAGCTTTGTCTGTAGATTTCAAAGATGCTGAAAAGTGTACTCAATTTTATGATATAATTTTAGAATTGCAGAAAAAAATATTTGATACAAATGAAAGTGAAAAATCTTCAATTGAAGGATTCGGCGATCAATTTAAGCCAACACCAGGTTCTTGGTCATGTAATGATTGTTATACGAATAATATTGCAAGTAATGCTAATTGTATAGCCTGTGAATCCCCAAAAGACAAATCTGAGCAAAATAAAAAAGCAAAAGATAAAAATAAATTTGATTCAAACTTGAAAATATCGGAAGTATTAACTGTAAGATCAGAAGAAATAAAAACTGCTGATAAGACAACATCTGGATTTGGGAACAGATTTAAACCTGAGCCTGGTTCGTGGTCGTGCAAAAGTTGCTATATTACAAATAAAAGTAGTGACTTATATTGTATTGCATGTGAATCAGCTAAAGATGACACTATTCCTAAGAAGGAACAACCCAGTACTTTTGCGCAACCCAGTATTTTTGCACCCAGCAAAGATGCTCCACAATTTTCTTTTGGTTTTGGATCAGTAAACAATTCAACAAAACTTGATAATTTGGGCAAAAATTTAAATTTATTTCAACCAAAAACAAACTCATGGATATGTCAAGATTGTAGTTATTGTAATGTGGGCGATATAACACATTGCTCCGGATGTGGGGCTGAAAGTCTTAATGTTACCGCAACTGGAAAAGAAACGAAAAATATATTTGATCTTAAGAATGATGCTTCAAAATTCACCTTCGGGTTTTCATCCGCTGACACTGAAAAATCTAAACACATAATTGATTTGAGTAAATCAGCAACATCAAATAAGTCAACAAACTCTAATTCAGATATCAGAATCGCCGCTGCATCGACTGCATTTACGCTTACATCCCCATTATTTGGAACAAAATCAGCAACAATTGGATTATTAAAAGATACTAGTTCTCCAAAATCAGGTTTTTTTTTCAATTCAAACGAGAACGCAAATTTCACTTTGAATAAAAAAGAATTTAACTTCCAACTGAAACCTAAAAGTCCTGGAAAAGTTAAAAGTCCATTAAAAAATATATCAGGAGCAGATGAATTTTGTGATTCTGATGAGGAATGTGTTGAAGAAGAAAATAATACATATTTTACTCCAGTAATCGCACTACCAGAGAAAGTAGATGTCGTAACCGGTGAAGAAAACGAGGAAGTTTTATATTGTCATCGATCCAAATTATATCGTTTTATCGATAAAGAATGGAAAGAACGAGGTTTAGGTGATCTTAAAATATTACGACACAAAGAAACAAAAAATCTTCGAGTTGTGATGAGACGTGAGCAAGTACTAAAAATTTGTTTAAATCACACTATAAATTCAAATATCGATTATAAACCAAAAGACGATAAATCATGGTTATTTGCTGTAAATGATTACAGTGAAGGTGAACTTGAATTACAGCAATTTTGTTTAAGATTTAAAAATAAAGAAATCGCTGATGGCTTTATCCAAGCTGTTAAAAAGTCATTACAAGAAGATGAAGGTGAGGAAAGAAATGGTGAACAAACATCAGTGTTTGTTGTTAATGAAGAGAAAGATATTGGAGTTTCAAAAGATAAGAAAGAACTTGCTGACAAATTAGCATTACCATACAGCTTTTTCGACAAAACGGAAAATGTTTGTCCTGGTTGTCGAGGATGTAATTCAGATGAATATATTTTTACTGATGTGAAAAATTCAGAAATTGTAGAAGAGGATCCACTACCCCTAGAATTTGTGACAACTAATAATAAGGAGAAAGATGATTCTTCAGTTTCCGATGAAATAACTGATAACCAGAAATATAAGCTGTCATTATTAAAAGAAAGTTCTTTTTCTTCCAAATTTATTAGTCCAGCTAAATCTGATGAAAAATCTGAAGAAATGAATAAAAGTGATAAAGAAAATAATGAGAGCAATATTTTACATAATATACCAAAACCTGTTAGTAATTTTACATTCAAGTTGGAAGAAAACGATGACAATAAAACAAGTACTAAACCCTCAGCATTTGATAAACCAACTACTGGATTCTTATTTGGAAACGGAAATTTATTTTCTGATAATCTAAGCAAAGGTATGATTTCGTTAATGCTAAGTTTGTAAAAATATTTTGTGGGCTTATTTTTTTGGTTTTTTTTTTAGCACTGTTCGTTTAATAAAGGAATTACTAAAATTTTACTTCTAAATTTTTATGTGCCACATAAAGAAATAAACTCTCAAAATAGAAATTAAACTTTCATTTAAGATCAGGGTCGATCCGCCTTTTGTATAGTACCATGAGCGCCTACTATGCAAAAAAAAAAAATCAATTTTTTATATATTCAAAAATCAAATACAAAACTATTGTGAGTTTTTTGGCTGATGTAAAATTATCAGCGCCTACTGTGAAAATAAAAATCAGCACAGAATAAATTCAATATAAAATGAAGAATATTTCTGTATTCAAAGCTTTGCTGTATATATTGTAGTACAATTTGTTTTTCTTTGGTTTGGTTAGTGATTTATTTATGAGTATTGAGCAGTAATTCGTAACGCGTTAGTATTATAATTTATAGTCGACCTCAAGGATAACGTGGAAATACTTATATTATGCTTTCGAGCACAATTTTTAAAAACAGCACAGGATGTCGAATCAGTTTGAACCGGGCCTGTTTAAGAATTTCTTGTTTCGCCATCAAAAAATCTATTATATATCTTATGTTTGTTATAGCTCATATTACCTAATTTATTTGACAACATGTAAAGCCGAATAATCTTGGTATAATTTTAATAAAAATACTAAGTGGTCAATCGTTAAAAGATCAGCGTGGTTGGTTTGGGCAAGCTATAAAAAATTCATTAAAACTATAATGCCACATATATATTATTTATCTATTTTATTTATTTATTTCATTTCTGTTTATTGCAAACAATTTACAAAAAAAACTTAAATCTATAGTTTACAAAAATAATACATTATCAAAAATGGGATCGTGTCGAAATTCGGTATTGCAAAATTCTGTATAACAAAAAAAAATCTGGATTGCAAAATTCTGTATTGAAAAAAAATTTATGAATAAATTCTGTATGTACAAAATTCTGCTATAGTGAAATTCTGCTACATTAAAATTCTGTATGCACAAAATTCACTTATAGTAAAATTCTCTATTGCGAAGTAGGAGTAAAATCTAAAAAAGCAGATAATTATTGTTGTTGGATAAATGTATAATCATGTTAATCATGTAGCTTGTAAACAAAAAAAATCAAATTATTTTATTGCTAATTAAATTCATCTATTATTAAAAAAAAAAAATCTTTTTTTATACATAACAAATTTTGTTTTTTAGATAACTCTTTTTTTTATAAAGACAGATGCGTTGCAATTAATTTAAGAAACTCGCAATTTTCTAATTTTGTCCTTTTCTTCATAATTCTTTTAATTTTTTTTTTATTGAATCTTTCTCCTAGTTTAGCCTTTTCCATTTGGCATTTTGAAATAATTAATTCATTTTTTAGATTACTCATCAATTTGTACAACCCTGAAAGATGTTTAACCGCTAAACATTTTAATCGTCTATGGTTTATGCCAAGCCCGTACATTGTTTTGAGTCCTTGGAAAGCTCTCAGTATTGAATTCAAATTTAGTTTTCAATAGTTTACACAAAAAAATATACGTAAAGAGTTTCTGTATTGGAAAAATAAAATAAAAAATTATGCGCGCGCGTATAATTTTTTATTTTATTTTTCCAATACAGAATTTTTCAATACAGAATTTTGCAATACAGAATTTTGTAATACAGAATTTTGCGGTACATAATTTTACAATACAGTATTTTGTCTAACAGAATTTTGTCTAACAGAATTCTGTAATTATGCAATACAGAATTTTGTTAATACAGAATTTTGCTAAACAGAATTTTGGTATACAGAATTATGCAATACAGAGTTAAGACCCCAACCCATCAAAAATTCACTTAAATTATAAATTAGAAATTTGTACTATTTCTTTATATATTAAATATTTATTTTTAGCTCCAATTTTTGGTGGCACATCCGGATCAGAAACCTCAGAATTAAATACACCACCAGGCGTGAAAAATTCAGCAACCGGTAATATTTTCGGTGTAGTCAATCCTGTTTTTGGAGCAGGTACTATATTTGGAGGAACAACAACATTGTTTTCCAGTAGCACTACGACTACAACTCCAATTTTTGGATCATCAGCTTTTTCTACTAATACGCCATCTTCTATAACTCCAACAAACATTACTGTCATCAACTCGAACGCTGAATTATCATTAGGTTCAAAAGATAATCCAAAAGCAACTTCTGAGGAAAATAATGTATTTACGAATTTGCCATCTATTGGACTTTTAGATTTCGCAAGCCTAGCTAAAACCACTGATAAAGAACCAAATTTTGTAGCCGGAAATAATAACGGTGGTTTTTTTGGACTGACTCATCAACATGCGTTTAGCAGTTTTGAAAAAAACAAAGTTGCTGTAGTTAGCCCTAATAATAGCTCCACTGGTGTTGAAGATGATCCTAATTACGACCCACATTATGAACCAATTATTGAATTGCCAAAAGAAATTCCCATTTCAACTGGAGAGGAAGAAGAAGAGAAAGTTTTCGGAGAAAGAGCTACATTATTTCGTTATGACGCGACCAATAAAGAATGGAAAGAAAGAGGTATTTCGATCACTTTTAAACTTAAAAAACAAGGAAATTTCAAAACCTTTATTAAAATTTTCATTTATAAAAATATTTTTTTTCGATTTTTTTTTTCTGCATATTGATTATAAAATCTAATTTTAGGAGTTGGAGAACTGAAAATTTTATATCATCCTATCAACATAAGCTACCGCTTACTCATGCGACGTGAACAAATTCACAAACTTGTGCTAAATCACAGTATTTCTAGTGATTTCAATATGAATCCCTTGGCTAATTCACAAAAAGCTTTTTGTTGGGCAGCTCAAAATTATGCTGAAGAACCTCCACAAATAGAAAAATTAGCTGCTCGTTTTAAGAATAATGAATTAGCGAAAAAGTTTGAAAATGAAATTAAAAAATGCATAGAAAAACAAGAAAGTGCTGATTTGGAGCTACAACCAGAAGATGATTAGAAGTTATAAGTTGTTTTTTTAATTATATCATTAATAATTAATCTTCTCACTTATTGTAATAATAAAAATGCAAATTATATTAAATAACCATTTCTTTCTTTAATATTATGTATAAAAATAAAATGCTCCAATTGAAATAGGTTGTAATAATAACTAAGGTAAATTTTTTAAAACTATTCTCATACTTATGTCACTTTGTGAATTTTTTTTTGGTAAATAAATTATTTAAAGTCTGCAAAAACAATCAAAATTTAGATTTAACTAAAAAAAATATAAATTCAATTAATTATCCTTAATTACAAAACTGATCAATAAAAGGAAGACATTGATTGGAAAATTTCTTTAAAAGTTGAACGACTCAAACCTTGGATTGAAGCTCATCCTATTAGCTACTGTATTAAATAACGTAGAGACTCAGATATTAGTTCCAGAAAAAATTATTTAGAACAAGGTTTTCATGTTATAAATTATTTCCAAGTATCTACTATTTGATTTATATTGTTTCAGAAATTGCATAATAGATGTAATTATTTTATTTTTTTTAATGAATATTCCTTGTAGAATACAGAGTAAAGTATATCACGTAAATCATTAAAAAAACAACATGATATAACTAAAAGATCGAAGAATAATTTTTATTTATTAAAATTTTATAAATATTCAGACTTTAGCATCACAATGTATTATATTAAATTTTAAATTCGATTGAACTTAATGTTCCTCATTGTGGATGCATTTGTTTATGCCTTTGTTTATGCATATAGTTTTGTACATAAATAAAACTGTTAGATAATTTATTTGCCGATATTTCTTAATTAATTAGATTTTTGTTGGAAAATATCAAAATAAACTAATTTAATAGTAATATGTTGGAATTTCGTAATATTTTTGCGAAAGATAGTAATGCATCAAGCGAAAATCCAATAAAAAAACTTCTAAATACATATTCGAACTGGTGAAGATATTTTACCAATTATAGGTATGTATTATATACATATGAATCTACAAATTGATTTACGTGTATTAGCGTTCTATTTATCCAAAATTCAAATAATTTCACGAAAATAAAAGCTAAAAGGTCTACCAAAAATTCCTTAAATTTCTCCCACAAGAGACAACACTGGGGCCAAATTTTATTTCGAATGACATACTATTATATGCCGCTTAAAAAATTCTTTCAAACGACAATTTTTTAGAGACATAGTTATTTATAGAGTTTGTTCCAAAGCTAACGTTAGGGCAATTTTATCGAGATCGAAAGAAATGAATTATTTCAAATGCTAACATAAAATCTAAAAGAAAATTATAAATCAATTATTAACTAACTATGAAATATTTTTATTAAAATTCTGGAAAATCGAGTTTAGTCAATTTTATAATACATATATTATTTAACCCCCCATTTACACAGGCTGTTTTCGAAGATTAAAATAAAGTTTTTTTTTGAATGTGTGCAAAAGTTGTATAAAATTTTTTCATTGTATAAAATGAAAAAAATTTATACAATTTTTACACACACATTCAAAAAAAATCTTCATTTTAATCTTCGAAAGCAGCCTGTGTAAATGGGGGGTTAGATTTAGAAGATTGATATATCTAACTTTTCATAATAATGAATTTGTGAACATTTCTGCGAAGTAATTACGCCTTTTGCATTCACGTATAATTTTTTTTTATTTTGTGTAGAATTTAAGATATATATATATTTTTAATTTTTTATCTGAACTTAATACTTTTTTAAAAATTAATCGGATTCAGATTCATCATGGTATTCATGGTAGGCATATTATAGCAGAAAGCAGATAGTGTTTCAGTTCTTTATTTTTTCTGTAATATAACTTTAATATTATATTATTCATAGTAGTTTACTTGAATCTTTTTATTAAAATCAAAAACATGTTTTTTCCTCATTGCTTTGTGAGAAACTAAAGTATTTATTTACATGTAGTTGTAAAAATGAGAATTTATATAGCTATCTGCTCGCTACTACTTTGCTTAAAAAAAAATAAAAACTAGAAATAATGAATGAAGAAGAAAAAGCAATTGTGTGGTGTGGTGTATCATGTATGGTGTATTAAAATTTTTCATCACATTCAAACCAAATCCACATGAAAAATAAAATATTTTATTTATTATGTTATGTTGAAGTTGGTTGAAGTAGACGATGACAAATAAAAACTGAACTGGATATAAATTTTATTAATAAAATTAATTTATAAAAAGAAATCAAAAATTGGAATATAAAATTAAAAGTGTTTTCTTTAACAAATTGAAAATTTATTGCAAAATTGTTAAAATAAAAAGGTAATAAATTTAATTTATCAATTTTAATTTCAATTTATATTATTTTTTTCTTTTAGTTAAAACTTGAAAGACTAGAAAAAATCCGCAATCTGCTGCTGCTGTTATAAATATAGGTACCTACCACCTAATATTGTAAAGAAGTTATTTAAGTTTTTTTTTGTATTTCATAAAAATAATGTTCACCAATTTGACATCGAGAACATCAATCAGGTATAAATTTTATGATTTCCTAAAAATAGTGACCTTTTTTTCAAACAAATTGAAAATTGCGAAAAAAATTTTTAGAAAAATTATATAAAACGTAATAAATTTGATAGAAAATTTTATAGAAAAAAAAAATAATTAGGTATCACCAGACGATTTGTGGGGAATTTTTTTCTTAAGTTTTTAATACCTACATAACCAAGGTATATAATATGTACCTATTTAATTATTCATTAGCCCCAAATTAATTTTTGTTCTTTGAAATTTGAAAACTAATATTTTTATTTTTTAAGAAATTAATAAATAGATTTATAATGTACATTTTTTCTTCTATAAGGAAATGTTGATTTCCACAGAGAAAAAAAAAAGCTAGGGTAAATTTTCAACAGATTGTTAAGATTTTTTTTTATTTAGTTAATTGCTATGTTGCCAGTATTGAATGGAAATATTTTTATTGTATAATTATAATTTTACTAATTGGGATCTCTTAAATTTCATGTCAAAAAAAAAAATAAATTGAAAGGCACCTACCATCCAAATTTTTATTTTTATTATTTTCAATTAATTTCAGTCCTATAACTTAGTCCTATAACTATTTAAAAAAATATGACTTGATTTATTAGAATTATTTCGTCTAACTTTAACTAAATTAAGAAGTTTTAGGAAAGATAAATTAGATTACGTGTTATATTTACAACTAACCCACATGTATTTAACTACATTATTTTTATTTTAACTGAGAATAGTTTTAATATTTATCTTAAATCTTTAATCAAATCATGATTTTGACATTCATAAAATTGTTAATAGAATTTAATGGAAAACCTTGTCATTAGAATAAAGTACTGAATTATTTTTGAAATATAAAATGTAACTACTTAATTATAATAAAAATTCAGATATCGTTGAATGGGTGCGTAAAAAATTGTACAAAAAAAACAAAAAAGGCTTCAAATTAAGCCAGACGTAAAAAGTAACACAAAAAGCCTAACTATTAACTGTCAAAATAAAAAATAAGCAAAAAGGGAAGTAGGCGCAATGTTTCGAAAGATTTTTTCGAAGATGTTTTGTGAATGTGTGTGTGTAAATAAATAAAACAAAACTAATAAAAGTTCAGTGAAAATTTTTTCGGAGATATGTATGTACTATACTTTCATAATACTTTCATAATAAAACATCTTCGAAAAAAATCTTTAGAATATCGCTTCTAAATTTTGGGTTAAAAACACAAATAAAACACGAAAATAATTATTAGTCGAGATAAATTTTTCAGCTATTTACGTACATACCTACAAGCGCAAAAATTTATTTTACAACTATTTATTTTTGAATTAATTGGACGATCAACATTATAGGTGGTGTTAAACAGAATTGAAAATACCTACATAGGTACCTATATATTTTAGTAATGAGTTTTTAAAAGTTCATCAATTTTATTTCAAAATTAGACCTTTGATTGCATAATAAAATTTGTTAACATTATAATTATAATTTTAAAATTATAAATAAAAACGAATGTTTTTTTTTTCATACTAAATTATCTCATGTAATTAGCCCATGTTCACAGACATTTTTGTTCCCATTTTTGATAATTTTAAACGAAGCTAAAAATATCATAAAAATGTTTAATTCAATTATTTTATTTATGTTTTGTTTTCCCACCCGCACTACCAACTAAGTATCTACTCTAAAATAAATATACAATTTCATTATATAATCGATTTTCCCATTATAAAAATTTTTTTTTTATTTATTTATTTTTTTCAAATAATATCAGTCTCATTTATATTACGAATTTTAATGACATTTAGCAACAGTGCAATTGTAAAAAATAATTATAACTTAATGTTATTTTTTTTTTCTCATCGTAATATAAATGTGGCATAGGTATACTTAAATTGTACAATTAGAAGTCAATAAGTCATTCAAGTGTCAAAAAACTGAATATGTAGGTATACAGAATATATTTAAATTTTATTTCAATTTAGTTGGGTATTAAAAAAAGTTAGTTTTTTTATCAACAATTTATAACTTTGCTGAGAGTTAAAAATAATAACGCATTCGATAGATAAGAAGAAAAAAATTATTTGATAAAAGTACGCACAAAAATATTATTGCCCTAAGATTGAGTATAGAAATAACTAAATAATTTTATAAATTCTCTTACTTATTTACTATTTTTTTAGATTAAACTGCAGTTTACTTGTACAAGCCCGATTTGGCTGAAACTTGGTGACATCCGGAAGGCCACACCTCTACATTCTCTGAGGAAAATCGGTGTTAAAAAAAATTGGACATACAAAACATATGAAAACTTTGGGGCCTTTCCTCCAAAAATGTTTTTGGATTTGGGGGTTTGGGCATCGTCTCTATCCAGTGATGAGCTGCCAAAATGTTTACAACCAGTTCTCTAGAACTAAAAACTAAATTTTTGTTTTTAATAAGATTTTTATTCGTACAAAATTCTTTACCAATTAAAAATTGAGTTTACCTAAAAATATTCTTATTGCCTATAAAATCTGAAATAATTAAAGCGAAAAAGTAAAGAATATGATCTGAATGCGGAAGACTATGCAAAATCATATTTTAAGTACTACAAAATTAAATTAAAATTTAAGTGAATCCGAAATAACAACCGGTTCGATTAACTTTTAATTAAAACATTTAACAAGCGATTCTATAGAACAGATGCGAACCGTCTACAGCTCATCACTGCCTCTATCCCCTATCAAGTTTTAGCCACATCGAGCTTGCACACGTAAACTGCAGTTACTCCTTTTTTTATTTATAATTTTGTTATGACTATTAATTTATCGATATTTATTATTTTATTATATCATTCTTATTTAGTTATGATTAATTTTTTATTTCTGAACATTTTTACTTTGTTACGTTTTTTTATATACCTACAAGTAGAACAATTATATATTTTTTATCCAGTTAATAAATAATATACAAATATGAATATATTATTTTTATTTTAGGAATTATTGTCGATGTCGAATGCTGGGGATGTAGTAATTCGTTAAAAAAGGTATATAATAATGTCAAGTATTGTTTATTTATATAAAGTTAGCCGTTGAAGTAGAGAATATAATTCAGAAATAAAGCAATAGGAAGTTTTACTACAAATTTCAGATTAACTCTATTGTTTTGTCACTAGAACTAAAAGTGTTATGTTCAATTTTAAGGCACACATTTCATGAAGGAGATTAAGGAATAATTGTAAAAAAAAATTTTTAAACACTTTCAGAAATAAAAAGTATAATAAATAGAATATTCCTATAAAAAGTTGTTGAACTGTGTTTAACAGTAATATGTAGAAAAACTGATTCATAGAAACAGTGATATTATTTTGTTTTTATTTATATATTTTATTAATTAACTTATTGAAATTCACACATTTTTTCATAAGTCATTTCTTTTTTTTAATCGTCAATTCTAAAGGGTTTGTTCAAAGCTTTTGGGGAATACTCATAAATTTCAAAATTTATAATTCCATAATGAATACTTGAAAATTAATAACAAAAAATTCATCGGTTGGCAGAAAGAAATGACAAAAACAAGTATTTCGGATTATTAAAATTTTCTTATGTGAAATTCATTTTTCAATTTGGAAAAATGCTGAAGCTGAAATACATAGTATGCAAATAGCTTAAAACACTATCGACAAAAGTAAAATAGTACCTAAGTTCAAGTGTTGAATTACATGAATTACATGAATTACATTTGTCAGAAACTATAAAACTGCATTTGGACATTTCTTCATGCCAACCGACGATATGTAGGTATACAAATTTGAATTTTCGTAAAATTTAATTTATTATATTGTCTTTTTAAGTGCCAAATTACAAAAATAGGCAAATAAAATTATAATTTTAGAATTCAATTGAAGAAGAATTTAAAGAATTCAATAAACTTCATAGCAATAAAAAGTTACGTTATAATTTATTTTTATTTACGTAATGATTCATTTTTTAACATACACGTATTATGTTTGATCAAAAATATTATAGTATATTATTTAGTTTTTACTTTCTACTCTATTTGTTCAAGTATCGTTCAAGTACATAAAGTTGTTATTTTAGATTTGTACTATCTCGTTTATTTGTGATTCTAGAAAATGGGAATCCAGTTATTGGCCATCTCTCTTGTCTTAGAAATTATAATGAATATTAGTTATGATAAATTTAAAAAGAACAAGTATGTATTAGGTATTATAATAAAATATAATTTTTTTTTTTAATTTAAGAAAAATATTTTCAGAAATAAATGTTTAGGATATACTCAAGCTTTCTAGAATTTTAGTTAAGGGATAAGATTATATTACGTCAACTTTATAAAAACATAAGCATTCGTTTTTAGACTAACATATTATTTCGATGCACATTGTTCTATTACGTATAGGTATGCTGATAATTATTTGAAAAATGTATGTGATCAATCGATGATGTTCACAGCATTTTTTGAAATTTGAACAACAGTCTAAAATAATATCAAAATAAAAATCAATTTTTAAATATGGCGAATATTTTATTTTAATTGGAGTGCAAAATATTTCTATTTCCTATAAGGGATTGGAATACCAGAGCGAAAAATAAATACCGGTATTTAGGTAATGAAAATTTCGATATCGGAATCCCGGTATTCAATATCGAAATAAAAAAGAAATCGATATTTATCATAATCTTTATATTTGGTACAAATGGTTAACTTCCCAGTTTTGTTTGCATAATTTTTAAGTAATTAAAATAAGTCATACTTCTCGTTTTTATCTAATTGTTAAAGTGATCATTAATTTTCTTACCTTTTCCAATATTTCTTTAGTATATTCTGAATGTACAACGTACAAATATCTTGTGATCGTTGCCGTGTCTATTTTATTGTTTTATATATTAATTTACAACTGTTTTAATGTGCTTTTTTGAAATTTTGTAAATGAACGTTTTTAAACAAAAATAAAATGCGACTTCTTTTAATTTTTGTTAAATTTATTTCAGTACAGAGACTGGTAATAAATTTAATTTATTGTGTGAAAACTATACTCAAAATACCTAATTAAAAAATATCTATTAGTGTTGAATAAATTTAAAATAAGCTTTAAATAAAAATTTAACAAAACATTTATTATCTACCTACGATAAGAGAATTTTTAAATATTTTTTAATTCTGTTTTATCAATGAATTTAAATCACCTAATTTCACATAATTTCCTAAAATTTATAATATATTATTTATTATATTATATAATTTATATTAATTAAAATTCAAAATAGCTTCCTAAAAATTTAAATAATTCAAAAATAAAACTCAAAATTTAAAGTAAATTTTTCGTTCATTAATTACAATAAGACATAATTGTATTGTTACCTTATATAAAATGAAGTAGATACCTAAATATAACAACTAAATATAACCAAATAAATTAGCTCAATACGTAATATAATAAATTCTTTTTATTCACCTCACCATACCATACTATTATATTTTTTTCTCTTTTTTTATATACATTTTCAGAGTTCTTTTTTTCATGCTTATATGCTTATGATTGTATTATGTTATACAAATAATAAAAAAAAGACAACCTAAATGTCAAAAATATTATTGAAAAACTAACAGAGTAGTAATTACAAAAAAAATATTTAAAAAATGGATGCCGCCAATATACAATTAGAAAAAGGTGTATCAACTACAACAACAGCAAATGGTACTTCTTCAAATCTTAATCAAAACAATTTTACATCAATATGCCAAATTTCATCAAAGGCATTCATTCCTGGCGACGATAATAGTAAACATTATTCAAATTATAGTGAAAGTGATGGACTTGGTGGAAATGACGATGATGATGACAATGACGATGATGATGAAGATGATGATGATGATGAAGAAATATTATCAAATTATTCAAATGAAAACTCCGATGATGAAGATGAAGATGATGATGATGAAGGTGATGATGATGATGAAGATAATGATGACGACGAAAATGTACAAAGTAGTCAATGTAAAAGTAGTGTTAATCAATCAGATCAAAATTCACTAAAAACATTACCATTATTAAATACTATCAATCAAATTACAAATAAAGATTGTTTAGATTTAAATAAAGTTGGAAATGAATTGGAAATACAACAGCAATTTCATTCTATTGATAACAATAATGATGATGAAAACGATGATAATGACAATGATAATAATAGTAACAGTAATATATCAATAGAAAAAGATAATTTTGATGATCGATTGCAATCAATTTTTAAAAAAAAATCCATTGAAAATGAAATTATTTTAAGAAATAGAAAATCAATGGAAGAATTAAAGGAATTTCAAGAAATCAATTCTGAAGAAGAAATCGGAGAATTAGAAGAGAGTAATGATGATAAAATAACTAAATCTCGCACTAGCACACCGAAATGTCAGCGTGAGTTAAAACAATTGCAAAAAACTTTTAATGAATCTAAAGTTTTGACAGAATTTATGTATGGTGCAGCGCGTAAACGTCAACAAAAGATCAATAAAACTGGTATTTAATTTGATTTTTTTTTTTAATTATTATTATATATTTATAGGGATGAAAGTAATAATAGCATCCGTACAAAAAAACATCTATCTTCGTTAACTTTGTTTGACAATTTTCTCTAATCCTTTTTAACAATTTTTAAATATATTAAACCAGAAAAATGAAAAGCAATGTGAACTTCGGGCATGGTTGAATTTATTACTTCATCAAAAGCTCTCTTGCTAAAGTTGCCATTTCGAGAATTTGTTGACAAACTTTTTTTTTTTCAATTTCTTATAATATAATCCTATATGTTTTTAAAAATTAAGTTATGTTTAATTTGTACAAATTTTACATGAACTTAAAAAAAAAATATCTACTTACCTAACTATTTCCTACTAAAAAAAATTTTTTGTTAAGAGGTTTAAAAACCTTATTAAATACTTACAAGAATCAGAATACGGGTTTTTTTTTTTGAGTTTGTTCTACTTTTTTCCAGTTTTCTCCAGTTTTGTATTTTTTTCGTTTAAACCAACCTTTTTTAGGAGTTTTTGGTCTTTATAAAAAAAAAAAAATTTTAAGTTAAATTTTGAGAAAAAAATTATTTTCCAAAAGTCTACTTTTTCAACTTTTTTTATGGGCATCGCAGAAATTTTCGAAAGATACATTTTGAAGGGCATTTGGTAGTAGTTAATTTTAGCTTTTTGGATTTTGTCGACAAAATAAAGGAGAGAGTCAAAAAACGCCTTTGAAAATCCAAAAAACAGGCCAAAAACGCGAAAAATAGCAATTTTGGCCTGTTTTTTGGAATTTTAAAGGCGTTTTTTGGCTCTCTCATTTATTTTATCGACAAAACCCAAAAAGCTAAAATTAACTACTCGCAAATGCCCTTCAAAATGCATCTTTCGAACATTTCTGCGATGCCCATAAAAAAAGTTGAAAAAGTAGACTTTTGGAAAATAATTTTTTTCTCAAAATTTAACTTAAAAAAATTTTTTTTTATAAAGACCAAAAACTCCTAAAAAAGGTTGGTTTGAACGAAAAAATACAAAACTGGAGAAAACTGGAAAAAAGTAGAACAAACCCAAAAGAAAACCCGTACGAGGTCTTATGATGCAGGGCTCGTAATATATATGTATATAATAAGGTAAATGAGGAAGAATCATATAGAGAGTTATTTTGTATACTCATTTTTGTTTAAATTGTGCAAAATATTGCAAGTGATAGTGAGTTTTATATTCAATTTCGTTTAAGTATTCACTAATGAAATTAATATCTTGGAGCAATTTAAATAAAAATGTATGTGTATGTGTAAAACTTATACTATTATATAGCTATGAAATTATAAATTTCAAAATTTACTATAAAATAAACTATGTTAAAATTTTTTGAACTTCCCCATCGCAAATTAAAATGAAGATTTTTTAGATTTTGTGCTTGAAAAATTCATTTTAATCGTTGAAAACATCCAGTATAAATGGGGTGAATACATGAAAATTAGAAATAAATACAAAACTAATGTCCGTCGAGAGTTTAAAAAATAAATTAATTAAAATATAATTTCGAAAAAATCTTTTTAGGTGAGTCATCAAAAGGTAGAGATTCGGAAACTAATTCAAAATCAGAATTGAATGGTAGTAAGCACACTATGAAGAAAAAAATAAATAAAAAGACGTCTCCACTGAAGTCTGGTTGGTATTTTGCAATAAAATAAAATTTATATATATATTTAAAAAAGTTATATTTAAACTATTTTTTTCGAATATTCATTTGTTATGTACTTAATAAATTATCAGCTCTTGGAGCATTTGCGTTTGAAAGCTCTGGGAAAGAATACTGCCGCGTCTCGCGAAAATTTTCCAGATTTCGGTATTAGTTTTCAAAGGCCGTACCTTTTGCGAATTTAAGCGAAATACGGGTGGAAGATGGAACGGTAAGTATTTGGGTAGAAAATAATAGGGTCAACATTCAACACCTCCCTGCGTGTACATTTAGACCGTGTTTTCTCGTTATATTGCATTAGTTCTTCTAGAGAAATGGTTTGAGCTTTCCAGTGGGCACTAACTAAAACGAGATTGGTAATTGTTCTCGAATTTTTTCATAATTCGATTGATTCGGTAAGCTACAGGTCATAATCTGAAATCGAAAAATAGTCAAATCTTTAAATTAGTGAAATAATTGTAAACAAATTGCTCCAAATTAAATCTATTCAGCTTTGCTTTTTATAGCGTATTTGTTTTGTTAAACTTTAAAAAAACAATTTTTGATTTAAATTTATGACATGATTTGTGAATATTTGATACCAAATCTTCCGTGTGTAGAACAAATCAATAATACGTAAGAGTTGGAATATAAATTTTAGGCTTTTAATTTAATCTGCTGCATCAGACTGTAAATACATTTCACAATAATATGAATTATAATAAAAACTATAAAATTAAATAATAAAAAAAAATTAGGATGATGATCATAAAAATTTATTGAAACTCTAAATATTTATAGCACAAACAATATATGAAACTGATTCAGAAAATTCTAAATCAGAGTTAAATGAATATAACATTGTCATCAAAGAAAAAATTAGAGTGAAAAAAATTGTACCATTAAAAGCTGGTAGTTATTAAAATTTATTTTTAAACTACATAGGTAATAAGATTTAATATAAATTTTTTTAATCATTTTGATTAAGTATCCTATTCAAATAAAAGTATCAGCCGTCATGATGTCTTAATATTGCCATTATCCTGCGATGTATTCGGTCGTGAGTTCGATTTTAACCTCGGACTGGAATTTGTGTCAATTTTCATTTTGACAACTTCAATTATGTTTTGTTGTGTTTTTTTTCATCATAATGTACTGGCTGATAAATCGATTATTTTCAAAGTATTTTAAGTTCAAGTATTTTATATAGGCTTCATAAGAGTAAAACGAAAATAAAATCGAACTGACAAATTGCACTGATAAAATAAAATTACGAATATTTTTATAACTACCGGGAAATATATTGGCAATCTTGATTTAGAATATAGAATTATAATACGGTACCTATTTTAATATTTATTATTTGAATTATGAGTATTAAAATAATATTAAATGTTTACGGTTTTCGAACCTTTTCTTTAAGAAACAATTTTTTGTGTTTAATTTATCAAATAGTTTTCTTTAATTGTCTTATAAATTATTTAAGGTGATGAACCAATCAGTGAACATTTGTTTTCTACTAGATGTTCATCAAGGAGTCGATCTTTCTGTAGAGCACATATTACTGATGAAAAAAATATTCAATCAAAATCATTAGAAAAATGGAGATCAGATGGAAAATTAAACAAATGTACTGAAAAAGACATTAAATCTGGAAGAAGAAGCACATCAAGCGTAGGAAGAACTGAATCTCCTCAAGACAATACAAAACGAACAATGCGGTCTCAAAACTCAGATTTCGTTCAAAAACAAAAAAATTTTCTAAACTTGATCATTAGAAATCACAATCATCGTGATTCCAATGACGGCAGTGATATTTCAGATAGTGCAACGACAATAAATGAGAGTATTGGAGCAGTCGGAAGGAATTTGAGTTCAGGTGTAATTATGATTCCTTCTAATAATTTGAGTTTAATTGAAAAATCGTGGGAAACTCCAAATAGGGTAAATAAAATTTAAATTGTTTTCAATAAATACAAAATAAGGAAAAAATTACGAAGGAAAATTCCAAAATGAGTACAAAAAATCTTAAATCTGTTTGATAATGCAAAAAAAGTTTAAACAAGCTAAAAATTAAACTAAACGAAACCTTCCAAAAGATTTAAAATTTAGTTGCTGATCTAGCTTTTTTCTTGAAACTTCGTCGTAAGCACCTGTTTTTCGTGAAGCTTTTGTTGCTGACCATATTTCTTCGTGAATATATATTAGAGCAAAAATTTAAATTTGAAAAAGTTCCTTATATTCATATTTTCTAATTTAGCTAGAAAAAAAATTCTAACGCTGTAATCCTACATTCCTACCAGTCTATTACAAGTCTTGTTGAAATCTTATTATATAAATCTGTTTTTATAAATGATTTAGGAAATATCATAGATATCATACATATTGAATTAACGCCCTTTAAATTTTTAACTTTTTTTTTCAGATGGGATCAGATGGATTTTGTTCCAAGTGTCATACTTGTGGAGAAGAATTAGTTTTTTGCACAAAATGTCCACGATCATATCATTATAAATGTATAAAATTGTATAATATTAAATCTGAAGCCGAATGGACTTGCCCAGAATGTGTATCATTAGATAATTTTATTAGGACAAGCAACAAGTATAATTTATATATTCTTTTTTTGTTTTTATTCAAAACAATTTTTGTTTTATAGAAATGGGAAAATATCTATATCACAACAACACTTAAATCGGTTATTACAATTTGCTTTAAATAGAGCGAAACAACTTAAAGGGGTAATGTTATTTTTATTATTATTTTTATGTTTATGAGTTCGAGAAAACAAAAAGATTTCAAAATAAAGAAGTTGAGTTCTTCTAGTTCATTCGACTAATTGATAAAACCACATTGAAAGAAGCGTGACAAATCTACAGTAACGAATAAAATTTTTGTGGATTTCTATCAACTTCATTCAAATTCAAACATAGCAAAAAGTTTATGATTTTGCAATGTTTGATGATTTGTTTTTAACTCAATAAAAATGTACATCAAAAAAAAAAATTATTAGTATACCTACACCAATTACAATTATTTGTTCAATCAACGACTCTCATCATGCTAATAATTAATACCTAGTCAAATTGACAAATTATTATATTTATGCTAAATTGATTTGAAACCACTATATTTCATTTTTACCACATAAAATTTTCAACACCATTGTCAAAATGATATATCCCAATAATAACAACAATCCAAACAAACCAAATTTCGAAAGATTATTATTTTATCTTGTTTTAATATGCGCAAAAACTACATCGAAACATTTGTTTTTTTGTTTGTCTTCCTTTTGTTTTTTTTTGTTCTCTGGCATCTGGTATCTACGAACAACAACAATTTAATTACGATGTATGAGAAAACAATGTGGGGTATCCAATGTTTATAAAGAAAAAATAAAAAGTTGATTCCCAAATTTTGTTCTAAGTGATTTGCCTTTATTATATTTAGTTTCTGCTTTGATTTTAATATCACTGTGTTTCAAACAAATGCCCAAAAAAAAAACCTGTGCACAAAAGAAATACATATATTATAGATATAGAATTACAGAGGCTTGTGGAACTATAAAAATTTAATACAAATTAAAGATGAACAGGAAATACTAATAAAAAAATAGGAAAATGTGAGTATAATGGAGCCAAAATGTAGCGAAAAAATGAACACAAAAAAAAATTTAAGATTTTTTAATGAACAACCGATTTTTTATGAATACTTTCATTCTAATTTATTTTTTTTTTTTTAAACTAATGTTTTCTCAATTTACCCTTTAAATAAATATATTTAATAATTAATATTTTTTGTACTATTTTAGCACGAACCCTTTGTCGAAACTCCATCCGATAATGAATGTCCTGGTTACAGTAAATACATCATTAAACCTGTAACAATTAATTATTTACAAAACAAGGTTACAAACAATCATTATAAATATAGTGAAGAGTTTTTTAATGAAGCAAAATGGATTTCTCATAATGCTTTTTGCTATTTCGGAAGTAGGTTAAATGAATTGTATAAAAATAAAAGAAATTAATTATATTTTTTTTAAATATCGCAGATACATCAAAATTTCCCAACATTGCAAAAAATTTAGTCAAAATATTTAGGCAAGAAGCAAATGAAATAGAAACCTGTCATGAATGTTATTTAAATGCTAATACGAAAAAAAATTGGTTTGTTGAAATATGTTCAAAACCTCATCTCATTGTTTGGGCAAAACTTAAAGGTTTCCCGTACTGGCCAGCAAAAGCAATGCAATTTAATCCACCTGCAATGGTAAATGTGAGATTTTTTGGTGAACATGATCGTGCTAATGTGAACTCTAAAGAAGTATTTTTATATTCAAAAGAAGATCCTAATCCGCAAACAGGAAGAAATTCTAGAAATTCGATACAAAAATGCATCAAAGAAGTAGATGTTTATATTCAGAAATTAATGAAGAAGTTTGGAAATTTTAATTATGCTTCATTTAAAACGCCTTACAATCATATGGAAGACCAATTGGAAGAAATGGTACCAGGTAGAGAAATTATTGAAAAATATTAAAAATATAAAATTTTAGGCGAATTTTAGGAGAATGACATGTCGATGGTCATTTTCTATAATGAAAGAGTAAAGTTAAAAAAATTTAGTAGATCAGGCGCATAAAAAAAAAATAATGGTTATAGGCGAACATAAATAATAATTTTTAACAATTTAAAAGGGTGAGTTTTTAAAACTTAAATTTTTTTTAGGTATAAGGGAGTTATTAAGAAGGCAGCAAGATTTTGAAAAGGAACAAGAGATTGAAAAAAAAGAATATCACATGAAAGACAATAATCAACAAATATTGCATCAGGAATCTTCACAGAAACAAAGCCCTCTGCAAAAACTTCGACCTTTAACATACAAAATAGTTAAAACGGCTGACAATAACTTATCCATTGTCAAATCAAATACTGATAACGATTTCGCAATATCTACTAATAATAATTCTGAAACTAGCAATTCTTCAGTAAAGTTATTCAGTGGCTTTAAGTGCACTAAAGCAATAAGCGAATTGTCTAAGCAAAGACCTTCTTTAATTATTGCTAAAATAAAAAATGATGACAATATGAATCTATCAAAATCAAGCATACCATCCCATTCACTCGAGACCGCAGTTACTGACAAAAAAGAAAAAGAAAAAATGGAAAATGATAAAACTGAAAATACTGTCGCAAATAAAAATAATACTGATGGTAATGAATCTTATGAAATTGTTTCTAAATCTGGTGATGTTAAGAAAATACAAAATTTAGTCATTAAACGACGATACGAAAATAATTCTTCCAGTTCATCAGATTCTACACCAATAACAAAAAAAAATAAAACCGAGAATATTGACTCGGAAAAACTAAACAGTAAATCTATTTGCCAAAATTTGAATAGTAACTTAGATAAAAGTTCAGAAATTACATCAAAGCGAAAAAGTAATGAGTGTTATGACAAAAACTCTGAAAAAATTGTTAAAACAACTAACAATGAAAGTTCACCACCACCTTTAGTTTTACTTAATGCATCGCAACAGAATAAAGTAGACCCTAAGACAGTAAGCCCCCAAAATAGCAACACATTTTCAGCAATTCCAATAGTTCAATCAACAAATGATGTCTCAAATGAAATGAAGCAGAAAAATATAAACATAAAAGGTTGTGGTAAATCTATTACAATTAGACGAATACCAGAAGCTTCTTCTCTAAGGAATAATCCACAAGTTGATAATAAGAATAAAGCTATTACAGTTGACAAAAGAGTAAGTACAGTAGTTTATTATTTACTTTAATATTTTTTGTAAAATAAAACAACTGTTCCGTCATTTCATCACATTCGTAGAAAATTTTTTGCTGGTGACGGTGACCGTTTTCAAACAAAATATAAAATTTATGAATTCTTAGAAAACAATGTAGCTTAATGATAATAAAATTTACAAAGATCTCTGTATCTGATCTTTGTGGCTGGCCACCGTACAACTGCTCCATAACCGACCATTGATCTTATGATACACAATTTTTCCGATGGCTGTTTTACAGGCCCGGTAGGTATTTCACCTTTTTTCGAGACTTACCCAATCTGTAATAGGCAATGTAAGCTCCTCAATATTTCTCTTCCTAGTGAATAGACATAGTTCAGATTTTTTAAGGTTAAGCTTTTTTGGCTTGTCAACAGCTAGCCAAAAAATAAGTAAAAGAAAAGAAAATATTTTTTCCTTTCAAGTTTAATTTTGCAGTCATCATGTAATTAGTTCCAGATCATTGAACTATTTACTAGAACCCTTTAAATTAAAATTTAATGTACCTATTTTGAAATTTTTAGCCCCTGCGAAAAAGAAAATTCAGAAGATGATTTTGTATTACTTCTAAGTCTTTATTATTATTATTAATTTTATATTTGATTACTTTTTTAATTTATGTTTTTAATTTTAGGTGAATATTTCTTGAATTTTAAAAATGTTTTTTTTATTTAAAACTTTTTATCTTTTAGATAATAAATAATGCACAACGAAGAATTATAGTTTCTAAGCAAATCAATCAAAATATTCAAACAACGCAAAATAAGAAAACAGGAGAAATCAGCAAAACAATTTCTAAACATCCGATTCATTTTCCAATTCCATTTATTATGAAGGAAGAAGTACCCGAAGAGACAAGTGCAACTTCAACATCGTTTAACACTGTGACAACGAACGTAGTAACTTCATATCAAACGCCCATATCAGCTCCTAAAACTGTGCAATCTGCAAGTAGGAAGCCGAATGAGAACAATATTCAAATTAAAACTGAAGTTTGTAGTGATGAAGAAAGCAGTCAGCCAACAACTGATCCACTTAAGAGTTTGCAACGAATTTCTGTGCGTGACATATCAACTTTACAGCAACAACCGTTACAAAAATCAAGTGATAAGACTCCTATTCGGAATAATAAAGACAAAGCTAAAAAATCATTTCCTAATAAATCTCCCTTCACCTCAATTGAAACAGTTAGAGATAAAAATATAAATAATATGGTTTACATTCCAATTGACTGTCCGGCAGTGGTTACACAAGCTCAAATGCAGCAGTCAACTTCAAGTAATGTAAATCCACAGATAAGTAATGTAGCACAATCGCAGGGGAGCACGGTCACAAAAAATAATGCAGTTAGTAATTCTAGTAATGTAACAGGTGCAATCGTAACAGGTACAAGTAATAATAATATAACAAACACTACTCCCACAATTAATATTCCGTCAGATCAGAATCAAATAAATGGAACAAATCGAGTTGCAAACGAAGAACACATGTTATCAAACTGCTTTATTACTCCTAGTTTAGCTTCCGCTATCACTGATACTATAGTAAGGGGTCCTCCAAAATTAATACCACGTCCAACTGGTCCATTTAGTTCTAATGGCGAAAGTGTTTTCCCAACAGAAGCTGGTCCGGTTTGTCGAACATTAATTGACAGTTCTCATAAAATGACTGATTTCTTCAGATCTGTGATTGAAGATACAATTGGTGATTTGGCTAATAATGGTATTTTAGAAGCCAAACTTAAAATGATAGAACTAGAAATGGAAAAATTAAAATACAAACATGAAAAGGAAATATCTGAACTGAAGCATAATACTGATGTTATGCTATGCGAAATGAGGAAAAGTATGGAGAAAGAAAAAATTCGAATTTTAAGCGAAAGTCGAAGGCAATGCGAAATAGAACGAATGAAAGCTATTGATGAAACAAAAAAAAAACAGTGGTGTGCTATGTGCAGCAAGGAAGCTCAATTTTACTGCTGTTGGAATACTTCATATTGCGATTATCCTTGTCAACAGCAGCACTGGCCTAGACATATGCCAAATTGTGGTCAAAATGATAAAAATTCTTCTAGTACTAATGTTAGTAATCGTGTTGGACTGAAAATAACTCCATTTAATAATAATAAAGATAAAAATACTGCGATCATTAAAGCTAAAGGGAAGGAAACAACGTCAAATGTAATAACTTCTGCACCTCAAACAGTTCAATTAGGACCACGAGTAACTACTAGTGGAACAACTTTTATACGTCCATTGCAATCAACTCAGGCACCACAACAAATAAGACAACAAACACCAATATCTATTCAACGATATAACATACCAGTAAGTTCAATTTTATGTTTCGAAAACTGATTTTAAATTAGGTGAAATGCTCTTCGATCCCCTTTTACCTAGGCTTGTTGGCTCATTGTATTAAAATTTCCAGTTATCGTTTACATTAAATTTTAGCATTGAAGTCTTTATTGAAAAAGATTCTATGAAAATAAAGATGCACTTCATTCTAGTAACAAAAATCATTATGTTAAAAAAAAATTGTTAGCTTTGAAATTTTTTATAACCATGTGTATTAATTTTTGTAAATTTAAGTCTACCTTATTCAAGAAAGTTTGAATACAGATCGATCTCGTTTCTGTTCTAAATTTTTTTAACATTCATTGAATGATGTAATTCTGATTTTATTCGTTAGATTGATTATTGTTCTTTAGTTCTGGATAAGAACTGCGGTATAGTTGCTTCAAATTGAAATCGGTTCGATTAATTGTCCCAAACCTATTTTCTTTTGAAGTTTACATCACCTCTGGGCTCCGCTTTATTTCCTCTGGTATTGTGTGGAAACTAAAAATGTCTCGGCATACAATAAACTCTTGTTCAAAACAAGTCTAAAAGTAATGATATTGACAAAAACTTAGTTGTTGACACAAAAACTTTTTTATTTGAATTTTTATTTTGAATTTGGTTACTAACTAAAGTTTTATAATTATGAAAATAACAAAAAAAAATACAAATCTACAAAAACATTATTTTATGATTCTAGCCAAGAAAAAATGTTTACAATAAATCTTTTTAAATAAAAACGTTAATAGTTTGATTTTAGAATTGAAGTATCATAAACGTGGCGTTCACCCTTTGAATTCTAGTTCGAAGTTTTTTTGAAATGCTTTCTTTTACCTAATTTTTTTAAACATAATAACAAAAAAGCTCTTATCAAGTTTTTTCTTCGTATTGTTTTCCAATAATTTTAATGCTAACTTTTATTAGATGCCGTTGTCAACAACACCTCAAGTGGCCACGGGGCAACCTTATAGTATACATCTTATTCGTGATGGAAATTGGGATGTATTAAATTCACAGAATCCGTCTGGGAATATTTTGAATTCGCAGAATTTTCACCAAGCAAGATTAGGAAATAATAATATTTCAAATACTAAAAGCATTACATTGCCAGCTCAAAGCGGAATTGTTAGAACAGCTCCAATGTGATCAGAGAAAAAAATTGTATAAATTTAGTTTATTTTTTTTAATTGATTTTTTTTTATGAAATATGCATTTGAATTAATACTATTAATTATTATACATACAATACATATTTTGCTATTATTAGTAGTTATTTTTAATAATAATTTTTAAAAATAAAATTCTATGAAGTTAATAATTTTAATTTAAGAAATGAAAAAAGAAATATGTTATAATGGTTATGATAATTAAATTTTATTCTTTTATTGATATCGATGTAATTTTAATCAAACTTTTTAATTTATAAAATTTAAATCATAATCCAAACATAAGTTAAACATTATTTAATGGAAATGTAATGTATGTACATATTTTATATATTTTTCTGTCTCAATCATTAATTTAAAAATTTAAATTAATAAGTTTATATAAAAATTAATAAAATTCAAAAATTAGTAATAAATATTGTTTATTTATTTTCAAAGATTTGAGGCGATAATAGATTTTTTTTTAAAATATAACCATCCATTTCTATTTCAGAGTTTGTTATTCTTAAATACAAAAAAAAAACAATACCGAAAAATTATAAAAAAATTTTAACTCAAAATATCTGGAAATTTAAGGAATTGGTCTATATACGGTTATTAGTTATTGTTTACTGAATATAAAAATATATTATTATGTTTTTCCGATTTTCCAAACTTTTCATTTTTCAACATAAAATTAAAATTTACGTGGGATTGACGTCTTGTATATACGGGGATTTCATTTTATGATAATTAACATTACATTCTCCTTATAAAAGTAGAATTACACTATTTCATTCAATTAACTTTTGTGAACTATCAGTTACTTTGTGAGTAAATAGTAAAAAAATATTATGGGGGGTTGTAATAATTACGATCGAACATAAGAATCTTATTTAAATCCTATTGTATGAGCCGTTTATTTTGAAAGTGGTTTAAGTCCATTTGTTCTTGTATTGAGATATTTAAGGTTTTGTGTTTGAATTGATTTAAAAATATACATTAATATTTCCATAAGCTAATTTTCAAGTGTCAAAATGAAAGCGGTTTTAATGATACTAGACTAAAATTGTTTATAAATAAAAAGAATATATACTACTGTGCTTATTGTTATCATTAACTATTTTTTTTTTTTCGAAAAATGGACTTAAACCACTTTCAAAATAAACGGCTCGTATATTGATAAACTCATTTGTGCATGCATTCGAATAGGATGGAGAACAGAATTTTTATAAGACTTACATACCATCGTAATCGTATAATGAAATCAATCTCTAATTCTCTATCTGTCTTTAATAGTTACAATTGTTTTAAAACATAGAGAGAATCATTCAGGTAAAAGTCAAGTCAAGTCAAGTTCAAATTTTCGGATGACTCTTTCTAAAACTATGAGTAAATTAGATTTTGCTTAATCAAAATTAGGAGTAATTTCTTTAGATACCTATAAAAATAAACTGAACGATCCCTATTTTTTTGGTTTTCCAGAAAAAATTTACTGGTATAGCGATATTTTTTAGTGTATCCAATATGATGAAATTCAGATATTATCAATGTAATTTTGCGCACAATATTTTTATAAATGTTTTTTTATTTCCATAAGCTACTTTTTTCTGAAAAGAGAACCTACCCTTGCTTGCTTTTGTATATAATTCATGTGAACACAAATAATTATTTAATTTTACATTAATTGCAATATTGAAGTTTTTTTTTGAATAGATGAACATTTAAGTTTATATTATAAATCTTGCTTTATTAAAAGTTTAATATGTAAACGATAAACTTTTGAATGTACTGCGTTGTTAATATTTCTGTTTGTAAAAAAAGACGCATGATCTATGTTTGACGTTCAATGTTTGTAAAAAAAAACAAATTAAAATATACATAGGTAAAATTATACTTTTTGCAACCATAATAAAGTATGAAACATTTTTTTTTCATTTTAGTTAAAAATGTGTTCCTATCTGAAAACAAAAATTACTTAAAAATGTTACACTCAGTACATCAGTGAATAAAAATTTTCAAGGGTATTTTAATCAAAATTTTAAAATAATAAAAATCAGATATAGTTTAAAAGAACTTAAAACTTAAGGAAAACATTTTATTGTTATTAGTACAAAATAAAAACGAATCAGCATTACGTTGAAAATTAAGTGATAATTTTGATATTAATTTATTAATTTAACAATTTGAACGCTGGTGACATAACTAAAAAAAAGCGAATATATCTCTAAATGTATGTACAACACAGGTACATAAATAAATAAAAAATAGAAATTACAAACTTGTTTTTAAAAGTGGGTCAACACTAAATTGCCGGTAAAAACTCACCACTTTGTAAAAAGAATTTTTATTCTTTTATAATAAAAACAAAATTATTAATGATGTATTTTAATTTTAGTTAATTATAACATCTATATGATTTGATTGATAATAAAGAAAATGCAAGAATGGTTAAGAATATCTGGACTACTTTGTATATTTGGTTTCATAAGAGAAATTCGACCATCTGAGCCTTATGTAACTGAATACATATTAGGATGGAAAAATGTAACACAAGAACAGGTATATATAAATATTTCCCTTTAATTTTTATATGTCTTAAATTTATGAAAACTACATGTTGCAATTTTGATTTTATTTAATTTTATCTTTATTATTTCTTAATTAAGAACATTATTATTTTTTAATTCAAGCTCATACAAGAAGTTTTTCCAGTAGGAACATATTCATATCTTGCTCAATTGGTTGTTGTATTTTTGATAACAGATTTCTTAAGGTATATAAAAAATTAAAAATTTCATCTCAATGTATAAAAAATTAAAAAAAAAAAATTTTAGATATAAGCCTCTTATTGTGGTAATTGGAATATCGGGAATTATAGTTTGGTCCTTGTTGATTTGGACAACATCATTAGTATGGCTACAAGTATTAGAATTTTTTTATGGCACTTACATGGCTGCAGAAGTAGCTTATTTCACATATATTTATGCTAAAGTTGATAAAAAATATTATTCCAAAGTAACTTCACATACTAGAGCTGCTATGTTAATTGGTAAACTAGTGGCTAGTGTATCATCACAAATTTTAATTTCTTATGAGTGGATGGATTTCAAAGAATTAAATTATATAAGCTTATCAAGTAAGCATATGATTGATTTACTTATTTATATTCATTATTAAAAAAAATAAGTAAAAATAATTTCTGAGCCTTAATAAAGAAGATGTTTTTTTAAAAAAAGGATAGAAATTCCAAGAAGTGATACATTTTCCAATTTTTTTAATTTTTCAATTTATAGAAATCTGAAGGATCTAGGATCTGGCTTTAGGTATATAAAAAGAAAAATATCAATTTTCTTAATCAAATTTATGTTAATTTGAATAAAATGCATTACTTAAAATACTGATTTTATTAATTGAATTGTTGAAATTAAACAGCGGAAAAGCTAATAAAATCAATTGAATAACTAAATACAATAAACTAACGAAAACATCTTAAATTTTATAGCTCAAGCTTGTGCAACTTTATGGGCTCTTACATTACCAGGAGTTAAAACAAGTTTATATTTTCATAGAAAAACTGAACTGAAAAGATCAATTGAAAGAAATAATTATAGCTCGCAAGATATATTGGAACCAATTAACAAATTAAGTGCATTTCAATTATTATGGTCACACTTTATTAATGCATATACGAATACAAAAGTTATCCAGTGGAGTATTTGGTACTCTGTAGCATTAGCAGGTCATTTACAAATAATAAATTATATTCAAGTATTATGGAAAGATATTGATGAAAATCCTTCGGTAGTTTGGAATGGTGCTGTAGATGCAGTATTGACATTATCTGGCGCCATTCTGGCATTACTAGCTGGCTATTTACACAGCAAAAATTTTACATCTAGAAAAAGTTTAATTATGCTTGCCTTTTTATCAATTTCCGAAGGTGGCGCAATTTTATTAGCAACATGGTCTCAAAATTTATATCTTTCATATCTTGGTTACATTATTTTCGGTGCTTTATATGCCGTTACGATAACAGTAGCTAGGTAAGATCAACATTTTTAGTTTTTAACTTTTTTCAATATTTCAATGCCTTGAGCTTTAAAGTTTTTTTTTCGGTAAAACAGTTTAATAATTTAATATGAAAACTGCGATGACCTTACCCAATGTGTAATGAAGAAACATATAACTATAAGTAGATAAACCATTTTATGTAGCGCATTTTGTTCTCTTTTCAGTGCTGAGGTTGCAAGACATTTAGAGGAAGAATGTTATGGATTGGTATTTGGTATTAACACATTAATTGCATTAGCATTGCAAGTAATAATAACTGTGATTTTTGTTTCTGGTTCTGGATTTATTTTGAGTGTGTCACAACAATTTACAGTGTACAGTTTTTATTTCATTATAATTGGTGTAATATTTTTTATATTCGTAGTTACAGATTATTTCTTATGTAAATCAAAAGATAGGAGATTGTGAAGATTTGACTTTTGGTTACATATATTCTTATATATTTTTTTAGAATCTTAAAAGTTTTTTTTGTATATAAATAGAATTGTTACGTACTTAAATGGCTGTTAATTTTTTTTTTAATAAGTAGAAAATAAAATTAAAAATTTTAATAATAAATAAAAATGTTTTTGGAATTCTATTCTTACTAAAAGAAATTTTACAAGTAATACTATATTTAATTTTAAGTATTTAAGAATCAATTTATTCAAGAAAAAATTAATCAATTAAAATGTCAAAAATACAATTAATACCAATTATTACAAACTATTTTAATATAAAATAAATAACAATAAGTTTGTCATATATATAAGGGTTAAAAAAAAAAATACTTAATTATTTTGAAATTACTTCTATTTTCTGAATTATTTTCCCAATCATGGCATAGCGGTAATTTAAATTTTATACATCAAGAGCGCTTATGTTTTTGATGCTTATCTATCAGTTAATTTTGTGTCTTTGCCTAATTAAGTACTTTTAAAAACAAAAATTAATTTTAGAGCTTCCTATTGTGCTAATTCAAATGTCTGAAATTATACTTTTTTATTCTGGATCATCATTTACGGTCCCTTAGATGGACGGTCAATCTTATTTTGAAATGAACAAAATATTTTATTTTTTTTATTTTTGGTTTTTTTAGAAATATCTTCAAAAAAAAATTAAATCATTGTAATTTTCTTGAAAATTTTTCGTCAATTTTATTAATGCATATAAATACATAATATATCCATCAGACATATTATAATATTAAACGGGATTTTTATTCTATGAACAACATCATGGTTGGGAGTACAATTTCAAAATCGAAAAACTCAAATTCAAAACCCCTGAATTTTAAATCGAAAATTAAATGCTGGAATTCAAAATCCCAACTAGAGGCTCTTCAACGAATCTGTAGCTACGCGGCCTTAATTCTTTCTCATATCCCTGGGATTAATTCCAGCTTTTAAGTCCAGTACCCCCAGACAAACGAATTTTCCAGGATTTTGAAAGCCCCATTTTTTTTAGTATTGTTGGATTAAAGGAATTTTGAGATATCGTATGTATAAAAACTAGAAATTCAAAATCTCAAAATTTATGTGCAAAATGCTTCATATGAATGTAAAAAAAACCTGTAAGGAGACATCACTGCTTAAGTTAACTAAATCTCATTATTTATTTTGCGTTTTTACGAATCGAAAGATCAAATTATATAATCAACAAATAGAGTATTGTTGGTAGAGTTATAAAAACCTTTTTCAATTATCTCCGTGAACTTGTTTTGGATAAATAGTTCAAGGTTAGCAAAAAAATTCTGGGTTTGTTAAGACAAGTGGTTCGGTCGTCTTCTTATTTAATATTATTTAACGGTATTTTTTTAAAACTAAATATTCTTCCTCAACTTGTTCAGGATTAAAAAATGTATAATACTTTAATTTTATTTTAAACATTTTATAAATCACATAATATAAGTACCTTGATAATAATAATTAATTTCATGTTTTATAACATTCAATCTTAATTATTAATGATTTTTATAACATTTCCTTTCAATCTTAATAACATTTTTAGTAAAAATGTTTTAATAAGAATAAGTGCAATTTATTTATTATTTATTATTATTATATATTATATTATTATAAAAAAAATAAAATTATATTCTATTTTATTGTTTAAATGTGAACTAAAAAGTAGAAAATAAAATTCTGTGTTCTAGTTACTCAACCTAATTCGCAATATCCAATGTTTTTATATTGGTAAATTTTTTTGATAAGTGTATCGTTGGAAAAAATTGAAGGATCAACATCTCAAATCGGAATACATTGATTTTTTGATAAATGTTAATTTTTTTTCTACGGATGTGAGCAAAATCGGTTTTATGAAAATGAGTCAAATATTAGTTCCAATCTTTTAATCAAACAACCAAACGGACAAAGTTTGTGTTTTAAATAAAACAGTGTAAAAAAACCAAATTTCATTTGAGAAAAAAATAATTATTACAATGTCATTTTATCATTTTTAAAAGCAAAATTTTCATATTTATTAAACATTTTTTCTTTGCACCAAATAGTTCGATTTTTTCAATTTATTTTATTAGAAACGAGCAATTTTTTATGTTAAACTAAGTACTATTAATTGGATCGGCAACATTTATTTATTCATTTAGCTTAGACAAAGCTAAATTCAATAATACAAATCCAATAAAAATTAAAATTTTACAAATTTACAATGCAGTAATGACTACAATAAATTTTTTCTAAATAATAAAATAAAGTTTGCAATTTTATGTAATTTATTACAAAATCAACAACTAAAAGATACGCAAAAATAATAGTTAGACTACAAACAGACTACAAAGCAAGGTATTTTTATTACTAGTACCATATTTTCTCTTATTTTTTTTTTCTTCTCATTAATTAATTCAAATAACCTATTGGTGACACTGTATAACATCTGTATCAACCTCTATAACGTAAAGTAATTTTTTTTAGAGAATTTTTATTAAGATTTAGATCAAAACTAACCTCACAAGCATTTACTTCTTTTAACTTTATAGTGATTGGTTCATAACTGCCAAAAATTCTTCTGAAAAATTTCCACTCCTTAAGCGAGTAATCCACAAACCAGTGAGATAAGATTTATGAATTCTAGTCGCTCTGAATAGAGAGAGATTGCCAATAAAGGGTAGTTTTAATTTTTCTTATTGTTTCTCGAATTCAGCATTTTTTTAGAGATCTTACCAAGGTAAACAGTTTATGTACTCTTGCAAGATATGTGCAGATACACTGTGTATCTGTTTTTACACACATGTGCATATACGGATATCGAATTAAAAATTATTTTTGATATATCCAAACCTTTATAAATAAACTGATTGATTTAAACCGAATTTAGTTTATCTCTGAATGTTTCTTATCAGTTCTTAACTTTAAAAGTGAAATAAATTATTATAAAGCAAAGGAATGATTAAGTAAATATTTACAATACTTGAAATTTTTATTTTTTTTAAACATAAAGTCAAAAATCAACAAGTACAAAATGATTTTATTGATGACGATAACAAGGTGTAATAATACATCTTTATATTATGTACAATTAATTATACTAATTATACAACAAAAATTTATAAATTTTAAAATATAATATACCTACTAGAATAGGGGTTCCAGATGGTCTCTAAAAAAGAGAACAAAGCCTCTAATTCGGTTCCGATCCTTTTTATTCTTTTTTATTTTGAATTTGGAAAATCGTTTCATCTTAATTTTTACATTTCACTTTTTTATTTCACAAAAAATTTGGATCAATGACCTCTCCGTCCCCCACTTCCCTCTTTTCACAATCGAGCTCAAATTTTGCTCTAATGCATTGTCATCAACTACTAGTGGATGTGCACAATTTTATCTGGATCGAAAAACAGGAAATGGGGTCAATTTTCACTTCTTAAATTTGGAGACAATCAACGCGACGAAATTAAAATATAAAGGATTTTAAAATAAATACTTTTATAAATTATGAGATGAATCTGAAGAAATTTAGAGTGATATTCAAAATATAAATACTAAACCGTAGATTCAAAGCTTCTCGTAGGCATAAAAATCTTACAAATTTAAGAAAATACCTGAAGATTAATTTGTAAACCAGTGTTAATATCTAAATAAAACAAAATTTAATAATTAAATGTTATTTTATTAAATTATGATTAAAATAAATTTTTATGAAAGAAACGTAATTGAATTGAATGAAAATTTGATGAATCGAACAAATTGAATCGAAAAATAAAGAACCGATTTATTTTTTAGTATACGTACGAGGTTTTTGTTGGTGGTTTGAATTTGATCGGTTTAATCATCGATACTATTTTTTATTTAGTTGTTTATTCCAACGGGAACTAATCTTAAAATGAAATTATTGATTTTTTAATATGAAATATGTTTCTTTTTTTTTTTACAATTAATTTGTAATAAAATAATAAAAGAAAATTAGTCTCTTTTTAATTCAGACTAAGAGTCACTTTTTTCAGTTTTTTTTTTTTAGGAAAAATCTCATTTTATAATTGTGAGATCTGGAAGCCCTATACTAATATTATAACGATGATATCACATTAACGTTTCAGATATTGCGAAAACAGTATTAAATTTTATTGAAAACTGTGAATTAATTTTTTTAATTGAGATATGCAAGAATGGTTAAAAATTTCCGGATATTTATGTTTTTTTGGTTTTGTGAAAGAGATAAAACCATCTGATCCGTATTTTGTCGAATATATTTTGGGACCATGGAGAAATATCACACAAGAACAGGTAAGTTTTTTTTTAAAGAATAAAATTTATTCCGCATATAAGTTATCGTTCGAGAACTGTGTTAATATGCTTATATTTTTCTGAATTATTTAAAAAACTATCAGTATAAGATATAATGATTTCACAACATAAAAAAATATTTATTCATTCCATAACCATTATCAAATAAATTACGTACCAATTTTATGGTTTAAAGAAGCAAATTATTAGATCTTTTATTAGCAAAAAAAAAATGAATTTAACACATCGGAAAATAAATAATCACAATCAGCATTGAAATAGTTAAGGAACTTAACAGATATATAAAGTCGTTATATTGGATTATAAACGTATCATTTATATTACTGTTCAAATTAATTGTATTGAAGAGGTTCTTAGTTTTATATGTAAAGAACTGATAATTTTATATTCTTGTTTCTTATCTTTGATTTGTTGTACTTGCATGAAACAAAACCATTTATGTAGAATAAAAAACTCTTAATTTTGTTTTTTATTTTTAAATTTTTCCAAATTATTTTTTATAAGATTTTGAGAAAATTAATAAAAAATGTATGCATATTTAATTGTTTTTAATTTTTTAATAATATTTAAATTTTAATATAATCTGCGTCATATATTTTTAAAGTTTCTTTTATGTAGATTGAATTCGAATAATCGTTGTTATTCTTGACTATAAGAGTTATGAAAATCGTTATCAATGTAATGTATTTGAATTGATTGATAATTTTAGTTTAGTGATGTCACAGTTACATAAGCATCCCTAACCCTTTAGTATTTGGTTAAAATTCATCCATGGGAATTGAATCACTTTGTCAATTTGTTAAGTTGATTTATATATATTAAAATTATTAAATTATAATAATCGAAAAAAATAAATTATGCACATATATTTTTCTTATTACATATAAAATTAAATTTTAATTTAAAACAAAAAAAAATTGATTTTTAATGTGTAATAAATAAATATGAATAATATATATTTTTTCTATCACGAATATCATAATAATTTATGATACTATATAATATATTATACGTATATAAGAATAGAACTTTTTAATAAAATTCAATTTTTATCTTTTCATCTTTCCTTATTGCTATAAGTAATTTGTATTTTACTTTTTAAACTCTTACTTGACCACATACTTGAATTCTGTCGTTTTAATTTGCTAGTAACATAAGATGTGATTTCCATTGGTCTAAGTGTGAATCTCGTTATAATTAACTCCATTCATTTTTTAAAACATTTTCACATGATAACAAATTAACATACCTACATATTTAAAAAATAATGAACTTCTCAAGCATAGTAATTAACCCGTAATCTAAAGAATTTTTGTTTTTTTTTTAACCTAATTCAAAATTCTCATTTTTAGCTTACTCAAGATATTTATCCAATTCAAACGTATTCATATTGCGCTCATCTATTTCTAGTGTTCATGATAACTGATTTTTTGAGGCAGGTTTTCTTACTTTTAAGCTTTTATTTAATTTTAATGAATATAAGTATTATTTTAGGTATAAACCAGTAATTGTTTCCACTGGTTTTATTGGTATCATTGTTTGGAGTCTTATGATTTGGACGACATCTTTTGATGGTCTTGTAGTTTTACAAGTTTTGTACGGAGCATATTTCGCAACAGAAGTTGCTTATTTCAGTTATATTTATGCTAAAGTAGATAAAAAATATTACTCAAAAGTTACAGCTAATGCAAGAGCAGCATTATTGATTGGAAGACTGGTTGGAAGTATTTCATCACAGATATTAATTAATTTTAATTGGATGGATTACAAAGAACTGCACTATATAACTTTGTCTAGTAAATATGAAAGAAATTTTTAATTCAAAATTATTTGAAGATCAAATAACGTATAAGTCTTAAAACTAATTATTCTACATCTAAATAAAACTTAGAGAATTGGCAGACTCGACCTCATCTATCGCAACACCTCGCGGATGTAAAGTCAACGTTTAGTTTGTTGACATCATCAATATTTACAGATTTGTTAGCTGTATTGCTACTATTGCTAGCATCTGAGACGCCTACTGTTTTTAGTTTTCATCACATTTGATTTGTAGTCATTGTATCATTAAAGATATTATCAAAACGATGTTTTTTTTAATTTCTTGGGATTAGACATCAAATTATTACGCAATTTGCTAAATACCATCCACCGCTCTTCGGTCCATAATTTAACACAGGCATGAAACGCCAAGTCCCAAGTCTTTCTTTTATTTCAAACCTTGGATAGCAGGGTCGTTATAGTAACACGTAAAGAAATGTTAGGAGAAAGCTTGATAACCTTAGTACCTGGACATGTTTTGTCTTGGCGCCGTAGAATAAAGATTTTTCAATATAATAGTTTACATCGTAATATGTTACTGTTCTAAATTTATATTATGTATTATGTACTTAATGAAACTACTACATTATTAGACTATTTGGTTTACTAACATTTTAGCTCAAATTTGTGCAACACTGTGGTCATTTGTTTTACCGAGTGTGAAAAAATCAGACAGTTTGCAAAAAAATATTGAAGTAGATAAAATCACAAAAAATGAATTTGAAATTGGATTAAGCGTGATTAAAGACAATTCAACGGTACAACTAACTGGTAACGACAATGAAAACTCAACGAAGCTCCAATTATTATGGTATCAATTCAAAACAGCTTACGCTAATAAAAAAGTTGTTCAGTGGAGTGTTTGGTACATTGTTGCACTAGCAGGCTACTTGCAAATTTTCAGCTATATTCAAGTTTTGTGGAAAGATATAAATCCAAATCCAATTGTTGCTTGGAATGCTAGTGTTGATGCTGTTGTAACTCTTTTGGGCTCAATATGTTCTTTCGTCGCCGGTTATTTGAAAGGAGATACATTGACTCACAGAAAAAATTTGATTATTCTTTCAATCCTTTCAATATTAGAAGGTGGAGTGATATTACTCGCAACATGGCCCAGAAATTTATATATTTCTTACGCTGGTTACATAATTTTCAGTGCATTATATTATTTCACAATAACAATGTCCAGGTATAAATTATGATAATTTTTTTCCCCATATTTTTACATTTATTTTTGTTCCAGCGCTGAAGTAGCGTTGTATTTAACTGATGAAAGTTTTGGTTTGATTTTTGGTATTAACACACTTATAGCATTGGTCTTCCAATCTTTGGCAAATATGGTTTTTGTATCTGGAATTATATTTACCTTAACCGTTCCGGAGCAATTTAGCGTTTATGGTTTCTATTTTATTGTAATAGGAATAATTTATTTATTTTTAGTAACTTTGGATTTTTTATTACAGAATTGTTATAAAATACTTTAGTATTAAACATTAAATTTTAGTTTTAATATAATATAATAATATAAATAAAACAATAAAAATAAAAGATTTTCAAATATTGTTAACATTAATCAGTTTTTCTCTTTATATCTCTCTTTATGTTTTTACTTTTTTTATTAACAGAAAACAACGTTAACGACTTTTTGCTTCTATTTGTTATGTTATCAAAGATCCCGAAAAACTTTTAAAACATACATAACTATACATTTACGTCTTTTACGACTCGCCGAGGCAACTCCGTAAGAGTAGCCCCGACAAATGGTCCTTACTCTAAAAGTTAAGATCTAACCTTTTCTCTATAATAATTTCTCTTTTTTCAAGTTAACTCAAAATTGTTAAAACTCAAAATTTATATTAATAATAATTATTTTATAGTACGTTATTATAGTCCAAGAGCACCCAACGTAAGAAATCACGTGATTTTAGCAAGGCTCATTTTTTAATATAATGTTCCTTGCTACGGTGCAGGACGAATAAAGGTAGTCTGGCTGTCAGACGAAGTTGCGTTTACCCGTGGGAGCAGAACCAAGTAGGTAAAAAAAATGCAAAATTACATGAAAAAAACAGATTGCTTTTAAATGACATAGGTCTGGCATCCATTTAGCAACGGTATTTCCATCTGGCAAATTGGATGTAGTCTATATAACAGCCAAGCCCAAACTGCGGCTCATGAGCCGCATGTGGCTGTTTGGGATTTTCATTGTGGCTCAATAAATTATTCAGTTGTATTGTAATTGAAATTTTGTATTTTATTATACAATTTTAATATAATTTTTCAGATTTTCGTACATATTTCAAGAAATTTTTAAATGTATTAAATGTAATATTGAAGATTATAATTTTTAAAAAATGCTAAAAATGATAATAAGTTAACATTGATAATTTTGCGGCTCTACAGTAGTTTAAGATTTTCGAATTTGGCTCTCCATACATAAACGTTTGAGCACCCCTGCTATATAAGATCCAATCTTTAACATATAAAAATTTGAACCTTGCTAAATTGACGTGAAATTGTTGTTTTTTTGTTATAAATCAAGGTCTGGCACGGTCTTAACAACTCCGAAGCCGTCTGGCAATGATGCATTAACATTTCATATAATAAGCACAAACAAATGACATAAAAAGAAATCGTGCTATTATCACGTAATTTTGCATTTTTTCTTTGACCTACCTGGATCAGCTCCCACGGGTAAACGCAACGTCATCTGACAGCCAGACTACCCTTATGGGTCCTGCATCGTAGCATGGAACAATATATTACAAAATGAGCCTTGCTAAAATCACGTGCCAAAAACGTTGCGAGCTCTTAGACTATTATTTCTACTGAAAAGAAAGCCACAAAACATAATATAAAATCTTTTAAGTGTTTTTGCTGAATATAATTTTTTTTCATTGTCAAATCTCTTTTTTCATTTTGAGTGTGTCTAAGATTTAGTAGGGTACCAACCATGTATCAATAATTTTAAAACTTTGTAGCAATTTCTAGATAACGTAACACAAAGAAATGTATTATGTATGTATGTAATCTATTGCAGTTTTTTGAAATTATAAAATTTAAAAAATTTAATAATTCTGAAATTCAGCATTAAAATGATTATAAGGTTGAATGTCACCAGGCCTGAAATCATAAAGCCCCATAAGCTTTCTGACTCACTTAAAAGGGCTGCATTACCCAAAATTTTTGTTGGGATTTATAACTCACAGGTGGTGGAGTAATAACGCCCGTGAGTGTTATGACGCCTCTAAAATTATTCTGAAAATGTAACTTAACCTATGACCACGCGAACAAAATCCTTTCTCGTGTCCTTTTGGAAAGACCTCCTTTTTCGAAAATTAATCTTTGGCAAAAAAGGATTAAGTTGCAAAAAAGGACGTTTTAACTCCTTTTCCGGAGTGATACACGAAAAGGCCTTTGTTCGCCATTGGTAAACAAAAAAGTCGAACATTTTGTGTTTTATGCCCCATTTTATTTGGGCGTTATGGCCACTTTTAAAATAGTCACAAAACCAGCGGAAATTATGCCCCTTTTAAGTCAGTCAAAAAGCCCATGGGCGTCATAACTTTGGGCCTGATAGCACTCCAGCTGTTTACAATGTATTTAGGTGTTTTACAGATAAACCAAATTTATAATAATCTTTTATTTTTATATAATTTAAGTTTTTATGAATGAATTTAAAATTCATTGAAATGTGTATTAAATAGCAGACACAAATTTATCTATAAATAAAATAATATATTTCTATACTCCTCCTATACATTTATTTATTTTTATCTTTCAGAATTTTAATATTTTTGTCTATTCTCTATCTCTATATTATTTTTTTTTTATATTTTGAGTATATGTATAAGTTTTTATTTGAAAAAAAAAATAGAATTTTTCATTTTAAAGATATTATAGCTAAGCATTTGGAAATGAGGATTGTTAAAAAATATAAAATAGATAGATAACTAATTGTTTACATTTTTATTAGTAAATATCAAAATCCACTACTAAAGATAATTTATTCATTTCAGAATAAAATCAAAAAGATGATCTTCAATTTTGATAAGAAAATAATTAATAAAAAAAGAGAGATTATTTATTTTTTTTTTTGTTTTTTTTTATGTTAAATAAAATCGAATTTATTATTTATTTTTAGTTATCTACATCGTTGTCTGCTGTATATACGTTTCAAAAAATAAAATTAATTAAGTTTTTAAAAATATATTATTTAAAATTGAAATAAAAATTTTATGAAATGAAGGATTGGATGAAAATTTCACTTGTTTTATGTATTTTTGGTTTTCTTAAAGAAATTCGTCCATCTGAATCATTTATGAGCATGTACATTGTAGACACTAGATGGAGAAATATAACAAGCGAACAGGTAGTACTATTTAAAAATAAGTTAATATGTATAATAATAATAATGTATCTGGCGCCTCAGTCAGTGTTTTCATTTTAATAAAGTACATATTAAGTAGTTGCATTCCATTTAAATTTCTATATTTTCATACAATCCAATCCTTATTCTGTCTCTGTCCTAAATGCATTCATTAATTTCAATTAAAGTAATTATCGTTTTATTAAGTGCAAATAAATTATTAAAAGAGTAAATTGATTGCTGAATTTGCTTGAACACCTCGATTTATCTCCGTGTTTGAAGATGTGCTATCAAGACGAGATCCTAATCCCAATTCTAAACTGAAATATTAAAATACTTTACTTAAAAAAGTATTCTGGTAATTTATAGCTTTATATTACTAGACTTTATTCAACATTATTTTAAAAATAAAATTTAACAAATTTATTCATTTTTTAGGAAATTTCCGCGCCTATAAGGCATTTTGTTACAGTGTCATGCAATTACGTTCCCCCTATGATTATTTTATTCAAAAGTAAATATGATTATGATTATTTTATTCAAAAGTAAATATGAGTATAGAAATTGACGCAAAAAATTTTCAAAAAGATAAAATGTGTTATCTGACTTTTATTTTAATAGTACTTTTGTTTGAGTACGATTTTTACTTCTTCGCTCTCATTTTGTTTTCAAAAATTTGAATTCCTTAAAAACCCTCCCGTCATCCTAAATTTTCCTATAATGCATTTTCATCGACATAATTTCATTTCGATCGCATGACGGGAAGTTGATTTTTAAATTCCGGCACAATCAAGGCTATAAATTTAATATAAATGATTTAATTAAAATTAACTATAATAATAATTTTCTTATATATTGATATATGTAACAAAATATTTCTTTAATTTACGCTAACAACGTTCCGTTTATGTTGTAAAATTTTTGAAGTAAAAAAAAATAAGGTATATATATCCTCCATTTTTTTCAGCTTAATCGGGATATATTTCCAGTTGGAACTTATTCATACTTGGTGCAATCTTTTATTATGTTTTTGGTCACGGACTTTTTAAGGTATATTATATTAATATTTACCTATGCATTGCATAGTATGCAACGAGAGTGGGAGGAAACTCACTGCGCTATTTTCGTATGTAATAGAGTCATAAATGTAAGTATTACACCCTCAAAAAAATTTATTAATTTTTTTTTGTAGGTATAAACCTCTTATTATTCTTGAAGGATTTGCGGGTATATTAATGTCAGCCTTGCTTATATGGACAACGTCATTGTTTGGTTTACAGGCGGCAGAATTAGTTTTTGGCACTTATATGTCGACAGAAATTGCTTATTAGTAAGTTTGGTGTTATACAGTATTATAATAGTTAGTAATTTAATAATTACTAACCAATGAAATTAATGAATGTTTTTGTCAATGTTGATTTTTTATTTATTTTTAGCACATACATATATGCAAAAGTCGACAAAAAATATTACTCTAAAGTTTCGTCACATGTTAGAACAGCCACTTTTTCAGGTACAAATTTCAATATTTTGGTTATAACGTCTATTTAATTGTATTTTGGCAATATTAAAAATCTAGAATCCAATTTCAGAATATTATATTGTATTACAATAATATTTCGACAATGAAGATTGAAAGAATTAAATTAAAAAATAAATTTAAGTTGCACGATTTTATTTTTTAAATTAGGAAATAAAGCTCAGTGTAATTTGCGAATCTAAGAAACTTTGTTGACATGCATATTTTTAACTAAAAATTAAAATAATGGGGTTGTCAACTAATATTGTCTTTCACTTAATAGCCCCACGATTTTATTTTTAGTTAAATACGTATGTGCGTGCATGTTAACAAATTTTCTAACATAAAAAATTATTTTCTTGGATTCTCAAATTATACTGAGTTTTAACTGTATCTATATATCTGTGCAAAATATCAGCAATATCGGTTCGGCGGAAGTGGGTCAAATAACAGTCACAAGTCACAAGATTTGAAATAAATCGTGTAAGAGACGTTTTATTTTCCAGAATTTTATCACAACGAAGAAATAATTTTAAGATAAAAAAACATTTTATTTTTCTAGGAAAAATGGTAGCCAGTTTTATATCTCAAGCTCTTTTTAGTTTTGGAATAATGAATTATTTGGAGTTGAATTATATAACTTTTGCAACTCAAGTGTTAGCAACAGTTTGGGCTTTTATGATACCAAGTGTGGGAAGTAGCATATATTTTAATAGAGAAAAAAAACCGATGCTAATAGGAAACGATGAAGGAACTTCCAGCTCAAATCAAATGACATCAGCCATTGAGAAAAAAAATACTAACCCAGAAGGACAAAATAGATTAAAATCATTTGCATTGATCTGGTCGCATTTTAAAAAATCTTATCAAAATCGGGAAGTTCTAATTTGGAGTATCTGGTATGCTCTAGGGTGCTGTGGGAATTACCAATTGCTGTGTTATACTCAAGTTTTATGGGAGGACATGTTAAAAGGACAAGAAAAAGTAAATATTGGTTGTTTATGATTTATGAATATATTGAAAATTTATATCCAGAAGAAATTGATATCCAGAAGATTATAATTAATATTAACAATAATATTTGGCGTTATATGCATTTTTACAAATATGTATTTTTAGACTCTTTATAACGCAGGAGTAGATGGTGTTCTAACACTTTTTCAAGCAATTTTTGCCATCCTTGCTGGATATCTTCATGGAGGTAGACTTTCAATGCAGCAAAATTTGTTTTTAATATCGGTATTGTCAATTATACAAGGAGGTTGTATCTTATTGACGGCGTGGACAACAGATTTATATATTTCATACCTCGGCTATGTACTCTTTGGAATAGCTTTCAGCTTTACAATCACTGTCACAAGGTTTGCCTTTCTTTTTTTCTCATATTTTTTTTAACAATTTTATATCAGATCGAAAGAATTATTAATGCACTTTATGCCTATGTCCTGATAAAAAATAATTAAAAGAGGAAACGAAAGAATTTCATATAAACTTAAGAATTTCGGTCTTTATCAACTCTTAAGGGTAAGTGTATATGAAATAAGTGTATATATCGAAAATTGTGATGTTTACTTGGAATGGTCTTTTATGCAGAAATTGGACTTTAATATTTTAAGGATTAAAGGCTTTTTAGACTTTGTTTGATATCGGACTTTATTATTTTCCATTATAGTAAAAATCTAATTTCAAATATTTAAAGCTTTTATTTAAATTTAAATTAAAATTAAAACTTTTTAAAATTTTTAAGTGCTGAAATTGCTAGAAACTTGGAATTGGACAGTTACGGCTTAGTGTTTGGAATTAATGTAACAGTAGCTTTACTCATGGAAAGTATTTTAACATTAACAGTTGTTGAAACAAATTTTTTTGTATTAAGTATAACCGAACAGTACACTGTTTATGGTTATTATTTTGTATTAATTGGTTGTACTTATTTTTTGTATGCTCTTTACTGTTGTTTAAAAAATGTTATAAAATAAACCAATCAATAATTGAATCCTATTTTTTTTATTTCCTTTATACAACAATTAAGTCGAATGAGGTACCAAAAAAATTATTTTAAATAATAATATAGACAAAATCAACGTACTAGTACCACTTTGTACAAATCAACATAAATATAGAAAATAGAATATCCATAATAAAGCATTCAGCAACATGATATATAAATGTTAGTTGGTGGAAGTATCAGTACGCCTATAGCAAGAAAAATAAATAGAATTCGTCATCTCATACTTTATTATTTCTGTTTACACCCATAACAACTTTAAGGTACAATATATCATGTTTTAATAATTTCAACTGGTTAGCAACCAGATATTGTCCTTTTAAATCTCTAATATAGAGACCAGAAAAAGCTCCGAGCACTTAAGCTTTGAAAAATATTATAAAAAAGATTTTTAAATTTTTTTTTACTTTTTTCAACTTAAAATTAAAACAAAATTTTAAAAATTGTAAAATCAAATCATTCATTTGACTAATAATAATTAACATACTATTGTACTTGTGGTAATTATTTTTTTAATACAAATACCATTTTTATTTTCTTCAATCACATGATTTTTACAATTATGTATATTATACCTATTATAAAAGGTACGTATATCTTCCGGTTTATGGAAAAAAAATCTCTATCAATTGCATCGTCAAAGGGTGCATAATAGAGTCTGCAATCAATGCGCTTAATCTGTGAGAAAATAAAAATATTACATTTTCGGATTCTGAGAAAAGTTGTAGCATGAAATATTTGTCATTTACAAACAATATTATATTATAATGTGTTATGGTGTACATGTATAGTAAAATTCAGCGGTGGCTCAAAAATATTTTTTTTCCTCGCGCCCTAGGCAATCTATTTGTGGCGCCCTCTCTACCAATGAAAACAGATATGTAAAGAAAATAACCTTGCTCCATGAAATTGTTCTTAGTGAATTTAGGGTAAAAAAATAGAGTTTAAAAATAATATTAGTACATACATATATTGATATAACTATTTATTATTAAAAAAGTAAAATGGTATGTATATATTTAAAATGATATATATTTTTTTAAATTTTTTTTTCTTATTTGATTGTCCACCTCGTTTTTGAATATTTTGTTTTTATGTTTTTAAAAAAGTAGCTTTTATTTTTCTCTTCAAGTTTTTTGGCGCACTCAACAGTTTATAAAAAATCGTATAACTAAATAAAATATCTTTTTATTTTTTCTCTCGTATTTTGGCGCCCTCCACAGTTTACCGCCCTAGGCGACCGCCTAGGCTGCTATATGGTAGAGCCACCCCTGGTAACATTACATATTTTGATTTAAAAAGTCCATAAATTATTTTTCATAATTCAACATAACATACATCTAATAGCAGATATTATAATACAATGAATTTATGTAAGAACATACTATTTGTATGTATTAAAATATGAGATGTTGAATGCATTATGTGTGTAATTGATATTTCATACTATATTATACTAGAGAAGGGACTACAGGTTTAATCATTCAATCTGCTGCATTTAAATTAAAACTAAGATTCCAATTTTTCTTAGTAAGTAAAACACAGTTTTAGTTAAAATGAAAAAATTGTTAAATCACAGTATTTACAAAATTTGTGGAAATAATTAACATTTACATATTTTTTAATTTATATTTTCTTAAACCAGAAGATTTTTAAATTATATACTATACTAGGTTTTTCTTCTGGTTTATGGAAAAAATTGTTCTCTCTAGAAATTGCATCGTCTCAGGATGCATAACAGAGTCTGCAATCAATGCGCTTAATCTTTGAGAAGACAAAAATGATGCATTTTCGGATTCTGAGAAAATTTCTAGCATAAAAGATTTAAAGTTTTTTTTATAATTTATAATATTTATAATAAAATAATGTGTATAATATACGTGCAAATAAAAGTAGTGCATTATGTATATATTTAAACATAAAAATAAAAATAATAAAATAGACAAAATAGAGTTAAGTATGTAAATAAATAAAATCTATAAATTTTTTTCATAATCGAAATGCATCTGATACAGAAATTATAATATTATACATTATCAATTTTACTTAAATGAATAAATGTAAAAAAATAAAAAACAAATATGGTATATTAACTACTACATGTACATAAAAAATATGTACCTACTATATGTGTTGGATATTTTAATCAAAATTGATATAGGAATAATATAATTATTTAATAATCCTTTCTTTAATTTACAAACTTAGGTATTTGGTCGATGGAAGTAAGATTGATTTATAATTTTCTCATTGTAATTAAACATTTTGAAAAACTTATTTTATTTAAATATTATAATTATAACATTAAGCATTTCCGCGAATTATAAGAGGAGTTATTTGATAAATGCAATCTTAAGATTTTTCTGAACTGAAGCTCTACTTACTGTATTTTTTGAATTTTTATGGATGGTGAAAAATTTGAATTAAAATTTGAAAAAAAGTCACTTCCTTGAGTTTTATTAATTTGTAAATTAAAAAAGCCATATAAAGTCATATCTCGAATATAATAAAATTTAAAAAAATTAAATTTAATTTATCTTGAAAAAACATTTTTTCGACGCTCGTTCAAAATTAAAAAAAATAGTATAAACTTCTCCTAATAAAGATAATTTATTTATACTTCGATCCATTTGTGAACGATATATATAGCGGTGACGGGGTGCTCTAACTTAACGAAAATTAACATAACATTATGTTATGTCACTTTAAAAAGGACATAAAGTATGATGTTAAGTCACAAACTAACATTCTAAAACGACTTAAAATATAAACTTATAAATCAAGTTGAAAGTGACATTAAGTCTCATTACTTCTCGCACCCCTCTGAGAGTGATTTAAGGAAAATATGTATATGTTATACATAATACATTTAGATTGTAAGTGTGCAATATGCCATAAATAAAATAAAATTTTACAAGAATTTTTAATGCGTTGGGGATCGTTATGTTGTATTTAGTGCTATAGAATTTAGATCACTAAATAGAGTATTATATGCGTCAACATACATGCAATCATTTAGATGCATCTGCGTAAATAATGAAAAAATTTAGATGCATCAGCGTATATAATGAAAAAATTTAGATGCATCAGCGTAAATAATGAAATCATTTAGATGTTTCGTATTGAATATTACGTAATACCTAAACAAACATAATATCTCTCACAATATTTCAATACAGCCAAATACAAAAAAAAAAATGAGAAAAAATGAGAAGAAAAAATATTCTCTCTTTGCAACTACCTCTCCCCTACGCATTAAAACAGTATATTGGATATGTAAACAAAATTTGTTATACAACTCGTTCTGTATTTACACAAAAATACATTGACACTTGTCAATTTATATCACTCGACCTTCGGTCTCGTGATATAAGTATTGACTCGTGTCAATGTATTTTTGTGTAAACAGAACTCGTAATTAATAACAAATTTAGTTTACATATACAATAATCTACTATTATTGCTTTGAATGAACGAATTGCAAACCTTAGAGGAGTAATATAAGAACTTGTAATTTTTAATAATTTGTATTTTAAACAGCAATTTTAATCAACATTAACAACAAAAAACATAAAATTTTAAATTATAATAATGTATTTGCTGTGTAAAAGAATAAGTAATGAAATTTTTTTTCATTCACTTCGATTTAAATTATATAAGTCTTTATAATAGGTTTTATGGCTGTTCTTTCTGGAAAAAAAATAAAATTTTGTCGAATTTCGCCCAATGCGATTTTTACCATAGTGTATTTTATACATGGTGAATTAGAACTATTTTATAAAACGAACAATTTTGGAAAACAGAGTTTTGTTCCCACAACTTTATGTGATTTCCTGCGTTGGTTTTAAAAAACAAAAACGTTAATTTAACTTCTTTCATCTACTCACTGATTCAATAGTGATTAATGTTCAAAAGAAGTTGAAAATCACTAGATTTATATTTGATTAAACTACCTATTATTATTAAAAGGTAGTCAACTGTTTTTCGGTCGATTTCCTGCCCTATTGATCTTTTTTGAATAAAGTCAATTAAGTCGGAATCGATAGATTATCACAATTTCATTAAATAATATTCTAAGCTATACATATGCTTAATAAACGTATAATTTTAGTTACTTCGTTTTGGATTGGGAGTATCGAAATAAAATCATGTACATTATGTCATGCGATAAATTTTGCGAATTTTTTTCTGATTACTCTTAAAAATAAAACAATTTATCACATTCGCCATGTATCGGCTCTTTCATGCTGTGACTGTTATTTTCATATTTTTCTTCAGTTCAAATTTGCAGTTGCAATCGATAACTCGTGGCTAATAAAAACATATTATTATAATCAGAAATATAGAAGTGCATTCGATTATAAAAATAGATATTAAATTAATTTTTTAAATATTAATAATACATTCTAAGTAGAACCCTTGAAAAAAATAACAAAATAATGATATTGTATTATATAAAAATATATGTACATACATAAATTTAATTAAAAAAACCTATAAATTCATAAATAAATTAAATAAAAAAGAATATTTATAATATTTTTTTTAAATTTTTGAGCAATTACCTACCTATGCAGTATTTTTACTTTTTTAACATAATATGTATATAAGAATAAATAAATTTAATATAAAAATATATAATTTAAATAAAATTGATTTAGGTATTTTTTTATTTTGAGGGACAAAATAACCTCTTAAAAAAATTGGAATATACAGTCTATTTTACAAATAAAAATATAAATAAATATAATTAATAAAAGTAGGTATATAATGAATAATATTATTTATGAAGCTGCTACTTATGTTTGTATTAGTTCAATTTGTCTGAAAAATCGCAGTACAGAAAATAACAAAAAATAATAACTCAAATGGCAAATTTAAATTTTTGTTTTATTCCAGGTTTTTCAGTACATTATGTCCTTCTTGACTAAAGACCGAATTAAATGAATTGAAATAATCTATAACTGTATTAATATTATAAAAACGCAAACATTATTATAATTTTTTTTTTCCGTCAAATGAATACGTGAAAAACTGAAAATTTCATCCAAATATAGAAAAGAATTATGAAGATGTATTTTAAAAACGATAAAATCGTTTACACTACAAAGATACGATAGGTTTTTGAATAACATAGTTCAAAACTCAAATTTTCGTTTAAAATATTTTATATAAAGTAATATATGCCGCATTGGAAAATTAAGGTTGTTTTAGATTTTATATAAAGAAAAGGACGAACTAGTAGGTTTGACTTTATTTTGTAACATATGTGAATGGTTAAATAAAAATACAAATATTCAAAATAAAATTTTAAGCATTCAACAACATGTTCAAATTTGAAATATTAACACGTCCTTAGCAAAAAATGCAATAGAAAATAGTCTAAATGAATAAAGGAAGTTAATTTAAGTTTTTCGAATTTTGTATGAAGGTCTCTTTTAAAAAATAATAAATCCAACAAAATTCTACAAATAAATTATGGGAAAAAAAAGACTTAACATCGGTGTACTTAACCAACACTTTACATATATTTTCGTAACATTATTATAATTCTAAATATATGTATTTTGTAAAATGTTTTTTAAAAAAAATTAATTAAATTTTCCAAAACAACATATTATCTTTATTATATGTACTTGAATATATAATTAATTTATTTAAAATTATTTTAGTAACATAAATAATATTAATAATAAACTAAAAGTATCAAAATTAGACTTCATTTTGCATATATCATTATAACTTTCATAACAAAAATAAAAAAAAAATTGTTTATTAAAAATGATAAAAAGAAAAAAAATGTATAAAAAATGCGTCTATGCAATAATATTAATTTTAACTGGATTTTTAGTAATAAGATATATATTCCAAGAACCAAGAGAATATCTTGACAGTAAATATAAAATGTAAGTTCCTATAATTATGCTTATTAATATTATAATAATGAAATAAATTAATGGTAATTTAACTTTAATATATTTAACACAGGGTTGATTAAGCCTCCAAAATTTAAATTTTTCCTCCTCAAGCCCACCCGTAAATTATGTTAGTTTTATCTCATCCAATAAAATAAAACAAAGGTGTATTCTGAAAAAGAGCATTATTCTCTTAAACATTTATTTATTTAAAAATTCTTTAATTCACAATTCAAGCTTTAAAGCTTATTACAATTGAGTAGTAGTTTATAAAAAGGTTATTATACAATTATGCTCGTATGTTACTAAAACTAATCCTACAAACTAAAAACTAAAATTTGCCTTAAGAAACAACACCAACATATAAACGTTAATAAATAAAACATTTGAATTTAAAATTGGAAATAGGGTTCGGGGTCACTAAAACGCAAATGAATAAGAATTTAATTTAAACTGTTGATATGAGTGGTAATATCATTTTTAAATTGATGAAAACTTTCTGATTTTTTTTATGAATATAAACAGTAACACCAAAGAATAATTAAACAGTTTATTATGTGGTTTCCCAAAGCATTTTGAATATAACTTTATACGCCATTATTTCTATAGTATCAGTATCTCATCATTTTAATACCATGAATAATGTTAGTGTTTTCGGATTCTAATATAATTTCGATACAATTATAATTAATACATATATTTTTTTAAATTTTCAACCGAAATTAAGTAATGCATATTTTATTTTAGACATGTAATTGAAGAATTAATTTACTCATCAGAAAATACTGGGAAATGCTTAATACCTAATCTTCCACTTGATAATCCAGAAATAATGAAATTTTATAAACCAACAGAACACTTAGATTGTGGATATCTAGAAGATGATTGGGTAGTGTGCGAGCAATCAATTTGTTCTGTTAAAGAAGCGGTTCGAAATTTAAAGGGAAATATTATTTGCACATATCAAGATATTTTACGAAAAACTGATTACAAAGTACATTACGGAAAAGTAATAAAAACAAAAGATATTTATATTTTAAAAGATTCAGATTTTGCTAGAGTCAATTGCAAAGCTCAAAATGGTGATAAATGGTTTGGTTTAGCAATAGGAATACGAGATTCATTGGGCAAAAATCTAGAAAAATTATATTCAAAAAATAAATATAATGTATTAATGTTTGGTTTTGATTCATTAAGCCGAAATGCGTTCATAAGAAAATTACCCAAAAGTTATAGATTTTTAACAAAAACGTTAAAATCTATTATTTTGCAAGGATACAATATTGTAGGAGATGGAACACCCCAAGCATTGATACCCCTTTTAACTGGTATGCAAAATTGATAATATATCAACAATCTAAAATTGAATGTTTTTCATTTTCTTTTTTAGGCTATAACGAATTAGAGCTTCCAGAGACAAGAAAAAGAATCAGTGGATCAGAATTCGTTGACTCCTACCCCTTAATTTGGAATGAATTTGAAAATGACAATTATGTTACGTCATTTAATGAAGATTTACCGAATTATGGTAAAATTATACAAGTTTTTAATTTTAGCGATATAATATTTTTCTTAAAACTAACATGTTTTCAGCCTCCTTTCTTTCCAACAAAACGATACATAAGTTGAACGAAATGTGAACTGAAAGACAAGTACTCACACTCACTTCGGCATTTTTCAATTATTACTAGCAAGTCGAAATTCTCAATAATTTCTTTTTACCAATTCCCAACTAATTGTACCTGAATGCAAGAAAATCAATGACTTTGAAGTTATGATGGCGCTAAAATATTTAAATATTTTTTCTTAGTCTTCAATTTTGAAATGCACTGAGTACTGCTTTTTGTGGATAAAGTGTCGAGGTTTTAATTAGCTTTAATATATACCCAATAATTGAATATCACTGTTAATTAGGTTTCATATTTACCCAATAATTCAATATGACTGTTGATTATTTCAAATTTAAATGAAAAAAGTTGTGTGCATTGATTTCAGTATCCTGTCGCTGAACGTTGTCATTTTTTGTAGGTACATTCACTTATCGTCTCAATGGATTTGAAAGACAACCAACTGATCATTATATGAGAACATTTTATTTAGATTTAGAAAATTATTTGAGCTATTATAAGACAAATTGTATTGGAAACAGAGGGAGTCACCAAATTATGATGGAATATACAAAAAATGTAACTATACAATACAAATATTATTTGTGTGCTAGAATAGTTTATCACAGTATTATATTGTGTATGCGTTTTTTCTTTATTTTCTGAACATCCGGAACATCAGTTTATGTTAAAATACTCAAATTACGCAAGATTTATATTCAGTTTTCATGGGGATCTTTCTCATGACTCAATAAATTTAATTGGAGCGGCAGATTTAGATTTTTTGCAGTGGTTAAAGAGTTTAAAAGACAAAGGTACACTAAATGACACTATATTGATAATTATGTCTGATCATGGGAATAGGTGAGTACAAGTAACGAACTTAAAGATAAAACTTGAATAATATAAAATTTAATATTTCGTACGAAAGAAAAAGAAAGAATATTATCCGATATGCAATGCACCTAGAATTTTGAAATTTAATATGCTACTGTCGGGGAAATTCTAATTGTTAGAAAAGGTGATCCTAGGATACTATTTTTGTGGACATTTATAAATAATTATGTACTCTGAAAGTTTTTGAAAAGTGTGATTTCAATAATAAAAGTAAATATCGTACATAAATGTATAGGATTTTTCATTAAATTAAAAACACTATTTGGCACCAAGAAAAAATCTTTATAACGTTAATCCATATGAAAAACCGAAATAATCTATAACATTTAACTGTGTGCAAACCGAAATAAAATATAATGCAACTTATACCTATTATAGATATTGCCCACATAAAATTATTTAAACTTTATTATTTATTGTTTAATTTCTAAGAGATTCCAAAATCAAAATTTTAATGAAAAGCCCAATTAAATGAAAATATATGTATATCTGGATAAAAGGAAGAAAACATATCTTATGTATATCAGTAACATCAAGCAAAAGCTTAGACAAAAATGTTGCATAGTAAAGCCCCAAAAAAAAACTAAATCTTGCTAGTTAACTTCAGATCCATTTCTTGAAATTATAGATTTGCTTAACTTTTGCTTCAATAAATCAATTGTTAAAATTACTGTGTGACTCGTGGAACTAATAATGTCGAACATTAATAACCGAAAGCCGAAAAGTTCGTTTTAAAAAATATTTATAATATGTATTGTGTTGTGTGTAATTATATTGGAATTGTTTTAAAAATAGAAAAATTTTATGTGCAACTAATTTTTGTCCGTTGGTAAGGTTTCACACGATTTAAGATTTTATTTCGTTTTTTCTTGGGTTTTATAATCAAATTAAAGTAGATATAAATTGAAACTCGTTATAAATTTCAAATCAAACGTACATACTTCAACTGATGGATACTATTACGTAATAGTTTTTGTTTTTAATTTTTATCATTATAAAATGTAGTAGTCTCACACCGACTCAATTAAAAAAAAATATTTCTTGTTGTAGATTTGCAGATGTACGCAACACCCTCCAAGGAAAACAAGAAGAGCGGTTACCATTTTTCAGTTTTAATTTTCCCGAATCATTTCAACAGAAATTCCGACAACAGTATTATAATTTCAAAGAAAATGCTAAAAATAGACTTTTAACACCGTATGATATTCACGCAACGCTTATGGACCTATTGCAATTACAAGAACCAAAAAATAATTCTAATGATAAAAATTACAAAAAAAAACTAAAACGTTCGATATCATTATTCAGACCAATATCAAAAAATAGATCATGTTTAGAGGCGTACATAGAGCCACATTGGTGTAGTTGCCTCCGTTGGGATTTTATCAATGATACCAGAACAGATTTCGTTCAACAAATAGGCTTCAGCGTTTTAAATGCAATTAATGAGTACACAAAACCTTTTCGATCTATATGCGAGGAACTCAAAATGTTAGAAATCGATTGGGCAATGAAAATGTTACCAAAAGATGAATTACTTAAATTTAAAACTAATAAAGATTTGGATGGATATTTAGCGGATTTGTCATCCAAAATGAAAATAAATAGTCAATTATTTCAAATTAAACTAACGACTATACCTGGGAATTCAATATTTGAAGCCACTGTGAGTCACAATCTGACAAATAATGATCTTAGTGTTGAAATTTCACATGTTTCTAGAGTAAATAAATATGGTGAACAAGCCAAATGTATTTATGACAAAAACCCAGAATTAAGAAAATTTTGTTTTTGCAAAGTATAACATATTTTTATCTTGGAATTACAAAAAAATATGAGTCGTTTTTATGCAGAATAGTCATAAATACATACGATAAAAATGTAAATACATACGATAAAAATGTATGCATGACAAAACCCTGTTAAGTCAAATTAGACTGGATATACAAAATATATGAATATATTGCAAGCGCATATACCAAATAATATTTGCATATTTTATATATAAACAAAATAATCCAAATTCATATTAACGTTAAAAAGAGTGTATTCCTATTTGCTATCAATGAACCAAGAATTTAGAAAACTAATGTAAATAAAACGAAAGAAATTAATTCTGGTAATTTTATTATTAACATAATGAGAACTGATGTATTTATTTATAATAATTTATACTACAATAAACAACTAAAACTTGAAATCCCTCTGAAAAAAGTGTATATGGTTTTCAATAGTATACAAAAGTGATCTCCGGAAAATAATCTCATTGAAAAACAAGTCGAAAAGATAAAAACCAATAAAAATGTAAATACCTTTTAAAAGAGTCGGAGACCGTTTTTAACATTTCGGTTAAAATACATCTGGAACTTTTATTTATTTAAACTTCTTAAGTTGTCATCCGAATCATAGGAGTAGTGAAAGTGAATGATATTCTAGGTTTTTGGCATTGCTACTATCGAAATCGGGCTAATAGTGTAGCAGCTAGTGATGGAGAACGAGCTCAAAAAGAATATCATAAGTAAAAATTTATAAATACAAATATCTACATGATTTGTATATTTGTATTTAATTTTCAAAAATAATTTAATTGTATGATTATTTTTAAATTTTTTATATTAACTTGGTCGTATCGATTGTGTCCAAAATTTAAGAAGTGAACTCGTAGGCGATGAAAATAATTATAGCAAAATTTTATCTCGTTCGAATGAACTTTTTTAAGGAATTTAAATTTTTGAGAGATAAAGAAAACGAAAGAGTAAAAAATTGTACCTGAAACAGAACAAATTAAAACCGCTAAAAGCTGTAGCTATTTTTTTCATTGTTTTGTTATTTTATCCCTTTTTTAAAATGTCTGTAAGTACGCTATTTTGGTGCGCATTATTTTTGAATTTCTCCCTTTAAAGAAGTAGGTACTTTGATGAACAAAATAAATAGTTTTGGGCTTTCAAACTGAATAAATATTCATTTACTCGAATCGAAACCATAATCGAAAAGAGAAGATTCGATAATAGGCCTAAAACATTCAATTTGTTAACGAAAAGACTTAATGATTCAATTGGATGTAAAAACAATTTCATAAATCAAGGTAAACAATTAAATATTTGAAAAAAAAAAAATAAATAAAAAATTATGTATTATAGAAGCCCGAACGAAAAATTTTGGCAAAAAAAGATTGTTTTTGTTATGGAAAAAAATAGTTATGAAACTAAAATTTATTTCTGTTCATGTATAGAGTCCTAATGAAATTAAAAAAAATAAACGAACAATGACAAAAATTAAAAAAACGATTTTTATTGCTTTTGTCCTATACAAAAAATATTGTTCATTCAATCGTTTTTGTTATCCGCCAAATCTTCATTTGATTTGTTTTCTAAGGGAGACTCAAGCTCAACAGTTACAGGACCATCATTTACAATGTGAACTTGCATATAAGCACCAAATATTCCATCCTTTATTTTTTCTGGAATATAATTATTTCCTAATTTTTTTAAGAAATTGTTATATAAATTTTGAGCTTCTGGTCCCTGCATTGAAAGATGAAAATCTGGTTTATTTCCTGAAAATAAAAAGAAAAACAGAATAGTGAATTAAACTGAGAATTTATAAAAAAAATTAAAACAGAGTCAAAAGCAATTTCATTTAATGTTTATAATTTTTTTTTTACAAATTTTGATTTTTTTTATTTGAAGTAGTAGATACATATTTTTTTCCAATGTTAAATCAACTATAACTATAATGTAAGCTTAAAATTAGGTTAGTAATATTGGGCATAAACGTAATGGTGTTAAGATAAATTCATATCAAAATACTTATAATATTTTAAACAAAATATGTTAAAACCAAAAACAAGTTATAAAAATAAAAATCCAACAATTATATTAGGGATTAATCACCTTTTAATCGATGATACAAAGTAAATTGACTAATACATAAAATTTCTAAATTTTCTTCTTTCACAGATCTCTGCCATCTTTTTCCTGATGAATCTTCAAATAATCTTAGAGCTAAAAGTTTTCGCACCCTAAAACATTTATTATATAAGTATATTATGTTCGAACGAAATCAAATTATATAAAACTAACATAAAATCCACATCTTTCTCACTGTCATTTTTTGAAATACCAATAAGAATACAAAATCCTCTTCCAATACTGTTAATAAGTTCATCATTCACTAAAATTATAAAATAAAACTTTAATAATGTATTGAACTTGACCTACCTGTATTTAATTTATTGGAGTCAAAATTGGGTTGCCCAGACGTCGTATCCATTTCTAATCGCCTGCTTATATTTTTTCTTATCAGACATTTTTAAGCTTTAACTGGTTGATTAGTGATAGCATAATAAATAGATTTAGCTTTTTCTCGTGTAAGCGCAATTGAGGCATGGACAAGTGATTTATAAAACAATTTGTTAATATAGCTTATAAATCTGAACATAGAAAGTCATCTGAATATGATAAATATGCTTATTACAAGATAGCTCTATTTGTTTGAAGATTTCAAGATATTAAAAAAAAAAAAGGATATCATAGCTTTTATGGATAAAAAATTTATGTCCCCAAACGGGGCATTTGTCCCAAGAAATGTTTTAGATTTCGGAGGTTTGGGAACCGCCTCTACTTCCCCTCCAAGTTTCAGCCGATTCTGAGTGTTTCACGTCATCTGCCGAAATTTCTATTACTTAAATCGAACGGTAGGATTAGGTAGGTGCTCAAACACTGATACTTTTTTTTACGATAGATAGTGAAGTTTATGAATGAAAAGAATTAGTTTTTATGAAGCTATCTTTAACTAACCTGTGACTTTAGCTGAACTTACTCTTTGAATTATAGCCTTCATGATTTATTTCGTTGAGTAAAATTTACTTACATATTTTAGGTACTTTTTATATTTCGATTTTCTTTATTAATTTGATTTACTACATTTAGAAAAGTTACTTCTTTATTTTTATACTAGGTGCACATCAGAAGTTAAAACTTGCTTAAATGAACAAATTCAAATTGTACCTACTAATAATTTTTCAAATATTTTTCACTTGTTTTAAGAAGCCAAATTTAAATAATCTAAAAATTTTATCTTAATAATATAATATTATTTTATTTTTTTTTATATTTTTACTTATTTTACTTAATTTTACTTTACTTCACTGACTGAGATTACCTAGGCTTGCCAGATTTTTTATCAAAAAAAGGGGTAGATAAAATATTGAGAAAAAAAAATTAAAAAAATAAGAATTAATTTTTATTTTTTTTCACATTTCTACACATCAATCAAGGTTACTTACAATTACCTGAAAATATATTCACGTATGATAAATAAAACAGTATTTTACAAAAGTTCTATTATTAGTACATATTTTAAAAATAAATTGCAAATAATAATCAACAGAAACATAAAAAATCAAAAAAGGCCGAATTTCAAAGCTTTAAGTAGATAAACATTAATACATAATAATAAAAAATAATTCAAATATATTTTTTGTTGCCCGAATTGTTTTTTAATAATTCGGAATTTTAAGTTTTTCAAAAAAAATACACTACATTAAGCGTGATTTACACAATGGCTAAATTTGTAATCTTTTAATTTTTTCTAGTCAAACTAGAACGAGAAAGCGATAAATAAACAACAACAACAAACATGTGAAAGAAGTAGACAGAAATGTAATAATTTTTTTCCTTTTATAGCACAAAACATAAACAAATTTTATAGCAAATTTACGCGCGGGTTACACCTGGGGGTTACACATGATTATGATTTTTTTTAATGTAGTGTGAAATTTTTATGAGTCAAAAATCATACTGGCTTGGACTTCATGTTCCAGATGCATTCGTGTTCCCTCTATAAATTTATAAATTTTAATATTTCTTCCTTATAAAATCTTTTCGACATGTTTTTTCTATTTTCTCTTTTTTTACTAAGTTCTTAGTTTTTATAAACTTCACCTTTTTCAATAAAATATTTTGTTTTTTAAAGTAAGTTATTTTATTTATTTAATAAATAATTCACATAGATTTTTTTAAATTTCAACATTCAAATTCAAATCCCGTAATAACAAACCGCTTTTATTATTGTTGTTTGCGCTTTCAAGAGTTTACTTTTTTCTTTGGCAGCCAAAAATTTTCCTTTTGACAGAAAAAAATCAACACTGATTTTTTTTAAGTATGATTTTTCATCATGATTATTTCTTGATTTTTTTTCACACAAACTTTCGCACATACATTCAAAAAAAATCATGATTTTTTTTTTCAGCAAGTGTAACCCCCAGGTTAGAAATACAATAATAATTTTTCAGAAACTATAAAATTCAAATTATAACATACATTTTATTTACGCGCCTAGAAAAAAAAAGACGTGAACTATAAAAAAAGATGAACTAGTTCATCTTTTTTTTTTTTGCTATAAAAAAAGATTACAAAAAAAGACACCAAAAAAAAAAAAAGATGACTCTGTTCGTACTGCTCTAACTTATTAGTTTTTGTATCTTCTGTCCTGTTTTGTTTTGGGATCTTTTTTTTTTGCCATTTTTAGCCATTGTGTAAATCAAGCTTTAACGTTACGCAGAGATTAGACTGGATAGTAAACTGGATAGTAAACTGATCATTGTATGTGTTTTTTATCTGTGTTTGTAAGAAGATAGTTGATTGAGTGTCTTTTTACTATCCTGATTTCTATAAAGATTTTTATCATGTTTTCATTTTATTGTATTAAATTTTTTTATTTTTTTTTTAGTACAGTGATAAAAAAAAACAAGGCATACAATTTTTAATTTTGTATTGTTAAAGTAAAAAAAAATAGTTGTTCTTTTTTTCTGACTGTGACTATCCAGTCAACTATCTTCTCAACTGTCTTGATTTAAATCCTGCTAGTAGAGAAGATAGTAAATTGACAATTAATAAAGTAATAAAATTTCACCAATACATTCAACTACTATCTTCGTCAAGATAGTAAAAAAATCCAGTCTAACCTGGGGGTTAGAATTGGCAAATCAGTAACAGTATTTGTAGTAGAGTTCGCATTTCGTTGTAGAGTTGTACCTAGTAAGTTTTACAATTCTTGTGGAATTTGGTATCATAAATTAACAAAAATCTGTTCGCATATATGACACTTAACATATTTTAAAAAAAGGGGTATTTTTGTCTACCCCTTTAGCGATTTTCGTAAAGGGGTATATCTATGTAAATCATGACGAAAAGGGGTAGTTTACCCCTCAAAGGGCGCAGTGAAATAAGGCCGCGGGAAATAAGGCCGCGATAGGTTTTTTGTTGCGGTCTTATTTCATTTTGAAAAATGAAATAAGGCCGCGAAAAAATCCTCGCGGTCTTATTTCATTTTGAAAAATGAAATAAGACCGCATAAAATTCCTCGCGGCCTTATTTCGTTTTGAAAAATGAAATAAGACCGCGACAAAAAAAAAAATTAATCGGAGGGCTAATTTCATTTTGAAAAATGAAATAAGGCCGCGAGGATTTTTTCGCGGCTTTATTTCATTTTGAAAAACGAAATAAGGCCGCGTAATCTTGTGAGGTGAGCGCCGCAAATCCCACTGACCAACCGCCCGCCCGCCGCCCTGCTGCCCCCTGCCCTGTGTGCTCACCTCACAAGATTACGCGGCCTTATTTCGTTTTTCAAAATGAAATTAGCCCTCCGAATAATTGTTTTTTTTTGTCGCGGCCTTATTTCATTTTTCAAAACGAAATAAGGCCGCGAGGAATTTTTTGCGGTCTTATTTCATTTTTCAAAATGAAATAAGACCGCGAGGATTTTTTCGCGGCCTTATTTCATTTTGAAAAACGAAATAAGGCCGCGAAAAAATCTTCGCGGCCTAATTTCATTTTTCAAAATGAAATAAGACCGCAACAAAAAAACGTCGCGGCCTTATTTCCTGCGGCCTTATTTCCATCCCCCCCTCAAAGGGGTAGAAATGGCAACCCTAAGATTACCACGAAATTGCACATTGCACAAAAAAGTTGCTACAGAAAAATTGCTACAGAAAAACAAAAAACTCAACCCAGAACAAATTAATCAGCTGTGATTTCAATGCAAAAGATACAAAAGATACAAAAGATACACACTACCAAACTACAACTTTTTAATTATATCATGCTTGATATTGAGAAAATACAAAAACAAATTGGAGAAATAAAATAAACTATCAAAAATAAAAATTTATTAAGATAAGCATAAAAGTGTTAGACTGCGCAATTCAATAAATTTTATAAATTATTTTCGCTTTTAAAAAATAAAAAAAAAAAAATTTGCTTACAAAACAAATAAAACCAATCAACCCAACCAAATGACTTAAAAATTGCAAAACATTTGTTTTTGCTACAGCTAACAAAAAAAGGATAATGTGGAAAATTTTTATCAGATCCGGTGGCGGCACAAAACAATCGTGCCCATTCGTTAGAAGTTGGACTTGTAGCTCTAATGATTCCGAAAAACAGCTCAGTCCAATATCATCTGTTGATTCGGAAAAGGAAAATACCCTCAGTACAGATCTAAGTTTAAGTGAATGCCGAACTTTGGATAAAAAATTTGGTCCAGAAATATTTTTACCAAGAACTTTCTCGAAAAAACAAACAAATTGCGGTAGTAGCGAATCAGCCGGATCCTCATCACATCAAAATTCGAACAGAAATTCAAAAAAAAATGACGATGGAACCACTGAGCAATTCAAACATGACTTAATTGGAGCTATAACATGGGTAAGAAAATTTAAATTGAAACTGAAATATGAAAGTTAATTTTAGCCAGGGCAGGGAATATTTGGCTTACTAGGCCCTTATCCTATGGAGTGTTCAGTCGTAGGTTCGATTTGTCCTCTTGAATTGAATGTGTGTTGTTTTAAAATCTTAATTAATTAATAAGTAGGTTTTCACTTATTTATTATTTTATTTTAAGCCGAGAAAGTTTTTACATCCTTTTCACTCTTGAATTTCTATAGAGAGCTTCTTGTACTATATTTGTTTATACTTAGTATAATTGACTGTTTATTGAAATAGGTATGTACTTACCTACTAAATTTTACTACTGGGGAAACTTATTAGGTATACTGGTCTACGAATTTTCAGTACAGTATAGACAAGTACAAATACACAAATTTATCGAATTAAATGAAATTCCCTGGAACAATTCTGTTTGAATTTGTTCAAAGTTTTGTGTTTCAATAACGCAACTAAATTTTACTTTTCAATAATATTGATATTAACTTAATAATTTCTATTTTTAAGAGTGGTGCTATAATATGCGGATGGTACGCTAGTCAGATTTATTGTTTCCGTCGAAAGCGATTTGGATGGAATTTAGAATGCAACAGTGACAAATATTTAAAATATTTACAAATACCAAAAAGAGCAATTCATTCAAATGTAACGTCACATTATGTTTCAACTTCTCCTCCAGCTCCAGATCAACCACATCAACAGTTATTCTATCCAACAATAGTAGATACTGTTCGAAATAATCCAACATCTTTTTTCAAATCTCATGAAAATATCGAAAAGGATGAAGATATCATTAAGGTGAAAGTTCGTAATGTTAATAATCCAGAACGTAGTGAATCAATTTCATCAAATTCTTCTAATTCTTCGAAACAATCTGTTTCTGAAGCTGTAAATGATTTGGTTAATTTTATTGGCGAATGCGAATTTAAAATGGCTTCGAGACATATTGATTTGCACAATTATCGTGATGCCGTTATACATTTAAAGCTTGCATTAAGTCATAATCACCCAGGAGGTTGTTATAATTTAGGGGTTTGCTACGAACAAGGCTTGGGTGTCCGAAAAAATTCAAGACTTGCGATGCAATGTTATCAAAAAGCCGCAGGTTTGGGCCATCCACAAGCCATGTTTAACTTAGGTGTGTTTTATGCCCAAGGCTTAGGCGGTTTAGGAAAAGATAGAAATGCAGCAAAGAAGTGTATGATCACTGCAGCCAAACTTGGTCAAGATCAAGCAAAAGATTTTTTGTTATCAATAGCTGATACTGACGAGGAAATTGCAAATTTTTTAAAATATGATAATGAACGAAGTTCCCTGAATTTCGCTGAAGATATTATGTTATCTAAATTTAATTAGTTGTATTTATTGATGAATTTATGTGAGGTTTTTTTTTGTTTCGGGCACAGTACGCGTATTTTTTTTTAAAGTGTTAAGATTTTATATCAATACAAAACTGAGCTTTCATTTGAAAATATCACATTAGATTTTTGCTTCTTTTTATTTGATATAAAAATAAGTTGTTAGCAACCTCCGTTTTAAATCAATTTAAAAAATACATTGGTTGAGTAATTTTCTTAAGTTTTAAGACCCAAATATTACTAACATTATTTTAAAGCTACTATCACTAGTTGGATATGAGAAAACATTTCAATTTCTTAATCTATATATTTCCAAAAAGACCTTAAACTTGTCATTATTATTTAGATTACTTGATTTTAATAATAAACAATTCTTGTAATAAAAAAATTACAAATATGTTCAACAATTTGACACATTAAAAAGAATATAATATTTTTGATGAAGATTTCAGTGCATTTTATTCATATTTTAGAGATAAAAATAATTATCTACGTATAGGACATTTTATTGTGATTTTTGTTATGTAATTTTTATGAACCATCAAGGATATGGAGATGAAAAAAGTTCTGAAAAACTTGTTTATGGTGGAGTTCTCAATAACGTTAAAAATTTTTAAATTAATTGTACAGAAGGTTGATCGTCATTAAATAAAAACATTTCTTGGCCTTCATGTGCATCATTTACATTACGTTGAGTTTATATCGGGGGTTTAACAACCTGAAGAATTTATGTTATAACGCCTATTAAGGAGTACGATTTACGTTATGCCTGTGTTCAGTAAAATATTCGATCAAGGTTTGTTTCAGGTTTCAGTTGAGAGTAAAAAAACTTTTAAAGTTTTTAGCCATCTAAGTTCAAAGTATTAATTTTTTCCTTCGAAAAAAACTTTTTTTTAAGACGACAAAAAAGTTTTATTTTATTTTCTTAGTTTTATGTTCTATTGAAATATGTATAGTATAAAAGTTTGTACAGTTAACAGTTTGAAAATTTGGAAAAGTACTGTGTTTTAAAAAGATTGTCGGTAACACTCACGCTTCATCTTTGTGAAGTTGCTTTGTGGCGCATGTTAGCTCTATGGCATCAATCAATCAGCTTTATTTCTTACTACTTTTGTATTTATCTAATTTTGACAGCGTTACCAACTTAGGGGTTTTCCCCCTAGATTTAGGGGTTTTTTTTGTTGACAGAGGGATTTTTAGGGGGTAATTTGTTTCAGAGGTTTTTTTAGGGGTATGATGTATGATCTTAAAAGCGAAGATTTAGATGACATTTGTAATATTTTTGATTGCATTTCATAAGATACCTTATCTGCTAATTTTATTATAAATAAATAATTTTATTATTTATATAATTTACGATGTGCGTTATATATTTTTCTTCAAGTATCTATTTGAAATCCTCATAGGTATATAAGTATAGCTGTTATAATATCTATAAAAAAAAATTTAGGGGTTTTTTAGGGGGAAATTTTATTTTTTTAGGGGGAAACATTTGAAAAGGTTGGTAACCCTGAATTTTGACGTTTTTAAAATGAATATTGGTTCATAAAAAAAGTAGAAAAAAACTAAAATTTAAGGTTTAATAAAATAAAATAAAATAATTTTTAATAGATAACTTGTGCAAATTTTGATTAATAAGATTAACCTACTTTAGAAGAAATCCAAAATAAATTATTATAAATTTTGTAAGTCAACGGTGATGGCTACGGGATTTATATAAAAAAAAATTAAATGCCAAATATTTTGCGCGGGCTTTTTTTTGAGAAAGTATTGTATTTATAATTTTTTTTCAGGATTCTTGTTACATTTGTCTCTGCCTGTTCCTGTGGCTGGTTCACGATTTTCATAATGACCCAGATTCAGGATCTTCAAAATTTGGTATTGGATGCAGTTGAAGTGATCGAATTTAAACTTGGTGAGTGAATACGGTTTGGTAAAAGTCTGGTAGCTTACGTATGTGCGAAGAAATTCAAATAGAAAACGAAACAAATGAAGGTAATATCACTAGGTATTACTAAATTTTTAAAACTTATATGATCTCAATTCTCGAAGGCCGCGATGATGGTAAAATGCTGAAATTTGTAAATAAGTAGTACCTAGGTATACCTACCTCTCTACCTTTTTTTTTTACAATAGCTACCAAAGCACTAGTTGGGATACCTACCTTTTATACTTGGAGAAGCTTGGATTTTGTGTTGTGGAAAGGAAAGGATGATTGTTTAACAGGAAGTAAAAAGTGCAATTCGAATATATCAAATGTCCGCCAGCGCTCGCAAATAATTTAGCTGGAGAGCACTCCAAGTGTGGCGGGTGCGGACTAAATCCCAAAGCTTATACTATGCCTTCTGGGAATTTTAATGAAATACTTATCTTATTGTGAGAAATGAAAACATTCAACATTAATTACTAATAAAGGAGAACGGATGTTTCCTGGTCAAAGAGTCGAAAATGTTTCAGAATCATTACTTACTTTGAAAAAAGGTGCATTGAGATACCTATTAGATGAGAAAATAAGTTTTTTAAAATTCTAAGTTATTGATATCAAATCCTCTTGATCAAATTTTTTTTTTGTGTTTTTTAGTTCGCAACCGAGATGATGTCAATGATCCCACCAAGAGTTTCCGGCCAATAATGGCACATCAAATTTTTGGTGAAAACGAGAACATATTTGGTTATAAAGATTTGAAAGTTCAAGTTTACTACACAGCTGGGCCACTTCAAATTTACATAGGAATGTTTTACAGTAGCAAAGCTGAAGATTTTTTCAAAGATGGAATAAAATCTGATGATGTTATTGGAACCATCGCCAAAAAACTGCCAAATGGTTGTTATTTCACAAATTTAGAAGAATTTTTAAAAACACTTGAGAAATCAGAAAAATTTCGCCCATTTGGTAAGATTTTGAATTTGATTTTCATTAAAACGATTGCCTCAATGATCTAAAAAAAAATTAGAAAAATCTAGTCTGAGATAACGAACAAGGCTACCTTTCGATACAGACAAACCATGATAGTAAACGAAACATCGAAACTAGAATTATCTTAAATAGAGTAGAATAGAATATTAATGTTCAATATATTTACTTGTATTAAACAATTAGAAAGAATACGATAGGCAACCCTATACTCTTCGCAAGAATTTATTTTTGTAAATTCACCTAAGTATAGATCGAGAATTTTTTTAAATATAAAATAAAATACTCTTAATACATTTCAAATTGTAAGATAAAAAACTAGAATTTTTTCCTATACCTACTCTTAGAAATATCGTTATATTTTTTATATTTTCTTTTAGAAATGTTGGAACTGGCACTGTAAAAATTTATTGATAATATATTATTGATATATTCACTTTTGATTCAATTATTTTAAATTCTTATAAATGCAGAATACTCATCCTCCTAAGTCATTAAGTAAAGAACATTTAGTCTAACGTAATTTTTAATATTTAAACTTATTAATTTTGTTCAGGTGACAAATTATGTGAGCATATTGTTGATGATGAACGAGGAGTCAGTCGTCATTTTGAATTTTATCAGTGTGATTTCATCCAACCGAAATTTTCATCATATTTTGCTCGTCTACAAACCTTTGTTTTGTGGTTCGTTGATGCCGCTCAATATATAGACATTGATGATCCTCAGTGGAAAATTTTAACTTGGTAAGTGTGAAAAATATTGAATAAAGTTTTAATTTCACCTGACATTACTAATCTAAAAAACATTTTACATTATTACATAACCCATAACAATTTTAAAATTTTCAATGAAAATTATCCATATATTTATTAATTTTTCAAATATTTAATATAATTTCTAAAAAATAAAAAATAGTAAAATTTTCTAATTTATTTAGAGATTTAAAAGAAAGCTCAAATCAGATCCTGGGGGATATTCATCGGCTTCACCATTCCTAAAAAATATAAAAACAGTGTTACTAAGGATTTAAAAAAACTGTTATTCAACTTACAAATGAAAATATTTTGCATTTTTTAATCCGGTTAATTTTATGGTACTTCCATCTACAAATAGATTTGAACCTTCTCTTAATCCAATCAGTGGTACTTGATTGTATAGTAAAAATTCTTGCAATCTTTGATCTCGTGTTTCACCCTTATGCTGAGTGTTTGGATCAGTTTCAATATAATGTGGGTTAATATTAAACGGTACCAAATTAAGTGCATCAAATGATGGTGGATAAACAACTGGCATATCATTTGTTGTATGTATAGATCTAGTGGCAACATTTGTGCCTGCACTTGCACTTATGTATGGCTTCCCCATTTCTAGAGCATGCTTTTGGATTGATTCAATTAATTTTTTCTCATATAAAGATTTCAGTAAAACAAATGTATTACCACCACCAACAAAAATTGCTTCGCAATTGCTTATTGCAGAATGTATGTCAGTTTTTGTATGAATACCAACAACATTATAGCCCCATTTTTCTAAAGGTTCACTGACATCTTTTGTATATTGATCATGATTTGGTAACGCATATGGAATAAATAAGATTTCTTTAACGTTATTTCTGTGAAAGTAATATCCATGTTTATTAAAACGTTATCAAAAATAGAAAAAATAATAAGTCACTTCTTTATTCAACTCAAACATAATAAAGTGAACAAGTAATATCAAATCGTTTATTACCTGATAGGTACTAAATCTTGTCTACAGTTAAGTTTCAATTTTGAAAGAGTAGATGTTCAATTATATTTCATTTCGATTATATATCGTTTGAATAATTGACGTTTATCGTATGCAGTTCGTAGTAAAGGAAAGTAGGTCTTAAACTGCGGGCTTACTTACTTTGATTCAATGAAATTAAATGAAGAGGAATAGTTTTCGACCGGAATTAATTAAATACAATGTTTTTATTTAATTTCCATCTCGATAGAAATTCTTTTCTCAGTGAGAGTGAGACTATTTGATTCCACCCTCTTTTTAATTACATATGTTCAAAGTTCAATTTACTCAATAAATACCTATGCTAAAATTTTATCTAAAAATATTTTTAAGGCAATTTCGTCAGCTAAGAGGTAACAAATTAGGTGTAGGTATAAATAATATTGACTATAACATACTTTTTTAATATCCCATCAATTTGATCTCTTGCATGTTCTAAAAGTTCGTAACCATGAAGTCGTGATGAAGACATCAATAATAACTGTCTTTTACTCATTTTATTTTTTAATTTCACTGAAGCAGAAATTTAGATTTTTTTTAAATATAATATAATCTACTATCGTAAACGTAATGCTGGAGATATTTTCAAGTACTTTAAGTTACTTGACTTGATGGGTGTGAAGTTTGTAAGCAACTAAATATGAAAAAAATAAAATTGTTTTGACTTTTATGGGCGGCAAAACAGTTCTTAATTTTATTTTTAACCTAAAAATAGTGTTACCTGTGTTCAAAAACTTAAATTGTACAAATTACGATTATGTTAAAAAACAATTTTTGAATATGAACAAATTTCAAACCCTCCAAAAAATAAAAACTAATCAAAGCATCTCATAGCACAAAAATCGTAACATATGTAAGAAACTTTTTGAAAATTCCTACAGAAAACTTGAAGATTGGCCTGTAAAAAAAGATTAAAAACAAAAACAAACCTAATTTAATTATTAAATTCAATTTATTATGTAATTAATTTTTACAATGAAAAATCGATTGAATTTAATAAAAATTGTCTTTAATCCCAAGAGGATGTTAGAGGATGTAAAAAAACGATAAAGTGATAGAAAATGAGTATACATGCATAGGCCCAATCTCACCATAGTCATTAGTGAAACCATTCCTTTACTTAAAAATTATTTTTTGAAACAAAAATATGTAAATTTTAAGACCCTCGTTTAAAAAATTTTTGCTTTTTATTCAAAATTATTATATTAATTTCTTCTATTTATTAAAAGTTTTCAAAAATTTCTTTTGCAATTTTTTTTTATTACAGCTACGAAAGATATAAAAATTCAAATGGAAATTATGAATATGGCGTTGTTGGATATACTTCAGTTTATCAATATTATGCTTACCCGGAACATATTCGACCACGTATTAGTCAAATGTTAGTTTTACCATGTTTTCAACGTTTGGGTATTGGCACAAAATTCATTGAAACCGTTTATAAATGTTATTCAAAAGACTTAACGGTAATTGACATAACAGTAGAAGATCCTTCTGAAGATTTTCAAAGATTGCGAAATTTTGTTGACTCAAGAGTTTGTAAAGAATTACCAGCCTTTTCGGTAAATTTAATTCACAAGGGTTTCACCAAAGACATGATTAAAGAAGCGAAGGATTCATACAAGGTAAGAAGAATAAATTAAATCCAGATTTTTCACTTCTTAACAATAATTGTAGGTCAAAAATTTTCATTCTACATTTTTCAATCTACCAAAATTTTAATTCATTCATAAATTTTGTACCACAATAAAAGCAAAATAATATTTTATAAATTTTTTTGTATATTTTAGATTAATGCTTTTCAGTGTAGGAAAGTGTACGAAATTATTCGTTTATTTCACACAAATAGGCACAATCCAACTGATTATAAGTCTTATCGATTAGACGTTAAAAAGCGGCTAAACTTGCATTATTACAAACAGCTAAGAGATTTAAAGAAAGTTGAGAAAGCTGGAGTCGACACACAATGGTTGGAAGCAACTATTCCAAAAAAGGAAGAACGGTTAGAGCAATTAAATGCTGAATATAATGAATTAGAAGAAGAATATTCAAAAATTGTTGAAAAATTAAAAAATTGTTAATACAATTTGTTTTTAATAATTTAGAAACGAAAATGCTTACTTGTTTGTCAGCAGGCGCTTTCTTATAAATTTTTCTATAATTATTTAAAACTTCTGAGTTTAAGCGTTTAAGCTAATTATTATTTTCTAATAGAATTTTAAAAGACTTATAATGTGCTATATTGAATTGAATGATAGTACTTTACAAAACTTCAAAATATAAATTTTTTTTTATGGGAAGCGAAAACACTTTTTATAGATAGTGAAAATAATTTACAAATATGGTTCAAACCAGAATCATATATAAAATGAGAAAGATGTAAAAATTCAAGTTTGTATTATCTATATGTATATTTATATTATGTTATGAATGTTTCATTTAAAATACATTTGATTAATAGTCAGATGAAATTAAAATCATGAAAATACTTAAATAGCTACTGTAAGGAGTATTTTTCTTATTTTATTAACTAAGAGCTCTATTTGTGCTCTTGGATAAAAATCAAACTTTTGCTTTTACGTAAATAAACATTTTTTGTTTTGTTTTAAGAAGATTTAAATTCTAAATTTGTATAATTATATTTTTTATTAATGACGATTTCAATTTTGTATTTAATAAATTTTGGTTAATAATGAACACCTTGGTTAAAAAAAGCTTTAAAATACTTTTCAATTCAAGAATTCACTGTTTATCTCCCATAAAAAATAAATTCATAACATTTGTAAGTTTAAAAATACGGATAAAAAAATAAATCTGCTTAATTATATGAATATGATTATATCATATAACTTTATTTTTAATTATTAAAAAAACGATCTTTATTTTTACTCTTTCAAATCACTAGCTTATAATGCTGAAATTTATTTTCTTTGTATTTTTTGTTAGCTTTTATTTATTATTTATTTTAATAAAACTTCTGAAAAAACGAATAACTTTTTGTAAAATTTTAATTAACTTTATTATTTTGTATGTTACCAATAAATATTGTGCATGTAATAAAGGATTTCTAAACATTTTTTGAATTCTTTTGTTTTACTAGATAAAAACTATTTCTATTTTAATATTAAATCAAACAAATCAGAAATGTATCCTAAAATTGTACGGTATTATTAGAATTTTAATTAAAACAACTATTTTTGCTTCTAATAATGACAAATAATTAAACAAATCCCATTTGCCTAATTTGCATATTTCGTTATGAATGAGCAACCTTTCTTTTTTCCATTTTTTTTTAACTAAAATGGAGTTACATAACTTTATCTAATTTTTTTTAAAATATAACAGTTTGAGTTTTTACTTTTATTTACGTAAAAAAAAACCAATTCTGATTAAATTAAATTGAATAAGCAAAACTTAATTTGAAAATGGTTATTTTTGATTAAAGCACTAAACATTAAAGTATAAAATGTTTGAAAATGAATTTAATAATGTGAACTGATTTAAACTCAGATTTTCGTCCCTATTTCGGTATGATGGAGGAATTTAAAGACTTTAATTAATTAAATTAACATATTTAGAAGTATTGTTCTGTAATAAGTTTTAAACATAATAACATAAAAAAATAAATATACTTTTAAATACAATTATTATATGTTTTAATTTATGAATTGAAAACAACTTTTAACAGTTCAAAAATTATCTATCCACCTTATTATATGCAAAACGTTAAATGCACGCTGAAAAAAAATTATGAAAGCCAATGAACCTCAATTAATTGCAGAGGAATAAAATGAACTCTAGGCCTAACAAAGTTTTCAATATATTTTGAACCTTTCTAAATGTGACTTAAACTATATCGGAAAAAGGTTTTATTCAAATAAAAATAAATTAGTTTTATTAAATATTTATGCATAATTTCAAAATGAGTTATTACTAGCTCTTTTTTATATAGAGCCATATTCATCCATCCACTTTTCAAATTTATCTATATCGCTTGCAGAAACAGAGGTTTTTGTTTTTTTAATTGCTTCGTGAAAGTCTTCCAATGTTATTGGTAGATCTACATCTTCTCTTCGAATTTGTTTTATTTCCTGTGGTGTTCTACCTGAAATCAGCCTTCGCATTGCCATCATTGCTGCATCTCGGCATACATTACTAATATCAGAACCTGTATATCCCTTTAATTGATCCCCGATAAAATTTGTGTCTAAATCTGATGATAAATTGACTTCTTTTAAACACAGTCTTAGCAATGCTGATCGTGTTTCTTCTAAAAATGGAAACAAATTTAAAAAAATTAAAAAAATTTACTTTCATTAATTAAAATAAAGGTTTACCATTTGGAAGACCAATGTATATCCTTTTTTCAAATCTTCTTCGAAAAGCTTCATCAACATCCCATGGATGATTTGTTGCAGCTAATACCATAATTATTTTATCATCGCGGGCATTATTGTCATTTAAACCATCCATTTGTATTAAAAGTTCAGCTTTGAATCGCCGGCTTAAAAGCATAATTAAAAAAGCATTCATATTATTATATAATATAAATTACACTTATAACATTATTATATTGCAATATAAATTAAGTATATTGTAAAATTAATATTTTTTATTCTTCAGTATACAAACTCACCTAGCTTCGTGCTCTGAATCTGAGCCTCGTGATGCACATAAAGAATCAATTTCGTCAATGAATATAGTGCTAGGTGCATAAAATCTAGCCATTTCAAATAAAAGTCTGACTAGTTTCTCAGATTCTCCACGATATTTTGAAGTTAATGTACTCGATGAAACATTGAAAAACGTTGTTCCACATTCAGTAGCAACTGCTTTTGCCATCATTGTTTTTCCTGTTCCCGGAGGCCCAACCATTAGAACTCCACGCCATGGTCTTCGTATTCCTCTAAAGAAGTCTGGCATTATAACTGGTAAGACAACCGCTTCTTGTAAAATTGCTTTAGCATCATTTAGCCCAGCTACGTCTGTCCATTTTATACCTGGATTTCTTTGAAGCATATCTTTCTCTAGTGTATTCGCCAAATGTGGCTCATATCCGACAGGATTAAATATCTTCATAGTATGTTTTCTGGGTTTTGGTGACATTTTTGGTGTACTTTGTGAGGTTGAGTTTTCTTCAAGCGACGTTGCTTGATCATCTGAATTAGAATTATCTTCACCTGAATTTTTTTTAGCATTGCTACTTTTTTCTTTGATTTTACTTTGATTTAATTTTCTTGCTCGAGCTCTTTCTACTGATCTGCTTTTACGAGCAGTTGAGGACACTTTGGTACTACGAATGCGTTTTGACTCCAACAAACCAACGCTTTGAGAACTGCCGTGATGGCTTAGATTTATCGAAGGTAAGGTTGGTTGTAACTCTGGGTCACGTCTTCTTAATGAGGAGACCCAACGATTGTCAGTTGAATTTGGAATTATGGGATTTGAATTATTGTTATTTAAATTATTCATATTTTGGTTTATTGACGAGCCCATAGGATGGAAGCTTGCTGTTCGTGGCTGAGGAGGAACTTCTAAAATTAATTTAGTATTAAAAAATATAAAATCCATGTTTATTTTATGTTTACCTTGTGTAGGAACACGAGCTTTTTGTATATTAAATCGCAAACTTCCATTGGAGCTTATTGGATTAGTAAAATTAGTAGCTGAAGAATGTGATGGTATACCTGTTACGGTTGTAGCGGCAGTTGTTTTCTTTAAATTTCCTCCGCGCATTGGTCGATGGGTTGTCGTAATTTTTGTGAATGTAAACGGTGGATATTGATGATCTAATATTAAAGAATCCATCATTCTGGCCATTTGGGAAATGCCAGTAGTTGGGGGTGGTGAGCTGACAAATAGATATAATAAAAATCAGTCCTTTTAAATAGTACACTTCTGAACATTCTAAAAGTTCTATATTAAAACGAAGAATATGAGTGGTCATGGAATGCAAGCCAAAGCTATTGATTATGAATCCTATATACAAAATAATTGACAACATAATATTATAACGTATTTACAACATAGATTACGAAGTGAATGAAAAGGCAGAAGTTTTTTTTTACCGAATTAAATATAAATCGCACTAATTATTAATTCTACGAACTGGATGGTAAGCAATCTTGTTATTCAAATATTTTTTTTGTTAATTAATTATATTATTAACCAGAAAAATTAATTAAATTAATTAATTAATTTTAGTTTTGGTTCTGAGTAATAATTTGATATTTCCCTAGACCTTTCAAAAGACGGTATTGTTAAATCATAAGGCATCACAAGCAAAAAGATAGAACTAAAAAAACAGCGTTCTGTCTTCAACTTAACAATTGACCATTTATATGTTACCTGTTATATGCAACTGGACTATTTATGTAATTTGTAACAATGTATTGAAAATACTCAACGAATCATTACTTAAACATTAATCGTAGATTTGAATTTAAAGTATGGAAATATTTGTACTAAAATTATTTATTAGAATTTGAATTAAAAATTGAAACAAAAAAATGTATTTAATTTCTTAATGTAGCGTGTACATTTTTAAAAACATAAGTATTATATTTACTGAAAATGAAATTATGTTTATTTTATAAGCATATATATTTGTCAACATACCTTTAAAGTTTAAGGGTAATGTCCTTTTGCAGGACATTGTTATTAATAAAATAAAATTAATAAGAAATCAATAATAATGTAATTAATATTTTTTCCTGAACAAAATTTGGATAAATACATATTATGCTTGTATGTTTGTATTAGGTAATGTGAATATTATATTTAGTTATGGATTTTACACGATAGCATGTTTGACTAATCTGTTGTGAAACTTTAGATCTCGACTTTTTTCCCGAACAAAATTTGGAAAATACATTTTGAGCATGTTTGACTAATCACTGATAAAACTTTAGATCTATTTAATTTCGTTAAACTTTGTCGGGTATAAATGTATTTAGATGTGTTGTAATGAAATTTGTGCCTTTGTTTATTGACGATATTGACACTCTTGAAAAAAGCAGGATAAACTTAGTCGCCCAATGCGTCCCATAACATGGTCATAGATTTTCATTTTTGTTTTTTGATTGATTTTCATAATTATATTGAAGTAAAAAGAAAAGTTCATTGACCTATTCTTTTCCTATTAATTTTCAAAGAATTACAAATTTTTTTACTTCAATTAATATTTAAAGTTATATATATAAATACCTACAATTACAAATATGTGCAGTACAAAATGTACATATTGTATGTTCTTATTTATGTACAATAGCATAAAAATAACGAAACATTTTAAAAAAAATATGTATATAATTTTATTTTATTTGAGTTCTTTCACCTTCGTGAATGAAATAAAATACAAAATATCAATATATAGGTAGGTATGGGTAGAATATTATAAATCAAGTTTTTTGGTGTTTAAACTTGAGTAGGGAGAAGCCCTACTAAATCATATATAACGTATTTATATAAGTTTATTTTCCTCAATGAGAAAGTAAGTATATATATAGTAAGTATTTTTGTTCAGAACTAGTAATAATTTAGAAAATTTTATTTTCTCCAACAGTTTTTCCGGTGATTTTATTACAAAACAAGAGCAAATATATAATAATCAATGCAGTACAACTAAGATTAATTTACCAGTTCTACAACTAAAACCAAATTATATAAAAAACGTATCGTAACCTTTAACGACTTAGCGTGTATTTTTGTAGTGAACCTATTTTAATGAAATTATTTGGGTTATTATTCTTTTTATGCAAATGTAAATGTACGATTATTAACTTGAAATAAAAAAATGGCATTAAATTAAAACATTGATTAATGGCAGATTAAAAAAATTCAGCCATGAAATCGGGTCTCCAAAGTAACTAAAATATTTTTTATATTTCAAAAGTATTTTCACATTCAGGATAGTTATTTTCTTCTTTGAATTATGTATACCTATGTACAAGAAAAAACTTAATTTTATATTATATTAAATGTACATTAAAATATATTATATGTATAGAACAAACTTAATTAATAGCCACTGATTAATATTCATTTTCTACACTATTAACTTAATATTTAAAATTATGTGTAACTAAATTTCAAAGTGATGTCGCTTTTTACTATCTAAATCTTTGATATTAATTTAAATTTAAAATGAAGAGCAATTGATGAAGTTCAATGTCATAAGAGCCCTTTCTCCGAAAATAAGGTTTTAGTTTTGCCTTGATTGTATAGTCTATCTATACAGTCCTTGAAAAATTTGTGAATATTTGTTGAGATGAAATAAAGGAAAACAGATAATAAAACAATCAAACGCAGAAATAAAGCTAAAACATCATCTGCAGGGCGTGGAATATTGAGTTTCTTAATTTTCTAAACAATTTTTCAATAATTTCATTTTTAATTACAATTTTTTTTTTTTAATTTTCTACTTAATTGCAATTTCTGCAATTCTGAAATGTAGTTTTCTGAAATAGTGCTTTTTCATACAATCCGTCGCATCTTTTATTGCCAAAATTTTCGTACAAAAAAACTGGAAAAAGAAAACAGAAAATATTTTTATTTTTGGTTCCAGGGCTTATAACTTATAACATAACTAACATTTAAGTCAATTCAATAATTTATTCCAGTTTTAGAATACATTATTAGGAACAGTTTGGTATTATCAATTGAAGTTGTTCTGTAATTTAAACCCTATATTCGTAAATGTACGAGTATATATCTTAAATACTAGTAATAATAATAAACTAAGCTAGGAAGATTCCAATAATATATCTACTTAAATGTAAAGGCATGTAATAAGTACGCATAATGGTACGTATTATGTATGGTATTTATTTTACACAATGAACTAGATATTTAAATTTAAAAGTATATAGTTAGCTTTAATGTATACGACTCTGAGTTTTTAATTTAGGTGTACCTAATTTATTTTAGATTCAATCTTACAATTTATATCGTTTTCAATCTAGCAGGAAATTTTATTCGTTGTTCACGTTTATTTGTTTTAAAATTGAGGTCAATTTTTATATATTTATGTATTTCAAGAAATTAATAAATTTTCAGTAAATGAATTAAGAAAAAAAAATGAATGTTAGGTTGAGGAAGTGTAGAATTTAATTTTAATGAAATTACTTCTAAATGTAATCTGTTATACTGTACACACAAATTCCACAACTCGCTCTTTAAATAAAGTATAATAGGGCGTACAAATTAATTTTAAGAAATCTAACCAAAAATCCAAAATAAATACATTTAAAATTTAAAATATCATATTTGCATTATAAAACAAATTTTATTCTTCCTGGAGTTTATATTATTTTCTTGTATTTTTTTGGTCGAATGAACAATTTCATTCAAAGTTTTCATCAAAATATTATTGACACAGTTTTCAGCTTTTAACTACATGTAACTTTTTATATACTATATAAAAAATAAAATATAAATTTAAAATTCTTTCTTGAACCTTGACTTTTCGGTTTTAGGTTATAATAAAAACAAAATGTTTTCATAAATATTTTTAATAAAAACAAAACAGAAGTAAACACAATGTTATTTTATTAAAATTATCTTATTTGTCTGTAGTTATATTTTTGTTATTTTGAAAAATACAATTCTTTCTGATGCCGCTCTAACGTAGTTGAAAAAATTATTTCTTTACTTTGAAATTTTTACTCTACAATATCTAATAGGCTCTAATAAAGCCATTAAATTTTCTTAAATTTATTTATTTTAAACATTTGATTATGGATTACTCTTGCACATACATTATGTACATATAAATATATATATAGTTTATATAATGCTAATGTATACTACTATGATTTATTGTCCAATTTATATATTACATTATATTGTTAATATTGCGACAAAAATTGATTAAATTAACATTTGATTAAAATATATACACAAAGATATTGGTAGACATTTAAAATAAATCAAATTACTTTCATTTTTTATTCATAATGGGCGCCGTTTTTAATAAAAATAATAATAAGAAAGTGGAAAGAAAGTATATTAAAATAAATAGTTCTTTAATTTTTTATTTTATTCTTCCATAACTTTTCATTACTTTATGTAATCAATTCATTTTTTAATTTTATACGTATTCAATTAAATAATCAGTTCTATGTTAAAACATGCTAACAAAATTTTTTAGATATCAAATATCAAATATTTAGAAATAAACTTTTGTACTCATTTCATTTATATAAATATAAAAATAATTGGAAACATTTATTTATTTAAAGATTTTTTGTAAACTTATAGTAGTATTATGGGATATTATCTAAATTGGCTCTAATTCATAATTTAGTAGTAATTGCTGATTAACGTATGGTATCTTACTAACCAGCAGGTGAATTGATGAAATTTAGAGTTTAGTTTAAAGTTTATTTTTTCCAGTTTACATTTTGCAATATCATATTTGTATTTGCATTTTTAATAATTTTAAAACCATAATCTTTATTCAAAAAATTTAAATGTATGCATTTAGTTCAATTCTTTAATAAAAAAAGAGTTTAGGCATTTTTTGTTATTAATAAAAACATTGAACTATTTTTACAATGACCACCTCACCTTATTCGAAAAAAAAAATTCATTTACATAGGTTCATTCTATATTTATATGTACAATTTTTTAAATTGCAAACTAATCAAAAAATACTATGTTGAAAATCTGTTAAAATTTTCAAATCCCTCTCAAAAACATAAAGTACCTAAAACATTTCCCGTTGGGCCGGTGATATTTGGAATATTTGTTACTAATTATTTTAAAGATTAATATTATGGGATCTGATTTTAATATATTTTGATTAGAAATGGTTTTGGGAACTAGCTTAAAAATTGTAACCGACATTCTTAATTAATTAATTCAATTGGAACATTGGAAAATAAATAAATTAAGGATGTATAAAAATAGATCCATCTATTTTCCCTCTTGAAGAGTGTTAGTTGTAATATCAGAAAATTTAGGAATTTCTTTGATTGGATCGTTAAAACAGCTAATAGCTCCTTCCCATTAGAGGGAAAATAGATGGATGGATTCATAATTTATACATTCTTAATTTATTTATTTGGGCCTGTATTCTGAATAAGCATTGCTTTTTTTATATATAGTAGAGAAGTGAGTACGCAATGTATTTTTTATATGCAAAATGTGCCGGTAGTTCAAAACTTCCCGATTTAATTCTTAAAGCCAGGCCAACCCTAATTCTTCTTCTTTCCATTTTTCTATTAATTATGTTTTAAAATTTAATATGTAAATTGAAAGTGAGAATAAAAATAAAAAATTCAATACGTTCAATTTTCATATATATCTTTTTACACCTATTACAAAATCATTCTTTTTTTAAATCAAGAATAATTTAATTCCATTATATTATAGAAACTTACTTAACTTATTTGCATTAATCAATATTTTTTATATTATGAATAGTAATAATAATGAATAATTAACATTTTGATTTCAATTCAAAGAAATTTTAAGTTAAATCTGAATTAAATAGTTATGTTGGTAAATATGTTATTTCAATAAGTCATGTACGTGATTGGGTTGACTTCGAAATTATATTATATCAAAAAAGAATTTTGTTTGCGCCAGAACCAGTGAATTTTTTCCACATAACGAATTTATAGTATTAAATTTATGTATGATGATTTTTGTCAATGTAGACAACCTGAACCTGCTATATATGAATTGATTTAACAGTCTAGTCCTAGTGGCATTTTAATATGGACTTGACTTGTATTTTTCTTTGAATTGTTTTTTTTTTGGAACTGAAACTTCTCATATTATTTGGCAAAAATCAAAATTGAAATTAAAAAAAATTTACCATTGATGTAAATCCCATAATGAATGATATGGCGTGTGTCGAAATGATGAAATCGGAACAGATACTTCATATTGAACAACGTTGGCATCATCATGTACTGTTGGATTAGAGTTTGAAACACTATGACTTCTGTGATATAAATTATTATTATTTGTACTATTGTTTGAAATTCCATTGCTCTGAGGTACAAAATTGGTATTATTGATATTACTATACCAAACTGGTGGATTTGGATTATACATAATAATTGTTTTGATTTTTTATTTACAGTTTATTTTTAGAGACATTGATATTTTATTTTTATGTAAAAAAAATAATTATTCTTCCAATAATATTTTTATTGTGTTTTATTTGAGCAAATTGTTTAGTCAGAATTTTTTCCCTTGTAATTGATTATTATCTTTCTACTATTTTCAGCTAAGTAAAAATAAAAGAATTAAAGTGGATCATGGATTAGTTATTATACCTATCATTTTACCTATGTATTTCTGTATATCTCGAAAAATTTAATTTCAGGAAATTTATGGAGATAAATGAAAACTTCACTACTCAAATTTCGTTAATTATTTTCAAATAAGTTTATAATTTGTATAATAATGTACGTGTACGGTATACATTATGTATTTAAAATAACAAAAATCATTGGAATTTTTCTGACGTGAAATAGAAACAAATGGATAAAATAAAATAATACCAGTGGTATTATAATAAATTTGAACTTGAATAATTGTATTCATTAAATATTTTATGACAAAAAAAAAAATTAAAGTTAAAGCTAAATTAATGTTTTATTTCTCTTGTAGTCAAATATTCATTTTTTTGATACTATAATTAGTGAGTATAATATAGTTAGGTATGTTATAATGTTTAATATATGATTTCATTCATTTAGAATTTAAGATAGATGAGGGAAAAAAAATTTTAATTTTTAAAACACATAAGTTTTATTTAGTTTAGTTTATATCAAATACTAATAAATAAAACAAGTACCATAATAAAAGTAGATACATATCATATATTACACTAGAGGTCGTCAAATTTTCAAAATTTATCTGAGCCTAATTTTTTTTGAATAAGTAATCCAATTTAATTAACAAACGTCTATAAACATAAAATCTCTGAAAAAATGTATATTAAACTAAGATCTTCATAATCCTTCGAATCTGAATCGTTACCGTAAATATACACACAACAACCATGACACATAAAACTTCCCTTTTCTAAAAGTTTATATTATATTAATGTTAAATTTTTTGGGCTAAAATTCGAGTTTTTAAACTAAATAAAATTTACAATTTAGTTATTTTTCATTTTAAAGAAAAATAAATATCCTTGATTTTTAATTAAATTTTTAAACATCAAACCGGAAACGGAAATTATGTACTTATATTGTTTTTTTTTATATAAATAACTGTAAAAAAAAATATTAAAAAAAATTATTGAAATTATTAAAATTTTATGTGTCCATTTTGGACAAAAGTCAATCACAAACTGACCACAAGAAATAATTTTTTTAAGGAATTTATTTTAATCGTGTTCGTTTCGTGTACACATTTTTTATTTCGATTTCAATATATTAAGAAACATTTTTTAAGGAGATGATGAGGGTTGGGAAAATATTACATTATGATGTTTTTTGACTTCATATTTACTTTTTATGTATTTCTTTTTTGTTTTTGAAGAAAAAAAAAACACATTTTCAGACTGGTCAGAAGATTTTTTTTGCTTTATTTTCAAATAGAGCAACAAGCTTTATATATATAGGCTTGTTCTAATATACAATTAAAATGGGGGATGGAAATAAGGCCGCGACGTTTTTTTGTTGCGGTCTTATTTCATTTTGAAAAATGAAATAAGGCCGCGAAGATTTTTTCGCGGCCTTATTTCGTTTTTCAAAATGAAATAAGGCCGCGAAAAAATCCTCGCGGTCTTATTTCATTTTGAAAAATGAAATAAGACCGCAAATCCCACTGACCAACCGCCCGCCCGCCGCCCTGCTGCCCCCTGCCCTGTGTGCTCACCTCACAAGATTACGCGGCCTTATTTCGTTTTTCAAAATGAAATAAAGCCGCGAAAAAATCCTCGCGGCCTTATTTCATTTTTCAAAATGAAATTAGCCCTCCGATTAATTTTTTTTTTTGTCGCGGTCTTATTTCATTTTTCAAAACGAAATAAGGCCGCGAGGAATTTTATGCGGTCTTATTTCATTTTTCAAAATGAAATAAGACCGCGAGGATTTTTTCGCGGCCTTATTTCATTTTTCAAAATAAAATACGACCGCAACAAAAAACCTATCGCGGCCTTATTTCCCGCGGCCTTATTTCACTGCGCCAATTAAAATAATTGCTTCCCGAACTATATAGATTTTAGTAGATTAAATTATGTGAAATAATTAGTCGATTTCAAAATATAACCCTACCTATTGTATTGAAATCTATAAATTAAATTTTATTCAGATCGCGTTCTGAACTTATTTATTATGTTATGTTGAACTTACGTAAATTGTGTAAATGAAATTATTAAATTTTTCGATTAGTTTTGATAAGTGTGTTATCCTTTGAGGATTAACTTTTTCTTGAATTCATTTAAATATTAAGCGAAATTCAATTACAGTGAATGAATAACTTACTCGTAAATGTTTGATATTAATAAATGAAAACTTATTTAGTTAGAATCTCTTAAAAATGGACGAATTTTTATAATATTTCAAATTTGGTTCATAAAATTGTGAAGAAAATAATGTTAATTGTGTTTACTTGAATTTGACTAAACTCCTAAATTGGGTCTTGTCTGCTGATCTTCATTTCCTTTCATAGGACATTGATTGTTGATTTCTATTTATAATTTCTTTAAGAGTTTGAATTAATGTTGATTGTTATTTACATGTTCGAAAATGTGTTTAAAGAAATATAATAATAACTCATCATTCTAACTTTTTATTCTTGAAACCTATAATGTTAAACAATCGTTTTTTTATTAAAAGAATGGACATTTTACTTAAAAATTATTAAATATTGAAAATATCTAATATTATAAATTTTTTATGAGGGCTAGAAAATGAATCAATAAATATCTGAAATTTGTCATAACACAATGTATATTTTATAATTACAATGGAAACATTCCCTGCCCTTAAGAAAATATTTAAAAAAAAATTTTTTAGTAAAAAAAAATATTTATGTTTTGGGTAGCCCTTGCTTTCATACTTTAGTTATAAGGGGTTTTCTTTCAAAAGTAATTTTCTGTTTAAAAATATTTCGGAAACACGCAATTATACTATACAATATACATATATGTAATAAAGATTATATAGGTATAAATAAATAGAAATACATAAAAGTGTTATTACAATGTCCATTTACTAACAATTTAATATACATTACGTACTATATTTTGTGGTCATTAATATGAAACTAATTTGAATAATGTGGTGGTAATGTTTGCGAAAAAAAATTAAGGGTGATTTCGGTTTTTTTTTTTTTTTTATTTTTTTTTGTTTTAATATGTTAATTTTGTATAAATTTGACAGTTAAAAAATAATTGTTTAGTAAAAATGAATCTAAAAAATATTCATGTTTTAATTTAATACTAAATATTTTCAAAATATATGTATTTTCACTTTTCAGACATGTGGTGTGAACAATAGTATATACAGTATAGTATAATATTAGTATATACATTTAACATTATATTGATTATTTTTATCTTAAGTTGAAATTTAAGTCATTAATGGCTGGTACCTAATTTTTTTTATTAAGAAATTTCAATATTTATTATATATAATAATAGTAATACACACATATAACACACATTTAAAATATATTTTCTTCAGGAATCAGGAATATGTATTTAAAAGATTGTGGCTATTAGAACTTTTACTTATAATTCTATCACTCCAACTAAAACATCTTTTGTGATATGCCTGCAGTTTTTAAAACAGTATTTCATAGAGCATACCAGACAGTCATAATTTAAAAATTACGAAATTCTTTTAAAATTTTTAAAGAAATAAATATTAAAACGAAAATAAAATTTTAATTTTATTCATTTCCATTAAAGAGCTCGAACTTGATTTAAAATAATTTAGAACAATAATTTTGGTTTAGTTTAAATTAATAAAACACATTAACACATTAAATAAGTGTAATAAGAAATAGATAGATAAATAGATAAACACTTTATTTACAAAGACCCCATTTCCATTTGAAAGTACAAGATACAGAAGCGTATACGTACATAAATTCAATTAATTCTATTTCTCTGCTGTACTATGAGAAATGTGTGTTCATGCACATTTCCAAAAAATTAACTTAAATTTCTCAAATTTTATTGATCAAGCATTTTGAAATTATGTTGTAAAGAAGATATCAAAAAAATAAATATTTTAATTAAATAATTATTTTCCAATTAATATACATAAGTTTCGTGCATATATACATAAGCATTCGTTCGTAAGGGACTTCAGTTGTAAATCAGGTTAGAATTGCTAAAAATTTTTCGGAGTACTGGGTCCAAAAATGTAAAATTCAGATTATTAAAAAACAATAAAAATACCGAAATCTTAGAATAATAATTGATAATAAATACAATTTTGAAAGTATAAGAAATTGCTGAAAATTGCTGGAGTAAAACAAAAAAAAATGCCTGATAATCTGTCTGAATTCAAAAATCATTTTCGTTGAGTTTGTGACATGACCAAAAATGAAAATAAAAATAAATTTTTATTATATATTCTTAATGTTAATTTCTGTTTAGTCTTTGGATTATATTTTATTTTTGTAAATACCGTATATATAAATAAAAATAAAAAAATACACAGAACAACATAAATATAAATACACATAATAATTATTTTGTTTTCATATATTTGTAATAACAATATTATCCTCATTTAAAGTTTTTTATATGAATACAAGGAATATAATAATTAAAAAAGTGATTATTATTAGAAATCCTTTATTGTGAAAAAAATATATATATATATTCACATGGAAAAAGAAATCAGAGAAAATAAATGGTCAAAGTCTTTGTTGTAAAACGATTTAATTAAATATTAAATACAGGATAACCAGACATAACATCCTCCTCGGTCATAAATCCTCACCATTTCAGCCACAATATCCCCAGGATCTTAGGACCGATTTAAACGGTTATAATATCTCGAGAAAACCGGCCATAAAACTCGGGGGATTTTATGACGAAAATGTGTTTAAAGAATTTTTGGCAATCGAATTAATATAATATATTAATATATATAGCTAGATTTTTTGTAATAGTTTTATTTATTTATTTTATAAATAATTTTAACACTTTTTTTAATTTGAATTTAAATTCTAAAAAAAAAACATAATTGAACTGAAATAGATTGTATTCTAATGTTATTGTAAATTATATTTTGTCCTATAAATATCCTTGAAAAGGATGCAACATTTAATTCTTGATAATAAGAAAAATACATTATAATGAAAAAAAAAATCGATTGACTGAATTTTTTTTTTTTGAAGACGACACTTGAAATCATTGAGTATCAGATATTTAAGTTATTAGAAATAAATTATAAAAAAAAATTAAAACGTATTAGGTACAGAAGCAGTCTCAAACCTACCTCTGAACCACCGGAAGAAATGCTGTTGTTGAATCTAGTGTCCTTATGGTTGTATTACCTCGAATAATAAATTTTTCTCGTGTTATCCTTCGAAATGTCTCCTCGCCTCGCATTTTTTTTGAACAAATTTTAACCACTAAATATTAATAAAAAATATATTATATATGTACTTGTATGTATCTATTATGTAAATTTTAATAAGTTTATTGATGAAAATATTTTTGATTTTATAATTAATATTAAATTTTTATAATTTTAGTTTTTAGTAAATTTTCTTATCAGTCTTAATATGTACAATTTTTTTCTTCTATATAACGACAAAAGAAGGGTACAAAATTTTTTTTAAATCCTATTTTGACAGAAATGAGGCAGGCGTATTTAAAATAACTATTATATATATATAGATAGATAGATGTTAATGTTATATAGATGTTAATCTGAAGGATGTGAAAAGAAGAGAATTCTTTGTTTATATGCCTGTACCGAAAATTTATATACCTATATATATTTTTTTTCACAATGGTTGGTAACATTTATTTTAATTTTTTTATATTTTTATACAAGAATGAATAATATTATTTATTATTAAAATTTTTAAATATATTTTGGAATAATATGTATTTTAGTTTTATTAGAGCTAAATAAGAAAATTTGGTCCAAAATCAAAGCAAATCATTGATAAGAAGATAATGACAGTTGCATTTTTGACAATTAATCATTTTCATAAAATAAAGAAAATTAAAATTTTTCCCAACATTATAAGGATATTACTTTGCTATTATTAAATATGTATGATGTTTTTAAGTAATTAATGAAAATTACTTGTGATGACAGCATGATGAGTACCACTCAAAATACTTTAAATCCTTTAAATCATGTATAAAATTCTTGAGACTTGTTATCCCTTATATGTATTATAAATTATAACTAATCCCTTTTTTTAGGAAATTTGAATTGAAAATATAAAGAAATATAAAGAAAAAACTCATTGAACGTTATTTCAATTCAACTTTATAAATGTTTCATGCAGAAGACTTTCGTTTTTTTGTCCCGTTTGTTATATATTTTTTATTTTAAAGGTTTTAAAAACATCTTTTCTTACTTTTAAATCTTAAATCTAGTTTTGTGGACGTTTAACCAAACTGGATATTTTCTTATTAAAAATCACTAATGCTACCGATTGTATATGTATGCAAGGAACAACTAAATTCAAAAATTTTAAATTTGCATTGTTTTAAAAATTCAAAATAAAAAAAAAATGGACATGGCTATTTTATACGATTAACTATATAAAAAAAAAAAAAAAAAATAAATGGTGGACAGGAAATTTTTACTAAAATACCGTGATAACAAAAAGAAAATCATAATACTTTGCCGCAACTATGTTTTTATTTATTTTTCTATATAATCATAAAGGAAGTATAAATAGAGGAACTAGTCCCATACAAAAAATTCGAATAAAAAAAGTTAAACAAAATTAGATCAGACCCCCAAGCTTTTATTTTTGTTTAGAATATATCGCTATAACGAGAGAGCTTTATAGCTTTTAAAATATTTTTTATATAAAGCTTTTAAAAATAAACAAAATATTTCCTTTATTATAATTGTATTTTAATGTTTACTAGTATTTGTTCTCTATGAAAAAAAAAATTGGGTTAGATAAATGTAAATAAAAAAATTATATTTGAAAGCATTAATAAATTCATTTTATTTCATGTTTATTTACATATCGTCGGTCACGTGCAAAAAGCACGAAACTGTAAGTTTGGCCGTTTTGACCTAATATTGTACAAAAATCATAAAAAAACTAAAATTTGAATATGTTCAAAGTCGAAAGTTCTCATAAATTATTCGCAATGACTATTTATATTTTCCCGAAAGTACCAAAACGTGCTACAAAAAAAGAAAAAAAAAAATTCAAAACCAATTTTCTCAAAACTATGTTTTTGCAGTTTCGTGATTTTTGCATGAGACCGACGATGCTCACATTATTTTATATTATTGGAATAATGATTTTTTTTGTTCTTTTATTTTGATTTGTACTTTCACAAAAGTGTTAATAACAAACTCCAAAAATTTAAATTTATGTTCATAACTTTCGTCTGTTTCGGTGAACCAGAAATCATATTTTTTTGATAATTTTGTTACGTCCAAACAGCAATGTAATTGTATACTGTTTGTTAAATTTTTTTTTTATAAACATTTTGAGCAAAATAGTTATCAAAAAATTTTATATGAAATCTGTTAATTTCAAACAGATCATCTTTTGGTGCTAATATAAAAATTTTTCTGATTTCAATACAAGGATATCATTAGTTTTTTTTAAAGTTTTTTTTATGATTGAGGTCGATAGAAGATAACTTGTTTAGCCGACTACTTTTTATGGAGCTCTAACTTCATGAATTAGTAAAATATTTACGTGAAGGTTGCACATTAAAAAAAGTGCGACTACCTACTCATTAATATATAAAATAAATTAATAAATACTTTACTTTATATTATTCAAATTATTTATACTTATTTTAATTCCGTATCCAGATTGATAAATTTTCAATAATAATAAAATATTCCGGTATAATTTTCTTAATGTTCTTAATGTAAAATTTAAATAATTAAAACAAAGTTCATGCAAAATATTTTAATATACATGTACCATTAAATGCAAAACACTGTTATTTTAAAGAACGAACTAATTAAACGTAAATTCACGAAAAAAATAAAACAATGTCTCCCACTATCGTTTAAGAATATTTTATCCAAAGGATATATGTAAAATATTATGACATATTATCTCTTTTTTAATGTAAAAATTAAATTGTAGTAGATATATTTATTGATTTGAAATAACTTATGATACGAATTTCATAAATTTCAATGAAGACGAAGATGCTAGTTTTTGAAAAAAAAAAAATCATAGATGCAATAAATTGATATTAGCACATCACAACAATACATATTTAGACACATATTTTTTCATTTATTCATTATAGTTATGATTTTTCGTACAACTACATTCGAATTTTTATAAGTTGTGTAATTTTAAAACTAAACATCCTCAAAATTGAAATAAATTATTGAGTATTAGAGAGAATAGAAAAGCTTTTTTGTATACATATGTTTTGGGGGTCTGAAAAAATAGGAAAAAAAATAAAAACGATATTTTAAAAAGTTGTTTGACATAGTTACTCTATATTATACTTCCTTTATGATATAATGTAAGGCATCATTCACAAATTTCAGAACTTGGTTGTGATGATGATTTTTGACATTTCTTTTTCTTACAAATTTTAGTTTTGGAATGAAAATAGAACAGGTCAGACGTTCAGGATCTAATCCGTTTTTTTTTTTTAATAAAAAGTCAATTTAAGGCTGATTGTTTAGGCTTTGTACTTAATAGTAAAGATTGACTTTTTGAAATAATCAAGTTTTTCCATGAAATTGTAAATGTACCAATACCTACACATATAGAAAATTTTAATTTTTTAATTTTTAATGAAATTTTTAGTAACAAAAACTCAAAATATGTATTTGAAAAATTGTAAGAAGCAATAATAATAATAATAATACAACAAAAGTATGTTCTAAAAGTTTGTTGATTAAAAATATCAGTTAAGTTTAACCATGTTTAACTTAATTTATTGAGGATGAGTGGTTTATTACATTAAATTAAGAATTCTTGATAATATTTACTGCAAAAAATTAATCTAACATCAATATGTATAATTGCATGTATATGCTTATAATAAAGAGAAATGCTATTGTCTGTCTTGCTGTGAAAATTCACCAACGTTTGTACTCTAGATTTTATTTTATCGATAAGTGAACAATTTGTGCATTAACTGACCCTTTCATTTTTCTTTTTTATGTAAAATAAAATTTACATAAATTTTCAAACAACATTTTTTTTTCTTCATTATGTGTTTCATTATTTGTAAGGAAAACCTTGCCTGTATTTATTGCTGAAACTAAAGTAAATAAATAAAAAAAACTATTCAAATTAATATAAATAAATACACTGCTTGTCGATGATTGGGGTTAAAATTCTGTAAATTTCCGAATTGTTGGGGAATTTATTTCATGTATTTGTTAACAACTTCACGTGAGAAAAGTAAATCACTTTTAATTTAATTTGAAAAATTTTATTTTCGTTCGAAAGCAGGTAATAATTTCTAAATTTCTAGTACGACCGCGGTAACCAATTATTTTTCTCGAAAATTATTTTTTATCGCGTTTTTCCCATTTCCATTAAAAATGAAAAAAAACAGAAAGTATATATTTTCATTTTGTGTCTGTCCGTCCGTTGTCTGCATGTCCGTCCCACACTAAAATGCTGGGAACTGATTTTATTAAAATTGGGAATAGGACTCAATGTCGATTGAAGGGAACTAAAAAAAATTTTAAGCCTCAGAAACAAAGTGCGGAATAAAATAAGATTTCGATGTAAATTTAGATAGGGATAGTATTTTAAGTACATATTTTAAATCGAAAACGGGCCACATAACTACTTCTTTCTTATTCATATTTTAATTCATATTGTAAATATATGTTATTAAAATATGTTGTATTACTTTGTTATATTTATTGCTGTTGTATCGAAATTAAATTTTTTGTTTGATAGTGGTGACAGACAAGGAAGAATTTCAAAAAAGATATAGATATAGATACGATTAACATACACTAGTATTTTTGTTGCAATTTCAGAATGCAATGTGAACTTTCAATGAATGAATTCAAAACATTTAGCGTTAAAGTCCTCTTTAGTAACGAAAAAAACGATCGCATAATTGATATCATACCGTATATTTTGGTAACTCAAAATCCTTCATTAATAGTTTTTTATAAAATTTTCGGCATAAAAATAGTTTTATTACAATAAATTTTTTAGTTACATAATATATTTTTGTTGCTACCGTATAATAATGCCACCTTTTAGTGCTATTAAAATATCTACAATCAATTAATAATTTTAAAAATCTTATGAATGTATGTATGTTTATGTATATAATTGTCTAGTAAATTATTTTTAAATATTCGACTTTTTAGACTAAAAAATATACTACTAAATAATTTCGAGTTCCATTTCACGAAAAGAATAATAATTTATTAACATTTATACTTATTAATTGAATTAGATATTTAATTAAGTTAAATAATGTTAAATATAAAAAACTTTGTAAAATATAAAAACTTTGATCGATCTAATTTTATTGCATATATTTTTACAAAAATTAATTAACAGTAATGTCATTTTAATGTCACAAAACTTTGCTGAATTTTAAAAATGTTGAAGAGGATAAAATCAAAATTCGCTATTTGCTATTAATATAAAATTGCAAAATCTTTAATCTTTATTTTAATTTACGTTTAAAATTCAACAGCAAACCGCTTAGTATTTCTGAAATTGTTTAAGCTTCGTAATAAACGTATTTTTTCAAAATTAGGTACCAATGTTTGACTGGCCCATAACGAAAGTTGTTTTATTTCTTTATTATTAAAAAAATTAAAAATGGTTGGAAATAATAGTGAAAGAATTCTTAAATTTAAATATAATTTCAATTTAATACTTTGCATTCATAAAACTTGGAATGAAATTAATTACTTTCTTATAATTTCGCGTTAGTTATCAGTTATCACAAAGTTTTCAACTTAAATATTAATGATACTTTTCAATGCTTATTAATTTTGACTTATTGTTTTGTAAATAATTGCAATCACATTTTAATTAAATTAATATTATAAAAATGTTTAAAAATTTTTTTTTATAAGGTAGTTGATGTTACTGTACTAACACCATGAACTAAAATAGTTGGGGGCAATTCAAAAGTTAATTGATTTAATAGTTCTAAATAGTTTAAAGATTTTTCATTCCAATTTTGTTCGCTTAATTCTGGTGGTGGTGGTAAATAAATAAAACTGACCGCAGTCAAATCACTCCTATCACGAATAATCTGATTAATACGTTCCATTTGACCCATCATTTCGTCTTGTTGAGTTGATAAATTTTGATTTTTGATAACCTGATCCCATTCGTCAATTTCTTGAATGTCTGCTTTAATTCTTAGTTCTTTTAAAGCTTTTTCTAATTTAAATCGAGGGTTATTATTTGTGTTATAACTAATAGGACCACTCTTACATAAGAAAACTCGCAACGTTAATCGTTTCCACTTGGGTAGCATATTGATAATACAAGATAGTTGCATCATAAACAATGATACAACATCAAATGGATCGTCATTTCTTGGATTGAAAACATTTATTGGCCAGACATCAATAAATTTGATGTGGTTAGATTTTGTAATAGAATATTTGTCTAACAAATGAAAATATCTGCAGATACAAACATTCTTTTTCATTCTCAAGATATCACAAATGACGGCTACATATTCTTGAGGGCTGAAAAATTTTCCCTCACCGGTTCTTCGAATTGGAAAATTAAGTAGCTCATTTTCATTGTATTTTGTTGTTTTATAAATTGAATTTCCACCGGTAAAAAAATCTCTTGAAGACTCTTCATCATAAAATCCTAATATAATAGTGTTTGGTTTCATTGCACCAATACCAGATAGACGTATTAAATGATGGACACCTTCTCTAATTGTTTTAGCCATTGTCACTTCAGAAAAAGCTTTAACGCGCATATGATCTAAAAATGATAGCCACAATTTGCTTTCTTCAATTGTTGGATCAGTAGAACCAGATTGCTCTGTAATATCCCCTACTTTTACGTGCCCAATAACATAAAGACCTCCTTTTTTTAAATCGTTTACGAAATCAATAAGTGGACAACATGATCGCGGACTCGCGACTAATAATAACATTTGAGGTCTCCAAAATTTGACATGATCTTTTCTAGAATCTAACATGAGTAAATATTTTCTAACTTGATGAAACATAAGAGCTTGAGATATCGAACCCCATTGTGTTCCTTGTGATGCTGGACTAAAAATGTGTAGTGCTATCACCAGTATCAAGCACAATATAATACATGTGGATGCGTAGATTGGATTTATAACAAACATCATAATTAATGTGCCAATAAGACCCAGGAAGCACGTGTGCCATGTGAAATACTTAAATAGTGGTCGGAAATTCGGCGCTCCAGTTAATTCAATTCCCAAACAAGCAAGGTTTGTAGCCAAATACGATAACATGAACAGAACAGAATTTATTTGGGCTATTGTATTTAATGATCCAATTAAAAGAATAACTTCTACTAGAATAAAACTTGTGAGCACAGCAGCAATTGGATTTCCTTTCCATGTGCCTCGAGTTATGAAATCAAGTAAATGTCCAAAAACTCGATCTTTTGCCAGAGCTTCAAGAATGCGGCTGGAACCTGCAAAAAAATGATTATGATTACATGATTTTTAAATAAAAAAAAAAAAATACCGATTAAATTGCTTAAAGCTGTGGAAAATGTTGCAGTTAAGATTCCGAGTGCCGTAAATGGTGGCCATAAGTTTACTGGCATTAGAAATAAGTAATTGTTTTGCATCAAGAAACGAGATGTTGTTGCTGCCATTAATACTGATAAAAAAATGTAACAAACAAATGTAAATCCGACAGCTGATAAAGTACCAATGGGTATAGATCTTGAGGGACTTTTCAATTCTCCTGACATATTAGCTCCAGCCATAATGCCTGTTACTCCGGAGAACAGAACACCAAAAACAATTGCAAAATTAATTTGGCTTCCATTAGAAGTATAATCTTGTGTGTAGTTTGCATACAAATTTTCGTACAGGGTTTTGCCAGATAGTCCTGTATAAGAGCCTTTAACAATATTACTCGCATTTTGAACCAACTCATTCTCTAGTGGGATAGAAACCTAAAATACAAAAGTTAATAAATATTTTATTGGTTTTATGTTGGTTAGCAAACCTCCATTTCTTCTTTTGTCAAGAAGCTTATATAAGTTGAAAATAAGCAGACGCAAACGATTCCCAATATCATGACAGAAGTTTTTGCAAACATACTTGCTCCAATTAAACAAACAATTAACATTGATGTGTTGATCAGGGTGCAATATAAAAATCTCCATTGTTTAGAATCAGGTAAAAACCCTTTTTCATTCGTTAAATATCCACCTGGGCCGAAATTTTCCACAATACCTTCAGCACAACCAGTTACAGCCATTGCTGATCCAACAACATTTGCCATAAAGAATAATGTTCCAATTGAGCCTCCAAATTCAGGGCCCAATGTCCGACTTATCATAAAATAAACTCCTCCACCTTCTACTGCTCCGTTCGTCGAAATAGCGCATACTGATGCAACAGTGAATATTAAAATTAAATATGCGATGACAAACTGAAGTAAAGTTACATAAAGTCCAGCATTTCCAACAATGAAACCAACACGAATAAAAACTAAAGCGCTAAACATCTAAAAATAAATAAATAGTTATTTAGTTGACCTAATAGAATCAGGATAAATAGCAATAAATTAGTAATTAGTTAAAAAACTGAAATAAACAGTAGAGCGCGTTAAATTGTGTATATTTTTTCCAAGCTATATAAAACTAAATAGTTTGTGTATTCGTTTTAATTTTTTGTCTTTCCACATGGCCATAATGGGTAAAATATAATTCAGTATTGTTTAATTTTGTTTTAAACTATTGAGCTTTCTTAGCCCCATGACCACTCTCAATAACGGTCATGGGCTTATAACTAGTCAAATATAATATAATAGAAATTATATTTTATTGAAAACTTACTGAAAGAGCAACTGGGCAAAAAACTCCTGCAAAAGTTCCCAATGTTCGACTTTCTACCACATTTCCAGCCATTCCTCCGAATTCAATGTAGCCATCAGCTGTTTGAGGCGTATTTAATGATCGTCTTCGGGAATTAAAAATCCCACCAAAGCTTCTTAACATATCTTAACAAAAAAAAAGAAAAAAAAAAAAAAAATTAAAAATAATAAGAAATATTATAAAATTGATAAAAATTTAAATTAAAAATAGCAAAATAGGTAAGTATATTTTTTTAAGTAAGTAAACGTTAATTTACAATGGAAATTCTAGGTACTGGGGATCGAGCGTAAATATAAGCAAAATACATTAAAAGCTGGTTTTTAATCATCAATTACGAGTATTAACGTTTTAAAAAACTTAACACCAATTAAGTACTGATTGATACTAATTCAATCATATCAAATCAAAACAACCAATCCAAATAAGAAAAAACAATTTTAATAATCATAGAAATTCTAACTTACTTGTTGCTATTGGTGTTGATTCCGATTCTCTAGGATCTAAATTAGATGGAACTGATTCACTCTCATGATTGATATTTAGTGAATCAGTTCTTTCGGTTGTCATTTCGAACTGAATTTTGAATAAATTTTTTATTTAAATTTTTTTTTTGAAGTTTTAAGTTTTTTTTTTTAATTTCAAGATAAAATAATAACGCCTTTTTATTGTTTATTTATGATTCTCATTCGTGAGATCAATTTTAAATTATCATTTTTGCATTATTAATATTTTTCAAATGTTTTCAGTTCTTCGTATATGCATACATACAAGAATTCATTGAAAATTATCACAACAATGGATATCTAAAAAAAAAAAAAAAACTGAAAAATAAACCTAAATACATAAACAATTGAAAAAGAAAAACTATAATTTAAAATATATGTAAATGTACGTACATACCTACATAATATCTAATTTTGTGATGAATAAGTGTTACAATTGAATTGCTTATTAGAAATAAGCCACAATGTGAACTGATCATTCTAATCAAATTAAAGAGTAGGTAGGTAAGTAGGTATATAAAATGAATATATTTTATTTCTATCAAGTCAAATATAATTTTTTGACTCATTTTGTGATATTTTGTACAAACTCATTTTGATCAGTTATTAGAAAAGAAAAAATTGTATTATGATTCATTGGACGTAAAATGAAAGTATAACCTATATTCTTAATTTTGAAGTTTTATAAGTTGGTAAAAATTTTTTTTTGATCAGATGATCTACGAAAAACAACCTATTATTGTCAAAAATTATAAGTAGGTAAAACTGAACATACCTAAGAGTCACTATTCCATTGAGCAATTTAATTTATACGTTTTTATTATTTACCTAAATTAAAACTTTTACTGGAAAAAAGTTTTTTTTTACAAAAACAAAAACTATTTTTCAGTGAAAAAAAAAAATGATTCATAAAATTTTGATAGATAGCTACAAAAGCAGAACAGAGACCTTGATTTTGTTTCGCAATAACTTTCTTATTTTCTTTAAAATTATTTACCTAGTTTTGGATTAAAATTTATTCTTGTTCTGATTTTCTGTTCTTCTTTAATTTTGATAATGTTTTCGGAAGCGACCGGAATCGAATAGATTTGTAATTTTATTTTTATTCTGTTGTTAAGGTAATTTGTTGACATTTAATTTAATTATGTATTGTTATTGTTTTACTTCTTCATAGTCACTGACTTCTCTATATAAAAGACGAAACATCAAATTTGTCTATGTATTAAGGTCGAATAAGCTTTTCATACAAAAGTCAAATTTTTGTATGAAAAATTTATTTTTATTTTTAAAAATCATTTTTTTTTATACGAAAAACAAGGATTATCCATTTGTCATGTAAGTATAAATTTTTATTAATATTTTTATAATTTTTCAGTAAAAAAAAAATTGCCAAAAATATTACGGAATATGCATAAAATCCGTAATATTTTTGGCAATACAAAAGAAGAGTGTTTTAAAACCGTTTTATAGGGGGGACCCCTGCTCAAAAATTTTTTTTTCTACAGTGACGGAAAAAAAAAAGCGTGCAGTCGAAAAAAAAAAGATTGAATGAAAAAAAATGAATTAAATTTGGACCATAAAAATATATTAGCCGAACTTGCAATTCAAAGTCTGCAAACAGAAATGTTTGAAATTGATTTTCAGGAAAGTTGCACTTGTGGCATGAAAGCTCAAGCGCTTTTACGTTACCTTTCTTCACCACTTTGTAACATTATTTTAAAAAATTTTTGTAGAGATGCTACCGAAGGCTTTTATAATAAAAAAAAACAAACTAATTTAATAAAACAAAAACAAATTAAGGAAAGAAAACCTCTTATTTTTAAAAATTAAAAAAAAATTAAAATTCAACATAATAATAAGTCGTGCAATTTTCTAAATGGAAGTTCATTGTCCACATTTAGTCTTAACATAATTGTGTCGATGTTTATCAAAACTCGTCAATTCCACTTTTCAAAAAAAATGAGTATAATACATCGTTGGATTCGTCTTCGAATGTGCTATCAGTTTTTGCTATTTTTAAATTTAAAAAAAAAAATGGAATAGACGCGGTTTGATAAACATCGACACAATTTTTAATGTTACGTTTTTTTTTTTTTTAATATTGTTGATATTCTATAAGTTGTACCTGATTAATTTTGTGTTTAATTCTGATTTTGTGTTTAATTCTGCTTAATTTTGTGAATTCGAATAAAATTTTATTTTCATTGTTTAAATGTTGTTTTAGTCATAATTGGTCATTTTGAAGGCTTTTAGTTTTTTATTATTATTTTTGATACTTAGGCCTGTCGAACTTTCACTATCGAAATAACACAGCCGCCAATCTATGTTTTAAGTTTAATTAGTTTACCATCTTACTTTTTTTTTGTAAATGATAGGTATTTCTGTTTTTAAAATTATTTATATTTTTCATATTATAAAATTTTATTTTTTTTTTAAAAAGTAATAAATTTTTTTCCTACAGTGTACATTTATTTTGGTCGAACCATTTGACAGATAAAAATTTATATGTGTAGTCTTTATATAGAGAAGTCATTGTCATAGTCATCAGCCTTAGCTAGTAGTACCTGGGGCCTCGGGTAGATACTTCCTATTTTCTTCATAGTATTCCTTTATCCTTTCCTATATACCTAAGTTTAAGTTATATGAAATGAAATCCACCTACCTATAAAAATTTTTTTTGATTTATTTCAATTTTCCAGTATTGTATAAAACAAAAATATATTTAAGTTTAAGTTATATATATATTATATTTTATAGGTACCTAATGTAAAAATTAATAAATAAATTAAATTTTTTTGGAAAATAAAAAACAAAAGAAGAAAGTTTTCTTTTTTTATTTACTTTTTTACAGAAAAAATATTTTATTGGGGTTACCGTATGGTTTAAAAATAAAAGCAAGTACATTTCGCTTTGATATCACGGTTACAGAAGGCTGCCTCTTACGGGTCAACATAAAATAAATAAGTTTCTGTTTTGATGATATAATGATGATAACAAAACTATATTACTTCCCATTGGAAGTGATAAATTTAAATATTAATAAATCCAAATAAATAATATTACTTATGAGAAAATTAAATTACTGATCAGCAGGTGCAAGTATCCGGCCAATGATAAAGATTGGTGTTAACGTTAAGTATTATAAATAAAAACTCATCGCAACAACTACAAAGCTTCAAAATATGGCTGCATTGTGCTGTACTGAATTATTAAGCTACATTATTATAATATTTTATTTATAGCATACAAGAACACTTGTTGCGATGGGTTTTAAAAATGGTATTAAAAAGTCAATTAAGTACATTTGGTACATAATAACAATGAGGAAAACAATGAGCATAAAGGTAGAATCAGACTTCTTGAAAATCACTATCAACAACATTACAGATGAGTAAATTTTGAGTTGGCCAATTCAAGATTAATAACCATTCAACTATTTTCTTTCATGCTTCACTTACATTTAAAAAAGCTAGAAACTGCCTTCAATAGTTTTATATCAATTTTCAATATAAAATACTACGGTATAATAATAATCATTAAGTAGCTCATAAAATAGTGCACATTATAATATTAAGGTTATATTATATAAAATGTATATTTACATATTCGAACATACCTAAAAGTTTTCAAATATTATGAAAAAACATTATAGATGGTACTAACACCAACAGTAGAGTTGTAAGTAAGATAAGATTTTTTACTATTTTAAATTTAAATAGTTGCGAGTTACCTCATTATTTTGAGAAAAAATCTGTATATTTTTCATTAAAATTTTTTTTTTAATTTTCATAGTCCAAAAAAAAAGATTAAAAATAAAACAACAATGTCTAATTAGTTAGTTATGTATGTAGTTTATGCTAAATTCTTACAAACTTAAATTAAACATTTTTTATTTTATTTAAAAATTTTATATTTTCCCTCAAAATTTAACTCTACATTTATTGTAATGAAAAAACACAACAAATAAAATTTTTTTTTAAAAACACATCATTATATTAAAGAACTTGAAAAAAGTAACATAAAAAATAAATAAAATATATTTACTTTTAATTAAATTTAATATTATTATATGATAAAAGAACCGCGAGTATTTGTAATGATGAAATTAATGATTTTTTTTTAACTTTTTAAATAATCTTTATTTTACTAAGATTCTGCTTAATATTTTTAAGCTTTCAGTGAAGAAGAATGAATTACATTATATTTAATTGAAATATTTCTGACACATCGAATATAAAAAAGCATAAATTTTTCGATTGGGATAAATAATAAGGAATATAATAACATATAACATTTTATCTTTTGTACAAGCTTTCAGATAAACTTAAAATTCCTTAAATTGTGAGAAATTACAAGTGAAATGATTTAATTCTCTTTATTAATAGTTCAAAATTGATTTTGTCAAAGATTTACATCACTAGGCGACACTTTCTATTATATTGGAATGGTAAATGAGAAAGACATTTGTTCGAGCGTTCGAGATTTTTAATAACAATCAGATTTTGTATGCCAGAAAAAATGTAATAAAAAAATTTATAAACTTTTTGATTGCCTCTATTTTCTAAATTTTGCAGATTTATTTTATTATAATAACAGTTAAATAGAAGAAATAATTTTTCTAATTTATATAATTTATACATAAAAAGAAATAATAGTGTTAAATATTTTTCATTTTATTCTGAGCTTACATTTTATTGATCGCAACCTTCGTAATAATGTAATAATGTCTTTTTGTATACCTAATTGAAAATTTTTCCACTTATTGATAAGTGATACGATCGAAAAAAATGTCGATAACAAAAAAGTTGTCTAAGGGGTATTAAATATCTGTTAGCTTCAAGCTTCAAACAACATTTTCCTGATTTCTATGTTCAATTACCTCTTTTAATAAATTATATTAATGAGATGGTTTTCAATTTATCTAAATAGTTATAAAATTAATTAGCTTTGACACGCGAATATCAAATTGAACACATAAACATACGTTAAAAAAATTTATCATAGCATTAATTATAATTATAAATTTCCAAATTTACAAGTAAAATTTTTGCGAAGATTTAATATAATATTGAATACAAAATCTTAAGCTTGATTATCTGACCAAAAATTTAATAAAAAACTGTTTCCTCAAAAATAGATAAAAAATTAGTAAATTTAAGAAGAAATATAACAAATAAATTATTCTATTAATCGCAGTATTTAAGGCCTTCTCAACAAAATAATTTCTAGTAACACTGATTAAGACTTTTTTAAATTTAATATGACAATCGTAGCATTTCCAATTATCACATTTAAAAAAAAACTTTATAAATTTACATAAAGAACAACATAATAAAGATATAATAATTTATGTTAGATTAAAAAATTCATTTAATTGTTTGTAATTAATAAATTTTATGTATTTTGTGCTAAATTTTTAAAGTTAAATTTTTTTTAATTATTTATTAACACAACAATGTATCAGTTTTATAATTTTTAATTTCGGGCTAAAAAAGTTTTCATAAAATATGAAATTTCGATTAACAACGTTATGAGAATATAGAATTCAGACAAGAATAATATTTCAGTTTTCTTTATAGTTTTAGTTCAGTTTATAAATTTGAATAGTTATCTATTTATTTTTTGCAGCATATCTTGCTTTCCATGCTTGAACTAAATTGAAACCGAAGAACAATGTGAAACCATGAATTTGAAATCCGACTAGGCAAAATGCATACCAAAGTAGGCCATATGGCATTCCCTAAAAAAAATGTATGTAAGTGACATTTTTAATATATTCTTATAAATTACTATTCGAAGCATTTATTAAGGTACTATGTGTTAAGGTACAATAAGGTTTGAAATTTGAAATTTTAATACAAAAATTAAATTATATTTACCCTCCATATATGGATGTCAGTCTCATTAATATCATCATCTTCGCTTAATGTTAAATATTCCCAAACATCACCGAAATAATATAAAATGCAATATATTAATGGCATTACAGCGAAAATAACAATTCCAGCTAAATATTTTTGCATTTTCTTAATCATATTACCACGAGCTGCTGATAAACCAAGAAATGATAATAATATCGATAAAAACCAAATATATTCCCAAAGTAAAGGTTGCGGTATTTCTAGTTCTTCAATTTCTAAAATAAATATATCCAATCGATCTAAAATATCAGCTGATAATTTACCTAACATTACAAAAAATAGCAGTGAATGAAAAAATATGCAGTATTTTAGTCGAGACTTATTTAAAACACTGAAAATAAATTAAAAATAAATGTAAGATTAGTAAAAAAAAAACAAGTTATTTTGAAATTATTTCTATTCTTCATATGATATGTAACATTTATTTTTTGGATTCTAGAATCACGTCTCCATTTATATTGAGCAAACTTTCTACACCTTTTCCAAGTGTAATTCAGAATGTATCAATTGTAATTCAGATTAGTCAATTTTAATTCAGAAAGTGTCAATTGTAGTTCAGATAGTATCAATTGTAATTCAGATTAGTCAATTTTAATTCAGAAAGTATCAATTGTAATTCAGATTAATCAATTTTAATTCAGAATGTATCATTTGCAATTCCGATTGGTCAACTTAAATTCAGAAAGCGTCAATGTAATTCAGATTAGTCAATTTTAATTCAGAGACTATCAATTGTAATTCAGAAAATATTAATTGTAATTCAGAAAGCCTGAATGGAATTTAAAAAACGACAATATTTATTAAATCTTATATTTAAATTTTATTAATGTTTAGGAATAGGTCAAAGAATTTGAAAAAAAAATATAATAAAAATAATATGCAGTTGAGATTTTTATTGATACTTTCTGAATTAAAATTGACTTATCTGAATTACAGTACATACTTTCTAAATTAAAATTGATACTTTCTAAATTACACTTGGAAAAGGTGTAGACTTCCAATTTTTTTCAAATTAATTATAATTTCATTCTTTCATATAAATTTTAATTCAAGATTTGCTTATTCTACGCCGAGAGATGATGTTGCATACTGTCTACACTACTGTCAACTGATCAAATATTATTTTTTTATATGAATAAATTTTTGATTTACAAAAGAACTTTTCCTGTACAGCATAAGAATCCAAAATCAATAAAACTTAGTCTTTCACTTTCTTAAAAACTTTCAGAGAATTTTCAAATACAACCCTTGGTTTGTTCCACATTTAGATGGTTAAATGTTTGTTCTCGTAATTTGTTTCATCACTGTTTACTTTATTAAATAAAAATATAATACATTTATCTCGTACCAAATATATTTATACAATGGTTAAATTTATTTAGTCAATAACGATAAACATACATTTTTTTTCTCATCGGAATCTAAAACAAAAACATTCATATTACTTTTGTCTGAATATGTTATGAAAAAAAGTTTTTTATCAAAATGTAAACAAAATTTGGCAGGATTCCCAGGTAGAGAGTTTTTTATTATTATTTAACCGAAAATAATAAACTAAAAGCACTGAAAAGTTTGAATGTTTTTTTTGTGGGGAAACTAAAAGTGAAAACATTTGTCTGGTGAATGTTTGCTTGATCAATATTAAAAATTTTATGTAATTTTTCGTTTTTCTTTTCTTTGCACTTAATTTTTAAGTACCTAACTTCAAACTTAAGCCAATTTTCATCTCATAAAAAAAAAAAAATTCAAACTACTGTTTTAATATAAATAAATATAATATGAAAGCATATGACAATGTACACACTTAAAGAAAAATTTTACGGTCTTTGAGTTTATCTCATAAATGTTATATTTTTGCAGAAAGTTTCATTCAACTCTCATTTTTCATTGATTAATTATTCAAACTTTGAGAAAATAATACGAATAATTAATTACCTACTAATTGTATAGTTCGAACATTTTTTGTAAAATACATGAAACATAACAAACCCAATGTGACATTTATAAAAAAGAGAATTCAGGAATCTAAAGATAGAGAAATAGGAAATATGCCTAGCTGACAATATTGTCAGATCTCTTTTTGGTATAAAAACAATCGAATGAACAATAATAATAATATAATTAGTTATGGATGTGTCATTCTAAGTAAATATTTTAATTTTTTTATGATCCCACAATATTTTTGGGAGAAATAAAAATGTCATTTAGAAAATACTTTTGGCGAATAATGCAAAATTATAAATTTTATTTTCTTTTATATTCACAAGTAACTAAGGGATATTTGGCATAATATAAAATGAAAAAATTAACAAAGTTTAGCAATTAGCTTTTCGTTAGTGCTAACTAATTGAATGCAGCTGTGTAAGATTGTATTTTGATTTGAATTGAAGAGAAAATAATGTCTCATAACAATCTCAATATATCAGTTCGACTTTTTACAAAACAGATGTCCGGAGATAAAATTACCTAAAAAGATTCTAAGTTTTTGATATTTTTCTCATAACGTAAACTCAGAACTAAGAAAAAATGTTATCTGATCTTGGTAGGTAGGACCATAGATTAAGAATACACATAGATTGTTAGCTTCATACAACATTATTTTTGATATTTTTATGTGAATGTGTTGGTAAAACAAAATAAAATAAGTGATAATTATCAATAATGAAAAGAATTTTGTTTAGTTTTACTAACACATTCACATAAAAATACCAAAAAAGGCTGCAAAAAATGTTGTATAAAGCTATAAATCTTTGTGTATTCTTAATCTATGGTAGGATCTTTATTAATTTTTACTTTAAGTCCAGTTTTTTTTTAATGACTAAAATGTGATGTTTTAATTTAAACTTTAAATTTTATTTCGCAAATTAACTGAAATTTTAAATAGACCGAATTGCTTTCGTTGAAATTGGAAACTAATTTTTTTTTAAATTTAGCAGAAATTTTCGAACCTTAAAACTGCTATGTAGGTATTTTCTGATGTGGTTCATTATTTAGTTATTTACCTGTGTTAAAAATTATTCTACTCAAACCCATCAGACAATTTTTAAAAACTATCCTCTGAACGGCGTTTACATTTTTAATTAAATTGAAGCAAAATTTTTTTACTAAAAATTTTTTTCAATAATTTAAGCTCAGTTTTTTTAAAAAAAATTGGTGCTGTACGAAAAATAAATTACCTAATTTGATGTGGAGCTGCAACTCTTTGTCGATAAGCATAATCCAGGCCATCAGAGCCTTGTGCCATTGGACCTCGAGATGCCATTTTTTTACTTTTTTAATTATAACTAAGTCTTGCTTATTCTTAGTATTTATTTATAAAAAAAAAATAAAAATTAAATAATTTAAAAGTGAAACATTTTTTTTATTTTATTTTATTAAAAAAATAAATTTATAAAAATAAGCAGCGAGAAAAAAAGGGGAACCAATGTCAAAAAAATGAGATACTTCAGGTAGTCAGTCATCATATCATCACCACACCACACGTCACCTGTTTGAAAGCGCTAGGCAAAAATATATTTGTAGAATTGGTGTAGCGGACTACTTTTCACCACAATTATGTTTTTTTTTTGTTTTTTTTTTAACTTTTCCGTTAAGAAAAAATAATTGAATTTTTTTCTTTTAAAGTTTTTTTTGGGATAATTAAAGAAATTACTATTATTGTTCAGTTTAGATTAACGATATTTTATTGTTATTTTAATTCGAAATTCAAGATTTAACTAATAAAATTAAAAAAAATAATTTTTCTTTTATTTAATTTTTTTTTTCAGTTATGTATATAACAAATATGTTTTTATCGTAAGTAAACCACAATGTAATTTTATTTATTATTACCAGTTGCACCGATTACAAATCCAGTTTTTGACTTATTACCAAACAAGCCGGTATTGATTGTCAAAATAAATAGGTTGAAGTTGGTGCTCCAAAATTAATCAAATCCGAAAATATGATATAAAGTATTAAATTCTTTAGTAGGTACCTACATGACTTTAAGTTGAAAATATGAGAGTTAGGTGTGCGTACTGTATATAGGGGTGTACTGCTAAGATTTTAACGTATAATATCTATTTTACTATTTTCGTAATAATATAGACCTAACTGAACTAAATCGTAAAAATGTATATTATTCAAATTAAGAACACTAAAGATAACCGATATTGTTCATCAAGAGTTCTTAGTACAGTTTTTAAAAAGCAATTCATAGAATATGTTTTCCATTCATATATTGATACACTTAAAAAAATCAATATGTAGTAAATGTTACAATTTTAGTTATTAATGTTAAAATCTATACTTTTTTTTTATAACCAGAAAGGTTGTAAATATTGGATAAAATATTTAAAAAAAAATTTAATAATCAATTGAAATCTTAAAAATAAATTTTAATTTGTTAAACTACCCTGTATTTTTTTTTCTGTGTCATAATAATCAAATGTGCTTTACGCGATCAACATTATTATATGAGAAACGAACTATTAATAAAATTTATTATCTTGAGAATACGTACATAAATACGATAATTAAGCTTTATAGAAATCTATGATCTCCAGTCAACAAGAGGACACAATATTATAATTTTAATTAAAATTATTGTATTATTTATAATATTGCAAATTGTTTCAAAGTTATTGCGCAATTTAAGTTTTTTAATGATCTTAAATGGGAATTTATGTTGAAGCTTATATAGTACTAGTATTAGTATGTAGTTTTCAATTCATTATATTTTATATTTTTTTAAGATTGAAATAACATATTAAAATATTTAAAATGTTATTTTACTTATTTCTCCCATTTAACTATATAATGTTGAGATATAAATGTAAGAAAACTAAATTGGTATATATCTCTCTAGCTAAAATCTGTAGATACACATATAATCTGAAATTATTTAATAAGAAATTGTACTTTACTTCTCCAGTAAATGCTTTTGGTGGTTGTGATTTGTGATGCATAAACATTAGAATATGTTTGTTGAAGGAAAAAATGAGTCCACAGTTTATATATCGATCAATATTAGGTTAAACCATTTATACTCTATATCAGGGGTGGCCAGACTTTATCCCAACAGGAACCGAAATTACAAAAATCAGAATTGTCGAGAGCCGCAATTAGAAATTGTTTTAAATATGTAAAATTGTAAACTGTCTTTATTGTCATTTTCATTTATCTTTATTTTCATTCATAATATATTTAAAAAAATACATTTATACATTGTATACATTAAAAATACTTATAGAAACTTTTTATTCTTTACTAGTAGATGCTGTTGTTTTATGTGTTTTTATCTTGACCGCGAATCGTTTAAAATCTGGTTCATAACTTGTTAGCGCCATACGAATAAGCTCAGTTAAATGTTCATTTGTTAGCTGGGAACAGTGCTTCGTTTAATAAATTTCATTGAAGATCAGTATTTTGTACCAAATATCGAAATCAATTTACACGCTGCATGATATGCATGTTTATTTATAAAGAAAATTTATATTACAACGAATACATTACATAAGAAAACGGTTTTTTTTAAATTGTATTTTTTGAAATCAATTTTAAACAATATTTTTTCGAACGTGGCTAGAGCCGCAGTGAAGAACAACGAGAGCCTCATGCGGCTCGCGAGCCGCAGTTTGGCCAAGTATGCTCTATATAGTTAGTCATTATAAGATATTTTATTTAATATAATAAGACAGAATTATTTTTTTCCAAATAATATATTGTTTTGAAACATTGATTGTTTAATATGACAAAGTTACAAAATATGTTTTCACAGCAACAGTAAATACAATTATTTAAATTATATACATACTATAATAGTACAATATTTATTATTACCTACATTCCATTTATTATAAATAAATGCTTTTTTAAAAGTTAAATACGATAAATAATTTAAAATTCAGGCACTAACTATGGGATGCTTAATAGGGTGATTACTGAGTCCTAATCATAAAGATTAGAAAGTCTTTAAATATTTAATTATTCGATGTTAAAAATCCAAAGATACTTTTTCATTTAATTTTTATAATCTATATTCTATTATGTGGTGAATCCCTAAGTATAATATGTTATTCAATAATAAAAAAAAACGTTGACCTTTACTTTTGTAGACTTATTCTATAATTTAAGTAAATATCCCCAAAAATACCATTCTTAAAAACCAGAGTACGGTAATGAAGGGTGAATATTTTATAATTTTTAAGTACAGAATTTTTTTGGCAGATTAGATAATAATAATTTAACTATTATACCAGGGATGTGGCGTTCCGCGGCCCGCTTTAAACATTTTTCCACGAGATTCAACACACCTATAAAAAATATATTTGTTTTATAATGGCCAAAGTAATGAAAACCAATGTATTAAAAAAATGCATTATTTGTGCATCTATATATTCAAAAATTTACTGTCGAAATTATGAGAAAAACTTAACTGTGATTTTTAAATATTATTCTTGCGTATGTATGACAGATATTGCCTGTTTTATTCATGAGTTTACAGTTATGAGTTCACAGAATAATTAAAAACTGTAATGAGAAAAACTGTCAAATAACTTTTTTTTATGTAATTTTATATGTGACCCTCGGAGTTATCATACATTTCCAAAGTGGCCCGCAAGATCATTTGGATTGGCCACTCCTGTATTATAATATAACAAGATAACAGAAAAATATAAAAAAATTATCTCTAGGTTATGATAGTTGATAGTTGTGGAATTTTCCTTCATACATTCTTATACTTGTATATGTATATATTCTATTTTTTTCAAATGGTGCTTAAATTTTTTAGTATTCTACTATCAGTAATCTTATTAAATCACATGACTTAATAATCAATTAAATAAATATGAAAGCAGAACATTAATAAATCTTAAAATTATATTTAAATCACGTAGCTTAAATATTTTTTGTTGAAATTTGTAAAAATCACGGTCAATGTCAACTTTGATACATTTTGTTCTCAAAACATATTTTTTTTTAATTTCTTGTTTTATGAAACTTTCAAATGTTTAACAAAAAGCTTCGCTGATGATCTTAAGATCTATTGCACAATCAGGGCTACTTCTGATTTTTTTTGCAGTGAAATTTGGATGTTTTACAAATCTACAGGATTAGTGTCAAGAGTAAAGGAGTAATGTCTTGTAATATAATTAGATTTTCAAAAAGACGTTCTGTTTTTACTTCTGATTACAGATTTGGAAGTGAATGTGTTAAAACTGTGTTGGTTGTGAGAGATTGGGTGTTCTATTTGATAATAAAATGTCGTTTAGGCAATTGACAACGGGTGTGAAAAATCGAGAGAAAGGTAAAAGAATTAAATGCATTTATTGCTCATAGTATCCACTTGGATTAGAGTAAGTTACATTGAAATAAAAAAACTTATTTTTATTCTTCAAACAAACATTCATTTAAAATTGAATCAGTTTTATTTTTTGATCAAGCCAGGATTCTTTATTTATGACATTGATGTTTAGAAATAAATATTTAGATAACAAAATTATACTTTTACTATTTTATTTCAATTATGCCTACATAATATGATGTTTAAATTGCTCAAAATTCTTAATTTTTTATGACAAAAAAAATTTTTTTTCATTTCATTATTGAAGTGATTTTGAATCTTTTTTATATAATCACCAGCACTTAAAATTTCTTTTTAAAACTAATGGTACTGAAAATGTTCTATAAATAAATACAATTTTTGTTATCATTTCAAATAACAATTTAATTAAAATATTTTTTATGAAAAAAATAACATCGATATTAAAATTTAGACATCATGTTGAAAACAAAATTTCTTAAAGAGATAAAAATAAAAATATTTCTTAATCAGAATTTTTGTATTTTGCGTTTTATATAAACTAGATTTATATTCATATTGTGGGGAATGCAAATAACTAATGTACAAATCTATGTATATGCTATGCATAATAATGACAATAATGTAAACAATAATGTCAAAAAATATTTGTAATAGTACATTATGTATTATGTATTATGTATAACATATACATAGTACTAATGTAAATATAGTTACTTTTCTACAATATAACCTATACAAAAATTCAGATTAAGAAGTATTTTTATCCCTTCGTTTTAAACATGATGATTATTTTCTTAAATTGATTTTTACTATATTAAGTAGAATAATAAATACTATCATATCTTAAAAGTTGGTGATTAGAAATTCAACATGAAAATAATGTTATATTATAATCATATTTTCAAATTTGCTCAAGTTAATGTATATTCTATTCTATTCTATATATTTATATAGTATATAATTTTTTGATACACGATCTAGGTTACTTATTTTTACGATCGTAAATATTTATAAAAAAAAGCTTAATTTTCTAAATTTTTGTTTATTGAGTCTTTGAATAAAAATATACAATACCCACCCGACCAAATATGAATATGTAAAGTAAATTATAAATAATTGTATGTATTATAAACAAAAATTTATTTGTTGATTGTATATTTTTTTTCCTTTAAAATCATAATCAATATAAGTTTAATAAACTTGAGAAAAAAGAAAATAATTAAGTAACTAGTAGAAAAATACTGGATATTATTAAAACCTAAACTTTTATTTTAATAATTATTTAGGATCACTTTGACCGTATTGATTTGACCGTATTGATTTAACCGTGGCTTTTTGTTCTTAAAACTTTTGGCCGTAATCTTATTTGTTCGTGAAACTTTTGTTCGTAAAACTTTTGGCCGTAAAATGATTTGACCGTAAATTTATTTGTTCGTGAATTTTTTTTCGTGTTAATTTTTTCTTCTTAAATTCGTTTTTCGCCGCGAAAAACGAATTTAAGAAGAAAAAATTAACACGAAAAAAAATTTCACGAACAAATAAATTTACGAAATATAATTACGTACAAAAGTCTTGCGTGTGTGTGTGTTTGTACGTGTGTGGCTGAGTGAGTGTGTGTGTGTGTGTGTTGACTGTGTACGTGTGTGTGTGTGTGTTTTTTGAACGTAGAAAGGTTGTAAAAACTAAGTTTAAAAATAAATAATGGTATATATTCGCTTTTTGCATGACCTAGGAAATCTACCTTGTTTTTTTTACCTCTAATGTCAGTGTATTCAACAAAATGTTTGCCAAAGTAGTCCAAGAATCTGTCTGCAATTTCCGGAAAGTCATCAGAAATAAGACAGAATGATTCCTCAACATCTTCTGGCCTTATATATGCCAAAGCTGCAATCATTTTAATTTTTTGGGTCATAATTTTCTTTTAGGCCTATATTTTGAATGTTACGATATAAACATTGCTTAAAGTTAAATTTTTTTTTTAATTTATTTTACGAACAAATAAATTTACAGTCAAATCAATTTACGGCCAAAATTTTACGAACAAAAGTTTCACGAACAAATAAGATTACGGTCAAATCAATTTACGGCCAAAAGTTTTACGAACAAAAATGCCACGGTCAAATCAATACGATCAAATCAATCATATTGTTTGATGTTTTCAAAAAAACTGTAAAATTAACATTTCAAAACACTTGTTATCGATCAAATTATAATTATATATAATATGTACCTAAGTACTTTAAAAAATAACTTTATTCAAACTTCATTCTCTAAATCAAATTGATTAAATATTTTAGAAAATAAATGGGCTTTGGATTAAGTTTCTATTACAAATTTCTGCAAACTTGATTTTAATACGTTTTTATTGCGGTTTCCGTCCAATTTCAATCATTTATGATTCGCGCCGAGTGCACATGTAGAAGATTACAAGATTACAAGAATTATTACCATTATACCATCATACATCTACAATCAACATATATATATCTTTTTTATAAAAAAAAAAAAAATTCAGCAATTTTTTTTTGGTGAAAATTCTATCATTCCATACATTAATTTTAACGATTTTGTCTGGGTTATTGATTGATATTTGCAATGCCTCTATATACCTAGCCAGGAAGCTAAAAATAAAAAGAGAGAATTTGTACCTTATTATGATATTATTATATGGAAAATTTTTATTTTCGAAGGATCTTATCTGTTCGGGGACCTAGCTTTTAGGAAAAATTTATTTAAATAATAGATAGTTATATTTATATAATTTGAAAATCCCATTAAAAAATATGGACATTTAGATAGGTAATTTGCACTTTTAATTTTAAAAGCATTGCGCGAAGGAACATAGATCCTTCCTACATAAGCTTTTGAAGCAAACTGAGAAAAATATTATTTATTAAAATTTTTTTAATTTTCAAAAATATAAGTTGAATTTTCAGTGGATGACTCCCGTTTATTAAATGTATTATAATAATTATTATTTAGTTTATGTTATAAATTATTTTAATATGAGCGGGTTTTTAAGCCGTATTTTAAAAAAGAATTCGGGCAATTGAACGTATATTAATTCACCTTATTGCAATTCATCATATAACAATTAACCATATAATAGTTTACCATATAATAATTCACTGTATAGTAATTATACGATGAATTTCTAATACGGTGAATTGCTATACAATGAACTATTTATTACAGGTGAATTCATATTCGATGAATTGTCCGTAAATCAATCTAAAAGATAAAAATTCTACAATAACGGCAGAAAAAAATGATGTATTTACTATAAGAAGTTTGGAGAAATGTTATTATTGTGTATTTTTGGTTTGACAGTAAGAAATTTAAACAATTCAATCATTTATCTGAAATAATTAACACTTAAAACTGATTTTTAAAATACATAATATTTTTTGGTTGTTTTATTATCTAAATTTAAAACTAAATTATTAAAAAATCTTATTTAATAAAATATTTTTAAAGTAGTCAATTAATGCTTCAATCAACTTACAACTTAAAAAATCATAAAAACATCCTTCCGCTGTAATAATTTTGATGATACTAAATTGAGAATAATAATTAATTTTCTATGTTTTGATTTTTTTTTTTTCATAGTTTTCTTAGGTTTCGATAGAGTCGAAAGTTTTACGAAGTTTGATTTTGAAAAACTTCGTGAAAAAAATTGAGTTTCCAGGCTAGATATATAGAGGCATTGATATTTGTATTAATTAATCAGAAAATTACATACATTACGTATTAATACACCAAAGTGTGTATCATGTATCTGTATTATGCAACATTTCAAATTATTCAAAGATTATTGGAACAAAATAAGAATTATAAAGGAATATCGATTTCAATATCAATCAAATTGGAAGTTATATGCTAAAGAAATATGATATGACACTACTCTCAGTCCTTTGAATGTTTATTTGAAGAAGTACTCGTTACACATGGAATAAAATTGAATAATATTGATTTTTTAGCTTTAACCAAAGAAAATATTTCTAAAATAATAAATGACACATAAAAATTATTTCATATAAATAAATCTTACAAAGTAGTTGATTGCATTGATGCTTTCATTTTTGGAATGATTGATTGATAATGAATTTATTAATGTAAAATTTATGTACAATGTACACATATACTCATTTAAAAATTGATAAAACGCTTTATTGAGCACGTATGCAAAGATAAATAATGTCTGTTGTAGATGATGTTTTGTATCAAAAGCTCTTTGGTGTATTATGTGAATGTAATGATTGTGTTTATTTTTTTGTTCTAAACTAAACTTAGCTTTTTTCATATTTAACATTTAATTACACTAATTTTAGCTGGTTTTCAATCTTAAATCATTTTTAAAAAAAGTTAAATTAGAATATTTTTCAAAAATTAATAAAAATTTTTTTGATCTAACGAAATGTTAATGTCATATTACCTAAATTATGTACATAGGCACCGTCATTAAAATAAAATTGATTTGTGGTAAGATCAACATTTTTTTATGTTGATCTGTATGTTTTGAAATTTTTTTGGAGTTAGAAATTTTGATATTTCAAACGATCAAATTTTTGCTGAGTTCACTTTATGTGAAGAGAAGGAATTTACTCAATTTGTATTAAATTGGATTTGATATACATATATAAATTCATTTTATTTTATTACCAAACTGTGTCTAAGGCAAAGGATAATTTAAATCATTTAAAAAAAAGTGTTTTTTCAATGATATTCAAAACAGAGATATGTATTGCGTATTATATTATAAGAGAAGATAATTTTTAAAAATGAATGCTTTTGAAAGTATACATAATCAAATTTGTTTATTTTTAAGCAAAGAAAGTACGTTTTTGCTTTCTAACAATTCTTTCGTCTATCCAATTTCCTCTGCAACAAAATGAAGTATTTTTTTTTGATTATATTAATTAAATTTTTGTATTGAAATCTTTTGAAAATTTAGTGCAAAATAAATAATACGAATTAAAATGACATTGTTGTTCATTCAAATAAATGTTAAGATTATAGTTATAAGTCTCTTATAAAACGATAACTTAGTATAGTACAAAACTATTCTTTTTTTAGTATGAAAAACAAAAATTCTTCATTTAGGGAAAAATAATTTTTTAATTTGAAACATATTTTTCTAAACATGGGAATACATTCTTATAAAATGATAGAAGTTTAATATACATATTTTGATATTCACGTCTTAAGAAAGTGAGTTTTATTTTAGTGTTAGGACGTTAGGAGTTTTTTGTCGGAATTTTTTTTCTGGTAATGTAGATTTTGTTTTAGACAAATTTTCTATAGCTTAAGATTATTGCATATAAATATTAAGTATTTGATTATTATAATAGATACATTTATAACTATATAGTTAATAATTTCTCTTTCATAAGAATATAATTATGACAAGATGGACTAGCCTGGCTCATCAGTGCAAACTTTTAAAATAACGTGCATCATTAAATTTTATTGAATTTATTTTTAAAAAGAATTACTATTATGTATATATATTTGTAACCATAATTCTATTATTAAAGTAAAATTAATTGATTTAATGTACCTGCTATAATATTCCATTCGTATACTCATAATGTTATCATTATGACGTTACATTATTTCACACATGCACTACATACCTATCAATATTTTTATTCAAAAAGATAATTTTTATTTATATGCTTTATAATTATTATCTTTGCTAACAAACAATTTATTGCTGTTGTTAGCAGAGTAATATTCTTATTATCGTACAATTATTACGTCTATACCGAGGTCTTCTATATTGCTGATAATTGAGCCATATCTTTCTTTACACAGTAAAAAAAAAATACCAAAATTTTTGATAATAATACGCAAACAAAAAAATATTACTTTCATAAATAAATTAGTTTGTTAATCTTTCTTTTATGCTAAATTAAGCTCGTCGTTGTTATTTAGAATATATTTTTAAAATAATTAAAAATTATTGTGCGCATTTTTTTTTTCATATAATTTGAATGTTTCATTTCAATAATGTCAATGCACCTTAATACTTTTAATAATTTTATTGAAAATCAAAATATAATGTAGATAGGCAATTATTTTTTTCTTTGAAATATTTATGTTTTTATCTCATAGTTTTTTATTTTACTTTTTTTTGTATTTTAATTAATCTGTGTATTACGGGAATTGGTTAAAAATTGGGATAAAATGTGATTTCATTAATTTATGCAGTTTTTAAATATATTGATTTTCGCCAAATCTATATTGTCCAAGGGTATTAAAACAGTTTAAAATTACACTTTAATGAGCCTTGCTCAAAAACAAACGCTTACTTTTTTCTCGATTATTTTTTATTTAGAAGAGAATCAACAAAATCCTAGAGGAACTTTGTCATTGCTATCTAAAACTTCTATTGCGATATCAATTTATCAGGCATAATATACACATAACTTTCATTAAAGTGTCGTAATAAATCAGAGCCATTATGGAATTAATATTTTAAATAAACATTAAAGTAAGGCAGTTATTAAATTTAATGAGCATTGCAATATTATAAATGATATGCATTTTTTAAGAACAATTTATATTTTTGTAATTTTAATAATTTATTTTATAGAAAGGAAGGCTGTATTTATTTTTCAATTCACTATCAAAATGAAAGTTTCTATTTACATTATTGTGCTATAATTTTGCATTTTGGTGTTCTTTTGAGAAGAAAAGGAAATGATATGAATGATAATGACACTATACTTTTTGCATATTATATGGGACAGACATCTAATCGTTAAAAATGTATTTACTATTTGGCCTAAAAGCATAATTTGCATAAAATCATGACTTTTTATGGGCACTTTATTTGTGTAATAGACGCCTGCATAATTTTGTCCAGGGGAGGGCCAAAATATTGTTTTTGATTATTTTACAACAATAAGCTAAAATTGGTGCAATATACCTACTCTTCCTTCATTTCATTAGAAAGTATAGTGAGTGCAGTCACAAAAAATTCAGCATAAAATCCTGTGTAAATAAAAAGGCGAAAAGTTTTGACATCAGAAAATTAAAAATTATTTATTTTTATTAAAATGTTAATATATAAAATTGATTGTTAAGATATAAGTGTCCCTTGTTAAGCAAAACTATTTGAGTGCATGTCTCCAAAGTTGTAATATATAATAGTAAAGACCGGGCTTAGGATTTAGTTCAGGTTTGGAGCCACCATGTACCGCGGTTATGAGCGAAAACAGCAAAAAAAACCAATTTGGATGTTTTTTTTTAATGTACGGTACAGATATGGGTACGAGCGTGTTATAGACTATCCCTTCCAATCGCGACTAACTTGCGTTAAATTAAGAACATCTAAATATTAATTAAGCAAAAAGAAAAATAAATAAATATTTATGTGGCAAAACAAGGTTGGCCGGGACAGCTAGTACATTTAATATACATATATATATATATATATATATATATATATATACACTGGCTTATTTTTAATAAAATTTGAACTAATTAAATTTAATGCAGAAAAAAACCAAAAATAATAAAAATAATTATGCTTAACTCAGTTTCACATTTTTGTTGTGAAAGAACGTAAAACTACAACACAACAAAGCGTAAAAAAATTGTTTTTCAAGAGGAAATATATGTACAATTTACGAGTATATGAAGTTTTCAAAGGAAAAGTAAAAGTTTTTTTTTAGTAATTAATTCATTTAAAATGAAATAAAGAGTCTGAAATTCATTGTAAACTTTTTAATGAATTTAAGTTTAATTGATTTGTTTTTAATTGTTTGAAGTTTACTATAAATGGTTTTTTCTAAAAATATTTGGCACATGAATTCTAAATACGATAAACTCGAATATAGTACTTTGCTTGTATGAAATTAGATTAAATCTCTACCTATAATAGCTGTGTTAATATTTTACAAAAATATTATATTTACATACATATGTCTATATAAAAACTTACGAAGCTGAACAATTCAGATATCAGACACGTACTAGGTTTCAAAATAATAATAAGTAATATATTATGCAATAGCTTTTGCATTTCAGTTTTCGTTGTAAAAAATTTTTAAATACAAAAATTGCATTCAATAATAATTATGAATTTATGATATATTGCATATTAAATGCCTTTATTTTTATTTGAATGTCATTTAAGCGTTGTTATTTTTAATTTATTGAAATAGAAAATATTCTCAATTTATAATACACGCAGCTTTTTCTTTCTTTACAAGTGTGTACTATATGCCTATGTTGTACTATCTATTATCATAGATAGTAAAGTACGAGATATCGCATTGTACATATATTTCATATTCATATACATATATGTCAAATAAATTTTTTTTTAAATAAAAAATATGAAGCATTCAACAACATTTCGGTGGACGTTTTACGTTGAAAAAATTATTTTATTAGATTTTAATTGCAAATATTTTACATTACAAAATTTCGTAATTTTTTTTTTTTTTTTTTTTTTAATTTAAATTTTGTATCATTTTTTCTACGCAATTTTGGAATGAGGCCTTTCGTCTCGATCTTATTTCATAATCTTTTACACTATGTAGTAAGCTATTTACATTTTAAGCTTTTTATGTACTTGCAATATAAATGTATTTTTATAATTTTTTTCTTTCATTTAACAAAATGCCGAAATCTTAATTACATTTTGTTTTTTATTTGTCGACACGTATGTAGAACTGTCGGTATTTAAAAAAAAATCAATAAAAATTATTATCACATATATTCTAAAATCTAAATTTTTTTTAGTTGTTAACGATTGACGATTGATTATTAATAGTTCTTTTAATTTTTTTTTCAGATTCTACAAATTTTAAAAAATGATATCAATAATATTTGACAAAGTTAAATATATATAAAAGGAGTTAAATGTAATATTATATAATTATATATTATAATCCATTTTTTAAAAATGTATATTTTTCAATTTGATATATTAACTACATAATATTAAAATATGTTTGTATTTATAATAATGGATAGTACAGAATTATAGATTATGTAATTATTTCAAGAAACTTTGTAGTAATTTATTTTTAAACAAAATTCATTGACTTTTTTTTTTTAATTTTGATGGAAATCTGATAAATGTACTGAATAAACATGTATACTTTTTTACACAGACGAAAAGGCATAATCACAAAATTAAGAACTAAATCGAATGAACATTTAATAAATTGTTTTAGTTGAAACCAGCTTAAGAAACAAATTAACATTAGAAGGTTCGAGAAACAAAATTTCTTTTTTCATACAAAAAAAGATCTATAAACGATAAAAATATAAAATTAAAATATGAGAAACAAACATTTTTTTTTTATTTATTTATTTGTGGTATCAGATTGGGGCCAAAAAATAAGAGTTTCGTGAGTAAATGTTAAAACGCATAAAAACGTTAACATTAACGTCGATGTTGCCCATTTTCATGCATTTTCACATATTTTAATATTTCACCGTCGCGTCCGTTGTCTAGGTACTAATTTACAACGTCCAGTGGTACTAATTTACAACGATAGAATCAATTTTAAAGAATTATTTTTAAATTTTTTTTTTTTTTATAAAAACATTGTTGTGAATATTCCAGAGGCACTAATTTACAACGATAGAATCAATTTTAAAGAATTATTTTTAAATTTTTTTTTTATTATAAAAACATTGTTGTGTAACATCATATTCAGCAAAATAAGAATAAAAAAAAAAGAAAAATAACAACATATTTTCCTTATAATTTTTTTAGTCTATTTCTTACTATAAAATTCTTAAGTTGCATTTGCGCATAAAATTATAAAAAAAAAAACCAACAAACAAATAATAATATCGCATGCTTTTTTAATAGTAAAACAAAAAAAAATCTTTAATGCATTTAATAAATATTTTTATAAGATACATATAGTTTGTCTAATATACATAAGATACTTTTTTTCACATCTTTTTTAAACTATCTAAACTTATATTGTATAAATAATATCTTCTTAAATTAACAAAAAAAAAAATTATAATAATAAATATATCAATAAAAAAGACAACAAAAAAAAAGTTCTTAATAAGTTTATTAGCTGAATTAAGTCACCCTCACCCGCAGCTATATCGCCGCGCAATATACTTTTTTTTTATTATTATTATTATTATAATTTTTTTTTTAATATTAAAATTAGTCTTCTGTGTTTATTTTTTGTGGTCGCTTTTCAAAATTATCGCTGTTTATTATTATTATTTTTAGAGAAAAAAAAATAATTCAGGGATAAGTTGACAAATAATATTATTTTAAAGCTCAGAACGCTTGTAAGCCTTATTAAGGTTAGACGTGTAATATTAACGGTTAAAGAAAATAAAAAAAAATTTATAAATAAAAATATATAAATATCATAATTTTATTATCATTTATTTATGTCATTTGTATTATAAATGAGAAATATTTATAATTTGTGGTGAAAAAAAAAAAAAACTGATTTTTTTATTTCATTAATAAGTAAGTTGATTAATTTATTATTAAGTAATAATTTGAAATATTAATGAAATAGTGAAATTAATAAAATATGAAAATAAATAAAAAATTAATTAAATTATAAAAAATAATAAAAATTGTTGAATAAAATAAAAATTTATAAAAATTTAAAATTATATAGATTAACGCAATTTATTATTTATTTTTAAATTGAGTTTCAACCTTAAGTTTTTTTGTTTTTTTTTTTTTTTGAAACGTCATGTCCGCTTAACAAATTTAATTGATACCTCTAGAGATATTAAAAATAATATTTTGTTTTGTTACTTTCAAATAAATTTCAATATAATCATAAATTAAATATATATTTGATGTTGAAGCAGATTTATACATAAAGCTTACACTTCTAAGCGCATAGTATTTATAAATCTTATAAATGCTTGAAATTAAATTTTTTTTTTTTTAAATTAATTATAATTCGAAATTTTCAGATTTTCGGATTTATTTTTAATTAGAAATATTTTGGTATTTCTAAATTTTCCCAATATTAATAAATTTGTACATATAATATTATCGAGTCAACCGGCCGGTTAATTGATTTAGGTTTATATGTAATTTTGGATACGCATTTATATAAATTCATCGTACAGATATTTCATGTTAAGTTAAAAAATATAAAATTTTAAAATTTCGATTCAAATTTAAATATTTTTTGTTACAAAAATAGTTTCACTTTAAAACAAAAAAAAAAAAACCAAAAAAAAAAAATATATTAAGAAAATATATAAATATATAAACTATAATTTAAAATTTAATTTTTCAAATTCTAAAAATAGATTGATTTCGTTTTCTCAATACGTTCAATATAAATAATATAATATATATATATAATATGTAACGCATTATATATATTTATAAAAAATAATATGTAACGTACTACATATGAAATTTTATAAAAGAGAAGAAAAAAAAAATCGAACGTAACATAATAAAATAAGTAAATAAATAACAAACAAAGTAAAAAACAAGTTTCACAAAAAGGGTTTCTTAAAACTATATTAATTTTTTTTTCATATAGGTACATGCAATAATTTTAAGTTGTTTCCATTAAAATTAAGTCTAAAAAAATAAAAATATTTAAAAAAAAAAAATTTTTCCGCTTAAAATATAAAAATATAAATATCTGTATATTAATAAGAAAAAAGAGATTTGTCATGTTGTTTCTGTTTGTTTTGAAAAATATTAAATTTCCAGAAAAAGATTTTATTTTTACACATATAATTTTATTTATACAATACTTTTGAAAATGATGAAAAAAAAAAAAATTATAAGAAAATTGCTAAAATTTTATTTTTTTTTGGTAATGAAATACAATTTGTTGAAATATTTATTTAGTCTGCAAGTAACTGATCTGAATATTAAATATTAAATAATATATAGATATTATATAGATAGTACCTACTTCCGTGCACACCGTAAAGATATTATCAAAAAAAAAAAAAATTGATATAAAAATATGTTTTTTATTTTTTGTGCTTATTTTTGGTTTGAAAACAAATATGTAGTGTAGCAACAAATGTTTTGATGTTTTATTTATTTGTTTGGCTTTATTTTTATAAAAAAATTTTGCCTTTTACAAAAATTTAGAAAAAATTGCAAAAAAAACATTTGCATATATTTAAAGACTACATTTATTCAAATATAATTTGTTGTTATGATAGTATGAAAAGAAGAAGCCTTGTTTAACGAATTTCGAAAAAAAATCTAATCAAAAGTGGACTTACTTAACTGATTTCTACTTTGATACTTTATTTATTTTTTTGACATTGACATGTGCCGCCTACAATTTAAATTTTATACGAATTTTCTTCTTTATGTATTTGTATATAGCCATTTTATTCATCTGAATAAAAAATTTTAAATTTTATTTATTTGCAAAAAATATTATTACCTTATAAAAAAAAAATAAAAAATTATTCTTCGCATATATAGTTGCTTACGACTTACTTTTTATTAATGAATGAAAATTCTGTTATTGCGTAAATTGACGGCTTAATATCTATATTTGGTATTAAAAAATTAATCATAAAAAAACATTATTAAAATTCTTCTCATATTAACTGATGAACTAATTTTGTTAGCCATCAAATTTTTTTTAAAGTTTTCAATTTGAATTATATATACATACACATATTTAGTATATTATAGTATTTTCAATAACTAGTATATACTTTACTTCCTGTAATGTAAACAAAATTATGATTATGATAATTATGAATTAAATTTTTAATGATGAAAAAATTATGCGCAGAATTTAAATAAAATTAATAATATCTTCGAACAATGTCTAATAAAATCGTACAGTTTTCAAAATTGAGATTAATAAATTAACTATTATACACCTATATAATTTGATAATGATTGATAGTTTAAAAATATTTTGTTTACTTTAAAATTATTTAATTATTTTGTTTTTTTTTTTTTTTTTAAATAATTGCTATTTAAAAATAATTTGTGTAATAATAAATTTTTTAAGATTTATAATTATATGATAAATAGAAATAAATTATTGTGTTTTTATATAAATAAATATGAGTTTGTATGATATAGAGTCTGGTTCTGCATTTATTAGTTCATTGTCCGAAGAGTTTTCTAAGCAATGTTGTTTTAATAATTTGAAAACATTAATAAACATAATATTAAGTTAATAAAATTTATAATAGTTTAAGCTAATAATATTATATTAAGCTAATGATAATGTATTAATTTATAATATAAATAAATTTTAGACACTTAAAGTTTTTAAGGAAACCTTTTTGATTCATAACAGCGACAATATTAAAAAAATTGATAATATATAATAGTTATTTCAAATAATAATAATGTGTTAAAAAGAGTGTGAAAAAAAAAAATAAAAATAAAATAAAGTTATTGAATTACAAATTTAACGATGAAATTTAGTGTCAATTTTCTTATTACAAATTTTTTTTAACTGTTAACGAGCCATCTATATATTATATATATATATATGTATATATCATATGTATAATTAATATTCATGTATAGAAAATAGTTTTTTTATGGGTTTAATAATAATAAATTGAGGATTCCCTTAAAATAAAAGAAAATTATTAAATATAATTTTAATTCCCTATTACAGAAAGAATCATAATTTTTCATTAATATTAATATGAATTAATTTTTGTAATTTTGCAGAAAATAAAATAGAATTCAAAGTCTTTGAAATTTTTTTGAAGCTAATATTTAGCACAAAACTATATTTTGTCATGTTGGAATTATTTAAGATTATTGAAATCAAACATAAAAAAAGAGGGGAAAAAACCATGTAGGTATTTCCTGTTAGAGTTTATCTTACAATGACAATAAATAAATCCCAAGAACAACCATTGAAATTGGAGGTATTAGATATCGAAAATCTGGTAAAAAGTGTCTGATGAAGAAGGAAGACAGCTACTTATTTTTGTGCATACATGTGTGGCGGCATTTTTTTGGTGTCCTGCTTTAGATTTATTTTTTTAAAAATATTTTAATTTTAAAATTAAATCTAAATAGTAAATGTGCATATATATAAATGTATTTAATTAAAAATTCAAATGACCAAAGAGACAAACTAAATTTTATGTAGAAATTGAAAAATTTTGTGTAAAAAGACAAATAATACGTACAATACTTATCAAAAAAAAAATCTGGTCTATCAGGGAACAAACAAAAATTGTCCAATTATGTATAAAGAAAAACTATATATATATAATAGTCAATTAATTGGCTCATTTATTATACTTTCAATATTCTGGGCTATCTCAGGTGGGAAGAGCAAAAATCAGATGAAATCTAAAGAAGATAAGGTCATGTTCGCTCAATTGAAGATTTCATTTTATTCACAAATAACTTAAAATAATGAAAAATATTCATAAATGTTATATTTTCTTGAATATGCTATCAGGATATATAAATAAAATTTACGTGACTTTTCCATTCTATATTGAATTTTCTAATTTCTAAATAGTGATACACCCATAGTGTGACATATTATTTCTAATGGAAATCAGAACAAACATGTGGTTTAGATTACTTCAGACAAAAATAAATTGTTCAAATAATTGTTTTTTTTTTTTATATTTTGAGAAGTTTGATTTTTTTTCACTTGACATCTTTTTGCTGACTAAGAACGAAATTATTGATTTTGAAATTTAGCAGTATTATTTTTGTTGAAGATTTTCATATAGAACAATAAGAAGACAATATTGTTATAAATAATACTCTATGAAATCTGAATCCATCAATCACAATAACTAAGTACAAAATTGACGCATATTTTATACTAAACAGATGTTAAGTATTCTTAACATTCACGGTTACATGATATAGCGCCGACTGAATTATCGCCGGCCTATTTACTGAATTATCCCCGGCCACAAAAAGCCGATAATAAAACTAAGCATCCGTCATGATTTAGTGTAATTGTTTTATCCTACGGCATGTTCGGTCGAGATTTTGATTCCCATCTCGGACTGGAATCTGTGTTACTTTTTCAATGTGTCCATTTGAATTAAATGTTTGTGTAATAAAAGGTACGATGTAAGAGGTTGGTTATATTGCGAAACAATTCTTGTACGAATTTTCATAAAATAGTATAATAAAATATTAGAAATATTTCAATGGCTAGATTTATGAAATACGATATAAAATATTATAAATTAAAAGAATTTAGACTTTATATTATTTATAACAAAATCAAATTTCAAATTATCACATTTTAAATGAATTAATACATATATATAATAAATTTTGCTTATATACTAACAAATATAATGTAAATAACCTAGTGGGTCTCATTTTTAATTTAATTTTTAAAGAGTAAAAATAAAATTTCTATTTTAAGAATTTTTATCGCGACTTTATTTTTCTAAAATAAATTAAATCAAAATATTTCAGTTTGCTTAGCATTAAATAATAAATTATGTTAATGTTATTTAAAATCAACCGTCATTTTGCTATATAATAAAAAAATAAACATATGGTTAGAAATCTTTTAACTTTTGTTGACTGTCTGTCTCATTGTTTGAATTTATTGTGTAAATAACTACATTGATGTAAACTGCGCGTGAAAGGGAACAAAATAAAAAATGAATAATCGATTCTGTTATAAATAAAGAAAGCTCATTTTTTAAATTTTTATTTTACCAAATTTTATAAGTAAAGGAAATGAAAACTTAAGTAAAATATGAATATAAAAAAAATTTAGTTGGATAAAAAAAAACTGAAATAAAAAAGAATTACGTAATAAAGTTTGAGTTCTGTATTTTTTTACAACACTGAATTGTTACAAATTTAATAGGACACATAAGATAGAAAATACTGAGAGTGTTCAATGCGGATTCCCAAAAAACTTACTAAGTGTCCTCGGCATTATGAGAAAGATTTTAAAACAAAAAAGTTTAATTTTTTGGGCTATATTTTCACAAGTATAATTATATTACATATTGTTGTTTAAAATAAACAAGCACCGAAATTTTATAATCAGGTTGTTTATATAAGGATAAAAAGTAAAGTTTATGCATGGTAAATTATGATATCAATGTCAAGTTAGTTATATTTTGAATACATTTATTTTCACATTTTAATTTCCATATTACTTTTGATTATTATGAGGTGATTAGTTTTTTTTGTGGAGCTTATGTGGCAATTTAATTTTTGCATTTTGTTAAAACTTTTTTTTTTGTTAAATTTTGAGTTTGAAGTTTTTTTTTTTATATTGAATTTGTAAATAATAATTTGTCAGTATTTTCAAAAGTAGGTTATTTTTTTTGTTGCTCCAAATCCTATAAAATAAAAATACTATGAATAAATTCAAAAGAAAGAAAATTTTTGGCCCCACGTAAATGTAACCTTATATGAGCCTATAATTGGTATTTTAAATTCAGTATATACAAGTATTTAGTAACATTATAATTATTATTGTTTAAATTTTTTAATTATACGTACACTTTATAAATGTAGATATGGCGCTTGTATATATAACTTAAAATTCTTATCAATTATGGCATTATTGTCGCCAAAAATATTAATAATTCAAAGATAATTTCATTATGCCATGTGCTTAGAAAAAATTAAAACATTGTATCAAAAAAAAGTTCAAATTCTGTACATAGAGATAATATACATAAGTATATGTATGTACATTCGATTATTTAACCTATATGTATGTACATGTCTTCAAATTAAAAAGTATATTAAGAAATATATATATAAAACTTATACATATAAGAAAACTTGATTTTTTTCTATATGATATACAATGTGTTTAATTTTCTTTAATGTTAACATTCTCGAAATAGTAGGTATATTTTTTTTCGGTGAAGAGCTTTTTATATAAATATTTTATATATTATTTATCAAATTAATATTCTTATAGTTTTAAATTTAATGATTTTGCAATGACCATGAAACATAACAAATTTAAATAAAAAAAAAATTTTAAAAATAGATTTATTGTTTTGACTAGTTACACATTCTTATATATTCATCATAGGCATATAGTAGCATAAGCATATGCGAAGCTTTTTATTTGTATATTATTAATTTTTCATAAGTGTTCTATATTATATTAAAAATTTATATTTACATAATATGTATAAATATAAATATTAATATTAAATGTATTAATGTGGCATAAGATGGTTTGAAGTTTATATTTATAATTCAGCATGATATGTGTTAAGAGACTGTTCAAATAGATTTTTTTGTCAATAATGACTTTTTTTAAAGTAACTTCAATTTTATAACTTTATCTTGCGAATGCATAGTTTGAAAGCTTTAAAAATGTTAATAACTACATTTTTGGCTATATATTACCATAGATAAAGAATACAGAAAGATGTATAGCTTCATACAACATTTTTTCAGTCTTTTTTGGTATTTTTATGTGAAGGTAAAATTCTTTTCATATATTTATAATTATCACGTATTTTATTTTGTTTTACTAAAAAATTCACATGAAAATACCAAAAATAATGTTGTATGAAGCTAAGAATCTATGTATATTCTTAATCTATGATATATATTACCCAATTTATTCACAAAATAGACATAAAAATAATATATAATTTACTGCAATTTTGTTGAAAACTTCAAGCAATGTAGATGCTATTAGAACGCTTCTTAAAATAAAATATTTACTTCAGCTATCATGATGATGTGGTCTTTTTGCGAAATAATTAAAAATAATTTTAATAAAAGCAATGTTGTGACATTGTTCATAAAATAACATCAAGCTGGAATTTGACATGAAAAATATTGTTCATGTTTTTATGCCACCTTAAGGATTACATAAAAAAAATCAAAGAATTTATATTTAAAACACTTAAGAAATTACAACGCCGCCATACAAATAGGAAATTTCTGAAAACAAAAACTATATGTACACGGTCCAAAATTTCAGTTTTTTTTTTTAAACTTAAAAGTTTCTATAGAGTTCCACACCAATATAAGTTTAAGTTTTAAACTTTTTAGTCTATAATAAATAATTTAAACAAAAAAGAATAAATTTAACTGAAGATGTTTAATATAATGTGTTAAACGAAATAGTTTAAATTTTAAACTGAAGATTAAAAAATTAAAAAATTTATTTAATTTTTTTTTTCTTTTTTTTTCTTTTTTTTTTCTTTTTTTTTCTTTTTTTTTCTTTTTTTTTCTTTTTTTTTCTTTTTTTTTCTTTTTTTTTCTTTTTTTTTCTTTTTTTTTCTTTTTTTTTCTCTTAACCCTTTCTTCGGGATTCGAACCTCGGTCTTTAGCATTTCATTCTACCACTCTACCTCTCGGCTACAGTATTAAAATTATAAACGTGTACAAAATAGAAAATATAAATTATGTGTACCTGTGAAAGTTATTGACAAGTAAAAACCTTACATCGTCATACAAAAAATGCAAGAATAGTAAAACCTTACATCGTTATACAAAAATACAAAAGAAAAATGTAAACTTTAGGGTTTTAAATTAAACATGTAAACTAAAATAGTTAAGTTTTAAACTAAAAATGTTTAGAAACCGGAGCTAAATTTTAATTTAAAACTTTAAAGTTTTAAAATATAAACTTTGATGTTTTAGATCAAAATGTAAACTAAAATAGTTAAGCTTTAAACTAAAAATGTTTAGAAACCGGAGCTAAATTTTAATTTAAAACTTTAAAGTTTTAAAATATAAACTTTGATGTTTTAGATCAAAATGTAAACTAAAATAGTTAAGGTTTAAACTAAAAATGTTTAGAAACCGGAGCTAAATTTTAATTTAAAACTTTAAAGTTTTAAAATATAAACTTTGATGTTTTAGATCAAAATGTAAACTACAATAGTTAAGTTTTAAACTAAAAATGTTTAGAAACCGGAGCTAAATTTTGATTTAAAACTTTAAAGTTTTAAAATATAAACTTTGATGTTTTAAATCAAAATGTAAACTAAAATAGTTTAGTTTTTAACTAAAAAAGTATAGAAATTTGAATTAAACTTTAGCAAGTTTTAAATACTGAATTTTTTGTTTAAAATATTCTTTTAAACCATGTTTTTATGAATTAAGTTTAAAAAAAAAACTGAAAATTTCGACCGTGTAGCAACATCAGTACATTATTTTTTTTCTCCACACAAAAAAAAAATTAATATAATAACGAAGGCAAAAAATGTATATACGTTACGTACTGATAATGCTATATATACAGTTTTTAAAGCATGCATTTGCTGATAAATTTTTTTTTGTTTCTTTAAATGATATTTGATAATATATAGTATATAGTACGTAGTGCAGTACAAATTAATAATTTTCAATAATAAACAATTTGAATGTAAAAACAATAATATACGAACAAACAGTACATACATACGTATTCATATAGGTTTAGGTTATGCATGATTTATATATATATGTTTATTTTACAATAAAATATATGATTCCAATTCAATGGTTTTTCTTTTGAAATTTTTCTCATTCTCTCAACGTTTGTCTAAAAAAGAAATATACATTTTTTTTTCAATAAATAACTTATAATGGTCCATTAAATAAACATTTTTACAAAGTTGTGAATGGGAAAATTATGATCCTATTATAATTTTCGTCTATCCTGAATACATAATGATTGTTTTATAGAAAAAAAAAAACTTGTTCTATACTTAGTTTAATTTTTGGGCAGTGAAATGCACATTCTCTATAATTTTTAGTTTATCTTATTTTGCCGTTATGTATATAGCCTGTAGACTTATTCAAAAATCATTCATTCATCCGAAGTAAATTATGGTAATTAATTACTCAATTAAACACTAAGATCAATCCTATAATAATTTGTTCACCATATTTACACCAGTTGCTCAGGGAGAATAAACTTACAATCTAGATTTCTACCTGAAATTAACACTAAATTTCATTTTTAATAATACATTTTTATATCAATAATAAGTACCTTTTTGTTTTTTAAAATTTTAGGTTTTAAACAATTAATACTAAAAGTGAAAGAAAAATTATAAAAGGTGCTCTAAAAAATCGCTAAAAAAGAACAATAAAGATTTCAAGTTGCAGTATAAACTAAAATTAATAAAAATATAGCATTGTGATTGCAATAATGTCTGAAGCAGCCCAAGAAAGAAGATTATCATTTGCTCGTCGAGCAGAGAGTTTAGTGGAGAGGGTGAGAACATTGAACACAATCTATGAGGTATCAGGTGACCAAAAAGCGTGAGACAATTCAGATTTTTATCTTTTTGATTTTCTTAAAAAAGTTAAAAAAAAAAATTTAAATGTTTATATAATTATTTTTTATTCATAAACATTATTGAGTTTGGTTTTTGTTTTAGGGCCGTTTCCTTAATTTTGTTTATAATTTATAGTTAGAAATTGTAGTTTTTCCTTTATTTTAATTTTATAGTATATACCTACCTAAATGTCATCATCATAACGAATTGCTTATGAATGAAACTTAATAAAATATGTAGAAAATAGTTATATTTTAAGTAGTTCTTTACAGGGTTTTGTGTCAATTTTGAATGAAATTGAAGTTATTATATTAATAAATACATAATATTGTGTAATAAAATATATAATGGTAAGCCATTATCGTTAATTTGATATCGAAAATCTAAGACTTTTTAATCATAAAATGTAGTGAGCATAAAACGAACACGGTTTCATATAATCAACATATTGTTCTTACTTTTTATCTGAAACAACGTCGAACAGTAAATACATTTAGGAAAAAAAAAATAAAAGAGTTCGAAGTTTTTTTTATACACAATTTTATAACATTTATTTTTGAATACTATTTTGTCAGATGATGATACAGCAAAATAATATTTTAATGTTTAATTAAATAGTTCAAAAAGTCGTAATAAGATATTATTGTATTCATACAAATAATGACAAACAAATCATAAGTCCAATTTGTGGTACATAACAATACAAATACTTATTTTATTTTATTTATAAAAAGTGTGAAGAAAAAAATATTTTACATACATAGCTATAAAGTTAATAACAAAACAAAATTAAATTGAAGAAAAAAAAAACAAATTAAACTGTATTAAAATTCTTTTGGGTTCTTTTCTTATTTAAAAACTTGCTTAATTAAAAATTTTCTTAAACATTTAAATAATTTAAATAATATTGACAGTACACGAACAATGAACAATTTACATAACTACATTAATATTATACACCCCACAAAATTTCGACATATACATAATACATACAGTGCATAACATTTGAATAAACTAAAGTTTAATAAAATTGAAACAGTTTTTTTTTAGACTTTTCATCAGATAATAATTCATTATTGGCACAGTAGAAAAGTTAGGTTAAGTTAAACTGATTGTAATAAAAATTCTAAATTCACATAATAATATAATAATTAATAATAATTAAGCTGTAATAATTTAAATTTAAATAATTTATTTTTTCTAGTCCTACAAAACAAACTAGAATTCGTAGGTTGAAACAAATTTTGATTGAATAATTTAATTTAATTCTATATTTCAACTAACGTTGATAACAAAAAACTCCAAAAGTCTGCATGAAATTAAAAAATTGTAGCGCTCGCGAATATTATGCTTATTTAATTCTCAAAATTCTAATCAACATAAAATAAATAATTTCTTAGATTCAATCTAAAATAGTTATGTTGTACTATTTATATGTAAATGTGATGCTATTAAAATTCTACATTTATATACAAATGATCCATGTTTAAAATTCTTCACGTTCTATCAATTAGATAGATAATTCTGACAATTATCATGGCAGTAATACTATAGTATCACTGATTTATTATAATAGTGGTATTGATATTATAGTAATTTATTATAACATTTATTATAACTATTATAAGTAATGAATGATAAATGATTTTTTTGTTAAACGTGCACAAAAGTATTGATATTATGTTACTTATTCCACAATTATGCATACTAACTTGAAAAGAAAATTGAATTAATCAATTTTGCCACAAAATTAGTAAATTTAATCTGCTATTGATTGAAAATCTGACATTCAAAAAATATATTTAATTTATATATCGAGTTTCATTGATAGTTTTAATTTTAAATCTAAGACGTAAGTTATAATAGTAAATAAAACAAAATAAAATAAATAAATAGGTAGTCTTTCAGCCTGTAAACTTTTTTTTATATACAACTTTTTGACTCGATCTTTAAGGAATCGATTCAATCAAACAAAGGGAATTTAGATATTATCTTTATGCATAACTTATTTATAGTGCCCAAATGAGATGGGTTCGTGTTATTGCTGTTTCTAAAAAAAAACACCAACATTTTGATTATATCGTTTTTTCTACATACGAGCGAATAATGTGGATTTTATATTTATATCTAAATGAAGGAGACAGTTTAAAAAAGATGAATATAAAAAGATAAAATAATAAAAATTAAATAGTATCTTGACCTTATTCCGATTTTATAAGACATTCACTGTGAACAAAAAAGAGATTATTTACAAAAAAAAAAACTTTTTGATGTTAACATTATTACACTTACATTTTCTTTTACTCTTGTTTTTCATTAGATGTGAGAATAAATTTTTTAAAGAAAAAACAAGATATGAAAAAATAAAAAATAAATAAATAAATATTATGTACTGTACATGTACATTATGTAAGTAGGTATCTACATATAATTTTATTGAGAAAGAAGAAAAAGTAAAAATAAATTTACTCAAGTAATGTTTTTATCGATTATTTTTCCCGGAAAATAAATGAATGTAAATTGAGAAAAACTTAAAAATTACAGCATCTCTCAGAATCTATCAAAAATCATTATAATTGATTATTTTCAAATTTGAATTTTAAGCAGGGCCTAAGCTAAATAATTCTTGTTGAATTGGTTTTTTATTTGAATTCGAAAAATTGGGTTTTTTTATTAATAACTTGTATCAATTATTTATTTGATGAGTTCAACTTTATGAATATGTAAACTTACTTGGGAAATCTTTCTTATTGCAGATTCCGTTTACCATTTGAATAAAAAATTTAATGATAATTTTTCTGTTCTCACAGTAAAAAAAATAAATAAAAACTATATTGCAAATCTAAGTTATTATCAGTAATTGTAAACCAAAAACTAAATATGAGAACATGACTAACTAAAAATGCCGTAACCAATTATTTACAATACCTAATGTTCCTTAATTTTTTTGTTTCTTATATAACCAATATTGCAATTATTGAACCACTAAATTGGCTCGTGACAAACTTCACGATAAACTTCTTGATTCTTTTTATTTCTTTAGAATTACAGATTGACCTTAACCGTGACAAACATCAAAAATTTAATATTTGCCCGCGGATTCATTGAACTAGGAAACTATTAACAAATCAAAACAAAACGATAAATGTTCAAATAATCTAAGTGCATTTGTGTATAAACTGCTTGCATTGATTTTTTTTCAGTTTGAAGCTAAAAGGAAGTCATGCGAAATTCAGATTGAACTTGCAAAAAAGTTTAGCAAACATAGTATAATTATTGAAAAAACGTTCATAACATTTCTGTACGTTAAAAAATAAATTTTAATTTTAAACTTTGAAGTTATGTTCAAAAATCGAACTTTTTTTATTGCTGTAATTTCTTCGTAACGAGCTTTTAGGCAAAGGTTAGTCATTTTTATCTTTATTTATACGAACAAGTTGATTTAAAGGTTTCTTTTATCTAAAGGTTAGTTTTAATCATATTTGCATGAGATTCATTCCAAATACTCATTTTTAAAAATTTCGTTTGAAATATAAGTCGTCCTTTTAAATTTGCTTAACTTTAAAATTACTTAACTTGATACACACTGACATTGTATTCTATCTCTCTAAAAAATGTTTATTTTTCGATTCCAGCTGGTGCTTTTATTTTTGTTTATATTTCCGATAAAAAAAAAAATTTATTCAATTTGTTAGAAAATAAATAAAATTATGCTACTTTTAAAATAAGATAAAAGAGGAAAATCTTATTGAATATTTTCTATGCGAATTAAAATTTAAAAGAAAAAATTTACCCTTAATTTTAAAATTCACATTAAAATTAGGGAACTTATAATGGAATAAAATTTAATAATAAATATTTTTATAGAAAATTTACTTTCACTTAATGTCTTTGAACATTTTTTTATCGTTATGATTATGAGGAGGTAAATTGAAGGTTATACAAATTTAAACTATGCATTAAGTTTTAAAAAAAGGAACTCACATTTTTTTCTACCGGAAAATAATTATTACTTTTTTGTTTATTAAACTAGTTGTTGACTAAAAATATGCACTTTTTCAATTGTCGACGTGACGGGAAACTCAATCAAAAAAAAAAAAAATTTCACTTAAAACAAAACATTCTTTTATTCATTATCATCAAGTTCCAGGAATCTCAAAATGGAGCCCCGAATAATTATTTACTTTTGAATAACATGATGATATGCAAACTTGAATAATACCTAAATACTTAATAAAGTTTGTGATTCTTCTATGAATCCACTTTTTTGATAGATATGAATGTATGCATAAAAATCAAAATGTTCATTTTTTTTCAAATTTATATACTTACTATTTAGAAAAATATTTTAATAAGTTTCATACTGTGATACTCTTATAAAATTTTGCTGATTAAAAATAATTCTTGATAAAATGCAAAAATAATGTAGGTATAGTAGGTTTTTTTTTTTTTAATTTCAATCAGCGGGTGAGATATTAAAATAATACATATATTTCGATAGTTATGATGACTGATGAAAAAGAAATAATATGTTGAAAAAATATTTTTTAATTCAAAATCATATACCTAAGGCATTATATAACTTTGCAAGTTAAGTACATTATATTTGAGTTCTGAACAAGCAGTGATATTGTTCTCATTATTTGTTTTAATAATAATCGTAGTAATATAGGGTTGATATTACTTCAGTTTAGATAATTTAAAAAAAAAACATTTGTAAATTCTTTATAGCTTTTATAGATTTAACCAAACCTACATAACTAAACATTATTTATTATGTGTATAGTGTATACACATTACACTCTTGTGTATTTTAAAAACAAATTTTCGTTTATTTATTTTTTGTAGCTAACGTATTATATATCATTATATTATACAATTATACTAATACTTTATCTAGTAAAGTTTTAAATTTTTTTCTATTTATTTTGTTAATTTTCATCTTTAACTTATCTTCAACAATATTCAAATTACCATTATTATCATTTTAGTTACAAAAGTGCAAGAAAATGCAAATTAGCAAATTATTAATATTATCATTAATTATTATTTTAATACAAAAAATTATTTACAAATTATTTAAATACATAAAAAAAATTGTTATATACATACATGAATATATATTAAATATAATTTTGAATAAATATATAATATTATATGCTAATTTTTTAAATAAATAAGCACTTGTTTTCGACAAATTTCAATTGATATAAATTGTATCATAACTATTTAATGTTTATGTAGATATATAGAATATACACCTACCACAAAAATAAATTTATTTATGTATATATGTATGAAATTTATATATATAATATATATTTATATACACTTATTCCTCTTTACTAATAAAAATAAAATTTATTGCTAGACAACTTTTATTAATGAAATACATTATTTATGTTAAAGAATATGTTCTAATTTTATTTTTTTTTAATTGAAAATATTATCAATTAATAGCGTTTTGGTATTGAACTACCTATTAAAATTGTTATCTTTTATACTAAATTTATATTTCAAAAAAAAAAAATATATGAATGTTTTTCATAATTATTCATATTTTTTTTTTAAAAAGTTCTATGCCTTGAATATTACTTTCAATAACATTTTTAAATTTACATGATATATGATTTTCAAATTGAATTTATATTAATTGAAATATTAAATTCATAAGATACAATAATTAATCTAAAAAAATATTTCGTTAATTATATTTACTAGTAATAACTGGCATTCGAAATTCGAGTCAAAACACTTTTTACTTGTATATAATTTGAATCAAACATAATTATTTGTTATTTAAAAATTATAAAAATAATATAATGATTTGAAGGTGAAAAAAGTCCTATTGATCACAAAAGTCTTAACAAATGTCGCAACCATAATTTAGATACCTTGATTTAAAATAAAAAAAAAATTGAAAATCGGTTCTTAAATGTTAGTGATAGTGCCAAAACGTTTGTATGAGAGCAGAAAGTTACCAGGTTAATAATTATTCTAAATTTCTATCTATGTATTTCTTAAACAAATCTCTGATATATATTATTTTTTATTTATAACTTTAGGAAAAAAAAACAAATTTTTCAGAATATTATAATTTTGATAACCTTGTTGACGTATCGTTCAGGTCTTCTAGAATTCCAGTTTAAAAGTTTGATTTCAGATGATATACCAATATTAAAAATTCAAAATAATGTTAAACGTTTTGTTCGCGTCATTTTGTTTATTCCAAGCAAAGAAATTTTTAAAATTTTATTTTATGTAATAAACATTTTTATTCTTTGGTTTGTTCCCAAAATTTTTCCAAACGATATATTAACGATGGATGTAAGTGAGTACAATTTGTTTGAAAATTATAATAAATTGGTTGAAGCGCGTGGGCATAATCTTACAATCTCTCTAAATAAATTTTTTACGCAATAAAGCGACAATATTTTTGTATTATTTTTGTATTATGTATACATTTTTTCAAATAAACTAAGTTCATAAATAAATATTATATTTAATTTTTATTTAGTTGTGTTAGCAGGATAGCTTCAATTCCATTTAATATAATTAGAAAGTTAAGTGTAAAACATTCTTCAAAATATTCTTTTTAAAATTATATAATTTAGAAAATTTACCATTTCTTGTGTTTGCTGTTTGACAGGTCAGACAAAATTAAAAGAAGTTAATTATCTTCAAAGTTTTTTAGCCTCAACTTATGTGATCTTGTGATTTTTGGGTTCAAATAAAATAAAGTTGTTTATCTTATAATCATTAAAAGTTAAATTTTGTCTAATAGCATAACTTTCATAACATAATTGCCTGTTTATTGCATTGAAAATAACATAAATTTAATAAATATCACTTAAGTTTTTCTATAATAACAACTTAATGGAAATCTTTCCACAGTTAACGTATTTTCAGTTTTATTTGCGACAAAGTTGTCAGCTTAACTGAACCCATTGAATATATTTTATATAAGTATTAATTAAGTTGATTGCGGATATTTTTATTATTACAGTAAGTTTGTTGTTAATAAATTAAAATCAACATCAATTTGTGCGAAAGTTATAAATAAATCTTTTTTTTTTTTCAGAACAATTCTATTTTTAACAGCCTCATTTCTATTCTTAGACATGGATTATTAGTTTTGATATACTATATGTGTATTTTTTTTTTATTATTTTTAAGTTTATATATGTACACAATTATGTATAATGTTGCGAAATAAAGGCAATAACCATTTAAGCAATCTTTTATTGTTTGTGAACCATATTTCTCTCTTTTGAAAATAAACACAAAAAAAAAACTTTTTTTTTTTGTGGGGATTAATAATTTGTGCAAAAATGAATTTGACCTCAGTACATTTGTTCTAATATGACCCCGATAAGACTAACTGAATTGTTGTTGAATAAACAGAACAAAATATTTTTGAAATGAAAACAAAAAAAAAAAAAAATAAAATGCAAAAATAAAACAATTTATATAACTTTAAGTACAAATTAAAAAAAAAAAAAATTTATATAAAATTTTAAATTGTTTTTGACTCTTCTTCGAAATATTTAGTTTTTGTTTGATTATCTAATAATTAGAATTGTACTTGGAGTTTATTAAAAACTATTAGTCTCAGCAGACTGTTGTTATTTATGTTAATTTTCATTTGTAAAATCTTATAAATGAATTGATCTTGAAAATTTTTTTAATTTTCTGCTGAATTTTTTTTTAATTTTATTTTGAAATTTTTAAATGTGAGAAATGAGAGACAACAATAACTTAAGCAAGTTGATTGAAACTTAATATATTTCAAAGAAAGAAATTGTTGTTCAAATTGAAATTTGGAAAGAAAAAAGTACTAATAAAGAAAAAATTTTTCTTGTTAAATTCTATTTATCCTCGTACAGAAATTATTTCTAGATCCCAGTTAACTTAATGTGATGCGATTAATTGCTCGGCATAATATTATACTGATAATCAAAACATCATAACTCGACTTATGCGATAATACATACAAACAAACATGCTTCCGAATATAAAACAATATTTTTATTTGAAATTAAGAGATATTTAATTTTTAAATTACATTTTTATTTATTGTCTTAGGTTTAAATTTATGCTTTTTAATTTCTATATTACCATATAAATAAAATTAATTGAATGAATATTAATATTGGTCCTTAGATATTAAATTTTTTTTATTAAAAAAAAAAAAAAACTTCCAAAAAATGTAATTTTTTCTTTTTATTCAGAAAGATATAAATAACTAAGAAAATTTTAATCAAATCTTTTGAGAATATAAATTATTTGTTAATAGGGTCGTTCGTTGTCGATGGAAAATAACCTTTTATAATATTAATATATAAAAGAAGGTGGCGTCCAACTGTCTAAGATATTTTTATTATACATTAACATTACTAAAAATATATATGTATATATATTTTTTTTTATCATAACAAAACGTTTTATTAACAAAGACTTTATTTAAATAATACATACATTATTATATAGATATTTTTATTTTTGGATTAATACTAAAACAAAACAAAAAAAGAAAAGAATAAAAATGTTTCCTAAATTATGTATAGAAAAGGGATCAATTGTTGTTAGTACCCAAAATTGTCTCAAATTTATATTACATACATACTACGTATATGTAAAATTGAAAATATTTTGATTCTAAAATAATTTTCTTTTTGTCTGGACTAATGATTAAAAGCTGTTTATCTGTCTAGAAAATACAAAAAAAATATCAATAACCGTGTATGTTCCTAAATATATATAAATTGTATCAGTGTAGCTGAAAACATATTATATATTGTTGAAAAAAGTAACGTCCGATTTTCAGTTTATTGGAATTAAAAAAAATTTTAGTTCTTGTTTATTTAATTGTCAAGCATAAAGAAATAAGCCTCAAATGCTCGTTATGCCAAATGGTAAATTATTTGAATGAATATACCTTATCACATTAAACCGAGTAATGAAGAAATAAATTGTAATTTTCTTTCAATTAACTATATTTTATATATTCAAGAGAAAAAATGTATTGTTTTAAATTTCCCTCGATAAGATGTTAGTGTGTTTTTCTTTCTGACAATCTATATAGACATCGTAATTTATGCTTCCCTAAAAAAAAAAAAATTGTTTTTCATTACAATAAATTAATCTATGTATAAAGTTTTTTTTTTTTTAATTTATTAATATTTTTCATATTGTGTCAATAAAAAAAAATGGTAATTAATTTATTTTAAGAACTTTATACCATCAACTGATAAAAGTAATTAAATAGATTAAAGTAATAAAAAAGTATACAACATCGTAGTACTTTAAAAAAAAAAAAATCATAAATTTTGATAAGTTACACACCCACCTATTAAGAAAAATTTTAAAATATTAAATTTTCATTGATAAAAAAAATCGTATTAAATTCTTTTAAAGAATTTCCTTTTATTATTGTTAAAAAGAGAATAATGTAAAGAAAAAAGTAAAAAGTTCTTGAAAGCATTTTACCTATACATTTTACCTTAGAAATGTTATTTCTCAAATACATTTATGTAGTTTGTTTTTTGTAAACATTTTTATGTGTCATGAACTGGCATTTAAAAACAAGGAAACAAAGAATATTATATTTAAATGTAGTAATTTTTGCTATGTCACAAAGGTCTTATTATTGCCACAAACAGAGTCCTTGAGCTAAAAAAATGTTCTTAATAAAATAATTTGACATTTTTAAAATGCAAATTATTTTTGTGCATTTTCTTTTATTTTTCATTATGTGTGTATTCTTTTATAAATTAGCTTTAAAATGTTTTTGTTCTTTATTCCGATGATAGATTAATCGTTCGTTTTATAATTTTTGGTGAAAAACAGGCTGAAAATGACCTAGAACATATTTGATGCATTAAATTAAAACATAAATGTTAAAGTTATCATAATGCCATATCGTTCAATTTTGATAGAATTTTTATCTAAATTTTTTTTCTTGCATATTAATATCTTATCAAAATGTATATTCTTTAAGAAATTTATTAAAGCAGAGATTTAAAAAAAAAAAGTAAAATATATAGTCTAGACTTTCAGTTAATTATATGCGTGTTGTAAATTAGTATCAAGGGAATTTTGTCTTTTAATGTCATTTCGTTCATAATAAAATAAAATTAAAAATTAAATAAAAATAAAATTGTTAGTACTACACGACTATACCTAACATACTTTAATAATGAAGAAAACCATTGCTTGTAAACTTTTGTAGAATTTTCTTCCTTACAAAAATATATTCATTTATAATATATATAAGAAAAAGTGTTTCTTTCTTCTATAGTACACGAATGATTCCATTATAAAAGAAATATTATTATCATATATTATTAAACTATATATTATGCCATAAAAATGTGAATTTTTCTTATTTTTTTTACATTATGTATAGAGTTTTTATTATTTAATTTATATTTATTTATCTTTTTCTTTAATATTGTTTTTGGTGAATAAAATGTTTTCATTTAAGAAGAATTCAAAGTTATCATCGAACAAATTCTTTTCACCTCTTACGTGACAAATATTTTATACTTTTTTTTTTTAATAAATTTATATTTTCGGGCCCTTATTTAATCAATATTATATTTTTTTATTGATATTTATGATTTCAGTTTTATTTTTATATTTAATAAATTTTTCTAAACGAATATAATGTATATGTATAATATATGCTATATGAATGTTTAATAAAAATTTATTTTCCATAGCCTTAAGACTATAACTTTAATGATTTAGGTTTGTGGTTATTAAGATTGAAAATAGGATGAAAAAAAAAATTAAGTGGAACACAAGATTGTGCTCGAAGAAAAAATATTTTATTGCTTCCTGTAATTTTTTTAATCTATTCTATTTTATAAAGTGTAAAATAAAAATAGATAAAAATAAATTAAAGATATTTAAAATTTTTCTTTTAAATATTTTAGAATTCTTAGGGATGTGTTTATAATGTATGATATGTTACTTAGAGTTTGAAAATATGTGACTTCCCTAGAGCAAATGTTACCAATAAGCTTTGTACAATATTTTTAATATTAGCTCATTTTATTTTATAATCAACACGTCAATTTATCAATTTTTATTCTATTTCTATTTTTCATATCAGTGGAAGGTACCTCTCTTAATAACTTAAATATATTGAATAATTTGAGAATTAATTTTTGTTTCTAAAAGTTCAAATGTATAGTCTTTCTTTTGTTTATTATTTTTGGTAAATGGTATATCAGTACAATTTTATTGACATTAGCTATTATCTCATTATTTTGCTTTTACTATTTTGCAGATTTTTCTTAATCCACAATCCAAAACGATAGACTTACCCATAATTTTTAAGTTGCGGCAATTCATTATCTGGTTGAATTTTTCTTTTCAGAGCAATCAAAGTTGTTTCATTGATTTCGTTTGTAGTCAGTCTTTCTATCGAGAAAACAATGTCATTTACAATGTCAACATATGATAATTCCAAAAATTTTATCAAAAATATGTTTGAAATATATTTTATATATCCTCAATACCAAAATGTAGCTGCATAAATATATTGTTTTTCATTTTATTCCGCAGAAAAAATTAAATTTTCTGTATTTTTTAATAAATAGAATAAATTTTCTTTTAAACATACATTATGTATATAGATATTACATTATAAAATTACAATTTAATACATATGAAGACATATAAAACAAATATATAAATGTAAATTGAAATAAAAGGTCTTATATTTGATCCATTTATTAACATTTGAAGTGGTATTAATAATTTTATACATTTTGGGATAGATTTTGACCTCTGTACGAAAGAATTTATTGAATAATTTATATATAGGTTTTTGGTGGTAATTTATTATGAATTAAATTGAGAATTCTGAAAAAAAAAAAAAAAATTGGAATACTTATTCACTTGGAATGCTTTTTTTTACATTTTGAAATAAATATTATATTTCAAGATAATTTTCAATTTTATTTATTGTGTTTATAATTTTACAACTTTTTTTTATTATTATTTTTATAAGTTTTAAAATATTCAAAATAAAGAGTTGATATTTTACCTTCGTGATAAATTAAAAAAAAAATTCTGTATAGTTTATTTAAAGAGAGTAAGGGCTGTTAAACATTTTATATTATGTAATATAGAATGTGATTAATGATTTTTGACAAAAGAGATTTAAATTATGATTCTTTTAACTATTTTTTTTTTTTAATTATGTTGCAGGAGTTTTTAGTTAAATATTTCAGAAATATTTTAAAGGATGCTCTACAATGCATAAATAATTATGGGTGGATGTATTTCTTAATATATAAATGCATATAATAAAAAATAAATTAAAGGTTTTGATCCATATAGATTTAGAAATAAAATAAAATAAAATTGTTATTTAAATGTTTGTCAAATTCTTATTGGTAATTGTGATTTAAATTTTTTCATAATTTTTTTTAATATTTTTTAAGGTCCTTGAAAGTTTAGATTTATTATGCAAAATATTTTACTTACATCCTAATTAAAAGAGAAAAAAAAAGAATGTTATTAATTGGTTTTATTAAAATTAAAATTAATTAAAAGCAATATTTTATTTAATTAACATCATTTTTAAAATTTTAGAACATTTTTATTTTTTAGAAGAAGGAAAAAAAAAGCAATTCTATGTAAATTGTAAGAATAAAATAATAGCTGGTAATATTTTATTAACTCAATGCTAATTTTTTATTTTTTCAATTAAGACATTATTTCCTTAAAGTTTTCATAATTTTTTTCTTTTTTAAATTATTAAGAAAGAAAAATAAATGTTTTATTTTATTGTTTATTTTATTTAAAAATTTTGTACTTAAAAATGTGATATATGTATGTTTTGTTTTTCTAGTTTAGTTTATTATAATGTCTTCTTTAATAGCTTTGATAGTCATATGATTTGTGGCATTATTGATATGGGCTGATTTTATTCTAAAAGTTGAAATTAAATTTTTTATTTGAATAAAAAAAAATAGTTTAACTAGTACACTACACTAACGGCGGACACACAATTACTATAAGCTAAGTCTTTAAACTAATTAAGCAAGTGATTATTCTGTCGGCTGAAATAGTGTGGACAAAGAGTTCGAATTATTAATTAGGAAGTATTTTTAGCAAGCGACTTAACCAACCATATAACTTTCTCATAAATAAACATATGTACATGTACACAAATAGAATACATTTAATTTTTATATATGGATATTATTTAGAATGTCATTGTTTGCACGAATATTTTTAATCCATAATATGTAATCTTTTTCATATAACATTTTATTAATCTATTTATTTAATTTAAAAATATAATTTCTTGGAAAATTTAGTTAATTAAGTTTTGGTTTTTCTATATGTATATAAATATATAATATTATAATATTTATATATATTTTATAATAATATAATATAAAACTGTACATATATATATATAGCTTTTACAGAAAGCTAAATAAAGATATTTGAACTAATTTACAAACACCTAATTTGAAGCATACAAAATTAATTTGTAATGTAATTCCACAGACATGCTACTTAATAATAAAATAGGTAATGCGTGCATAGTATTTCCTTATTAAATTATTAATAATGATAAGTAACTTTTTTGTTTTAATCGTGATTAAAATTTATTTTGGGTGTTGGATTTTTCTTATACTTAATTAAGTTGAAGAAATGTTTGTTGAAGAAAAGTTTTAATTTCTTATATTAAATATGTATGTAGATTTAGAAATTATACAAAATTCCGACACATCTAAAAAACTTTATTTTATTCAATTCATTGTTGACTCTTAAGAAAATCATGGTCGTTTCTTGTTTTTTATTTTGACGTCGCCTTAACTCGGAACCGAATCTTCAAATTAAAAAAAAAAATTACAATTAAATCCAATTTTTTGACTTAATTGTCATGTACTTAATTTATGTGTTATATGAAAAAAGTGACTGAAATGGGAATCATTAAACGAAAACTTAAGTTCTGTATGAAAATTCAAATGTAAATAAATTATTTAAAAACTACATTTTACATTTGTAAATAAAATTTTTGGTGAAAATTAATTACTTAAATTTAAAAAGGAAACATTTTAATAACTGAACCTCTACATCTAAATTTTTTTTTTAAACTTAAATATCAAAACAAGTTTTTATGAATTTGCGGACTAAGGTACTAGATGAACTAAAATATAATGATATGCCAATCGTATCTAAATTTGTTTTATAAAACTTGTTTTTTTTTCATCAAAATTGTTTCTGTTTTTTCGTTATTTATCTAATTTTATTTAATTTGTTGTACATATACTTAATTAAATATTTTTGCCTAAAGATTCTATTTATTCATAAAATTATGAATTTTAACTTGTTAAAAAATCTTTTTCATTATAATTTTCATTGCTAAAATAGAATTTTATGATTAAAATTCTTAAAATCTTAAAAACAAAAATTAAACAGGTCGTTAAACACAGATTATAATATCATTCTGCTTCAGATATTTTTTTGATTATACATTTTTTTTCTGTTCGAGAATAGAATATAAATATACTAAGTCAAAATTGGCAACTTATTTCAATTTGACATCCGCAAGAAATAAAAACAAATTATGTATTTAACAAAATTTTAAAAAGAAAATTAGTTGTATTCATTAAACTGTTGATATTCGGAATGCAGTTGAAATTAGAAGAAAGATTTTTGCCTTTTGTAACTGTAAGTAACTCTGTAAGACTGCAAGATACAAAATACATAAATAAATAAATTATTTTTAGATATGAATTTATGTTATTATTAACGGAATTTCCAGTTTCAAAGCAATTTTTCGATTGAGTTGAAATATGAAGTTGTGATTAAACAAGTCAAGCTTAAGAAAACAATTTTCCTCAAAGATTGATAACGTTACTTACTTTGGAATAATCCTACAATCGGTGAAATATCTTATAGAAAACTATATAATATTACATTGTGGCTAACATAACGTAATTAATTTTTTTTTCTTAAATTATTACTTAAAGAAAAACGTTTTACATCTTGTTAAACGTAATTAAAATAAATGTTCTAACAAAAATTTGCTTAAATATTCTAAATGCGATGGTCTTTTGTTTTTTTTTTTTTCTTTTAATGGAAAAATTATAAATTTATTCTCAAATCATATTTATGTGCTCATTATGTAGAAATAAAAAGAATGGAATACAGGGAAATCTTTTTTTTAGGTAGAACAAGAAAATTAATTTAAGGACAAAGAATATTAATTTTATTTTCAGAGTTGTGTCTAAATTATATATGAATTATTTTTTGATTAAACGAATTTCGATAGTTAAATTTTAAGAAAATCTCGAAATAAATTCATTAAAGTGAAAATCTATGAAATATTCACTATTATACATTTTTCGTACATATTGTTGGTTTCAGTTAAAAAAACAATCACTTTTTCATAATGATTCGATAATGTTTAATCAATAAAAAATCTTGTAAAATTTATGAAAATTCCTTTAACGCAAATTTGAGATATACATAGTTTTAAAGAACGGAAAATTATCTTTTTAATAAGTTTTTATATTTTGTTCCTTTTTAGTTTATACATGTGCATGACATAATTATACCTATTTTTCGCATGCAATTTATTGAACTAAACAAATTCTTATTAAGGCATTCAAGATTTGAATTCATTTGAAGCATATTAGAAACCTTGTAACTTTCATAGTTCGAAGTTATTTTTAAGAATCAAAAATTTGTTTATTTTTAAATTTGATGTGAGTTAGGAAATATTTTTGTTATGAATTTGAGTTTTTTAAATGAAAATAATCATAATTAAAGTTCTTATTAAAAAGTTTACAGTTTTATTCAAAGATTTTTTTATTTAATTTTTGAAAGAAAACTTCTATATCAATTTTATTAGAATAATAAGGTTTATAAACGTGATTTTCCAATTTAATTTTTTTTTTTGTCAAGGAAAATATAAGAATTGTTAAATCACAATATTACATTATTTTTGATTTTTATAAAAATAAAAAATCAATTTTCAAACATTTCCGATAATTAAGCGAAACCTTTTCTATGAATTACATATTATACTGAATCGGATGATTGCCCTTGGGATTTTTTATGCTGACCTTTTTTTGCGTAAACATTTTTTTTTATAAAATATTACGGATAACAAGAAAATTCATAAATTTTCTATACATTAAAGAAGAAATTTAAGTAAAAAAATTTTATTTGGCATATTATAATTATAGGTATGGTTTCTGTGAAATTATTTTATAGACCAAAAATTTTTTTTTGTGTTCATTCTTACTTTTAATAAAGAAAATAAATTGAAAAAGTTTTCTAAAAGTCATTTTCAGAATTAAAAAAAAATAAAAAAAATTATTTCTATAAAATCTATTTTTAAGAAATTCTAATTAGCAAGTCACATAAGATTTTTTGCATGATATTTAGAAAACAAATTGTTGTTGTCAAAAGTTTGGAAAAATTTAAAAGTTTTTATAAAGTCTAATGACGTTACCTCTACAATATCAGCTTGAATGTCAATAAATGAATATCCAATAGTATGCTGTGCATCATCCTACATAGTAAAAATTTTAAATAAAAACTTTTATGTTCATATGTTTTTCTTTTTATGAATCAAATTTTATTAAAAAAAAAATCAGGTTTTAAATAAATAAATTTAAATTAAAATAAAAGTATATACATGAAAAAAATACCGAATACATTTTCTTTTAATTTTTCATTCAAATAGAAAGAAAAAAATCACACGACACTCTGTGTGTTAAACGTATAGATATGTAGATTTAAAATCTTGTAGTATCTACAGAAACTTATTTGTTAGAATTACAAAAAAAAGAAGATAAAGTTTAAAAAAAGACAATTTCTGAATTCTAGTCACATCTTTAGTTCTTCATTAATTTTATTTTTTTTTGTGCGAAAAAAGAAAAAGTTTTTGTAAAATTCATATTTATTTAAGGAAAAATTATAAAATCACCTCACTTTTGTAAAAACCATTCTGAGAATGTTTACATGGCGCCAAATTTGTATTTTCTTTATTTTAATTTTTTTTTTCTTAACAAATATATTGTGTAATCGTGAGTAAAAAATCCATTCGAAAATATATACGTATATATAGTAAGAAAAAACATTAATTTGTTGAGGTTGCTTACGAAATAAGTGAAATTATCATTGGAAAATGTTTATGACGGACGCTACAAGTATTTTATTATATGTTTAGCTCTTGGTTAGGAATTTAGTAATTTGTTTTAAGATTTTATACATATCATATTTTTTTAGGGCTAAAATTTATTTTATTTAATCAGAGCTGGAAACTAAGTATAAATTTTGATGGTTATTGAATTTTATAGTTATCCTTTTTAACGGATGACATTCGTATTAAGAGATGATAAAAGATTTTCATCTTATTTTCAGATTTTTTTGCCTTAATTTTCAATGGATTAAAGCTATCTCAAAAATTTATAAATTTTTTTGTCATCATTCTTCTGATGTCTATTATTGTACCATATTTATTTGGATTTCAACTCTTTTTTTTTGCGATTTCTTTATATTTAGAAATTAGCTATACATTCTATTGAGAATACAAAAACGTCTTATAATTCCCTAGAGGTTTATTTAATGAAGGTTTTCTTTTATCTCAATTCTTCATCATATACAATTTAATAGATAAAATGAAAATCTTGTATCAATAAAATATGTAAATAATGAAGAGTATCTGAGATAATCGAAATAGAAAAAGAAAATATTTATTTTTCAGAATAACGTCTTTTTATTTTCTTCTTTTTCATCTTAAAAATATTACTCTAATTTTATTATCGATTTTTTTTTTTGTTACATTCTTTTTTTCAGATATAATTTTAGCATTTAATACAAAGTTGTGAGAAAAAAAGAAACAAAAAAAAAACAACCTAACACACATATACACTTCAAAATATTATGTTTGGGTTTTTCATTTATAATTTTTTTGTTTTTTTTTTTTTATATACACCATCTTCATTACCATAATATAAGATACCAACTGCGCCCGCCAACATAAGGCTTTGACCGAAAAAAGACGCGAATATTATAAGCAAAATAAAATGTAATGATAAAATGTTTTGCAAAAGGAAAATTTTTTCAATGAATTTATAATTTTATCTAGGGGAAAATTTTTAATGTTTTTTTTTCCATTTTCCTTATATTCTTAACGAAACCTAAAAAAAAAAAATAGATAATTCTGTTTGATTCGCTTATAATGTTTGAAAAGTAAAAAAAAGTTTATCTCTTATACATTTTTGCATGATATGCTATGCTGGTAAGCTTTAAAAAATGTATTTTTATTATGAAAAAGCTTTTTACGAATGAAGAACTAATATGGACAAAATGGAAAAATAAAATTTAATAAAAAAAAAAAAAATAAAGAGGGAAAACTATATTGATAATTGAAAACTTTTCACGTTATCTAAATATTTTCGAATTGTATGAAAAATTGGAAGAAAAAAAATTAAATTCCTATATAAGCTCAAAATGTTGATTTCCTAGACTTCTTGTGTTTGTGTATAAAAAATAAATTTTGAAACAAAATAACATATTTTTTATAGATTTCGGAAAATTTTTTTTAACTTACTATTACTAAAAAGTTTACAAAATAGATAATTTTGTTTTCAAAACAAGCAAAAAAAATTAAATTTTAAGGATATTATGTATTTTTATTAGATAGTTGAAACTGTTCAAACGTTATAAATGAATTTAGATTACAATAAAACATTTTTCCTAACAGTATTGTTTTCAGTTGTATTTCCTATACATATAATAATAGTTAGTGTAACGCCAATTATCTGTCCTCTAAAAAGCTTTCAATGAAATACGTTATATACCTATATCTATAACTATTCAACATATTATAAAAGTATATTATAAAAGTAAAATTTTCATATAACAGAATTTTGTACAAGCAAAGTATAACTTTCAAAAATATAGAATGCTTTCAATAAATGCTGAAAATTTAATTTTGTTTCTAATCGAACGAAATTATTGATTTCATGGTTACCTTCTTATTGTTTATTATTGATGCATAAAAATATTTAGTATGCACGTGAAATTTAACGAAAAGATCAAAAATAAAACGAAGCTGCTTTCAGGACATTTCAGAACATTGTATTTGGTATGTTAATGTATGGTGAACATCAACGTTCAAGATTAGTGTATTTAATTTCGAAATAATTATAAAACCTAAATGTGATTTTATTATTAAATTACCAAGGCTCAGGAAGCTGTTGCCCAAAAATATGATTTTTTTCAAATATGAATATGATGATGGATGTAAAACGATCCTAAAGAATATTTCACAATTTAGTTTTATTATTATACAGTTGTTTAACTCGATAAAACTATATACTTTGTCATTGATACTACTTATATTTCCTTTCATATATTCATATATTCAAGTATCTGGTTTATTGTGACGATTTTTCTAGGTTCTCTTTTGGTTCGTTCTTTCGGCGTCATCGTCCTCTTTAATTTTTGTATTGTATACGTGCCACATTAATGTGTACATGTGTAGTATTATTTTTTACTACTAAAAGCATAATTTTTCATCTCAACTGATACATAAACATATTTTTATTTTATTTATTTTATTTTTTTTTTTCTAAAAAATCTTAAATGAAAATGAAAATACATATAAAAATGTTTTTTTTTATATTTATTTAAAAGAAATTTATTGAGAAAATATAAATTGCGCGCCAGTTTGAGGCAAACTTTTGTATCATTAACAAGTCCTTTATTATAAGTAACGGTAAATTTAAAGAAAAATTTTCATAACGGTATTTAATTATTGATATAATTTTTGATTCTACTGAAAACTGTTATACTAAAATTAAATGAAAAGTGCTCTAAATTCTTTTCTATGAAAATTATGTTACAATAATTTGAATTTTCAAATCAAATAAAGAAAAAATTTGAAACAAAATAAGAAATACATTTTAAAACTAATAAGGATTTAGAAAAAAATTTAAAAATTACTCAAAAATATTCTTACTATTGTTGTAAAAGATAAAAACTTTCCATTCAACTTTAATAATAATTATACCTTAATTATTACATACTAAGAAAAATCAAAAAATCCAAAGATAACCATATATTTGAGTTTTATGCTTTTAATTTTATTTTAAATTAATAATTAATCATTATCCAAATTAAAAAATAATCAAATTTAACAGAAATATAATTAATTTAAATTTCGAAATTTACGTATTTGCTACTTATTATAATTCTGCGTATTAAAAATGTTACCTACAAGATTCTAAGGCGTGTCATTACAATATAAATTTTTGTATATACTTAATTAGAGAAAATATTTGAAGTTTTCATGATAAGAAGATAAATAATTTGGTTTGATCGTCGCTTCGAATACTTTTTAGAATTTTTTCGAAATTCATATTTCGAGTAATTACAAATATAATTTCGAATTAATTTAATATATAATTATAATTTTTGCTCTCCCATCAAAATTGTTCCCGACAGCTGGCGGACGTTTGATTTACGACTTGCGCCGCTTTAAGAAGAGTGTAAATGATTACCTCCTAACTGTCCCACTTTATAATCCCGTCTAAACTTCCTGTCCCCATTACCAAATTCATACTTCTCTAAGTATAAAAGGTATCCCACCTAGTGATTTGGTAACTTTAATAAAAAAAAAATATTGGATAATTTTTGTCACTATTTCCTATTCTTTTTCTATTCTCAATTGAATAAAGCTAAACCTAAGAGAAAATATATTCAGGAAAATTTTTATTTAAATAATAAGTAATACAACCTTTTACATTTTTTTCATTCAAACAAAACTTTATCGAAATTAGATTTTGGTTTGGCCAACATTAGTAATTTGGTAATCAGGAAACCATTCTAGCATTTTGTTTTGTTATTAGCGCCAAGCGTGATAAAAATTTATAATTATACACCAAAATTGTTAATATTTCTTGTTTCTTTTATATTAGAATAATAATTAAGGTGCTCTATAAAAAAATTCACAAAAAAAAACTTTTGAACAATTTTTACAACGAATTACAAAATAAAATATATTAATATTTATAAAGCTGTACATTTTAAATTCTAATTAAAGACCAATATTTAAGTATTATTACGAATTACAAATAAAAAGACTAAGTTTTCTTTTTGGCAAAAACAAAAAAAAATTAAAAATGGATAAACATCTTCACCATCATCATCAGCCACAACATCCGTCAACAAATGGAAAAATTAGCGTATGTATTTCATTTTCCATATTTCATGTCCAAATTATTATTTTTAGTATACCTAGTTCCAAAAAAAAAAGAAAAAGAAACATAATTTAAACATAAAGCTAAGTCATAACTTCATCTCATTATCTGGTTTGCACAAAAGAAAATAATATGAAACATTTTTTTTTCTTTATTTCAAATACAAAAAAAGCGGATAAAATGTTGTTTCTACATAATTAGGAATCCTATTTTTTTTTCTCTTCTACTATTATATTTTAATGCGTTGGGGATCGTTATGTTGTATTTAGTGCTATAGAATTTAGGTCACTAAATGGAGTATTATATGCGTCAATACACATGCAATCATTTAGATGCATCTGCGTAAATAATGAAAAAATTTAGATGCTTCAGCGTATATAATAAAAAAATCTAGATACATCAGCGTAAATAATGAAATCATTTAGATGTTTCGTATTGAATATTACGTAATACCTAAACAAACATAATATCTCTCACAATATTTCAATACAGCCAAATACAAAAAAAAATGAGAAAAAATGAGAAGAAAAAATATTCTTTCTCTCTGCAACTACCTCTCACCTACGCATTAAAACAGTATATTGGATATGTAAACAAAATTTGTTATACAACTCGTTCTGTATTTACACAAAAATACATTGACACTTGTCAATTTATATCACTCGACCTTCGGTCTCGTGATATAAATATTGACTCGTGTCAATGTATTTTTGTGTATACAGAACTCTTAATTAATAACAAATTTAGTTTACATATACAATAATCTACTATTATCTTGTTATATAAAATGCAACCTCAATCCCTTGAATAAAAATGAGAAGTTTATGTTACTTTAATTAAACTATGTGTGTGTACTACAGGAAAAATTGGAACATCAAAACATCATAATTATATTTTTTCTTTTTGTATTATAATTTCACTGAAGTAAAGTAATGAAGTTGGTTTCTCATCGTATAATGTAATGAAAAAAATTAGAAGAAAGAGTTCTATTCAATGTTAATGCATCAAATTTGTTTTTGGACTACAATAACGAAAAAGTATATGTATGAAGTTTCAAAAAAAAAAGGAATCATTATTTAGTCTTTGTATTTAATTTGATTAAATTTGATTAAATTTAATTAAATTTAGATCTAGAGTAAAAGGTTTAGATTCTCAGTGCATATAATCATTATTATGTCGCCGTCTTTAAAGCAATCTAAAAATAAGATATTAAATGTTCTGAATTTTTTTCTAAGAAAAATCGCTCACTGATAAAAAGTTATCAAAAAGATTTCTTTTTCAAAAAAAGATTATTATATGTATTATATGTATAAAGGACCAAAATAATAAAAACATTTTAAATTCATATGCGATAAGGTTTATGAAATTTGTTTCTGAAAAAAATTTCGTATTAGTTTTTTTTTGTGGAATTTGGGATTCGTAAGAATTTAAAAATAACTTATAAAGCGTTATTTTTCAAATTTAGTTAACCCTTTTTCCACTAAATTAATTATTTTTTCTATTTTTTTTATAGTTAAAAATAAATTGAACAAAAGGATTTAACCCTTTGGCGGACAAGGACGTGATATCACGTTATGGGGTGTTTTTCTCGTGGGACATGACGTGATATCACGTCAATTTTCAAAACCGTAATAAAGCCAAGACGTGATATCACGTTTTCGTTTTCATATAGTTTATATTAGAATTCAATATATTGTGTCCCCTTAGAACACATATAAATATATAAACCTTCATAAAAATTTTGTGTCCGCCAAAGGGTTAATTAAGTTTTTTTTTTTCTAATTATCGTCAGTTTTCATGAAGCAAAAGTTTTTGTGAGAATAAAAATGTGAAAAACTGAAACTTTTCAAATAAGTTTTTGAATGATATGTTATTCAGTATTTTCAGTATCATTTATTTACATACATATGAGGAAATTATTTTGTTACCACTAATATATAATGTACACATTTTTTGAATGGAAATATGAGAATATTTCAGTCCAGAAAAAAAAAAAATTATTAAAATTGTTATGAAACATTTAATAATACAAGCTAAACCAATACATTTAAATGTTAATCCAGGGCAAGTGTTCATTAAAAACAGAAGTGAGAATATAAAAATAATAATTTATAAGTTTGTTCAAGCTTAACATCACATTCAAATACTTTTATTTATTTATTTACCTACAATTTTTTTTTTTTATCAAATACTACAGAACAAGAAATAATCCTTTCTTGACATAAATATTTTCATTTTAGATTTTAATTCTTTTTTTTCATATAATTAATGTGTAGTCAGAATACTAAATATATGTTACTTACATATTATAAGTGTTTACTTCAAAAAAGATTGTGTCAAAGTTGGTGATTTTGTATGAAATGAAGTTTGACTGATCCTTTAGTTGACATAAGTTATATTTATTGTATGCATATAACAATACTATAATATCTGGTAAAATAGTATTTATTATTTCAAAGTTAAACAAACTTTAATTTGAGTATAAAAAGTAAATCGCCATTTTACGCACACTTATCACGGTATTTTATTCCAGTTTATAATTTCTAAAAACATCTAATCAATTTGTTTTCAGAATATTCTTAAGGATGTTTATAATAAAAAAAATTAAAAATAAAAAATTCATTTGAAAATTTATGAAATAACATTTTTAAGTTTTACAAAATATTTTCTAAACACCTTTATGCCCTGGAGTATTGAAATTTCCGGTAAACTTTAACAATCGGATTTTTGAAATTCAGCTTTTGGAATTATTTCTGATTCAACATTGAAGGACGAAAAAAAAATTTAATTAGTTTTCGGGGCAAATATTATTACAATACAAGCAATGTGTCCTTTAATATAAATTATCAAAATAATAATTTTTTTTTTGGAATTTTAATAGAAAATTTATATAATTTTATGACGACTTGTATTTCATGTTCACTGAAAATGTGTTAAGAGTAATTTTAATTTATAATGAAACTTCAAGAACAAACTGTTAAAATAAATTCTTGTGATATCAGAAAATTGATTTTACGCATTAAAGAAAATATATTATATATTTTGTGATATCTTCTAAATATAATTTTTATTATCAGTCTTCTAACTTCAAAATTTAAGCTCAAAGTGCTACTACCATTTTGGTTTAATCTTTAATTAAATTAATGAAATGAAAAAAAAAATAATTAACAATATGTATAGGAACAATATATTAAGTTCATTTTATTTAAATTATCATAAACAGCCAAATGGTCCTTTATACTTATTTTACTATGTATAATATTATTATTCGAAAATCATCATTATAAAATAATTTTAGTATACAATAGTAGAATATAGATTATCCAAATTATTGAAAATAATTTAAGAAATTGAATTGCGGATTTTTTGAATTAATGCTTCTGTTAGTTCAGAAATAAATAAATAACCAATAAATTTGATCAATATACAATATTTAGGAAATAATAAACAAAATTGCGTGATGATTTTTTTTTAAATGACCTAATAAAAAATATTTACACTTAAATAATAATATTCTGTCATTTTATTGAATCTATATAAATAATATTTATACCTATAGAGTGAAGCTTTCAATTCAAGTGATAAGAAAATTCTATATATATACATAATTACATTTATTATTATGTAAAAAGTATATTCTAGCTATAAAAATTTTATTTTTAAATGTGTTTACTTCGGTTAGACAACTACTTGGAAATTTTCAAACGAAAATACCGAGAATAATTATTATTTATTGTATTTAGATATTTTTTAGTTTTTCATGTTTTTTTTTTAAACAATTTCTTCCTATAAAATAATGAATACATGTATATGTACATATGTATGAAAAATAGGTTCATTTATGAATAAACTTATTGACCTCGTTTCAAAATCTTTTTTTTTTCTTTCGTACTTTACAACAGTCTATCTATAATGTAAATAAATTCCTGGAAAATTGAATAAGAGCAAAAGATTTCTAGTAGCATTCAAGAGGTTGAAAAATAGATTTATGGTTTATTTTGATACACATTTTGAAAAGAGCAAGAAATGTAAATACAGAAACTTAAGAGAAAATAAGTAGCAACATATATTAATTCTTTTTTTTTTTTAATTTTTTTTAAAATTAAATTTAGAGAAAAAAAATTGTTTTGCATAATTCTTTTTGTATTTTTAATTCCCGCGTCGCAGAAATTATTTAAAGCAGCTGAAGGAAGATTTTTGAGCATTTATTCAATGCAAAATGCAAAAAACAGGAATTTCGCGATTTGATATTTGAATGAAGATTTTTTTGTTCCTCTATCGCATCGCAATGCAATAAAAAACTCAAAGTACTCAAATTGTACAGGCCATCAATTCTAAATTGACAAAAAAAAATTTAAAAGTTTCAAAAGTAAACTTTTAAAAAGTAAATATTTCTCAAAAATCAGTTTAAAAAAATGTATAAATCAGGACATTCAACAAAAAATAGAAAAGAGCTTTGCTGTAAGAATTCAAGACTTTTTCATTGTCAATCTCATAATTTTTTGTTAAATAAAACCTAGAATGACTTGGAAAATTTTTAATCAAATATAAAAGAAATAAATATCAGGAAAATAATCAAACAGTAGTTAACTATATAAAAGTAGCATAGGCTTTGATATTATTTTAATTAGCAGAATAAAGAAAAACATTGTTTTCGTGTTATCTATATCTAATATTCCTTTTTTTGTATAAAAAAGATATAAAGATAAATGTTACTTTCAGATATAAGGTTATTTTGAAATATGCGACTATAAAATCTGTTTTAAAATTCTTTGTTAAACTTAAAAATTTTATTTTTCCTTTAGGCTAAATGTTCTTCTATTTTAGAAAACAAAGGAATCCTCTTTATGTACACAGTAATAACTTTAATTTAAATTTTGTACATACATGCATATTAAATAAACACTTTTAATCTGTAAATATTCCGGTGTATATTATACATTTTATGCTTCTTTTATCTCTGTCTTAAATTTTATTAAAAGTATAAATTTAAATGTTTTTCATTTAGAAAAAATAATTGTATTCAACACTTGGAACTATACTTGCGAAATAAACAAAAGAATATATTAATTTCAAATAGAGTGGTTCTTTACAATTTTAATAATAAATATATTTAATATATAGAAAGAATTCCAATAAAACGAACGTATCTCGAAAAATTGATTTGTCCATTTGGATTTTATCATAATTTCTAATCCAATGAACACAATCAAAAATTAGATTTTGGATATAAATAATTTCTATATTACTTTTATCTAAAACCTAAAATACCAAGTTTGTGTGTAGTGTAGGTACTAGCAAAGAAAATCCTTATATTTTCTTTGGTACTAGGTACACAAAAATTATAAATATCATTTTTATACAAAGAGAAATTTATGATTAATTACTTATAATTTGTATTATTACATACAATAGAAAACAATAACACTATAAAAATTTTGCTTTTGTTTGTTTGCTTTCGTAGAATTAATTATTTATTCCTGACTTAACTAAATATTTTTTGAACAATTTTTACACTATTATACAACAGACTATATTCTTTGAGATTTTGTTCTTTTATACAATTTTGCAAACATACTTAAATATTCAAAAATTTACTTAGATCAGAAAAATTTCCATCACGTGTAACCACTAAATATAAATAAAAGTAAAAGTTATTGCTTTGAAAAAGCAAAAAAAATTGGACCTTCTAATTAACTTGTGTATACGCAATGCCTTGAGTAATTAAGTCCCTTGTCAATTGTTATCGCTTAGAAACTATTTTTTTGAATAAAAACTATATGTAAGTATTTATAATTTAAAAACATAAATTAAGCGTGGCAAAGGAATACAAAACTTTTAATAAAATTTATGTAATTTATATTCAATATTCGTTGATCCTCTAATTGCAATGATTTATCAAATAGTCATAAGCCGTTCTTATTGGAATATATTATGTCCTACATATAAAATTTTCAAAAATTAAATTTTTTTATGAATAAATGTTAGTGATTATAATAAATATTGTTAAAGATCATAATATTTAAAAAATATTATATATATATAATTTGTACATGTATTTATAAACATTTTTGTAGAATCGAAGGTAAAAAATTTTTTTTTTTAATATAGAGTGATAATTTTGTTTAACACTAATAACTTTTGGCGTTTCATTGACCCGGTTAATTTTATACTTTGCCAGCCATTATTTTCTTTTGTTCCTAGAGCATTTATTTAGAAAAAAATTAATATAATTTCTTTTTCTTCGCTGAAAGAAAACTCAAATTATACAAAAGTTTATGTTAACATTTTGATGAAAAATATTTCATTAAAAGATTAAAAACTTAATTCTGTTCTTGACATATTATTTTTTGACATTCTTATTAACTGCGGTTATTAATAAATCCATCTTCTTTATTAATAAATTTTTTTATATATACAGAATTATTATTTTAATATTGTTTATGTTATTATAATTTACTAAATATGTAATCCTAAAATTCAATGTTTATTTTTCTAGAAAAATTTATTATAAGTACCAATACCTATTATTTTAATCTTATTAAATATAATTGATTATCTTTGTCAAATTATAATTTAATATTAGTATTATTATAGTTCCAAAGATTTAAGATAAAATCGAAATAAATATTAATAAAATATATATTATTTATTAATTGGACACATTTTATTATTCATATATAAAGTATATTTGTGTGATATTTTTTTTTCTTTTATAAGATAGCTTGACAAGATGGTAATTATCTGCAAAATGACCATCAATCAAATGATATTTTGTTTTTGTTTTTATTTATTTTATAAATTTGCTGAAATATGTTGAGTTAAGTATATAGGAATCAAAGGAAAAGAGATAAAACATGGTGTGTATGTAAATTGTGTGACATATAAGATTAGCATTTGAAATTAATTTATGTTAGAGGATGATTTTGATAAAATTAATTGGTAAACATGAATGATAGTAGATGGTACGGAAGTGTGAAAAAAAAAACTTTTTACACCACATCAAAAACTAGCCACACAAACATTTAAAAAAAAAAATTGATGTAAAACATATTTAATTATCTTAATTTAAAGCCTATTTATGTTTAGGTTTACCGTATATCAATCAAATGTAAAATCAAACTTCAAACACATCACATAATAAAATAATATTGTATAATTAAATTCGGTTCACAACTATAAATTAAACATTCCAGGGAGGAATTTTGTCGGTGGTACCATTTTTGACCCCATAGGTCTATGTAACCTAACCTAGAACATCAAACCAATAAACTATATATTTAATAAACTGGACTATAAACTGGACGGTTTGAAATAAAAAAAAAATTAATTTAAAACGACTTTTTATTCTACTTCCCAATATAATGTTTCGTGCTAAAATTACATGAAATTAATGGATAGGAAAATAATATTATGTGTACATTTACTTACCTATGTACATACTTAAACATACATATCTATTTTATTTAATTAAAATTTGTGTTTTATTACGTAATTAAAGGAAACTTACGAAAAGAGCAGTTTTATTATTACATTGCGTTTAGGTTTTATATTTTTAAATTAACTAGACAATTTAGAGAAAATCAATTTTTGGCACAAATGTGTGAAAAGTAACTACAAGAAAATTCTATACGTATTTAAAAAATAATATATATAAAAGTAAACGTAATATAATACACCTAGGCATTATTGTTTTAACGCGTAAACCAAATGAAAGAAAGTTTTTTGCGAAGGTTTAAATTTCAGGTATATATCAAAAAATTAATAAAAGAATGAAATGTAAATTACATATTATTATTTAGTTTTTTTATTGAAATTAAAATGAATACCTTTCATATATCCTTGATTTTGTTTCGCTCTATTTCATTAATGTAGGAATAGAATGTTTTTTCCCCATTATTGGGAAACACTTTTTTAATTTTTCATATATGTTTTTTAATCTTTTTGTCATTAATAGCCATCTAATGCTATTGTTTCAATCTCAAATATAAAATTTCTTTAAAGAGTGAACATTAATTTTGTGTTTATCAATACCAGTTATAAAAAAAAAGTTATTTTAGACAAAATAAACTCATATATTTATAATTTTATACTATACTATACATAACTGGGTAGATAATAAAAATATTATGCAAATATTATTAAAATATATTTTAGAAAATATTGTGAGCTTTTTCCTTAAATAAAAAAGGAAATTAATATTTATATTTTTAATATGAATTTTAGAATTTAAATGAAGATAAAATATAACCTATATATATTACAACGGAAAAATTAATTTGAATATTAAAATAAATTTTTCACTTATATTTTAACTCACGTAAATTTTTTTTTTCATTTAAATAGTAGGTATAATACTTTTTTTTATACACATAAATTTTCAATTCAATTTATAAGCAAAAAAAAAAAAATTATATGAAATAGAAATTTTTGCATATTTTGAATTTCAAATTTTATTTTCAATTTTGAAAAAAAAAAAAAAAATATATATATATACATAAAATTTAATGTTTTTATGCTAAATCTATTTAAAAATAAAATGGAAAATTCTGAAAATAAACTACATCAATTGCCATCGAGCAATACGTAATGTATAATACAATGATGTTTATACCATTAGCTTCTTAAATGTTAGAAAAAAAAAATTTAAAAGACTTTAAAAGTCTTCAAAGGTACATAAATTTAAATATATGCATAAATAAATATATCAAGTCACAGAACCAAAGAGAAATTGATATTTTGTCTATGCAAATAAAAAAGTCAAAAAAAAATAGTATCAATAATATAAAAATTTTCCGTACAATCAAATATATTTAAGGCAGAAGAAATAAACGTATATAATAAGTGAGGAGTACCCAAATTCTTAGCTTCCTTCAGTGGTGCTAACACAAGCGCTTTATATTGGTTCAAAGTTATATATGTATATATTTCCGTGTGAAGAATTTCAAATAAATTTTATTTATTGTCATGTGAAAATATAAACGATACTGAGAAGAGATCTAAAAATTTAATACATTTAAGTTAAAGTAAATTTTTATTTCATAAGTAAACAAAATATGTTGGGCTTTGCTGTTGTAATATACTTAGCCTGCGAAATATATATGTACTTCTTCGTACATTTTGTAATGAACACAATATGGAAAATCAAGTAAAACTTCTAACAAAAAATAAAATCTTTTAAAAAACTCAAAATTCAGATTATATGACTTCCACTTCAGTAGGTCAAAATAGAATCCACTTTTGACCAGTATTAGATTGTTAGAAATGATATCTTATCTGCTAAAATAAAATTCTCTGTATTTATTTCAATTCAACAAGAAACGTATTTTATAAAATTTTTTCTTTTTGTATTTATTTCTTAAATTTATGGTTTGTTTTTATTTTATTTTTTTGTTTGTGTACGCAAAAATTAAACTTCAAGGATTTTTTTTTTTTATTTTGATAAGGACGCTTGATTGATTCTTAGTTAACACATATACCCAGAAGCTATAAAATTTTTTTTTTAATATATATAATGTGAATAATGTTTAGTTATATACTTTTGATTGATTTTTCTCATTACTACTATTAATAGAATTTTATCAAATCAAAAAATGATAACAAAATTGTTGTTTTTGATGGCACGAGCATGTCAATATGTACATAAATTCAGTTTTTATACTTAATTGTATACTTAAATGTAAATGTACATATAAATGTATAATAATAATGAATGAAATTATAGGTTTCTATGATAAAAATCAGGATGATATTTTTTACGTAAACTTTCTAGTGTCTAATATCAGTTATATTTCTTTTGATAAATTAATTCAATTCTTTAAGCTATTTAATGTTAATTTTTTGATGAGGGTCTTAAAAAATTTCAATTCAAATTCAAATAAGATTCTAGGTATCGTTCTTTTCAACTGCAAACTTAAATTTTGAATTGAACCATTATCAGGAAAAACAAATGAAGTATTAGTCTAAGTATAGGCTTTATAACCAAGACTTATAGTTGAATAATAAAATTTTTGCACCTATGTAATATTTATAATATATTTTCTGCAGAAAAGTGTAGAACTATGAATCAGGTAAGGAAATTTTTATAAATTTTCTGGTTTTACTTCAAAGATTTTTCATTATTGTTAATGAAACAATTTGAATTTATTAAGTCAATTAAAATTAATATAAATAAATGCAATTGATGACTGTATAAGTTTTTGAATTTTGAGTTCGTATAATGTTCACGAACCTATTAATAACATTCTAAAATATTTTCGTCCAAGATTAAGTTGATTTAAGAAAGTAGTGTAATTAAAAATATTTTATATATATTAAACATTATGTAATAATAAGTCATTATTATTTACAAAATCATTATTAATTAAAATTACAATCTAGAATTGTATAAATTTTGGAAAAATTAAAGAAACGGTAACAACTAGTTCACTGTTGCTTTTTCGTCAAGCTCAACCCATGATGATTGTATATCAGAGTGTAGTTATGTTAAATTTTATTCGTTTTATACTTAATTATAATTTCTATTTATTTCGCAATTCGAGACCTTATGAAAATCTTAATTTATGAAGATTTTTCATTGCATAGGAAATGTTGTGTGAATAAATACTGTAATGTTACAAACGTATAAATAATACTGCATAAAAATATGTTCATAAGTCTTTTTATAGAATTTGTAAAATTTCCATAACATTTTATAAAATATCCAAAACAAAGCTTTGTCATTGGTTTCTTCAGATTTTTTTGCGTTATTGATTTCATTATTCAAATTCAAGATAACGAAATAAAATATTATGTAAATTATGCAGCCATTAGTCATAATATTTTAATGATCCTTCAAAAAAAAACTTTGTTTTAATTTTTGTTCTGAAATATATTTTCCAACAGCAGGGCAGTAACAGAATATAATAAAGAAACGAAAATGGTATCAATTATCATTATTTTTCATTAAAAAAAAAATTAAATGTACATTAGGTTTATATTTCAGGGAAAAAAATATAATAAAGCTTTGAGGACCAAAATATTTGTAATAAATGAAAGATACTATTCGAAATTAAGTATATAAGTAATATCTATTGTACGTGTTAATATACACGTACATACGTACATATACAAGCTAGAGTGTTTTTTTTAGGTAAAGAACTCCATTAGGTATAATTTGATATAGAACATTTTTGTATTAAATTAAATTATCAGCAAGCAATTTTGATTTATTTTTCATTTCTCTGTCCATTCCCTTCAGGTTTTATTTTATACGCTTTTCAGTTTATTGTATGTTTTATCCAAATAAAAATACAAAAATGTTATGCTTATTAATTAAATATTTATTTTGAAATTAATCTCAAATGCATTGTAAAACATACACTTTTGCCTGTATAATTTTAGATTTAATTTTCATTTAGTTAATAATTATGTAAACATAAGAAAAATCCAATATAATATAATTTCACTTTCATTCGGTAATAGCTGCCAAAAAGTACTTATAAGATATATAGAAAAATGCATATTAAAAATTCATTATATTTTTACATCTTCCCATAATAGTTAACAAATTGTAAAGTAAATATAAACACCTAGTTAATAAAAATTTTAATTTTTTAAATTGTAATAATAATAAATAAGTTTCCTTCGTATATTTGCAATTACACATTCAAACATCGTCGTCAAAATTTAATCAGAATGGAAATTACCTGTGTGGTTTGCTCTGTAGAAAATGTTGCAAAAAAATCTTAATAAGAAACCGATCTCTGATTCTCTGACTCTCTTTAATACTTCTAACCGCTTTCAAACTCAACAGAAGAGAGCATTTGGGCATAAGAGAAGTCTCGACCAAATCGGATAATTCTTTCTAAAGTTATACGAATAAATTTTTTGTTTTTTATTATTTTATTTTTTTGTCTTCGCGCATGACCATTGACCAAGCTAATTGGTAAATATAATTCAGTATTTCTAGCCCCGTGATCATACTCAAGATACTCAATAAAATTCATATGGGCTTATAACTAGTGAAAAAATAAGTAAATCAAATTTACAAATTTTTCAATTTTCGTGCAACATTGAAAATAAAATAATTCTAGAAGAGAGAAAAATTTTTTTAAAGTATGCTTGCACTTTTCATCTGAAATTACGTCACTGAACAAATTCTTTAAACAAATTTGAAATAAGAAGAAATAAAAATTTTAGAAGCCAATAAAAAAATATTTATGTATAATTTATTTTCTTATTGAAATATCTATTAACACGTTCTAAATGAAATTAAAAAAAAAAATTATTTTTATTTTTAAATTCGCCCCAAAAGCCATTAATAAAATTTATAATTTATATTTGCTTTTTTCGTGAGAAATGTTTTGTTTATGAAAAGAAAAATTATAAACAAATAACTAATATAAATAAATACTAAATTTGTTGCTGTTTACTTTTAACTAGCAGATGTTTTTTTTTTTTTGGATTTTCAAAATACTAAACAATCATATTGTTTTAGAATTTAAACTCATTATCAACATAAGTCTAACATTCCAAAATTAAAATTACTATAATTTTTAAAGACATTTTTTTATTATTATTTTTAGGTAAGACTATTCAAGCTACTCTAGTTATAATAAAGTTCGAAATTTATAAAATAATAATCAACTTGATTGCATTGGGTTTTATTTTAACCAACAAACATTACGACTTAACAACAGGTTTGAATAATTGCTTGATCCATTAATAAAAAGATGTAGAAAAATATGAAATCTAACCAGATAAAATAATCTGTGGTATAGAGAATACTGAAATCTTTTTCTATGATATCATTTTATATAATTTTTTCTTGAAGAAAATGATTTCTGTTTATTATCTTGGGCTTCGGTGATTTTATACTTCTTTGGAATTCCTTTTAATTTTTTTTTCTGCTGTCATAAAATGGTACAAAAGCTTTGCAAAGTAAAAAAAAAACTTTATTTCTGTTATTCAAAAATGAAATTATAATACCTACCTTCTTTAATAATTTTTTTTATTAATTTTTCTGGGTTTTCTGCTGTCAAAAAACATTGAGTTTTTCAACTGAAAGTAATGAGTTTATTGTATATGTATATAAATACAATACAATTTGTTTTTGTTATAAATTAAAAGTGGAAAATAATGAAAGGATATATTTTCATGAATTTTTTTATGACTGTACAATGTACATGCTTATTCAGTACAGTAAATAGTTATTTTTGTTGGAATTCAAATTAAATTAATGGTTCAGTTATTCAGTTGACATGGTGTATATATATTTTAGAAAATCTTTTTTAATTATATCTGCAGACTTTAATCTAAAAGAAACGAAGGAGCTAGAAATGTGGAATATTTACGGATTATAATAATCGATCCTATAATATTAGTTGAAACTTATTTAAACTATATGTAAAAGTCCGTGAAATCCATTAACTTGATAAATTTAGAATCATGCCCATTACGTTTCTTCTACGTCAAATTATTATACTTTTGTTTTTTTAGATCAAAGGTTGTAAACATCAAACATCTATATTAAATTTCTTATTTTTATAAAAATATTTTCAATAAAGAACAAAAATCAATAAAACTTTTCTTAAATTAATCACGAACAATATAAGAACACAAATTATATTATGGTGGAAATTTACAAAAATATTTATGTTATTCAATTATTGACAATATATTTGTTTTCTTTTGAATTTTATTTTAGGTTTCCTTACAAATTTTGAAAAGTCTTTGTCTCTTAGTTATTTATATTATCGACTAATGGAAGGAAACATTCTTTACATTGTCAGGCCTCATTTTATGTATGGGTAGTTTTTATGTGGACAATGAGCAAATTTCGTTTAAGTTTTTCGTTGAACCGTAAATGTGCTATATTTTTTTGAAATAATTACTTAATATTATATTTTTTCCAGTAACAAAAGTTTTGAAACCCACTTAAAAAGTTTTTGAGTGATATCAAATTATAGGAAACTTAGAAAACTAAAATAGTATTCATATCAACAAAAGTATATTTATAAATTCTTTCAATTTAGCTCAAGTTATATGACGGCACAATTCGAATTGAAGTCAACATTGTGTTTTTCCTAAATTGAATTAATTGAAAAATTTGGCACATTAAAATTAAATGTTCATTTAAGTTAAATTAAATAATATAAGGATGCACCATATCTACATTCTTAAGGTCAATTCACACATATCAGTCACGTCAAGTCGCCGTCACGTCACCGGCACGTCATTTCAGTAAAAAAAAATATCGTTCCTTGTAATTTAAATGAACTGTCTACACCCATCCGGCGTCGTCACGTCACCGAACCATCAGTCGTCCCACCGTCAACGAGCCGTCAAAATTAAATTACTTTCCGACGATATTTTTTTTTTGACTGACGGCATTTTTAAAATTGAAAGCAAAACAAACAAAACAAAGTTTTTATTTTTTATTTTGTATATAAAAAAACGGGACGGAACGGTGACTTGACTGAAGTGTGTAGACACAGGTCAAGATATTGACGGAAACTTGACGGTGACGGAACGGAGACGGAACTTTGACGTGACTGAAATGTGTGAATCAACCTTTATGCTGCAACATATAATATTATGACTTAAATAAATAAGCATTCCTATGATTCTTTAAAATTTTTTTACATATACACATCTCTGACATAGCTTTACACTTCTGTTGGGATTATTAGCAGTAAATTATTAATTTTTTGTTAGCTTCTACAACGATATTAGCTTTTAATTAAAAAACTGTAGAATAAGTAAGTCGTTTTTCTTCATGTAACTTGCCAAAAAAAATGCTTAAGATAACATACTAATGTTCTATTGAAAAAGTAACCCTTCGTTTTCTATAACTTATGTTATTAAAAAAATCTTGTGCAAGCTAATCTTACAAGCAAAAATAGATAAACATTTTTCTTGAATTAAATTTTTTAAAAAAATATTTGAACCCTAATTTCGTAAATTTTTTTGTTAATTAAATAAATAAAATGCATGAAAATATTAAAAAACATATATTTTAGCTAAACTAATAAATCCTTTTAAATTTTATTAAAATTCAAATAAGACTTAAGAAAATATTAAAAGAAAAAGTTGCAATTTTGTTTCAATTTATGAACAAACTCTTGTTTTTCTTAATTGGAACAACAGTAAGCTGATTTTTATAAGAATATTTCTATTATAAAATTTTAATTCATAAAAAAGATAAAGTATTCTATTTTTTTTAAAATCATTTTATTCTGTTTTCTTTCTGGCACCTATACAAGGTAAAGTCAAGAAAAATATATTTAAGTCCCCTTATCTTTCCCATCATCATCATACATAACACATAAATCTCGCGTTACCTACATTGCTAAGTTTATAATTAAAATTTTCTTTTTTTTTTTAATTTGAATTCATTCGAAGGTACGGTTGATCTTTATTATCCTATATGCTTGTTTTATGTAAAAGTGAATTTTTAAGGATTGTATATGTTTTATTGTATGTGTTTTGTGTAAAAGTAAATTTGAACTAGGCAAAAAAAAATCATTAATTGAAAACAATTTTGTATAGTCAAGCCTAAAGCGTCTTAGAATATTTGGCTAAGAATAAAAAAAAAGTTTCTTTCGCAACAAATGTTATCAACATTATTTATGAAATATATGAAATTTTTTTTCATTTTATATAAAGATTGTAATGAATTTGGAAATTTTTTCTTGGAATTTGAAAAATACTGCAAATAAGGATTAGATTATTAATTTTTTGTAATACATATATATAACAAGCAGACTTTCTCCATCTACTAAGCTGTTTTCGAAGAATAAGTTTGTCCTAAAATCTTCATTATAAAAAAATGAAACAATGAAAATATAAAAATATAAAATAAGATATTAGTTTTAAATTGCGAAATAGTTTCAGATGAGAGATTGATAAGAAGATAGTTTACGAATTTACTATACTTAACTGTACAGCGTGAAATTATTTTTAATTTTGCTTTCTTTAGAAAACCTTGTTGGTAAATCCTGTAAACTTATTTCCATTTAAGTTACTTTATATATGAACATTTAATGAGATTGAAAACCATGCTCATAAATTTATTTCTTTTTTAATTAAAAAAAAAAAGAAATTCATTCGTTTAAAAAAATGAAAGTCATTTCTTTCATATATATTTATATTATTACAAAGAATCAGGTTCGTAAACATTCATTTGCACAGAATAGAATTTTCTCTTTTTCATATTAAATGGTTTTCTATTTGGTAATTTGTAGTAAACGGATTAAAGATAAATTGTAAATGAAATAATGCGTATCGGTAACTTTTGCGCTATTTTTATGAAAACAAATAAAAAAAAGAAATAAAGGTTACAAATATTTCTTAACACCAAAAACTTAAATATAAAACTATGGTCGCGAAATTCTTGTATATCGCCGGATACTAAGATCTATGGTTTTATGTCAATTCACCGAAATGAATTGTTTATATGCTTGTTTTATTTTTTTGTAGTAGAAATTCTATGTTGTAATAAAAATAACACTTTTATCCTCACTAATTTAATTAAATTACCAATGTCTCCTGGGTATGGGTTTTTTAAAGTAATATGTGGTTTCGTTTATCTTTTATTTCTAAGAGTATCATATTTATAATAAATTATTCGAAATCCCAAAAATTCTATATTATAATGTATTACATACATATATAAATATTATATTCTACCATTAGAAAAACTAATAAATATTTTTAACGAGTACATAAATCATAAAATATTCTTATATTATTAACTTAAAAAAAATATATCCATATTTAAGATACTTTTACATAGATTAAGTTACACCCATATAGTCTCACTTTTTCTCACAGTTTATGCAATATTTTTAGTTGTTTTACTTTCTTTACCGATTTTTTAGCCAATTAATGTACGTTAACATATATTATTAAAATTAAGTACATATCTACAAAATATAAAATTTTCTTGTAGAGCAAGCTTAAACAAAATTTGTTAAAATTTAATTCGTTCTATAATCACCATAATGTCTAAAATATGTTTCCTTAATTTATTAAAAAAACAGGATCGAGAAGCATATGAAACAGTAGAAAGAAAAACAAATTTTTTAACTTGTTATTTGAATGAATAAATAAAGTTAAATAAGTATTTAAAAATATCAATTTTATCATCAGCATCTTATTATCGCTCATTAGGTATGCATTATAACTATATATATAGTATGGTAGAACTGATTTTGTGACCAGAAACTAAAGATAAATATATGTATAGATTTCTCAGAATAAATTAAAACAAGAGTTTTTGAATACATTATTTAGCTATTTAATAATAACAACTGGAGCATAAATATTAGCATTTAATAATTTTATTTTATACCTTAGGACACCAACCCATTGGTAAAAAAAAAAAATAAATTAGTAAAATCTTTAATAAAAAATCCACAATTTTTCATAGTTTTTTTTATTTAGGTTATTTTTTATTATTAAAATTGGCCTTATTTTGTAAAAAGTGTTGTTTAAGAATAAAATTCTATTGTTATCCTTTTTATTTTAAATATAAAAAATTTAGGTTAAAGTTAAATTTTAACAATAAGTATCTTGTCTATGGTATTGAATTGGTTGTTTTTTTTTTTCTAATTATAAATAATGAAACTTATATGATAATCTGGGTTATAAATTAAAAAGATTTCACACAAAATAATCTGCTGATGAATTTTCTGTTTTTTTTTTTTCACAATTAATATTTAGACCATAATTAATTATTATCCAAGTTTATCTATTATATTACAGAACAATAATATTTTATTAAAATATATACTTAAATAGGTAGAGCGTAAGTTTCGTAAAATTAATTGTAAGTTATTGTTTTTAGTTAATTTTAAAATGAATTGGAGTAAACAAACACATCAATTCGCTCATGTTTGTTTTTTTTTCCCTAACGAAGCAATGGTTTTAGATGGAGGGATTATCGATGAACGCTCAGCTTCTTTCAAACTAAATTGCATTGATTTTTTGTGTGTAGGTAAACTAAATTTTTGATTAGTTTACTTAATAAATTGTTTTAAAATGTTGTTGCGGGCCAAAATTTTTAACACTTTTTTTTTAAATATGAAAGAAGATTCAAGAAACTAGATTGCTTGAAACTAATTTTTAATTTGTTGATTTGAGATAGTTTCAAAAAACATGTTACTACAGATTTATTAAGATTTCAGAAATTAATTATTAAGCATAAAGTTTGTGAATTTTACAATTTCTTAGAATCAGTAAAGAAGTGTATCTCTACCGCACTTAGTTGTTGAAAAATTGTATGGTTAACATCTCCATTCATTTATAGCTAGCTGTACATACTATTTAACTTTCAAAAAATGAATCGGAAATTATTCAATTTTAATAATATGAACTTGAATGAATTTTAGTGTGTTAAAATAAAATATGTAAATTTAATGTATCAAATTATCAATTATTAAAATGTCTGGGACCCAAAATAAAAATTGATTGAAAAATTATATTTTAATCCTTTACCTTTTCCTATAAAAACAAATTTAATACCTATAATATTTGATGGATTATTACAAACGAATTGAGGAAATGTGAGAATTAATTTTTGATAATATTATTAAAAAAAATGAAAACGTAAATTTTTTATTTTAGGGTATATCGTATATTTTCTTTACTACGCTATGCGTGTGGTGTTAGTTTTTCTAAACAATTTCAATAAAAAATTTTTGGTAAAAAAGATGACGTTTAAATTTGACAACCACTTACAATTTTTTATTCAATGAAAAATTTAAACTAATTAAATTTTTTTTTTTATTTTTCAATATATTAACTAAGAAAATTGCAATAAAATATGATAAGTTCATTTTTAAAATAGCATGGATTCATTTTTGTATAGCCCAATTTTCTATACTAGAAACTAGAATATAAAGTTGGAAACTCAAATTTAGATTAGTTAATGATCATTTAAAGTTTTCAAAATAATTAAGAAAGTTCAGTGTAGTAGTTATTACTGCACTGAATTGAATAAAATAGTAAGCATTTACTTAAGTTTATAGGTATATTTAAAGGATATATGAAATTTATTGTTATTAAATAAAAAAGAAGACCATTCTTCTGTATAAATTGTAACCATTTTTAATTTAAGAATTGTTTCTTTTTCTGAGTTATATACATAATTCCTTCTCACATCAATAATAATAAAAAAATGTGTAAATAATAACTAAAAGAAACTTTTTTGGGTTAAAATAATGCTACTTAAACCTCTTTACTTGGTTATTTTTCTTTAAAAAAAAACCTACATATGTATTAAGAAAAGCTGTTTTGATATTTGTAATATGTTTGATTATGATTACTTTGTATTATATATTAATAAATAAATAAATAGGTATAAAGTAATTTATATATTGTAAACCTACATGAAATGTGTTATACGTTATGTGTGTATATATGACTTTTTGGAATACATCTTTTTCTATTCTTATAAGTGTGTTATATACTTATCTTTATTTTGGTTTTAAAAACATCAAGTGCGTTGTGGTTGCTTTCAACCAACATATTATGTGTAGCATCATATCTTTAGTTAAACAGAGTTAAATTTTATCTGCGTTATGTATACATAGTTAAGTAATTTGATGTGGGTTTATGAAAATTTTATGAGCTTTCAGTCCTCTAGAAATTTTCTCACATTTCAACGAAATTGTTTTGTTAAATAATAAAAATTCCGACATTTATGAATTTTTTAAATTTAATTTTAATAAAATTGTAGTATTATTATGATATTTTATATATGTATTATATATCATCTGCACACAACACATTGTGCGTACGTATGTGTAGTCAAAAACTTGAATGTTATAAATTTGGAAACTTTTAATGTAATGTACACGATGGGATATTAGAGCATCACCCGTAAAAGTAATCATCCGATAAATATTAATAGAAAATGCACCAAAAAAGTGTTTAGAAATAATAATGTCTTTGAAGGAATAACTTATTGTATTAAATGGAATTATTTTAAATCGTATATTACTTTATATTGAAAATAAATAATGTCTAACAACTTAAATTCATTAAGATAATTAACATAGGCCTTTCTGTTATGTTTATTTTCTACAATATGAATTAAAAAAAGTTATAATTAATAAAATGCTCTGAATATTGTATCATAGAAATTAAATTGTCCAGAAACAAAATAAAGTTGAAACACTTTATATATGTAGGTATAGTATTTCAATGCCCATAGGACACGAATAGAATTAAATAAACAAAAATATTTTTTAAGTGACCATAGATTAATTTATTTACTTAGTAATGATATTCCTTTTATTTTTTGTTTGTGTTCCACTTAAACCACCTCTGTTTGCTAAATGAAGAAAAATTTATTTTGACATTAGATATTTTCTAATATTGTTTCTATTCCAAAGTTTTGTTTTTTCATTTTTAATCAATATGATATTGTGTCCACTATAATCTTTAGGGACTATAATTCCCAATTTATAGAAAATAATGTATGAGGTAATTCATTCAATTTAACCTAAATCTCTGAATCTTTTATTATATAACTTTTATTTTTTTTTATTTTTTTGTTTTTATAGGCGATTGCAATATATGTATATAAAAGCTGATAAAGAAAAAATTAAATAAAATGATAAAAGGACAATAATATAAAATTTAGATTCGTTTAGGTTTCTTATATATTTAAACATTATGTAGATTTACCTTCAAATACATATACTTTACTATACATCGATTTCAAAAAATTGAGAATATCTTATTTTAAAAATATATATCTACATAAAGCCCTTTTGGCATTAATTGCATTCTGAAACTTGTCATTCACACACTGTTTTATTAAAAACCAGCTTTAATTTTGACTGTACGAAAGTTCTTGCAGAATTTAAATTTGATTTTAAAGAATTTTGTTCAATGTTTACAAATAAACTTTAAAGAAATAAAATTAAAGTTGACATATAAAACCTATTTTTATTTGATTTGATTTATTATTGCAATAAATTTATAAATTTAATATTATCAATATTATATAATTAATATTTATTTTAAATATTCCGAATTTGCTAAATAATGATATCAAATTTTCAAAAATTTAATTTAAAAATTTTAATTTTAGAAATATTATGAATAGTATGTAGATGAAATTAAGAATTCATTAAATAGGGATTTTAATTTCATAGTAAAATATTATAAGTAGATAAGTATTTTTGATTGAAATATTGGAAATAATTTATATTCAAATAAATTCATAGTTCATATTAGTTTCGTCTAATTTAATTTTTAATTTTTTTTTTATAAATATGTTTTTTTTTGCACTATGTATGTGTTTTTGTTATTTACTAATTATAAATTAGTTATTTTATAATGTTTAAAAATACCTAATGTAAAGCATTCATAAAAATGGTGAAGAGAGAAGAATATATTTAACACCTCTTCTATGAATAAAATTTTTCTTAAATTTACGTGAGAATTCTTAAAGTTTTAAACTTCATATCATCTTTATATTTTTTTCAATAATTCTGCTGTCATTTTATTTATGTTTACAGAGTGTAATTACTCAAATTAATTTAAATTAATTGAACAAGAGAAAGAATAAACGAATGATAAAGTTTTATTCTTTCGACACAAATAATGAAATGATTTTTTTTTTTAAATCTGAACTATTCATTTATTTTATATAACATGAAAGTTTTACCATTATTGTTTATATTGTATAAAATATTGGATAAAGTATTTGCTGACAATATTGTCAACAATATGTGAAAGTTACGATATGTTTTTTTTTTTTTTAATAAAAGAAAACAAATTAAAAAATAAATTTAATAATTTAATTATATAAAACGTTTGTTCTCGACAAAATATGTAATATACTTGTATAACCATTTTGCAGACCCTAAATGTGATATCATGTTAATAAGTTGTTTTAATGGAACACGACATAACATTATAACGTCAAAACTTTCAAAACACTGAAATACAAAAGTGGAATATTATGTATTCATTTCACTGTGTTCATGGGCGCCGGCAGTATGGTGCAAGGTGGTGCAACTGCACCACCTTTCTTTGATAAAAATGTTATTAAAATTTTGATAAAATTGTTAATTTTGACAAAAGGATTCAAAATTCCGGGAGAAAAAGAAAGTAAAAAAAACGTGGAGAAAAATTTTAGGAAAATATTTTTTTCTGAGGAAAATTTGAAGAAATTAAGAAATATTGTACTAACGTTGGCAGTCAACAATATTTAAAATTTCAGACTCGTAAATTTTTTTTACCCTAATGATTTTAAGAAATTGATATCATTACGATATTCTTCTACGTACGTTGAACTCAAAATCCATTGTTGAAAGTAAACTTTTTGATTTACAACATATAAGTACCGTATAAAATCTAAACACATTAAAAATTTGAGGAAATCTTGCAAAAATAAGTTGTTTTTGGGGTAAAACTGCAGTGAGTAAAACCGTTAAACAAATTTTTTTTTCTAATTTAGGGCAAAAAAAATTTTAGTACACAAAAATATAAAAAAAATAATTTTGAGGATTTTTTTTTAAAAAAGTGTCTGTTTTGGGGAAATTTTTTAAAAATTTGAGGAAATTTAATTTATTCCATCTGGCAGCCCTGGTGAGAAATAATCTTAAAAAGTTTTGAGCATCGCATCAGCATGCTGAGATGAATTTTGTCATGAATTCAAAATATTGTTTTGCAAATGATTTTTCCTAAAATCAAAATGTAATTTAAGTTAAGGTTGTTGGAAATTGTAACTTAGTGATGAACCCGCAATATGTCAAAGACTTTGTAAAATTAAAATAATAATTTTCACATGCACCACCTTATAAAAAATCCTGGCGGCGCCCATGTGTGTTTTTATGAAAAAAAAGCTTTAGTTGTCTGGTTGTCTCCCATTTGGAATACCAAAAATGTCAAGAGTATTTTCCCTGACAAACAGTAAACATTGTCCGTCAAAAGATTAAGTATAAAATTGTTGCAATAATCCTTAAAAATGTTGAAAATTTTAAATTTAAAGATCCCGTTTAATATGACAATTGCCTAATATTTATAAATAATAATTTGGAACATAGATTTTTGTTTACATTTCAAAGAATTTATTATCTTTATTTTTGAATTTATTTAAATCAATTACAAAAAAAAAAAAGTACCTATTGTATCAAATTTTTTTTTAAATTTTTCAGAAGACTTTAACTTTCTTAACACAAAAGGTTTGTTTGAAAAATATACCTGTATATTCTATATATATAAATTTATGAAAAAGGATATTTTTTACTTGATGCCTAATAAATGTATTATCCTAACACTTAAACCCTATGTATAAAAGACAATAATAAAACAAACAGAATACTCTAAATCTAAATTTTTGAAAATTTTTTAATTAACACTTTTTTGTTACTAAGATACTTAATACCTACACACTTTAATTCTTATTTAAAAGATCCTCACTTCAAATAATAATTGATTTAGAGGAAACAAAAAGAATAAAGGAGGTATGGTTCAAAAAACGATGGATTTATTTTATTTTTGCATTTTTTTATATACAAATTGAATGTATTAAGTTCTCAAATCAAATGAAGGAATTTGTTGATAAAAAAAGTAAGTAAAATGTGTATATTTTGATGCGCCATGCAACTTTAAGGAATCTGTCTCGATCAAAGTGTCCGATCTTCCTTAATATGTCCATGCAAACATTGTTTTTCAATTACAATTTTATTTTATTATACATGCATGTATAAACAAAAAAAAAATTTTTTAATAATAAAATAAATTCAAAAGCATTTATCGTTGTAGGGCAATAAAAATTATATGTACTCAAATATCATTGAACATTTTTATACGTATTGTGTATTTATTTTTCCTTTTAATTTCGTTTGTTTTCTCATTTTGTTGAAACAAATTTTTTTTTGTGTATTTTGCTAAAAACAAGTAATTAAAGAAATTAAATAAAGACCCTTCCTGTAAAATTACTGATTTTCTGGTCTTTAAGTTACATTTGAAATTTAATTTAGGAGTTTTATTTATAGTTGAAGAATTTCAAACAGGAAATACAATATTTATATATATACAATATTTATGTTTAATACATCGTACAAATTCTATAATACTATATAATTCTAAAGAAGTGAAAAGTTAATAATATTTCCCTTTTATTTATTTTTTTGCATTAGGGAATAATAGTTGGATATTCGAAATTAATAATATTATTTTTCTAGATCCTGAAAATATTGTTACAAAAAACGGGTTTTTATTTTTTGCAGACAAAAAAAGAAGATAAAACGAATTAAAAAGTTCATAATTAGAAGAAATTGATTTTACAGAAAATTAATTGCTTTAATAATAATTTCAATAATGAAAAGTACAAAAAATTTTCTATAAATCCACAGAGTTTTCGAAATATTTTCAAGTTATTCCTAAAAATGTACGATTTCAAAATTCAGAATCATGAGAACATAGGATTTTAGTAAATACAGAGAATTTAAGCAATACATAATTCTATTTCTAAAATGCTTTATTAAAGGATACAGTTGTTGGAAAATACATAATTTTATTACGATCCCAAAATTAAGTACATTCCTTGTTTTTTCTTTTTTCCTTAATTTTCATTTGTTCCTCATTTTCGTACGACGATAAAATAAAATACAAAGTTATTATTATTATGCGTATTCCTTTTTAAATCTTAAAGTTTTTTTTAAAACTTTTTCTCCTTATTATTTTTTTTTTGATATTTTCAATGCCACTTTCGAAATAAATGTCATTTTTAAGGAAATTGTATTATTATATAAATTATAGATTTATTCAAGGCAAATCTATATTTCGAAAGGCTCGGAGAAGAATGCACATAATCAATTTTCATCAATTTTCAAGCAGGTTTATTATTTATGCTTAAAATAATAAGAAATTAGGCGAAATAAGTGATATTACTTACCATTCTCCTTTTTTGAAAAATTCGTAAAAAAAAATTCCAATAAATAAATTATTTCAAAATTCTATAAAAATAATCTTTTTAATCTATAAATTAAAATTTTGTTGATTAATCACAGATTTTGTTATGATTTAAAACCTTTAAATTTCAATCAAACATTCTCATAATAAGACAATATACAATTATGAAATTCTTAAATAAGTATGTAAACCGTCATTAATAAATAAGTATTAAAAAAAATTATATTGAGAATATTTTTATACAGCCTGATTTGACATTATTGATTTGACAACATTAAATTTACTTGATCTGTAAATTATATGAAAACATCAGCAAAATTTTCAATTTGATAAACCAAAATAATTTTTGTGGTTCGCTCTCATTATGATTTTTTGTAAAATATTTACGGTATACATTCTTTAAGGAATATATACATATATATATTTGTTAACGTTCAATTTAGCATAAAAAAGATGTTTGTTTCTTCAGTAGTAATCAAATTAAAAAAAAAAAAAATTCCTAAACTTCCAATGAATCTTCAATATTTGTTTTTTTTTAAATTTTATTTGTTTTTTTTTGTTACAGAGAAGAAGAAGACATACAAATGTTTTGTAGCTGTTTGATTTTTTTTCTTCTAAATTGATTTAAATTGATTTGCATTCAATTTCAATTTAAAAAAATAAAAGATAAAAAAAAACAAATTATTCTGTTTTTTTTTTTTTTTTCATATATATGTATCAAAAAATTTTATACTTATATATACATGTTACTGATGTACATTTATGTATTTTCCATTAAAATGAAAGATGAATCGCTAAATTATACAAAGTTTCACAATTTCATTTCTTTTTTTTTTATTTTTGTTTTTATTATTTTCCAATTTTATATATTATTTCGTATTTTATTATTTCTTTATTTTTTTCCGCAATATCTTTTATAGAATTTTATTCACGCATTTTTAAACATAACAATCATAATGATTATGAGGGTTTCATTATTACCAATAATATTTTAGTGAACCATAAAATGACGTAATTAAGACATAAAAAACATGAGAAAAAAGCAATGCCATTCATTTTTAAATAAATTCTTTTAAGCTTGTCCATCAAACAAATAAGACTGTCAAGAAGTGTCAAAGACAAATAAAATAATGAAATGTAATAAATGTAAATCTATGCGTTTTATTTGTAAATTATCATCATTTTTCTTTAATTTTTTTGGTAATTTTGGTTAATTGTGAAGAATTGTCAAATATTTTCAAATTATAACTTTTGAAACATTTCAAATACATTAAGTATATAACCTTTTATATGGAACAAATATTTTTCGATATTAGAGTTCTACGGTTAAATTCTATAGCCTAATGTTTTTCAAATAAATATTCTTGAAGTAATTTTGTAAAATTCTGTCTAAAACAATTTGTTTTTCGTTACGACATTATAAAGTTGAGTTAGTCGATTTGAAATCTACTTACGGCTCTATTCATTAAGGAAGTTTTATATATTTCACGGAAAATATTTTGATTGTGATACTGACATATTCTGAATTTTTATTAAAGCTTTAGTTTTTAAAATAGGACAAATTACATATAATACTATATTTGCATGTAATGATGGATTTAGTTATGAAATATTTTTCGAATATAACAAATTCAATGATAGTATATTGTTGACTGGTATCATAGAAATAAATTAAAAAGGGGAGCAAAAAAATTAAACACGTATATATGTATGTGATTTTTTCATAAAATTATATTAACTTATTTATGTCACATGTGATTGCAATACTGCCGCAATGTGGTTTATTACGCGCGTTGTATTCAAAATAATGCAAAACAAGTTGTTTGCTACTACTATGGTTAAAATATGTGTTCTATAAATTAAAAAAAAAAAAAAACTATATATTGCAAAATTTGATTAAATGAACAATTTCTCATTTTTTTTTTTTTTTTTTTGAAACCAATTCAAATTCATTAAAATTATTTTCGTTTTATCAATGAAAATGATGTTTTATAAATTATGAACATATTTTTAATTTATTTGAAAATATTCTCTTTCTACGGCATTAAACAAAATTCTATATATATTATTTCAAAAATTAGGTTCATTGCTTTAAATTCACACACGATCCTTGGTTCGAGAAATTATTGATATTGAATTAGAAGAATTTGGTTTCTTCTTTTTATTTGTTGTTTAGATTGACTTAAATTTAATGTTTCCATCATTGGCTTAAAATTTTCATTCATCATACTTTTAATGATGATGGATGTTGGTACTTCACCACATTATTTTTTTCTCTTAAAAATGTAAAAATATTAACCATATATAATATTTAAAATTAAATTCAAGCAGCAACATCTGTTTAAAAGTCTTCTTTTTTTCTCTTTTGCATTAAAAATTATTGTATATTACCTACTTTTCTTGTCATTTTATTTCTGTCAAGTTATATTAAAATTTAAAAAATGATAGGTTTTATTTTATTTTATTTTTTTTTTTTAATCCGTAAAGGATTTTGACAATAAAAATAAAAGTTTTTTTTTATTTTGTTTGTTTTTTATTTTGTTTTTATTTTTATATTGTAAATTTACTTTCATGAAAAAAAAACAAATATAACAATAACAATATATTTTTATTTTTATTATTAGATTTCTATTTTACATTAAAGGAAAAATAAAAATGAACTTTTTTGACAATGGAAAAAAAAAAAACTGAAAAGAAAAATATATTTTTAACGAAAAAAAAAAGTTATTTTTCCTTGTTAAACTTTAAAAACTTTAATTCTTTAATTCACAAATAAAAGAACCAACAATTTAAAGCGAATTTGACATTTAAACGCTTATAATACTAATATATTTAAAAACATATATATTATGTGTTTTTTATATATTTTATTGGTAATTTATTTAAAAAAAAAAATGTAAACATTTTTGTCTTGAGTTTAAAGGTTATTTGGCTATAAAATATATTCAATTTTGGTAGTTTATAAAACAGTGATAGAAATTGAAAAAAAATTCTTGTAAGTCGAAAACAATATTATCTCAAATTATGATAATAAAAATTTAATTACAAAGAAGTAACCAAAATTCATAAAATGACGAAAATGTTTGAAAATAAAGTTAATATTGCCACACGTTATTAGCAACATTAAAACATAATACGATTTTAAATTATTATTACATAAATTCATTAACATAATTATTGCATTAAAAAAAATTAACAAATTTTTATATTTTTTTATTTTACGAAAAAAAAAAAAAAATTAAGTTATTTTCAGTGTAATTAATATTAAACAAGAAAAGGTATAACAACAGATAAAAATCAAACTTTTAATTATACGTTTTAACTTTTAATCGCTTCGAAAATATATAAATTAAATTTTAATATTTTTTCTTGAATGAAATTTTATGTAGATTAAGATTTATTTTTAACTTAAAGTGAAGCAAAAATGGTAGATGAGGTTAAAAATCTGATAAGGTATCCTAAAAAGTAAATTCCAATAAAAAACTTTGTAGGTATCTGTAATAAATTTCAGTTTTATAAGCAGGGATGCCAACTGGGGTGTTTTACCCTGGAGTTTCCAGTTTTTCAACTAAAACTCCAGTCTCCAGGTTTTTTAAAATTTTACCAGTTTTTTTCAAAATTCATAATTTTAAAGTAAAATAGAAATTCACATAAGCTTTTCACCAGTAGATGTCATTTTACTTGCCTGTACTGGAACTTTTGTCTGCTATGTGAATAAATTTTAACAGATTTTCTAATATAGAAAGCTACAAATTTGCTGATTATTTTTTAAATTGGGGCCCCAAAAATCGGGGGCCCATAACTTTAAGAAATAATTGATCTCATTAATTAACTAATATTTTTCTAATTTCAATTATTATGTATTTTTATTTATTGTATTTATTTTATATTACTTTCTATAAAGTTTTATTCTAATTTGAATTATTTTTTTATCTGCGGTTTATTTTATGTTTCGTTTGTAATGTAATTTATAATTTATTATTTTTTCTATTTTTCTATCTACATTTTTTTGTTCTTCAACTCTCCAGTTTTTCCTCGGTCAAGAGTTGGCAACCCTGTTTATAAGAATGTTTGAATAATTTAGATATTCAAAAATTTTATTGCACCGTTTGTTTGACAACGAATTTGAATTCAGAAACCAGGGAATTTTAGAAAAAATTTAAAAAATGAAAAACAAAAGGATAAAATAAAGCAGATCTTCTTGGATTTTAAAATATTCATGAAGCGCACAAAATTTTTTACAGCAGCGTTGTTTTTTTTCCGTAAAAATAATCCCATATTTTCTGCATGGAAAATTCTCAAGATTTTTCTTCTTCGTTAGATTTGTTCAAAACTTTTCTATTTTTGAACTTTCCTTGTTTAGTTTGAATTTAAGAGAATTATTTCTTTCTAATAAAATTTATTGGAACGGAATGCTCATTGATCATAAAATGATATTAAAAAATTTTTTTTATTTTACGAATATTTTTTTTTTAATGTCTTAAATATTTGTTTGTGGTTTATTTTATAAACATTTAATATTTTATGCTAGATTGTTGTCTAGTTGTTCTATTTAAATTTGGCAGAGTCCCGTATAGGCAAAGAATTTTTCTTTTCCGTTTTTTTTTAATCTGTTAAACAATTGTAATATTGTTGACATAAATATAATTTAAACGAAAGTATTTTACGCTGAGCGTTCCTTAAACTAATAAAACTACAACCATCCGAATCTTATGCATATATTAAGAGTTTAAATATATCATTTTAATTGAGTCCTTTCTAATTTATATTACACATATTATAATGATAACAAGTTTTAATTGAAATGTGTTACATAAATTGAAAATTACAATTAGGCTAACAAGTCCAAAAAGTCTTTCCTAATTAAAATGCGGGTATTTTATTGGTTGTGGGAAAAATTATTTTTTTTTTCTAATATTCATTAATTACTTTTTTCTTTGCAATTAACATTTGACAAGTTCGTATAATATGGTATGATAATTTTTTTATAATCAAACAAAAATTTGAAACAAAAAAAAAACCGAAAATTGATTTGCTTAATTAAATCTTATTTTCTTCTCGGTTCAACAATTATGTTAATATTCATCTCTGATAAAATTGTAATATTGTGATGGTGTTTTGTAATAAAAGATTTGCGTCATTACTAAGTTACTGCGAATGAAAAAATAAAATAAAAAAAAAAATTTCAAACAATATTTACGTACCTACTTATATTTCGTTTTATATAAAAAAAATGGAAAATAATAAAGGTGAAAATTATCTTTAATGCTATGATTTTATAAAATACTTATAATTCATTTTTCACGCTTGATGAAAAGTTATGAAATGAAAAGTGTGTATTATTATAATCTTTATAATATCTTCGATGTTCGACATGAGAAAGAGAAAAAAAAAACTTTTGGCTTTTGCTACATTGTGGATTTGCTACATAAGGATTTCTATATTAAAACTTTTTTTATTAATTGAAAATTGTAGAAGCAATAATTTATTTTGGATAAACCTTTAAGAGCAGAACTTTCTGAAGAAAGTGCCAAACATTCACACAAACTTTCAAATGCAATAAATAAACATTTAATTTTACAACTGTCCTGTTGAATTAGTCGTTTGATTCTTTATAAAATAATATATCATACAGTCGTTAGATCCAATAAAACCAATATATTATTTGTGCCTCAAGTTCATCCAGATTACTCTGCTTTTTTGTATTTATAAAATTTTAATTGTAAAAATTCAGAAAGTAATTCAAGTTTGTTGAACCATCACTTTAAGATTTAAGTATTAGTTACAAAGAAAATTTTACTTTAGAGACTTTTTTTTCTTATTTCTTGAGAACTTTAAATAAAATATAATGTAGACATATTGTTTGTTATACACATATAAATTTTCGTTAATGTTTATGTAAAGTTATCTAATAAATTTAATTTGATTCATAAAATGGCATTTTTATGGGCCTAATAAATTAACCCTTTGATCCTGTATAAGTGTAAACTGTTTTGTCAATGTTTCTTATAAATTTATAGTATACAAGACTTTTTTGTGAATATTTATTATGTGAATAACTACGTTGTATTTTCTTGAACTAAAATTTATGTTTTTATGTTTACTATATATATTTCAAAATGAAGATATTTTGGTTTCTTAAATAAACATATTTCATTTGGAATAATTATTTTTTTTTTCTTGAATGTGAAAGGATTAATAATTATGATTCTGAAAGCATAATAATTATAAAGAAATATTTGATGAATGTTTGTTGCAAAGTTGGTTAAATTGTTTGTATTTGTAATGTACACACAAGTGTATAACGTGTGAACATTCATTTTTTTTGTGAATTGTAAATTAAAATCCAATTAATTAATTAAATATTTAAATAGAGTCTTTTATTTTGATTAAAACTTCGTTATGTTATTTTTGATCATCAAATTTAGTCTTAAATCTTAGAATATATATAAAAATATTTTCGAGCAATCGTTATTAAACTTTAGTATCATGGAAATTTCATGCACTCAATTATATATTCAAAAATATTATCTATTTTTGGGCCAAACATCATAATTTCTATTTCAGAGATTTTTAAAATTATAATCCTGAACAACCTTGAATCCCTTAATTCAAAGTGAAAACATTAAAAAAACCTTTTTTGTCGTTTGTTTCAATTTTAATTTTTGAAAATTTGCTTATCATATGAAATTTTACGGATTCTAAAAACAAAATATAATTAGAAAAAAAAAATTGTTATTTGTTAAGAAAACATAAGTATTTATACAAGTATAAATGTACACACTTGAAGCCTATATATGTACAATGAAAATATACAAAATTACGAAGAGTCTTTACTTTAACAACATCACAATAATAATAATAAAATTTAATGTTTATAACATTCATTAAGATATGCTTACAAGATTTTTAAAGATATATTTATGTTATTCTAAAAGATCCACATTTAATTTCTTTTAAATTATAAATAAAAATAAAAGATTTTTCTTTCAGTTTTACGATCAGCAAATTCTAAATTCTAAAGAAATAAATATTTATAACTAAAAATTCATTTCTTTTACAGGTATACTTTTGAAAAAGATAAATGAAAGAAATTTTAAGAAATATTAAGAAAAATAAAATATTATTATCTAGTAGAATTTGCTGTTCGTTGGTAAACGCATCACTTAAGAACAGCTGAACGGCTAATTTTTTTTTTTACGTTCACAATACCCCGAATAAGGTTTCTAAGGAAAGAAAAATTGGAAAAGTTGCCCGAAAAATTGGAAAATTCGTGAAAAAGTGAAAATACTTTTTTCTATGGGATTTTTGTATGAACTCAAGAAGACCATAACTCCATAACTCGTAAATTTCTGAAAATTATAATATTTAATTAATTCTAAATATAAATTGCATATAATATGACATAAAAAAGGTTAAAAACTTTATTAGTTTGAAAAGTATATATTTAATTAAAAAAAAAAGAGAAAAATTTACAATTCATAAAGAGAACAATGCGTCTTATTCATAAATTATTTAATATGTTAGTTTCTTTATTACAAAATATTCTATTTTTACATATTTTTTAATATTGTTGCTTTTAATTATATTTTTTTTTTCATTAGTTTTCCCATTATTTTATTACTTATTTTGTTCTATTAATTTTTCTGATTACAAAGAAAATATTTTTACTCTGAACACAGAAGTAATATACGATTTAATTATTACCTAAGAGATTAAACATTATAACTACAATAGTTTTCTAAATAAATAATACTCCTCCTAGCACATAGTGAACATTTTTTTGTTAAATACATTCTAAATATGGTTATTATTATATTAGGTTCAGAATAAGTAACTAAAATCAATTAAAGCGACATCATGTATCTTTCAATAATATTTAGGATTTTTTTTTATTTTTATTTTTTATGAACAACCCTTTTTTAATGGATAATCCTTGTATAATAAACGAAACAATGGAGATTATTTACATATTGAAATATTTGCGGTTGAAATTATTTTAAAAGATTAGAATCGCCTATTTTTGTTTATTCCTTAACTATATATGTATACATTATAATTTTAAAGCTATTTATTTTCACTTAGAGAAAATATTTAAATAGAAAAATATTAACATTTTTTGGGGTTTTAAAATAAAATTTCAAAATGATGAATTTCAAAGAAATCAAATTATGATTTTGTTTAACGAGGATTATTTTAATACCAGCAGAAGAAAATTTACTAAGAATCTTTTATTTGTTCAATACAAGATTTAAGTTAGTTTGATGGATTCTAATATCAAAGTTTTTTTTTCTTTTTTCGTTTAGGTGATTTTTCTTCAGTTTAGTTTTTTAGATGCTTAGTTTTTTACTTAGGTGTTAATTTTTAGTAAATTTATAGATTTGCATTATGTATAGCTTATTATATCATTCCATTTTCGAATTCAATAAGATTCTATAATACCCTAAAATAAATGTATATTATCATAGCCAGCACACACAAAAAAAAACAAAACCAACTCATATTCAATTATTTTATTGATAAATTAAAAAAAAAAAAAAATCAAAATTAAAAAAATAAAATAAAAATAAATTAATAGTCTCCATTTTGGTCATTAACTCATAAAAGTTGCCTCATAAAATTAAGCTTTTTTTTAACGCCAATTAAATAAATTTTAGTTTTTTTTTTGTGCCTTCGAATTATTTTTGGTATATTTAATTTTTTCTTTTTTTATCCAAAAAAAAAATTAATTTGTTTTATAAAAGAATTTTCTTTTTAAATTTTCCCGCGAAAAAAAAAAAAAACTAATTTAATTAAAAATTGTTATTGGCATTAACTTCCATTATTTTTTTTTCCATTTTTTTCTCCAATATAGAAATACATTATAAACACGGAAAAGTCTGGTGAACTTACCGTAACTGTACAGGTAAAAAATAATTATTTATCTTATTTTTATTAAAAAAAAAAAAAATATTTACTTAAGAAAAAAACAAAATTGTATGTAAATGAAAAGAAAATTAATGAGAATCATTCAATTTTTGCTACCTTTTTGTATTATACTAAAAAATATTTATTTTACTTGGTTTCTATAGATATAGTCCATATTATATATGTTTTCGAAAGTAAATCGATTTTTTTTATTTGGTAAACTGAATATCCATTTCTCACAATATTTAAAATCAAAAGAATATTGTTCCGTTAAAAATAACCAAATTAAATTTTATTATCCGCCTAATTATTATAACTATAAAACATGATTCTCATTTGTTATCTTAGTAGTGCACTAAACGAAATTTAAGGTAGTTCATAACTAATTTTTTTTATTTATTTTGTAATCCTTAATTTAGGGAGATCTTTCACAACAAGAGAAACGTGCAGTGTTTCTAACAGTTCATGACCTCGGATGCAATCGTCAGTATAAAAAAAAATATCTTTACGTGAATTTTCATATTAAAATTCTTAATTCAATATTATTTTTTTCCTATTTCTAGACTCGGCATTCCAAGAATTCGTCAACAGTCCATGCATGTTGGAAATTAAAGAAAGGTCCTGTTTTATACATGTTGATGCCCCAGGTCATGAAGATGGTGCTGGACCATTATCAGATAAGTATGAAGTTTACTATTTTTTTTTTATACATTTTGTATATAGAAAATAATTTGATGTTTTTCTCTTTTCAGCTTCCCATATCCTACTTTACAAATTTTGGGTGAAGATTTGGTTACAGTATTAGACTTTTTACATGTTAAACTAGTAATGGGTTTGGGTGAGGGAGCCGGTGCTAATGTCTTGGCTCGTTTTGGTTTGGCACATCCACAGCGGTTATTGGGTTTGATTTTGATTAATTGTACAGGAAGTGCTGCAACAGTTCTACAAACATTCAAAAGCAAGGTATTTCGTTTGTCTTTTCTTTTTAATGGTAATTTTTAAAGCTTGATTCCGAAAAATAAAATGGTCGTTTAAATTTTTTTTAACTATTTCAATTAAATATATATATTACATAGCCTACATATGTCCCTTATGGAAAATCATAGCAAGTTTCATTAAAAAAAAATTAAATTATGTTCTTCAAAAATGATAAACTTCAAAAATACCAAATTGTAATCTCATATAACTTTGATTAACGAGGGAGATTTTGTACAATTATAATAATAATAATAAAAAATATAAGTGATTTTTTTCGAGAAGAAAATTTGAAAAAGGTCATGGTCATGTCTTCCTTCTAAAGATTTAAATAATTTAAAGATTCTGATATCAAAACTTAAGATTTAATTTTTTTTTCGTAAAGACCGTTACCATACTTGGGTAATTTGTCTTAGCATAGCAACAATTTAGAATATTTTTTATGAATTAATAATATAATAAAAAATCATTATAATTTCACAAAATGTATTTCTTAAATTTGTTAATTTTTATTAGATGATTTAGTGATTTATTTTTAGATAGGTTGTAAGTAGAGTTTTCAAAATAGAATTTTTTGATTTATCAAACGGTAAATGATTTAATTATAACTAAACCTTTGAACCTAATTATCATGTACAGGAATGCATTTTATACATATCTTTGTTTAGAAAGTTCTAGTTCCACTCTTTTGAATACATAAAGATTAAAATGGCTTATACCATATTCTGTATAAAATGAATCAAGCAGTTTGATAGTATTATAAGCTTAATTGAAGTTAATAAATCTAATTTGTTATTGTTACCCGAAGAAAAATCTGGCAGGGACATTATTTCATATCTTAATTTTCTGCTTTTCTCGCTTACTTCCATTAAAAACTCGTCACTGGTTGATCTGAAATTGTTTTCAATTGATATCAACTTTTGGATTAGATTATTACTTTTCCTCCAGTTTTCGAAACAAAATTTTTGTGCAAATAATGACTGCAAGACATCGTCTATTAAAAATGGTTTAATTTTGGAAATTTTTTCTTCAGATAAAATTTTTTTTTCAACCATTTTGCAGTAACCATTCTCAGTAAGCCATTCTTCTTTCATCACTAAATTGAACTGACTTAACTTTTCCTTACTTTTTTCGAATTTTAAAGCATTCTCTTTGTCAGTTAGTAAGTCACTAATCAACATCAGAACTTTGACTTTTACTTTCAGGTCTATATTCCTTTCTAACACTGACAATAAAACTGTGATCCCATTTTTTGATAAACTTTTGTACTGACATTCAGGAAAATCTCTGAGTAAACTACTATAAGCATAAAGTGCAGAGTTAAGTACTTTTGTATTATTATATTGAAGTATAATATTACTGATAAAGTTCCCAAATTTTTTTTCATAAACTGCTCTTTGTGCAATTGGATTGTTTTGAGCTAAAGAGCCTAATATTCGCAATGAAATTATCTTAAAGCAAGTATTACTTTGATTAACAATCATTGGCATAATAATGTAATCCAAACCACCTGAATCAATAAACCAAATAGCATTATCGGTCTGATGAACCAAATACTCAAAATTTTCCAAAATACTTGTTATTTTTGACAAAGCTTGAAATCGTGTAGAATTATAATCTTTTATTAACTCTGTTATTAATTCAGGGTCAGTTTTATAGCTCATATTATTCTTGGAAAGATATTCTTTTAATTGATGGGTACTGTTAAAATTTGATTTTTTCCTAGTAAGATGAGTTAAATTTGATGAAAAAACTTTTCCCTGAGATTCGTCTTCGTTTAAAAATTTTGCCTCCTTTTTATCATTTTCCACATTTAGTCGAATATGTAATCCAATCGGGTTTTGTTGACCTTAAAAGATATTTAATAATTATAAGTCGGTTGATTTTAGAAACCTAGAATTTAATTAAAAATTTTTATTTTCAAACTTCTGAGTATACAAATACAAATATCACAAAACAGAGCTTCGTTTAAATGTTAAGAAACAGGCAAATGAAACGAACTGAAATAGAAAATCTGCCCCCAAAAACAAATTTTGCTCACAATCCTAACATTATTAGAGGGTTAACAGAAAGCTGACACGATTTGACGTAATCAAAATTTCTTAGCTTGTGATATTCTTAATGATTTACTATTTATTTTTTTTGAACTTCTTAGTTTTTGATTATAGAAAAAAAACTTATAAAGAAGAAGCGAATCTGGACATACCAATATTTTAGTTTTTCCTAATTCTTTCTACATACATAATTATATCAAATTTGATAGTGGTGTGTACTTATTTTCTTTTATTTCTTCCCAACCTTTTGAAACAACTAATGTTCCATTTTCAACAGAAATAATTTCTTTAAATAAAGCGCAAAATATTAACCAAATTATTATTTTCGTCATAATTTTTTCGACTATAATCTAAAATAAAATTTATAAAAAATAAAACATCATAAAAATGAAAAATATTTTTAATTAAAAAAAAAAATTTAAATACACTTTATTGTATACAACTGATTCAATAAAAAAATTAATAAAAATAAACAAAAATAAAAAACCCAAAACCCCTTAGCGGTATTATTAATATTTGATTTTATGAATGCAGTATAAAGTTTGATAAAATAATTTAAAAAAATTTTATTGACTCTTAATTTGAGCTTATTGTTGCTTCTTGTACTTGTTCTGGATATAATCTATAATTCGATATAAAAAATAAATAAACCTTTATGAGAAGAATATGTGATCTCATTACGTTCTTGTCGATCAAGAATTGAATCAAAGATTAAAATTAAAATTTAATAGACTTTTTTCTGAACAATTTATTTTAATTTTTTTTTTTTTAGTTTATTACTTGGAAAGGTGATGAAGTTGCTCAATCAGCAGAGAGCTTTTTGATGTATCACAAATTTGGACATGTAAGTTATTTGAACAAAACTAATATTTATATTAAGAATTTTTTTTTAATTAATTTAAATAATTATATATACCTACATATATTAAATATAATAAATATATAAATTTTTTTTTTATATGTTAAGTAAATTTGAATTGGTGGTTTAAAAATAAATGTGCAAATTAAATGTTTTTATTCCAAGAAAAGAAATATATTTTTTGAATGAAGACACAAAATTATGATTTTATTATCAAATTTGAAAATTGAAATTCGAAGGAAAAAAGCATTTTAAAAAAACGGCAAAAATAATAAGAAAAAATATCAAATCCCATCCACGCAGAATTGTCGATCGACCCGGGCGTAAAGATCACGACGAATTTAAAACAATATTTCAGAAGCAATAAAAAAAAAATTTAAAACTTAAAATCTTTAATTCGGTATCTTTGGTAAGCAAAATTGCGGGCTAAATTCAAATAATGTGGTGCCTTTTTTCTTTGAAAAATTGTTTATACAAAATTTTATTATTTTTTTTTTAATTGAAATAAAAATATTTATGAATTTATTTTATTTATTTTTAATGAATATTAATTAAAAATAAATATACCTATTTTACTTTTAAACAATATAAATATTTGAATCAAAAATTAATATTTTATTTTTATTTTTTATTTTTTTTCTCTAATTTTCCATGCTGACACAAAATATACGAAATAAATAATTAAATTGAATTTAATAATAAATTTCTTATTAAAATTAATATTTTTTAACAACAAAATAATGCCACTCCTTATTTTTATGTTTTTTTTTTTTTTTTTAATTTTATTTTTATATTATTTTTGAAAATTTAATTATTATAATCTAAAATTTATAATTTTTTTTTTTTGTGACGGCAATTCTTTTTCCTAACACAACTTCAATTAATTTTCATTTTATATTGATTTCCTCTTATGTTTCGATAAAAATTTATGTTTTTAACGCACAATTTGTTGTAAAAAATATAAATTTAATTAAAATTTAATAATATATATTATGTATTCCTTATTATGTAACCAGGTCATTGAGGTAGGAGGAGAGGTGATTCGCTTTTTTAAGATATTTTTTATTTTGCATGAAATTATTATTAAGTTGCTTTTATATATATATAGATGTTTAAGTATAAATACCTTGTTTATTTTTTTTTTTTTCCTTTTTAAATGCAAACATTTTTATCTATTTTGTACAAATCCTGTTTTTTTTTAAACCCTTTGTTATTTTTTTTTTATTCAATGTTAAATCTTTATGCATGGGTTGTGATACATAGTAGTTTCCCCAAAAAAAAAAAAAAACAAAAAAAAGAGTTCAAACATTGTGTTATTTATGATTTGATACGTATGAAAATCTTATAAATATTTTTTAAAACTTTTACAATTCGAATAAAAAGAAAAGGGCAAAAATCAGAAATCCATTATTATTGCATTCGATTAATTTACGTTTACTAAATATTTACATTTCTGCAACGGAATATTAATTTGATTTTGATTGCGGTTTTAGGGTTATTTTGAATAAACTCTTTAATACAGTTTCTTTGTCATTTCAAATTAAACTTCAAATCCATTTTACAATTTATGTCGAATCTAATATTTTTTCAATAATACAATTTTAAGTTGAAGCCACTCCACACTTTTACTCTATAATATTTATGTGTACTATAGTATCAAATTTTTATTATCAATTTATCTATATAAATATAACTATATATAATATATTCCAATTTCTCTGTTTCTTTTCTGGGTGTTTCTTCTTTTTTTTTTTTTTGAAACATGAATACAATTTTTTCAACATAAATAATATAATGTTTTAATATTTAAAAACATTCAGATTTTTACTACGTATTCATTGTAGTGAAAACTTATATAAACAGCCAAATAAATGAACCTTAGCATAAAAAATCATAAAACCATTTTGAAACAGAAAATTGACGAAAAAAAAGGCCGCAATTCCCATATAATATACATAATACATTATATTGTAGAAATAAAAAAAAAAATATTAAAATACAAAATATATAATAATGTTTAAACAAAATCTGATATTATTTGGATTTTGAAAATTTTAATTTGGATTTTTAAGATAACAAATTCATGAATACAGTCGGAATAAATGTAGAAACATGGGTATTTTATAAATATCTGGCTGTATAATCTGGATATATATACATATGTTTTCTACAAATATAAAAGAAAATAAAATCATAAAATCCTTAGGGATTGCATTTTGAAAGATTACTTGTGTATTGTTCATTTAAACTATTCAAAAATGGTTCTTATATAAATTCAGAGATTTTTTTAATGCTACGTTTTATATTGTTAGAAGGGGATATGTTTGTAAAAGCGGCAGAAATTGTTTTTGTTACAATATTGATTCTATTCGTTCAAAAAAAAAAAAAAATTGTCTCCTATTTTAATTTTGTAAAATTTAAAACATCAAAGTAAAAAAGAAGAAAATGTATTGTTTGAATAGTTTTGAGAGTTATAAGTATTTGTACTCCATTGGTTATATTATAGTTAAGTGATTTAATTAATTAAATAATTTTTTCTCGTATTCCTTACTTTTAACATACAGTCGCGTTAATCGTAAAAATTATTAATTGATATTTTTATCATACGAAATGGGCAAAAACTTAGAATATCAAACTAAAAATTATGAAACATTAATCATCTAAGACATAATGTGATAATGATTATGCTTTTGTTTATAATCTAAATATTTTTTTGGTCAATTTGAAATTAAAATTATTCTTACACATGGAAAATGCTCTGAGTGCTTGAGCTACATTCCCTCATTTTTACACATAGAATGCATTTTTTTTTTATTAGACTGTAGAATAGATTACATATTTTTTGAAATGATTTTTTCCAAATTTTACCAACCTAATATTTTTATTTTTAATTTTGATTTTTTCTTCTTTTTATATTATTCCGCTTTTTTGATTATCCACATTCGCCATTAAAATGTACACAAAAAAAAAAAAAAATAAAAAACTTCAAAAACATATCCTGCAATTAATTATTAATATTTTTGAACAACATCCACACGTACAATTTAGCAATTGGTTGGTGATAATCCGGATAAAGAGAAGATTGTCGCAGAATATCAGAATCGCTTACGTGGTTCATTGAACAGCAAGAATGTTGGATTGTATGTTAAGACGTTCATGAAGTAAGTTTGTAATTTTAGTGGTAGACGTAAATTCTATGAGAACATTGATATAAATTAAATAAAAATTTTTAACGTTTATAATGTATTTGCAGCCGGAAGGATCTTACCCTGAAAGGGTGTAAGATTGATATACTTTTAATAACGGGATTATTGAGTCCATATTCAACTGTTGTTGAAAAATTATATCGTGAATGTGACAAGGAAAGGATTACAATGTTAAAAGTTGAAAGAGCTGGTGATGTTTTATCTGATGCGGTAAGGACTGAAGTTTAAAATTAAAATATTGATTTTATTTTTATCAGTATAAGATATATACGTTTTGGTTTAGATCAGATTTATTTTATATAGGAATTCTTTAAAAAAATAATTACTAGATCAAGAATACGAAATTTTATAAGAATTAATTATTTTTTAATTAATTTTATTTCTTCCAAATTTTTAAAATTAAATTACTGAACTAATTTAATTTTAAAAATTTTAATTAAATACAATTTTAGCCCGCGAAAGTTGCACAATCCATTTTGCTATTCTGTAAGGGTCAAGGTTTATTAACATCTGTCATTATGCCTGGTGTTGATCGCAATCGAGCATTTTCAACAAGTTCTGGTGGTTCAAATGACGGTGCTGGTGGTCGCAGACTATCACGTGGCATGTCTATGGAAGAATACGACAAACCAAATATTCGACGATTAAGTATTACAGTTAATGATCTACCGCCAATTAGAAAATAAGAAATTTAACATTTCTGTTAAAAGTAATGATGTTATTATAACAATTAGTTGTTAAAAATAGCACTTTCTTTCTTATTAATATTTTTTTTTTTTTTCAAATAAAAATAATGGTAATAAAATTATTTTTATTGTTCTATTTAAGTTATATTATCTGTTATCTTGTTACAAATAAAATTAGAAATATTTTTTTGTTTTAAATTTATATTTTATTTAACATAAAATAATGTAAACATTTTGAAATTATTTATAGAATTAAAATTGAAAATTACAATATACATTAACTATACATAATAAAAATATATATTTAGGAAATATCAAAAAAAAAAAATCATAAAAAAGAAAAGTTTTATTGAAAGTAATTATTGAAAAAAGAAATGTAATTGATTCATATTTTTCCTTCTTAATTCGTAGATTAAAGATCAGAATTTTTAAATAAATAATAAATAAATATCTTAGAATTAATATTCTTAATGGACTTCTCACTTCTTTCTTTTGTTTTCAAATTAGTAATAAAATTTCGAAGTATATTTTGAAATTATTAAATATTCTATTCGATGCATAATAAATTAATTAAATTAATTAAATTGGAATTATCATGTTTTCTTCCTTGCTCTATATAAAACTTTTAAGTAAAATTAATACTTATGCTTAAAATTTGTATAAAACTATACCAGTCTGTTAAAACTGGAGACTTCTTTTTTATTGTATCTACAATTAATTTATTTTTTATTTTATATAATGTTAATGTATTATTTATATAATTTTTATTTCAATAAACGTACATACATATATTTATCATAGTAATTTTTTTCTTTAAAAAGTCGTGAGAAGTCAAAATTTATAACACTTCAGTTATTTGCCATCATATAAGAAAAAACAAAATATTCTAACTAGGCTATCATGTTTATAGATATTATCAATTATATTTTCATAGTGTTTATGACAAAATAACAAAGTATGGATAATTTTCGTAATCGATGCTCTGTAACCTAAGTTCAAATATTACTTTTAAATCATAAACAAACATGTATTTACACCCTCAAATATAAAAAAAGAATAATTTGACTATATATAAATATACAAAATATAATTATAAAGAAATTGAAAAGTAATTAGTAATAGCACACTGTTTCCCACCCGAACAATATAACGTTTTCTACTTGATTAACTACAAAATTACCTATAAAATGCCAAATTTTGACATATAAATATAAAAAAAATATTACACGTAGTGAAAAATAGTGAATATCTTAAAAAACATTTTTTATAAAGTAAAAATATTAAAATCTTTTGTATATTGCAAATTTTTTGAAACTTATTATGTATGTATAATATAATAGCATAGTACAATGTACGAAATTATTTGTTAAAACTTTATACAAAAAATAAAAAACATTAAATTTTAATGCATCGAAACAAGATGTATTTTATTTAAAAAAAAAAATCCCATTGTAAAACCTAAATAAAAGTACCAAATTTTTAACGCAATATAAATTGTATAAATTATAAAGTAAATTATTTACAATAATTGTGTGGCTAAAGCTTTCTGCCGTATTAATTATTTGTAGTACAAATTGCAATTAAAAAAATTAAATCTAAATTCCAGAATCATTGGTTCAATTCAAGTATATGATGTTAGAATATTTGGGAAAAACATTTATTTCCTAAGTATAGTTAATAGTTGAAATAAGAACTTGTTTTGAATTGTGTTATACTTCATGAATAAAAAAGCCAAAAAGTCTCAATGAACTTCAAGATAACTTTGTTTCTATTCGCAAATAATAAACAGACATTTAAATAGTAAAGGAAAAAAAAACAAAAATCTATTCTCTAAGGAAATAAACAACGTTTTTGATTTATTAGTGAAGAATTGTGAATTTGATTTATGAATTTTGAAAAATCTTACAATTTGTATTGTCTGTGTATGACTGTGACTGGATTTTGAAGATCGGAGTTAAGTAGTCTACTTTATAAAGTAATTGTTAATTAATGTGGTATGTACTTGAATTAAACAAATTTTTCTTCGGAATTGTGTGACGGTAATACTTTTTTTACATTTCAAGCTATGGATGTTGTGTTATCTCGTAGCTTCTTAAGTTTCAAAAACGATATTAAAATTTATTTTAAAATTTAATATAAAATTTTAGTTTAATTTATTTTAAAAATTGTGTGTATTTTGTTATTTTTTTTAGAGTGCTAATATAGTCTTACGATCTAAACGGTGTTAATTTCATAATTTGAAAATTTGTTTTTCTGATTGGAAAGAAATATTATAATAGAACATGAAAATACATAAAACATTTAGTTAAATTCCAAAAATTTCTGGACCAAATTAAATTTTTAGTAACATTTCCTCTTTGTGGGTACTGAGTACAATAATTATTCGATTCAACAAAGTATTTTGAGGGATAATTTTTCTAGATCGTTATTAAAATATTAATAAATAATGTAATAACAATTGTCAATATCTCAGAACATAAAGGATGAAGTAATAATTAATTTCAATGAAAAATAATTTGATTACTTTCTATCGTAATCACAATAATTATATACCGCTTAGTACACACTATACATGAATTTAAATCCAAAATATTAATTATATTAATCTTTTTTATTTTATTTTTGCATAGGTATTAAAGGTTTCATTATATACCACACAATGATTATTATTATGAATTTATAATAAAAATGAAATTAAGCGTTTTAAATATTTAAAAAACATATTAGTAGCTGTTATTATAATAATAATATATAAAGTACATGTAGACTGTAGAGCAACAACTTTATAACGAAAAGAGAAACTAAATTGCAATACATTAATAAAATTTTAATAAAAGAAAATATGAACATTTATTCTTCATAATTACCTTAGTCAACTAAACATTATATTAATTTGTAAATCATTACTTTGTTTTCTAGAAATTATATACTATATATACATTGATAATTTATTAGAAATTATCAGAATCATGTAAAATTGCTAGTTTAGAAAATTAAAAAAAAAATTTTATAATAACTATTTAAAATAATTAAAAGTTATGCATAATTTATGATAATAACTAACTTCATTGAACATGGGAAAAACACTTTTATACTTTTTTTTTGAAAATCCCATTAATTTTGTCAATCTTGAAAAAGTTACTAGCGTATGTAAATAACAAAATGATGCAATAAGTGTTTAATTTCTTATACGAGTTTTTCATGTGAAAATAGTTATCATGAACCTTTTAGTTTTTTTTTAAAGAATACATAATTCAATTATGGACATTATGGGTAAATTAATTTTTTTAAATAAGAATTTTCAATCTTATCTTATTTTATTATGTGAATTTTATTATGAACAATAAATATATCAATAATAAAAATTTATGTTTTAATTTAAAATTAGAGAATAATAATTAAATTTTTTATTTATTTTGAGCAGAATTCGTTGTGCTTGTGCACATACTTAGGCTCGAACTTCTCAACAACTTACTAATTTCTAAACTTCCAATTAATTTTCACATTTCTACTCAATCTTAAATTCTAGAATTTTTTATATCTAGTTGATATTTCCCAAAGCCTTTCTATTAATGGGTCTCGTATTTATTTGTATGAACAAGAAAAGTAGTATTGACGGTAATTATGGTAATAGATAATTTAAAATTATTTCATTAAACCAAAAAGACAAACGAAAGGGTCAGAATCAGAATTCAAAACTAAGATTAATTGAAAATGGAAAGTAAAATGTGAAAATATAAAACTAGTTAAATTTTTACACTGGTTATGCAAATGGAAATTTTGTAAAAAAAAAAAAAAAATTGTGTGATATAATTTTTTTGATAAAAAAATTAACCAAAATAATCAGTGTGAAAAATGAATTATATCAACATTATTTTATTTTCAAATTTAAAATGTAATTAATTTAATCATTATATTATACCTAAATTCAAATATAAAAAAAGATGAAATAATGAATCAAGTAGGATAATTATTTCAATCTTCATCATAAATAATATTGTCAATAAAAATTTGATTTATTGATATTTTTTATTTTTATAAATTTTATTTTAGGTAAATCGAACATTCTTCCTTATCATCCAGAAACATAAATATGTATACAATTTGAGGAACAAAAATTGTTAACGTTTCTTGAGAATCTCCATCACGTAACTTAAGATTCTATTAATGATTTTTCTATTTTTCAATATATAAAATTATTTATTATAAACAAAAATGTTTTTAATAATAATAATCAGAATTTCATGATACGCGATCAATTTTACCCCAAACGTAAAAGTTTTAAAATTAAAATGATTGTCAATTTAAAAGTATGTAACCACTTTTCAGAAAATTCCTTTCGAGTGAGCTTTAAGCCAGAAAAAAAACGTTTACTTAAAACAAATAATCATTTGCAAAAACTTTTTTTCAATATTAAATAAAAGGAAGTGGATTACCATCTATGTCTAGACCTCTGCTTAGATTTTTAAATATACAATTTAAATCAAAAACATCCAATATATCAGAGGGTTCCTACAAAAAAAACATAATGTTAATATTACAGTGTCATCAGTAATTTATTTTTAATTTACCGGCCCTAATGGGGTAGTTTCCAAATGATAGCCCTTTTCGCATAGTTGTTGAAGTAATTTTATTCCTTCTGTCCTGTTCTTAGAATATTTAGTTTCCCAAGCATCAAGTAATCGATTATAATATCGAGGACTTTCGAAAAATTTATGATATTCGTAGGTTTTTGACGTTGGAAATATTCTTTCTAGCGGAGAGCTTCTCGCTAATTCATCCTCAGCGATAATAAGACAACGAACATCATCAGGTGTAAGATTTTCCAAAATTAAATCTAGATACTAAAAAAAAAAAAAATTAAAAAAATCAACGACTGGAAAATTATATTTACACGTTTACCAACCTCATCTCTGCGTTCAGTTTCAGAACTTGTAAATAAATTATGTTTATTAGTTTCATCCTGGGTTAACTGGGTTGTAAAAATGCGTCGATCAAAGCATACTGGCTCAGTTAAATTATAATGCGATTTAACTGCTTCTAGTTGTTCTTTCCTCAGTTTTGGCGGAATCTAAAATCAACAATATTTAATTAATCTGAATTTTAGAACAATATTAAAATTTACTTGAAATAAACCCGTGTTCAATAAGGTCTGCGTCAAAGGACCCTTGATATGTAAGTCTAATGGTAAATCTGTGTGAAATGAAGGCGAAATATTAATTTCTAATAACCACGGAACCATATTTTCGTCTAATATAACGTCGAAACCAAAAAGTTCAAAACAATTCGATCGATTAATGATATTAGCTTTGCAAACTCGATTTAGTGATGCCTCGGCGGAAATTATAGTTCTTATGACTAGATTTCTTATCGTACCCCATAATTTTTTTGTATTAATGCCACACTCCTGAAAGAAACCCATTAAAGCTTTTAAAGACCATTTATGACCGTAACATCCATCAATATCTTCATTGATAGCAAAATTATCAGCATATTTATTAATCGAATAATTTGTTAAATGTATAAATTGATTATTTAGTGAATCTGGATCGTATGCTTGTGAGGCAAATCTGGCTAGTCCATCGTTATGTAAATAAATTCTTAATGGATTTATTGAAGTTATTATAACGTAAAGTCTTAAGTCAAATTTATTGCCATTGATAAGTAATGGCCGTTCAATATATCTATAATAAATATATAAATACAGTTATTTCAATAAATATCTTTGCAAATTCTACAACATACTTTTGAACAATCAATGGTTCTCGCTTAGGAAACTCCTTCCAGTCACTTATTACTCTAATTCCGTTTCCTCTTGACGAAGCGGGAGGTTTAATTATCCATTTACTTCCTTTTTTAGCAAATTTTGCCCATTCTTTTTTCAATAAATCTAAATCATTTGGCAAAATATAAGATCTGAAAATAATTTAATAGATTTTAGGCTAAAGTGAAAATAAGGTAAAAAAATAATTTAATTTTTTTTTTAGTTTTTGTATAAATAAAATTTGTTACAATAATAAAAATTAAATTGAAAATATTTTTCTTGTCAAATACTTAGATTTGTAGCAATAAACATAAATTTTCGAGAAATTGAGGGTTAGGGCTAAGGAGTAAGTAATTATTATCCATTAGATTCAAGAAGTAAAAGCCATGTAGAAAAAAATATGTTATGGTTCAGAAAGTTTGTCTGATGATACTGTGGTATAATAATTTTTGTGTTATTGTGTTAAAAATATTTAATTTTAGTTTTAAAATTGGATGACTATATTTTTCCAGAGCATTGGGATCCAATAAATTGATGCCAACAAAAATAGTTCTACAGTAAACATACTTTTGCATGAATCCGAATTCTTTCCTCCCGTGCTTATTTATTTTTGATCTGATGTTACGCCATAAGCAGTCCTTTCGTCCTATGGTGAATGTACAAGGAATATGATTGAATTTTTGATACGATTGGAATGATTTGAAACATTCACTTTTCACATTTTTTTCCCAAGCAACAACCCAATGAGTTCCCCCTATAAAAAATAAAATTAACATATGATAAAAAATAAAAAAAATTGTTTTCATACTTTTAACAGAGCGATATCCTGAGTTTTCTACAACTTTTTTAATTATTTTCGGAATAAAAGGGCTGTACCGCCATTTCATTACTCTGTACAGTTCTGGTATTATTTCAGGCCCTTTATCTACATGCGATGAAAATGTCCAATACGGAGGAACGTTTGGAAACAAACTTGGTGTAAATGGTGATGATGGAGTAAAGTATTTGTTTTTTACTAAGCCAACTGGAGGAAGATCAGATCCTTTAAAAAGCAATATTGAATTTTTAACTTCGTTTAACGCATTCTGATCGTAATCTTTTTGCATTTCTAAGTCATTTTCTTCATCAGAGTCAGCACAGAAACAATAACCTCGGTATTCATCATCAGAATCTTCTGATGAATCATATGCATCATCAATATCTAAAACAAAAGAAGTTAAAAGTATTTAGTTTTGAAAAATTTGTTGAATATTTATGTTATAAAGGTTAACTGTCTACCAGAAAGAATAAGTATGTTATTTCGTAGAGAAATATAAATTTATCCTTATTTATTCGTTTTACGAGTTTTATTATTTAAGTTCTAATTAGTATTACTACAGATACTTTTACCGAAAAGATCTCTTTTCTTTCCTTCCAAAGAATTCAAAGATTTTTAATGAAACGAAAATTGCTATAATATTAAAAAATTTATCGTTAAAATTATTGATATTTACCGTCATAATCTTCACCAGGATAATAGAATGAATGTTCTTTTAAATCACAATTATCCTTTGAATTCTTATTAAAATCATCAACGCACAAATCGTCTTCTTTTATTTTGGTTGCATCTTCTATTGAAGTTATATTAATGTCTTTGTCCCTACGTTTTTCATTAGACAAGGTTAAGTTATTTAATGCTGCATTTAATTTGTTAAAAGCCTTTTGCTTCTTTTCTCTAAATTCATCACTGTCATTATTTATCAAATTATTCAAAACTAAGTCACCATTTGTATCCATTTTAATATTTTTAGTTTATTTTTATTTGATTTTCAAGTATTATAAATTATAACTTACTATTTTCATATTATTGTTTCATATTTATGTTTTCATTTTATATTTATATCATTGATTACGTTTTGCTTTTTAAGAGTATCTTACAATTATTTAGGGATAAACCGAAAACATGAGTGTCTTCTACTGCAATGTTTTTCAGTTCGTTAGATAACTTACCTTTAAATAAACTAACCAAACATTATTGTCTGAAAATTTTGAGATAAAAATAAAATCTTAAATATTTGTGCAAAATTAAGTCTTACACTGAAATTTTCTAACTTGATCAACTAATATTAAATTTTTATGCAGTGTATTAGTAAAAATTAGATACAACAGATGTAACGTTCACTAAAGTTAACGCCTGTCACTGTTTACTTATGCAGTGTTCGGTCTTCAATTGAAATTTTCTATCACCACTTAATAAAAAAATCTCTGAAATGATTATATAGGGTAAAAATTAGAGATACCTACAAGTAAGTGATGTAAGGTTCCTTAAAGTTAACACAGGGAAACTAAAATAGTTTATCATCAATCATCTCAACAATAAAATTTTCAGACTTAGAAAAATGTTGCAATTAATTAGATGTTTTATCAAATTTTAATTTATTTTTAACACAATTTATCTACCTACATTTTAAATTTTATACGTAACTAATCATACGTTTTTTTTTTTTTAATTTAATATTACATAAAAATTTCTAGGAAATATTTTTATTAATTTCTCATTTGTTTTATCGAATAATTGTTTTTTATTTTTTTATATATATATCATTTATATATATATATATCAGATATATATATAAAAGATTTTTACTTGTAGAGGCAGCAATAATAAATTTTTATGAAACTGGATCAATTTTAAATAAACCAAATTATTCAATAAATTATTTTTTATTCAACCGAACTGATAAGCGTTCCGATAAATAAAACACTGAATGACAAAGTAATTTTAATTAATTAAATTAAGAACAAATTATTTTTGCTGTTCTAATTTTGTAACCTATATATTAAATAAAGTTAAACAAAATTAATAGTGGGTCTATTGAATAGGTAATGGAATTTAATTAAGTTAATTGAAAAAAAAAACTCTTTTGGTATCACAGAGTTTTATACAAAAGTATATAATAATTAACGAAGATTTGTTTTAAATATTTTAATACGAATGTTTTGTAAATTGCCAGAAATCCACCAATCCTCTTATCTTTAGTAAATGGTATTATCATAACTTTTTTTTAAATTTATTTAAGATTCTACGTTTTTGAGGGATTAAATATCTGCTAAGCGGCTAGACTGATGTAAATTTATTCGGCTGCATCTTAAGAGGTAAAGGATAAGGGCATCTTAGAATTTTTTTTTCATTATTTTTTCTAACGAAACAGTTGTTTTCAAGCACAACCGGCTTATTTCACAAGTTAAATAATATTTCTGCTGTTATTATGATCTTGAATTTATCTTTTCTAATGAATTACATCACAGTACATCGATAAAATCAATATAAAACTTAATATAATAATCAATATTAATTGATTGTTTTATTGGGAAGGCTAACACTTGGAGAGTTTTAAATATTATCAAACACATAAGATTAACGAAAATATTAACTTAATATAAACAAACGAAAACTAATTCAAATCATTGGCGATAAATCAAAAATTTCAAATTATCCACTTTTTCATGCACAACAAACACATAATAATATAAGAAAATCCTTTTATTTATTATCAATTTGATAGTAAAATAAATATTTAATTAGATTATGCCAGATTTGCGTACCTGAACTGAAATGCACTTGGCTATCTCTAAGTGCGTTAATTGATTAATGAAATTTTCTTTATTTACAATTGATGTTCTGTTATATACGGTATATCGCATACATATTTTTAGATTTATAGATAATTAAGTATTGTGAGTCACTTTGGCGCCACTTTTCAGATATATGTATCTAGAAAGAGAAGCACAAAACAATTTAAATAATTATACATTTCTGTTAATTTGTTTCTGTAGGATTTTAATTTATTTATTTCATTGGACATAAAAAAAAAATATTTACAATGGTTTTTTATTTTCCCTGTCTGTAAGGAACTATAGCTATTTTGGTAAAAAATATAAAATTTTAATACATTTTATGAGAAATATAACTTTTATATTGTTATCCATTATTAATTTATAAATTTAATATAATGAAAATGAAAATGTATTAAATAAATCATAGTGAAGTATATATTATACAGGCACATGGAATACGAAACTATGCTTATATAATGCATGTAAAAGTATAATTATTATTATTATTATTATTATTATTATTATTATCGTATTATTGATTATCATATTATCGATTGCTTTTGCCCACATGTCCTCCGTTAACTGAATTGCGTGGATTAATTCCATAACCACCAGAATATCCATTCATCCCATCCAAATAACCTGGCAATTGGGAAATTCTTCCTTGATTAGAATAAGAATATCCTGGCATCCTTGATCTGAAATCTTGTGTTGGATAATTTAACCCGTATAAAGGATAACCGAAATTAAAATTGGGATATCCTAATAGCATAACTCCCGGATATCCTCCGAAATCAGGATATTGCATTCCAAGAGATTTTCCTTGTACTTGTTTTTTGCCTAGATTTGTGGAGCACAAAATTAATACAAAAGCAGTCTGAAAAAAAGAATTTAAAAGATAAATAATTCGTTATACATTTTAATCAGTACAAATGAATTAATAAAATTATAGCAGTAAATGATGTCAAGTATTTAGGTGAAAGAATTAATATTACAAAATTTATAAATTGTTATCACACATAATTATAATATATCATCACAGTATATATTTCGGCGATCTCGGATAATACAAAACTAACTTACATTTTATCATCTAAATATAAAATTTTTTTTATTTCTTTCAAATAAATAAAAATAATTCCGGAAATTTTATTGTGGAAAAATATTACAAAGAAAATGAAAATTATATTAATATATCTTATAATATAATATAACATAAAATAAAATAACATAACATAACATAATATTATGTGGGAGCGGGCCTCTTTGCAAATTCCATATTGCAAAAGTCTATTTGGCCGAAAGCCACTTATCAAATTTGTATGTTTCGCAAATCTCCATTTCGCAAAAAAAACTCTTTAACAAAATTCCATTTGGCCTAATGCGACACTTCGCAAAAAGATATTTCTCAAAATACCAATTCACAACATTATATTAATTGAGACACTTCGCAAAAGTATAGTTTAACAAATTTTTTTATATTGCACAAATATGATGAATAGAATATTAAAGGTTTTTTTTAACTGTAAAAAAAAAGCATGTAGGATTTTATAGGCTCATGGATCAAATCCGAAAAGAAATATTGTATGTAACGGCTAAAATAAAAAAATTTGAAATGTGTGGGCCACCAGCAGTAAAAAAAAACAAAATATTACTTAAAAGATAAAAAAATTGAAAATTTTTTGAAAAGAAAAGACGATTATAGGGAACTCAAACTATTATTTTTGATTGCCGAGAATTTAAAATTAAAATAACTTTTTTAAATAAAAATATTAATTTTCTAATATGTACATACTGGTTATGTACGTATTGAATATTAAAAAAAATATATATTAAGTATTCATTTTTTAATATTATTTCTTATATTTCGCGATTTCCAGAAAAAAAGTAAGCCGTTTGTAACCCGTACGTAATGCATATTTTGTTAGGAAAACTTTTTTATTTTACTGGATTCGGAACCAACTTAAACTATGGTTGGGCTTAATTTTCCTCTTCTTTGAAGAAACACAAACATTTTTGAAACCTAGTAAAAAATAAAAAAGTTTTCCTATCAAAATATGGATTACGTACGGTGTACAAAAAAAGTACTTTTTTTATGGAAATCGCGATTTACAAACTGGATTTGTATTAACTATATTAAAAAAAAGATATTAAAAATTCAATAAAATTTCTTAAAATTAAAATACATATAATTGGAATTGTTTAATTTAATATGCATTTATGATAATGCAACATATTTTAGTGCATGCTAAATATACACGCAGAGAAATGCCTTTTCATTCAATATGATTATATCAGTCATAGACTCCTAATCATAACGAAAAAATAGCCCTATGATTAAAAATCTTCGCGCAAGATGAATAATCTTTGCATATAATTACTACGTTATACATCGTGATTATCTTATGATTTACCTGAAATCATAAGTTATGATGCTTAATCATGCTAGTCATAAGTTATGATTAATACAAAAACATTTTTTTTTCACTTTTTATTTTATTTTCGGTGATTAAAATTCAGATTATTTACTTTAATTACTAAAATAATAGTACATAGTTGAAATTTTCTGTAATGTCGCTAAAAAAAAATAAAAAACCAAAATTTTTTTGCTTTCTTCGGGATTCGAACCTGCGTTCTTAACATTACATATAGCCAACACACCACACAGAAAATGTGTATACCAAATTTATATTTTCTATTTTATGTACATTTTAAATTTCAATACCGTAGCTGAGTGGTAGTGTTGGCGGATTGCAATGCTAAAGACCCAGGTTCGAAGCCGGAAGAAGACATAAGAAATAAAATTGTAAATTTAATAAAAATATAATAAATAAAATTTAATAAATTAAAAAAATATTAAAATAAAATAAAAAAAAATTAAATAAATGAAAATTAAATAAAAAAAAATTAAATAAAAAAAATTAATAAGAAAAACTTAAATTTTATTTTCTTATGTAAAATAGCAGCCATTACTCGCTTTTAAGACGTAAGAAATGAAATCGATATTATTGGGTTGCAGGATTTATGATTTTGCAGTCATAGTGATTGTTTTTACCCTTAGTCATTGTTTATGATTAATATTTACGGTTTATGATTAGTTATTAAGAGCTGAGTTCTCTGACTGCTTTACGCATATGTACAATCGTCATAATCATAATATCTGATTGGATTTCTCTCCGTGTACATTTCGCAACTACCCTTTTTGGCGTAATTCACATTTCGCGCGCGCTTAAAATTAAAATGCATATAATTGGAATTGCTTAATTTAATAATATGCATTTATGATAATGCAACATATTTTAGTGCATGCTAAATATACATTTCGCAACTACCCTTTTTGGCGTAATTCACATTTCGCGCGCACGCGTAGTTGCGAAATGTATATTTTGCCAAAAGTAGTAGTTGCGAAATGTCCTTATGCTAACTGGAAAGTTGTTAACTGTCTCATTAGGCTAAAGCGAACGTTTGTTAACTATCCGTTTTGCGAAATGGTTCTTTTGCGAAGTGTCTTTTTTGACAAATGGAATTAGGCAAAATGTCTTTTTGCGAAATGTCTTTCGGCGATTCGGGTAACACCCTATTATGTACTAGTCGCATAATATTAATTTACTAATATTAATAATTTGTCTTATTTGTTTGATAATTTTTTTCGTTGGAAATATGTTTCAACTCAAACCTACCAACGATAATTTCATATTGGTGCTATACTCAAAAAATTAATAAATATTTAAATTACTTTTTTAATAAATTCTGAAATTAGACTAAAGGGAAATTTAAAATTACATGAGGTTTATATACATACTTTAATTAGAATTTTTTTTTTAATAATTACACCAGAAAATTGCTACATTAAAAATAATTCTATGAAAAAAATTATAAGGTAATAGTAGTTAATAAAAAATGATTTATATAAAAAAATTGATGTTTCCAGAATTTTTTAACGCAAATGAATATTACAATTTGATTAACCGCAAAATTTTTTTTTCAGTATTTTTAATTAAACACTTAAGCTGTTCGTCCCATTGAATTCTTTTTAAAGAGATAAAGTACATCTCTAGTTCGTCTATAAAGAACCTAATTCAAGATTTTATATTATTATGACCTTTCTAAGACGAGATGTTGATAAATTAATGTATAAGTAATAATTTTTTTTGCTATACATTTAATGTACGTATGTATCTTTCTCAAATTATTTTTCGACGTAATCAGTAATCTACTAATGAGTTTTCAATATTTGCTTTCAAAAAAACTATAATATTCAAGTCAAGATTGATCTTTGAAATAATTGTCTGATACGATGTTTTTTCGGATTTGTTTTTTGCAAATTTCTAAAAATAGGTCGTTATATTCTATTTATGATCTATAAGGATTTATTTAGATATTTTTATCTTAATTACTCAATTAGTCATCAACATTAACATAGCACGTACCACTATACTGATATATAAATTAAATTATAAATAAATTTCATAAATTACCTGTTGATTTTTTTTAATTTTCGGATAATTTTGATGATAAATCGTAATAGTAAATTTTTTCTTTTAATTTTTAGTTTCCTGAAAAAAGTTTATTTTTAATAAATAAGTGGAAATCAAAGTTCATTGGCCGTTGATTTTAAATAATTGTATTTAACATATTAGAAATACCGTTTGATTTGAGTAAAATTTAATAATTGTAAAATAAAATCATAAAACCTAATCGAGTTGTTATTAAAGTTCTTGACCTTAGAATATGATTTCATTAACAGTGGCATAATTTTAAAATTTTAATAAAAAATAATTGACATGAAATTGTGATTTTTGATTATGAAAAGAAGTCAAGTACCATTTTAAGTTGTGTTTCGTTCTAAAATTAAGAAACTTTTACAGGTTTTTCCGAAAATATAAATTTTTTATTCAAATATGTAATGATATAAAATATACTGTTATGCACTTAAAATAAATTAAACTTATACATACACATTATGTAATTTCACTTTGTTTTTCCCGCTTTGAAAATCCATTGTTTAATTCTTTCGACGATTAATATAGTTTAATAAAAGCAAATTTACTTCTTAATATTTCTGAACATTTTGTTGATGAATAAAACTTAAATATCTAAATTTTATTGAAGTTAGAAATAAATTATTAATAAAAATTAATAAGATTCGACATAAAAACATTCATTAATCAAAATAATATATTTTCTATTTTCCACTTCCGTAATAACCAGGATAAATTCCATTATTGTAAAAGGGAGGATAATGCCCTATTTGTTGATGTGGCGGATAATGTTGATTATTGAAATATGATGGATATTGAAGAGGTTGTTGGAAATTAGAATAATAATTGGGACCAATGGGAAACGGGACTGCTGAATGTTGAAACAAATGATGTTGTACTTGAGAAACGGGTTGGGCAACATGTTGTTGAATTGGGTAGGGGATTGGATATGGTATCGGAAGTGGTCGGTAGTTATTTTGGTTATGCGATTGCGAACCGGCACTATTCAATAAATGATGAAGTAAGAATCTAGGTGTACCCTGTCCTGGCTGAAGAGCTGAATCTTTTCGAACTGAATTGATTTCTTGATTATTTGAATTTGGAAATAAAACTTCATTTTGTCTAGCAGCATAGTTTGGATTATTTTCAATGGCAGAAATTGCAGCAAATAATCCTGAAATAGTTACGAAAATCTGAAAAAAAAATTTTTTTTTTAATTAAATGTTTGTTCTTGTTTTTTGAATATTATAAAATTTACAATTAATTTCATTTTAGAAATTTAACTGCACTAATTTCAATTAAAACTAAGAATTTTTACTCATTTGTTTTTATATTTATATTCTAGTTTTAAATCCTTATAAATTCCATATTTGATAAAATTCAATGAAATCACACAAATAAATAATAATATTAAATTACAGGCTTAAAGGCCGGCCATATAAATAAAATTTTATTAGAAACTTTTCAATAAAAATCTATGAATTTGAATAAATTATTTTTTTTTCCTGTTTAATTTGTAAATCCGTATTAAAAACTAAAATGCTTTGTACATGTCGTTTTTTTATCAACAGTCTACAATCTTTAACTTCAATTCGTTACTTTCATTTCTATCTCAACTACAACAAATTTAATTTGATGCCTATCTTTTGTGATCCACATAAAAAGATGATCAATTTGACTATGTTGGATGAAAATGTATTCTAAAAAATAAAAAATTTAATTGCATATTTTCAGGCATTGAAAAATAACATTCTTTCATAATGTTTAAATCATTTATGTTTTTAAATCAAACAAATTTGATAAGTCAAATTATTCGAGAATATTATTCATATTGTACAATCAAACAATGAAACATAAATAATTTTTCACCCACCAAAATTACTAAATAAAAAAAATTTCAAGGTCTTGGATCAACAATTTCGTACATTGTGTTGGGGAAATTGCATAATTTTGTCATGCTTCTTTGGTTTCTTTTATATCGCGATTTTTTTTGCACATGTTCACGTGATGTATGTACATAGGTATATATTACTTCTTTGAAAAGCGAATTCCAATTTTGGGAAATTTTGTTAAATTATTTGAATTGTGATTTTTTTTTATATTTTTATTAATTTTAATTTTTATTAGCTTTTGAAATAAAATTCAGGTCAATTTGTGTGGGCATTCAATGGTCATGCTAGTATATAGTGATGACGATAGTGCATACCAAATATAAATTTAGATAAGCAGAAACTAGCATTTGGTCAAAAATAAAATTTGATGTTATTAACCTTTTATGTATGATTGCAATTCTCATAATATTTCATTTCCATTACTTTATGATATTTATATATATGTACACTATTTATAAAATTACCATCAGCAGACGAGTATATAATTTTAATTTAATTATTTCCCATGAAAATAATGATTGCTGAATACTATTTCTAACATAGATAAATATCATTATTATTGTTTTGTTAAATTCATCAAAGAGAGAAAAGATGTGGTTGGAGGTATATTAGCCGTCAAATGACAAAAAAGAAACTTGTCAATTTTACATTGCTCGATCGATCGAAAATTATACTACCAAAAAAATAGTTAATTCATTGCATCAGGAACGATGACATATTACACAAACTACTATAAAATTATTAAAAACTGAGTACTTTTATATTTTAAAATCTCCGTTTAACTTATATGACTTGAGACTCAAGCGGAAATAAATAATTTCAATTAATTTCAAATTTTCGGCCGTGGATTTTTCCTTTATGTTTATAGTATTATATTATGCCATATAAAAATTAAAGTATTGAATGTTAACGATATTACGAAACCATAATCATGCATTCTATTTAAATGTTTAGGTAGTCGAAAAATTTATGATTAAGTCATTTTAATCATTAAAAAATATGTTAAAAATTTGACCCCGAATGTTACCAAATAACTTCAGATAAAAAAAAAGAATGATTCAGAGAAAATAAACAAAATAAATCCAGATAAGAAATTAGGAAGTAGTCATTAGAATAAATGGATGATTTTTTGAGGTGAAACTATTATTAATAACTCTATTGAAAATATTTATAGTTTTAGAGACACTGTTGAATGATATTGCAATGAATTATGATTATAAAATTGTATTATGTTTAATGTTTTGGAAATTTCTTAAAAACATTTGAAGTGGGCGAATCTTTTTATTATTGCAAACTTTTTTCCAATAGAATACTATAAACATTGCATCTTAGCATTGGATTTTCTTCATAACTATAATATTTAAATATTTTAAATATATATTTTAAATATATATATCTATATATAATAAAGTTAGTTTGTATAAGTTAACATGGTGCAAATTATTTTATTTTGTTTACATGTAGTAAGCATTGGTATCCGAAATTCTGTAATGAAAATGTATGTTCGAATACTATTGTCGTTTGAGTTTATTTTTTTGTGAGGATAATAATTAAGCATTGGGACAAATAATAATCATAAAACGTTTCTCCAGAGTCCTGTTATTGTAAATTATTTTACATTTGTGTTGTTCTTAAAGAGTTTTTTTTTGGTGATGGAAGTTTTAATTTTTTTATCACATCTATTTAAAATGAACTTCAAAATATCTGTCAATCCGTAAGATTTTCAATTTTACTATTTTTAAAAATTTACAGCTTAATTTCTTTCATTTCGTGTAAAAATTTTGCAATATTATAAATTTTTAGAATATTTTACAACTTTTCCAAAATAATATCATGTTTAGAAAGAATTTGTAGTATAATTTTATTAATGTATGATGATGTGATTGTTGTTATTTCAGAGAGGATTATATAACTATTTCTATTAAAAAAAATATAGATTTTGAAAGAATTTATAACCAAAATGTTGCATAATAAAATATATTCATTAAATTGAGACTTTACTTAAAAAGTAAATTTACTTGATTTTGCAATGAAAATATTACACAAAATATTGTTATTAAAATGATCCACCTACTGATTTTAACAAAAATGCATTTCTCCAATATTTTTATTCAGTGTTGTTTCAATTTAAAGCTATCCAAGACATGTGTTTAATCAATGGGTTTAAAAGGATTTAACTCTTTTGTTTTTGAAGCATTTTTATTGAAGTTTTAGAAATTATTTAAAAGCTACAAATGATATTTAAGTTTTATAGTTTGAAAATTTCTTAAACTAAGCATGTTTGTTATGTAACAACGTTCGACGACGTTGTCATGGGGAAGAGATTTTTTAGATTTTATATTTACCAAACGATAAGGCCTCATTATAAAAGGATTGACGACGTTGTCATGGGGAAGAGATTTTTTAGATTTTATATTTACCAAACAATAAGGCCTCATCATAAAAGGATTTGAAATACTGAATTTAAAATTCTTAATAGGCATTTTCGGGTGAAGGCCTAATGTCAAATTTACACTAGGGATTTGAAATTAAGGATTTCGAATTCTTTTATGGTGAAGCCCTGGTAATAATTATTTATGAAAAATTGTGTTTTGACTTTTTGAGTGATTTTGTATAAGTGTAATGTTTAGTTGAATTTTTGTAAATTTAAATAAAGTGCATTTATATTCGCATGGCACTATGCGCAATTATTGTAATAATTGAAAATTACATTCTGTAATTTACATCCCCAATTGAAAAATTTGTAAAATCGAATATGCAAATATGCAATAAGTTTATTAAATTATTGCATCAATAATTTTGAAATTTAGTTTTAAAAGTAATTGCATTACTAACGGTTGACTAAAAACGGTTTCAAAATTTGAATAGAATTCTAAAATTTTAAGTTTCAATAATTTAAAAAAGTTTAGTCAGCTAAAATGAATTCTGTACCTTATTGTGTCTTAATAATTTTAATATTACATTCTTTCATAATTTTTTTAAATTCTCAAATGTATTATCCAAATTCTCATTACAATCGATTACCTTCTAATAATTATTTAGCTCCGTTTGATAACCGTCATTATAACTCTAAATTCATTGGAATTAATCGTGATGACAAATCAATTGAATTTGAACAAAGAACTGGCCATAGGAGACGAAAGAAGAATAAGCATCATAATAATCGGCCAAACATATTATCAGATCCTTGTGAGAATTATTATCGTCGACATAGACGATCTGCTGTACCAGCATCAGGACAGGGGCGGTTTCTTTGGGATCTAAATGTTTACAATATTTATGCAAATGGGCAAAAAGTCAAGCCTCAAACTTATCAGCCCGGAGGAAGTTATCCAATATTTCCACCTTTAATTCCATTTGGTTTTGGCGTTCCTCCACCCCAATATAATAGTGGAAATAGAGATTGCGGAAAGTTAAGTGATTTGGGTTTTGGAGGAGGAAGTAATTCAGGACATCCTTTTATAAATTATTTGTTCAGTCTGGTATCGAATCCATCAAATAATAATCCGTCGAATCAACAGGGCGGTCAAGACAATACCGATGTGATTGATTCAGTTGACAATGAAAAACCAGTGCATGAAAACAATGGTGAAGAGCAATCTACCGTAAGATAGTTTTTAATTTTTTAAGAACATCAAGTGATAATGATTATTTATGAAAAAAAAAGTTTAAGCTTATTAGTTTCTTTGGCTAGAAAAAGCAAAAATTTCAGTTAAACAGTTCTATAACAGTTCTATAATAATAAAGAAAGACGAATTTTTTTAATCCATAAATGTTATTTTTAATGATGAGACTTATAACAAAAATCAAATCATAATAAATTTTTTTAGTTCTGATGCACGTAAAATAATTTGTTTATTTTTAATAATTTCTGTAGGAACCATATATTCAACCAGGAGAATTAGTTAATGGAGTAGCTGACACGGTTAATGAAGTGATTCATACAATTACCAATGCTGCGACAACGTACGGCCAAGGAGCTTCCAGAGTTGTTAGGCGACTGTATAACAATTTATTTTAGATTTAATTATTTAATGTTAAAACAAAGTCATATGTTTTGAATATGTAAATATAATTACTTAAATACTGAAGTTAAATTTAAGATAATTTAAGAGTTGATTTTAAAGAAAATAACTTAAAATACAAAAAATAACAAATAATTTAAAAATCTTATTACTTAAATTGCGACTTATAACGTTTTATTGCTTAATTGAATCAATATTCGCTTTTCTTTGGTTTAAACGCAGAGTCGACCGCAAAAATGTCTTATCTACTATAAGATTTATATTGGGATATTTCAGAATTGTATAATTATGGTATGTGAATGAGCTGGAAATATTATAAATTATAATAATTAAAAATTCTGTAAGTTTTTTTTATTAGGTATGCTTATTTTTATTTGACCTAAATTAGTCACGGCTGTTCAGTACATTAATATATTTTATTGACTTCCTAAAGCCTATATTTTAAACATACTTACATTATGTGTATTTTATGTTTAAGAATATTTTTTATTGCTAACGCTATTGTAGTTTAATAAATACATCTAAATATTTAGAAGTCCAAAATTTATCAATAGATACATAGGTAGGTATAATATTTTAATAATAATCCAAATTTTAATATTGTACTATTATTATATTTTTTACATAATTTAAAAAAATATTCGTATTATTTATGTATATACTTATATTATATATAGTCATTAGTCAGACAAAAGAGCTCTACAATATATTATTTTAATGAATGAAGTTTATGTGTAATCAAAATAAGAAAATCATAATATAAACATTTTATAAACAACAAAAATAAGAAATTAAATTCTAGAAATATTTACATAAATTTAGGAATAGATTTTTGTTGGCCAGGGAATTTGGAGCTGAAATTATGTAAAAATTTTAATCTTTTCCATCAAAAATAAGGCAATCCGACCTCTGTTCGTTCGTTCGTATATTAATTACTACTAGGTTTATTTCGACCATTTGAAATCCCATAATACATATATCTTTATAAATTAAGGATGAGACTCTATACGAATTTGGTTTTTGGAGTTAAAATCTTTCAATCGACCAAGGATCGAGTTGAAGAATATTCCTATACTGCAAGACATATTTTAAAAATCCAGCAGCTGCCAACTTTGTCCGTTTGTTCTAAATTTTTTTTAAAATTATTTTCTCGTAATCTGCTTCCCGACTAATCCCGAAATTTTAATTAGATTGTACGTTTTTGTTTTACTTGTTTGATATCGACTGACCTCATCCGACACTGAAAACTGAATCAAAATCCATCCAGTACTTTCAGTTTACCCCGAAAAAAGTTAATCTTTTTTATATGATTTAAGACTATTTAACTTTGCCTTTTGTAATAAATGAAAATTCATCTTTATGAATTCAACAAATTGATAATGTGCGAAAAAAATGTATGCATACATGTATAATATTTTTTGCATAAATTTTTATTGTTTTTTTCTGCGTTCACTTTCATTCTTTGATTGACCTACACCTGTCCACATAAGGGAATAACTTTTATGTTTGTGAAAAATTTAGATTTTTGGAAATTTTTTTTTGCAATAATCTAACCTTTTTTCTCATTTTATTGTTTAATACAGAGGTTATAAGTTTTTGTTATTTTTAATTTATAATTTAGTTTTATTTTTGAACTTAAATCGAACAGAGTCTAATATTATTTGTTAACGCTGATTCTTGTTTATATTTTGAATTCGCGCTTTGACCTTTTATATTAAAATTTCGAAAAAAAAAAGAAATCGAAAAGTAAAATTAAAAAGATTCTTTCTAAAAGACAAATGTTTAAGAGAAATAATAAATAAAGTAAGAATAAATAAAAAAAACAAGGATATGGAAATACAAAAAAAAAACAGAAAATTAAAAAAAAAATGTTTGAAAAATTAAAAACAAAAACTAATTATTCATAAATCAAAATCATGTGCATATAAATGAATATATGTATATACCTAATTATGATGTACATAAATTTTACATTTAAATTATACATTAAAAAAAATCCAAAATCATTGATTTTAAAATTTATAACACAATTTTTATGTATCAAAGAGAGTGTAGGAGTTGTTGAGCTTCAAAATTTGAATTTTTGTTCTTCTCCTAATATTTGTAGTGGTCCTATGGCATGAACGTTCGTGGGTTCGATTCTCACCTCCGACTGGAATTTGTGTTAATTTTTCAATTTGTCTTACTACAGCATGAAGGCCGACAAACTCATAAGAACATTAATATTAATATTTATACGATAATTAAAAAAGAAATTTAATAATTCTTTGAAATAGGCAACCTTCTCTACTATAAATGTATTTAACAAAATATATGAATAATATTTATTATTTCCTTTTATATTTTAAAAATTTGTAATATTTGTATTTTTGTCAAACTGTTTGAACAACAATTATTGCTCTTGACCTATTTTGGATTTTTTTAAAGTCTGTAGGTGATATAATGAAATAATTTTTATTTAATGTGCTATTATTACATTTATGTAAGAATATTTGAAGAAAATACTGAATTAACGATTATAATGAAACTTTTCAAATTTATTCACTTAATATATAAAAGAAATACGAAAAAAATTTCATTCTGCATTTTATCGGGACGATTAGCATATTTTTCACTCTAAAATTCTTATAGAAAAAAAATCATTTTTAAAATTCATTATATGGAAAAAATTCAAAAAACACAAAACCCTAAATTAAAAAACTTACTCATTCTTTGCGTTATTTAATTAAAAAAAAAACAAACAAATTTAAAAAATATAATTTTTTATAAAAAAAAAACTTTCAACGCATAAAGTTAGCAAAAAATCAGAAATCTGAATCTGAAAATTCTTACTTCAGATTCTAGGAAGCATAATATTTCTCGGAATTAAATAATTGATTCGACATCAAGTTTTTTAAATTCGATATCAATTCGATATCAAGTTTTTTCAATTAATTAAGCAATTTTTTTCATTTTATACATCTAGATGGTTTTGTCATCACCAATTTCGATTAATTTATTTATAATAGCGGTCGTGCAGTTGACTATAGTCAAAGCCCAAGATGGTTACGGCTATACTAACAGTGATCCAAGAGGTCAAGGTATACCTACTAAACATCCGAATAGTCACTATAGTCGTTTAGTTAGTAACGATTATTCACGATATTCTTCATCGCGTAGAAGAGGCTCAAGTAAACATGCTGGCAATACTAGAACTTTTTTCGGCCAACATCATCAATCAGGTGGTGGTTTTTTGTCTGGATTTCCGTTTAACTTGCACCCACATCATCCCAATCATCCAATACTCGGACAAAGTTATAATGGTCAAGGTCAATACAATAGTGGACATTTATCTGGATTTCCTTTTAATTTACACCCATTCCACCCAAATCATCCTGTTCACGGGTACGCGCAATATCAACAATATTACCCACAATCAGCTTCTAATCCTTGTTACTATCGCAATCAACAAGGAAAAAATGCAGAAGATGGTCGAAGTGGAAAAAGTATTGGTAATAATCGAAATGGACAAAATCAAATTAATGGTAATGACAAGGAATCTGGTCGCTTTCTTTGGGATTTGAATGTGTACAATATACGTGGATCGAGGCAAGGAGGTTGTGATGATTTATATTCTGATCCCGGAGTAGCACCAATTCCTCCACAAAATCCTAATCCTGGATTAGTTACTAGTTTTGTAAGCTTATTTTCTGACGGTGGTCCTCTCAATCCAAATAGAGGTCGGCCAAGTAAACATCACTTCCGACCACATAGAAGGCCTCCACCTCAACCTTATCGCCCTCCTAATGTAAAACCAAATGGTGGTGGTCCCATTGGAAATGTTGGAGATAGTCCTGGTGGCAATGGAGGAAATTCAGATGGTGACATTTATGATCCTGTATATGAAAATCAACAAGATCGTCCGGTTTATGAAAATCAGTACGATGATCAGATAAATGAGGTAAAATAACATGTTACTTATTAAATTTTTCAAGTCAACTTAGATCTCGTCATATATGTTAGGTACATTTACTACTATTTAATAATAATTTTAAAAATTCATAAACATTCCATTACTATTATCTTTTATATCATTAAAAATTTTCAATAATTATACATACATACCTACATTGTGTAAACATTTCGTAAACATTTGGTTTGGCTTTTTGTTATCAAAGTTTTCTTGGGGAAATGACATAACGTATCTCATTCACATAAATTTTACTATCATTCATTTCTAAACCTGCATATTCTAAAACTAAATCTATAAATTTTTAAAAGTCATAAATGTCCACATCGTTATTCTGCTTTTTTCAAAAATAATTGTAAATTCTGCCAACAGATTAAAAAATTATTTTAAAATTTATTTTTAAAATTTTTTATTTAAATTTAAAAACAAAAGTAAAATCTCAATTTAAATATTTAAGAGGTTATAATTTAAACTTTACACTAGAAATAATTATGTTTAGGTATATAGTAGGATTTCTACAATCTGTGTAATGATTTGTTCTTTGATGACTTTTTTTTAATTCAAGGATCATCATGACTGTATTTATAATTTAAAAAAAAAAATTTCAACAAGCCTTTTTTGAAAAAAAAGAAGGTTAAAAAGAATAATGAGTTTTTTTTAAATGTAAGACTTGGGTAATTAATTTCCAAAAAATCGGCTACGGAACTGGCTACGGATTATATATATAACATTATGGAAAATAATAACTGTGTAGAGACGTAGATCTGCATAAATATTTTAATAATTTGTTAGAAATAATAGAAACAAATTTTATTAAAATTTAGGGTCCTCAATTGTCTCCCGGAGAAATTGTTGGTGGAATAGCGCATACAGTAAATGGTGTTATTCAAACTTTATCTGGAAATGGTCCAAGTCGCTCATCTTCATTTTTGAGGAGAGTCTATCAAGATATGAGGCGAAGAAGATATTATGACGATTATTATAATTAATTTTTAATATATTTTATAGTATTATTAAAATATTTACTTTAGGCGGACAAACAGAACTTTCTAAAATTTGTGAATTGATTTAACGTCAATTCACTGGAAACCCAAAATATTTGAAAAAAAAATTTACTTTTAGCTTTAACAATTATTTGTCTGTAAATCGATAATGCCGTATTAATAACATTCAAAATAATTTTAAGCATAATTTCATTGTAACATTTTTTTTTGGTTCAATCCGCAGAATTCTTTATTCATTATAACCTATTTCATTTTTCGGTACATACCTACATTCTAACATATTGTAAATAATTTCATTAAAGAATCTACATAATACATAATTAATATTATTTAGATTTAGAACATAAGTATTTTATAGTTTTTAATTTTGAAAATTGTATGTTTTGTTATGTTATGAGATAAATAAAATAGATTTCATTTTATAACAGATCGAACAAACGCCAATACAAAATCGACTTCCTCTAATTAGTAGATATCCAGTGAATAGTAGACTTGCAGTAACTAGTAGAATCCCTGTGTCTAGTCGGCTTCCAGAACCAGGGCAGAGATACTATTAATAGTTTTGAAGATTGATAGCTCAAGGCATCTCAGTAATATTAAAAAAAAATTCAAAATTTTCTGATTTTTTATGCATTAGATGTAAGTTTGTTATGTTTTTATACGATTTTTTACCATTTTTTTTACATAGTTGTTATATAATTTAATAATTTAATAAAAAACTAAATTATATTTTTTAAAAAATTTTTCGAAAATAGTTTGTTTTATTTAAAAAAGATAATTAAAAAATAATATATAAAAATATTTAATTCTAAAAAAATTGTTATTCAAAAATTCTTATTGAGTTTTAAAAATATGAAAATAGATAACCAAAGTTATTATTATTCAGTTTCGTAGTAAAATTTAAAGAATTTCGTAAAAATATTTTTAAATAGTTTGAAAATGTGAAAATGTAATTTTTTATAAAAAAAATTTTGAATAACAAATTTAGGTGTTATCTTCTTTCTCGACATGATTAATTTTTTTCAAGGATTGAGTTTTTCATTCTGTTTACATTTCAAATATCAGTAGCCATTGATTCCATTCTTTCTTTTTTTAACAGCTCCTCATTATTTGCCACACTGGTTCTTATGTTGCTATCGTGTGTTGTTTGCTTATCTGGTTTCGATAGTTTAGGTTGTTCATTTCTTGGGTTATTCATATTAGGTGGCACAACTTCTACTCTAGATCGCCGTGGGTTGATATGCGATGGGGAAAATATCGGTTGTTCCTGTCCTTGCCATAACGACGGAAATTTCCATGTCGTTTCCATTTTAGGTATTTTATCGATTGATGGAAATATTGGGTCTACTTTTGTCAAATCAAATAATCTCTTTAAACCAAGTGGATCCCCTTTGTTTGCCGAATTACCATTTTCTTGATCAATTTTATTATTTATCAGAGCATTATCATAATTTTGGGTGTAAAAATCATCATATGTGGCTTGACGATGGTGCCTAGGATGATAATGATGACCTTGATATCCAACATTAGCATAAGGATCGAAATAATTTGCATGATTATGACTATGTTTATATTCACGAGTTGGCTCAGAGCCAAATGCCCCTAAGTATGGTGTTCTTAATATCGACGGTACAGGATAGCTAACAAAAGAAGGATCTACGGTATTATCTGTTGTCCGATTTTTAGCTCCAGTTTTAGCAGCCCCAGTAAATGGTACGTGGTGTGGCTGAGGTTGATTCATTGGATGGTGGCGAGCAAACCTTATTACTGCTGGATATTGATGATACGGATAATGATCAAAACTAAAAAGAAACAATAGATTAGTTAACATTCAACATTTATAATTATTAAACAATTTTCGAAATTTCGGTTTTTTGGTTCGATATTTATATATTTTTGTATTGAAATTCAGAAACCGATATGCCGAAACATTGAAGGTTTCTAGTTATGTTTTTTATGTATTTTCTGTTTGTGAATCCATTTATTTTTATTGCTTATCTCAAATTATTATCTTTCACTTTTTCACTCATAACAACCTCACATATTGTTACAATAAGTATTATTAAATTAATCAATCCTTTAAATAACGTTTGAATTCAATTCCAAGGATAGAATACAAGAAATATTAAGAAAATCAATTTCATAAGCTTAAAACTTTAGGTAAATATTTAAAATTATTATTTTATCTTATATGTTGTATTACACAAGTAAAATATTTGATGACAAAGTTTTAAACATTAATTTTATTACATTTGTTACATACTTGTTCATTTGAGGCATTTGTGGGTAATATACATATTGTGGTTCGTTAATTAAAGGTGGTGACCCCTGCTCACAAGGACATTGTCGTAATGCTCTAGTTAATTGAAGTAAAGGTTGCAATAACGGAAACTGCCATTTTTTCCACGGATTATTAACGGCTACATTATCAGTTTCTGAAGAACTTACATCTAAGTCATGGTAATTATTTAATAGTATTGCGTCAGTCGAGAAAGCAGATCGTTCTTCTTCTTGTTGCTGTTTTGTTAATAAGTCCTGAAATTCACCTGTAATTAATTTTAAAAATGAATGTGGGTAAGAGCTAATGTGAAATTAGAGTGAGGACAAAACAGATTTATGTATTACAAATCATAGTGAGATTTATACTAAAAGTGAAAGTTTTATGCTCTTGATATACGAGTTTACTTGTCATTACAGTGAATTCATAATAATGGAATTAAGAAATGAAGAAACATGTTACTAGTAATATATTTTACCTCGTCATCAAATGTGGATCTATAGTATCTTCCACCATAACCTCCACCATAACCTCCACCATGACCTCCATGACCATAACCGCCATGTCCTCCATACCCACCACCGTAACCACCGCCTCCGTAACCACCGCCTCCGTAACCACCGCCTCCGTAACCACCGCCTCCGTATCCACCATATGCCTTCATTGGTGGATGAATGTCATATTGATAATAATTGTTAACGCTGTGGTGATGAGTTCCACCACCGCCTTTATGTTTTTTTCCTGAAACATTAAAACCGCTTGTATATTTATTAATTGCTGAAAGATAAAAAGGATTACCGAAAGTAGCAACAAATTCTTTATCATTTTTAGAAGCATCTTTTGATGGAAGTTGTGGTTCGGCCATAGTTCTGTAACCTTGAGTCATCTTTGTTGCTGCATCAATATCTAAATTTTGGGAGCCTGGTGCAGCTACAAATTCTTTAAATGCCTTATCAGATTTCCCTTCTGGTTTTTTTGAATTTTTTTGTTCTTCCATTGCTCTATACGATTGATATTCTTGGATTGGTGAAGCAACAAAGTCGTTCATGCCTTGAGCTGACATAAATTCACTTTCTCTCTTTGGTTTGTTTGGAGGTTGTGGAGGATTGTGGGGTGTGGGAAGATTTGAAGGCTTCGAGTCTTTGTTTTCCCCATCTCTGTAGCTTTGATGCATGAGAGGAATTTCGGTTTGCATAGCAACAAACTCGTTATATCCTTGATATGGTGAAGCTTCAGCTGTTTGATAATGTTGAGTTGCTACAAAATCATTATATCCTTGATATTGTTGTGGTTCAGCTTGAGTTGCCACAAAATCATTTATACCTTGATAAGACTGGGGCATTTTAGAATTTTCTATTGCATCGATCGACCTGTACCCCTGAATATTTTGGATCATTTGATGGTTTTCTGGTGAACGTTTCATTAAGTCGTGATAGTTATCTTCTTCGTATAGAATTTGCATGACATCTTTCTCAGCAATTAAAATTGGTGCTAACTTAGTTTCTTGAATGTGATTTTCATAAATGTCACTGTAAGTATTTCTGCCCAATTGATTTTGAGGAGGTGGTAGATGTGAACTCATATACTCTTGTACTGATCTATCTTTGAATGGTAATGTTCCTGGTACGAGAATTGGAAATTGTGCTCTTTCTAATTCTTCATTTGTCATGTAACTAACTTCCCCCGTATTTGGGTCACTTACTACATACATATTTTCTGTTCCTAAAAGTTTAAAATCCTTTGGAAAAAAGGCCTCCCATTCTAGATTTTTACCTATTTTTAAAGATTCAATTCCTTCAATAATTTTTATTTTGCCCAATTTCTTAGCGACATTTCCTCCAACCAATTTGAGAAAGCTCACTGGATTTTTAAAAAATAACAATGCACCTACTTCTTCCTTGAATTCTTTGTCTTTCTCTTCTTCGGCACTAGCATTATGTGGCAAAGTTACAATAACTAGTAAAATTGTAGAGATAGCTAGAAATCTCCACATCTGAAAAATAATCATAGAATAGAAAATAATTCATAGATACTTAAAAAAAAAATAAAACAAATTTTATTTCAATAAGATAGCAAAATATTCTCCCATAATGTGTGTATGCATGAAAGTAATAATTAGAAAACTTATGATCATCGATAAAGATTTTGTATTATGATCTATGGATCATAAAATATTTAAATATAGTGCTTTTAGAAATGCTCAAACTCTTGTTAAATAAATTATGAGTTATAATGAAAATCTTTCATTTGCGATTAAAAAAAAGTAATTAAACCTTAATTTACAATTATACTATATAATTTAAGCTTTGTATAATATTATAATAATATTTAAGTTCAAATTTTTTAATTTTAATATCAAGCAACTTTTACAACCAGCATGATCTTTTTGAACGTTGTGGTATTCAATTTATTGCATAAAATTAAAGTAAATGAATTAATTGAATGAAAACGAATTATACATATTTTACACTCTTTTTATTTAAAAATAAATGGAAACAATCAATCCGAAACTTATTTAATAAAAATTATTATTACTTTACACCAAATCCAGTCTATAATATTCTAATTTTTACTAACTTAAACTTTTATATAAAATTTCTAAAAATTACCATTTTGAAAATGTTTGCAAACCTAAAAATAAAATAATTTTAGTTGCAAGAATTTTATTAAGAACTTTACACTTAAGATACTTTTCACTAAATGAAACTAAAAACTGTTACCATTACCGTATAATAATATTGAAAAAAATATTTTTTATTTTAATTTAGCAATCGAAAAGTTCTTTAACAGCATAAATTTTGCTTTAGAAGCATAAAATTTAATTATTTTTTTTTTGTTAAGTTTAATTGAATGTGATTAACAAAAAAAGTATTAGGAAATTTCATATTTTTGATATGCGTTCGAATTGGAATCAGGTTACATTGGATCTTTATTTCTGGGTTTAACTGTTAAGGAGAATTTCTAATAATATTGTGTCATAGATAACTGTGATATTAAGCTAAATTAGCATGAGGTACATAACAAACATAAAAACTTATTGTATATTTATACTTAAAATTTCTTTTGAATATAATCATGCAATTTCGTTCAAGAGAAAAAAATTCTCTAAAATTATAGGTAGGTACCTTCCTAATAAAATTTTATATTCTATTTACAGTTATTATATGTATATAAATATAACACTTCATATTAATTTTTCGATTATTACTCGACTTGATATGTGATGTAGACATATAACCATAAGATAGAGAAATAACAAAAATATTCATTTTAGAAAAATATTTTGATTTTACATTTAAAAAAAAAAAATTCTGTCTTTTCTACATTAATAAAAGTCTTGAAAGTTACAAGCACTTCTTTACATAATTTATGGTTATGTAAAATTTTAAACATATTTTTGACTGAAAATGAAGTTGTTTTCACTATTAGATACATATATATATGTACATCAATAAAAAAGTCAGCAACCTTCGTTTATTCATATCAATAAACAAATTCCGTAACAAAAATAAAACTCATTTACAGATCAATATCAAAATATATAATAATCTAATTCTAATTTTTATTATTGATCAAATAATTCTCAGAAGCAATAAAAAGAAAGTTGCGGTAGTTCATAATGACAATCAAAATTTGATATAAACTACATTTAATATAGTTTGAATAATTTTTTCAAAAATATTTTTTTTTTATAATACGTAGGTAACTACTATGGAGCATAAATTCATATTAAAATATATTCGTATGTATGAAATAATATAAGGTGCCAATTTTAATTCTAAAAAGTTATTACTGATATTTTAATTATTTAATATATTTTTTGTGAGATGGACGGGAATAATCATTTAGTTAATATTTCTTTTTTCAAGTTATTAAATACAATTAGGTACACCAGATTTTAAATAAATTCAAAAAAATTTTTAATTCTATTTTAGTTTTTTTATTTTTAACTAAAAATTTGAGTCATCCTGATCTATTGGACAAGCAATATTTAAAAAAAAAAGTTTAATTAAATAATAGTTTTAAAGTTATAAGAAAAAAATTATTAGAATATTTTCATATCAAAGATTTAATTTCTCTTTTTGAAATAAATTTAAAATAGAACTTGTAGTCAATGAATATTATGCACAGAACGATGGATAAAATCTCAAGTGTGATCAATCATTTTATCAGATTTAAAAAAAAAATGTTAATTCTTTTCTTTTTTTTTTTTAATTTTTGTTAGACGAAAGGAAGCGATTGATTTATCTAACGATGAAAGTGTGAAACAAATAAATATAATTCAATTGAGTTGTACATAAATAAATTTTAAAGATATTTGATACTTCATTTTGACTTACATATACCACCTACTCACTCACGTTCTCTTATTTTGTAGCAAAATAAGAAAAAAAAAAAAAAAAAAGGCAGAATAAAAATTAAAGAATATCAAAAGTGATTAATCTTATCAGAATTATGTTATATTGATAATAATTATATAACTATAAGTAATTATTTCCTGAAGTTAGAAAAAAGAAAAAGAAAACAGAATAAAATATGATAAAATTTTTTGCCGTCTTTGGAAATTCTTATAATTAATAAAATTTTTATACAGGTAGGTTGAAAACAAAAGTTGCGTCGCGTCGTCGTTGTGTAAAAGAAGGTAATAAATTTAGATATTTACATGTAGGTACCTACATAAATAATATTTTATATTTTATGATATTGACATTAATTATTAATTCTGGAAATAGAAAATGTGATAATGATTGAAAAGAAAAGCATATGTTTTTTTTTTTTTTAACTATTTCAGAACATTTCAGGTTTCTTTGGTTAACAATTTGTGTACATTTCACTTAATGATTTTACTGTTCATTTAAGAAAATTTTAAGATACTCAAGTGAAAAATAATAAATGGAATTTAGTTTCTCAACAAAATAATAACGATATTTATATATTTTCATATAACAGTTTAAGAATAACAGGTATATTTTTTAAAAATTTCGTTCCACAAAATGTAGGGGTAAAATCACCAGAAAAGAGGAATTATTTTCTTTACAGAAAACACAGTTTGAGAATCTTATTCTTAAGAAATTTTATTTGTGTAAATGGAAATTTACTTATTTTTCATTTTCATTTTCATTCTCCACTCTATAGAAAGTAATTAAGTGATTTACAAAAAATGAAAGTGAAATCAAATTTGTAATTCTAAGTACGCTGAAAAAAAAAAATAAAAGAAATAATAAACACCTGTTGGATGTTGTATCTATTATAGTAATAAACTTTATTGGAATAAATACCTAGCTATAATTATATATGTACTTGTACATAGGATAATAAAATTTTGCGAAGTTCCATCTAGTTTTGTAAAATAAATAAAACAACTGAATATAATGTTTGTTATTATTTTAATTTATTTTCATCTGAATTTGTGGCAATATTTCCTAACTTAAGATAAACATCTATATAAGGATTTATTTTTAATTTTTATCTACATAAATATCATAAATATCAATTTTTATAAATCTATTGTTGGAACAATTTTAAATTAATTATTAATATAGATTGAAAAATTGTTTTCTTAGTGTTCATCGCATTTTTTTTTGTAAATAACATTCTTTCTAATAATTCTTCCATAAAAAACATATCAAGTAAATTTTTCCGCATTTTATGTTGATAATATATACATAATATGAGTTTATGTTATTATGATGAAGAAAATATTTATAATATGAAAGCAAAAGAATCAGAAATAGTTGGAGAACAGAAAATAAAGGAGAAATTATTAAAAGGGGAATTGTTCGTTCAAATAAGTGTTATCGCTAATCACAAACTTTCTTACCGTAATGCAAACAAAAAAACTAAAACCAAAAAAAAACATCATTACCTGATTGCAGCTTTTCATTAAATGAAAATAGTACAAATCTTAAACCGTTATTTGCAGTTGCAGTTTTCTTTGGTTCATAACTCAGTGTTGATCGTAACGGTTGATTTTCTGTTATAGCGCATTGAATTAAAAAAAAATTAAAAATAAAAAATTTTCTTTAAATTTTCTTTATTTTTTGAAAAAAAAAAAAAATAAAAAATTGTGCAGAATAAAAAAAAAATTTCTTAAGATTTTTCACAAAAAAAAAAGAAAAAAAGAAAATTCTTATAAGATAACGAATATTCTTTTATCAGAAAAGAAAATAATAAAATACATACCATATAAATACCTACCTACTTATCGAGAGAAAAAAAGTTATATTTGTGGAATAGTAGGTACCGGCTTTTTCATCGAAAAAAAAATAAATAAATAAATAAAAATGATTTGAAAATATTTCAAAAAAAAAAAAAATAAAATGAAAAATTACATAAATCTTATTTAAAAAAATATATATTCATAATCTCTACATAATCTATATTTTATATAAATTAATTATAACGACATAATTTTATTTGTGGTAAATTAAATTAAATTCATATAATAAAAAAAGAGATTGTCTTTTTTTTAATTTTTACTTCAATTTCCTTAAACCCGGAAATAGAAGAAAATATTTTTTGAATATGCAAAAACATACAAAAAAATTAAAGTGATAATTAAAAAAAAAAAATTATAATAATAAAAGAAAAATAGTTAAAAAGTTAATTGAAGTAATTGTAATAAACTAATTTTTATATTTACAAAAATATTTTGCAATATTTTTTTTTATTACCTTTAACACTAAAAGAAATCGTTGCAATTGAAGTAGTTTTCGTTTTGGTTCATGATTTATTTCTTTTTTTTTTTTTTTTGTTTTCAGTTTATTACCTATAATTAAAAAACTGAAAAAAAATGTTTGTTTTTTTTTAACTATTTTGTAAAATATAATTTTAATTTAATGAAATTTTTATTTATACCTAATTTGAAAATTTTCATTATAAAAGTGACAAATTTAATTTACAAATCTCGATTAGTGGGTTTAGCAAGATTAATAGGAACAAAAAATTAAATGAAACATATGTAGTAACGCTGTGGAGTTTTTAATAATGAAACTCTATAAAATCTAATTATTGTAATTAAAATAACAAAAAAATAATATATTTTTCGTAAAACTTCAGTTTTCCTTAAATTTGTGTTCAATGGTTGTCTGCAATAACTAAGATTACCAGTGGTGACGAATTAATAGTTAACAATTTATTTAATTTTTTTAAGAACAAAATAAATTCTTAAAATCAAAAAATCAGTGAAAGTTACTATGAAGATTGATAATTTAATGAAATATGAACGCACATTGCAACATTTTATAAGTTATATGAATTTATTTATTTAAACATAGTTTCTTTCCTATTTCTCGTTATAGGGCTTTGACTTATGTAAATTATATTGATGGATAAAATAAATTTATTATTATTTGCAAAAAAAAATTTCATGTTGCGATTATAATTTTTTGCTAACATTATTATCAAACAAACAATTTCATTAACAGTTTAGAAATGTTTTGAAACATATTAGAATAAAAAAAAATAAATAAAAAAAATTATTTGTGACTTACTTATAGTCAGTTTTTTTTTTTTTGTTTGCTGATAACTTAATATTAAAAACGTGTCGATTTTGATTGCAAAAAATTATCATATACTTAGGTAGGTGCCTAACCTTTTCGCATGATTTGACGCAGAATAGTCACTTGTTTCCGGATTGTAAAACAAAGTCATTATACTTTTTTGTTTTAATTTTTTTTTTGTATTTTATGTATTAAAATTCCATATAAAAAATATAAAAATTTATTTTCAAAATACTAAGTATGGCGTTTTTTAATCCTTTTCTTATTTGGAAAAAAATTACTTACGGAAAAAAAGTCTTAAAATATCAAATATACTAACCTCATCATTATGCAGTATGGTTTAGTATCTTAAAAGCTTAAATATCTAAAATTAAATACAGGTAGGTACTTAAATTAAATTGGGTATAGACGCCTTTGAAAGCCGAAAGCCAAAAGTCAAATAAGGTCAATTCGCTGACTCTATGTCGTTGTTTTCGAATATTTAAAAAAATTAGATTCAAAACCGAGATCAAAATGAGATATAAAATGAAGTTAAAAGAAAACTACTATTTTCGAATGAATTAATGAAAAAAGGCAATTGAATATAAAAGGCCCAAAAATAAGTAAATTTTTAAATATATTTTGATCTTTTATAAAATTTTTTTTTATAAAATAAAAACGTCAGTGGACTTTATGTCTCTTTTTGAAAATAATGCAAAATGACGTAAAGTCATGTCGTGATGACACCTACACCTACCTATTCATTGTATATTTCACACAAATTCAATTATAAAATAAATTTTGGCAAAATACATAGACTCTGGATAGGAAATAATATTTTATACATAATATTCTGTACATTATTCTTTAAAAATAGTTAGTTATTTATTTTATTAATTAATAAATTATTATTTTACTGTTTCGGTAAATATTACTGTATATAAATTTAGTTAATAAATTTACTTAAGAAACTTTGTTTGTTTATAGCTCGAAAGTTAATGGTCGCCCCTTATACATATATGTATAAATAACTTGTTCAAATAATTTATGTTAAAAAAAAAATAAAATTATAAATATTTGTCATAATCATCATGAAAATTAAAAACAAGATAATTATGCAGAAACAAAAAATTATTAAGACACTATAATGGTCTAAATAAATGAAGAAAAAATAAAATAAATGTTTTAATCAAATAACAAGAGGTAAAATAAGAAAATACATAAAAATGATATTTGGCACATAAATTAAAAAGTCAATAAAAAGAATCTTAAACAATAAAAAAAAATATATGTATTTAATTTTTTTTTTTTTTATGGAAAGAAGATGTTTGTATTTTCTTTATTTTAATTTTTAATATTTTCAAATAAAAATGTGAGACAAAAATTAAAAAAATATATATATTAAAAGGTTTGCGACATTATTTATTTTATTTAAATTAGTTTAGAAATTTTTTTTAAACATTATCATAAACAATAATAATAAAAAACTGCCTACATCCGACAGTTTTACTAATTATTATATGTGAAATCATTTTTCTTTCATCGAAATTTCTTTAGTTCGGTTCGAATAAAAATATATTACGTACATACGATATAAGTCGAAATAGTAAATGAATATATATACTTAGGTTGCACGGGCGGAGGGCTTACCACCCTCCTTGCACGTAGGCCTGTTGGCCCTTTGTACTACAAGTATAATAAAAAAATGTAAACATAATTTTGAATTTCTAGAAATTAGTCGTGCATTTTGAAATTAGCAATGGTTAAATATATTTATTGTGAGTACTTATAATGAATATTAACATTAAAATTTTTTCAGAAACATTGTAAATAAGTATATGTATGTATGAAAACAATAAATCCATCATCGATTATTGAAAATATCTGATATTAAGTACGAAAGCAATATATGAGCAATATATTGAATAATTTCTCAAAAAAAATTTATTCAAGTTCAACAAATAATTTAACATAATTTTAATTCTATTTAGTTCGAAAATGTATTAAATAGTTCATTAAAATTAAGTTAATGCGCCGTTTTAACTATATATACTTTGAGTTCTTGGACAACTTTAGAATAACTCACGGGCGAAAGATCTTTATATAAGTACCTACCTAAAGTAAATTAAAGAAAAAACCATCGTGTAAAAAAAATTAAATATTTATTTTTCTTACCAATTTAAATCAAATTTAATAAAATTCTAAAAAAATTTATTTTTTATTTATTATATTTAACAATATTTTAACCCCACAATACTTATTAAACAAAATTTTGCATAAGCTTACAAAAATTTAATATATAAAATAAATGATCTTCTTTTAATTGCCAATTTTATTACACACAAGGCTTTGACCACTATCAATAGCCAAACACAAGGTTAAAAATATAATTAATCAAAACAATAATTGACAAATTCATTGAATTTTGACTTGCATGTCTGTAATATGCATCGATCAATGGTGTAATTATTAAGTGTTGAGTTTTTTGATGAAATTTATCTCCAAAAATAATTTACAAAAAACGGAAACGAATGTCGATGATAGGAACAAATTTCTCTAAAAATTCATATTTTGAGCAGAAATTGTTTTTAGAAGAATTATAAAAATAAGTATCTTAATATTGAAAGACCACATGTGTAATCAAAGACGATGAAGAAGTTAATTACTTACGCTTAAGTAAGTGCTTATATGAAAATAATTTTTAAAAAAGATTTAATACTCAGACCTTTATGTTTATATGAAGATCGTAGTATTAAGTTTTGTTGAAACACTGATTTCTAAGCTATAATCCATATATATTTCAAGATATTCAGTCACCAAATGTGATATCGTATTTATTTGAACCAATCAATTTCATTTTCGGATTATGAATTCAATGATTTTAAGTACATACTTTCCCTTAGTCTAAATAAGCATGCAAAATTTAATGTTCCTATATTATTTATAACATAAATTTAGACAGTGAGTAGACGCATTTTCATATTTTAATTATCTGTTTTATGATCGTATGGTACCTCATTCATAACATAAATACTTATTTGAGAAAAATAGTTTTCGTAAATGTGGGTGAAATGCATTCACCTTTTTGGTGAAGAAATTTAATTTTTTAATTTTAATGAACATGATGCTTAAAAATAACAGAAGCTTTTTATAATAATTTTAGCACGTGAATAAAAAATAAAAATATTTCTTTTTCTTGAATTAAACAACAATTACTTAGTATTGCATTTCAAATATGATCTTATTGCCAAAAAATTTTCATTTCATAATGAAGCAAAAGAAATTAATTTAGGGTCCATAAAGTAGAAGGCCAATCTGTTTCTAATTTGTTTTTTTTATGAGCTGAAAAAACTAACAAATATTTTTATATAATATTTGGCTATACACGCTATGACGATGGATAGACTGATTACAGGTATCGGGACAACCAAACCATTCAGTTTACTAATATTTTGTGCCTTTTTAAGTTACGCATGGTAACGTTTTAATTTACAAATTATCTAGTAAATATTCATATCTGAGTTAAACTGCAACCAAAATATTTATGAAATATTAAAAAAATCCATATTACTATTATTGGTAGTAATTAAATTATATAATTGAGCCTAAAACTATATAACAATATCTACATTTATTATTCGCGTTCGATTTTATAAGTAAGTCAAATAATTTATTTTAATTTTTATTTTAACGCCAGAAGGAGTCTACAATAAAAATAAATTGAACGTGAATATCAGAATTTTAATTAAAATTCTAATGTTTCTTGAAAATGTAATTTATTTATAATATTTTCTGATTGAAAAAATATCAACAATATGACATACTACAGGTTGGACTAGGTATTAGAAAAAAAAAAAATATTTTAACCCAATATTATAATTTACTTTTAAAAAATTCTAATGCATCATAAACGGCAAAATAGAAAAATTTTGTCGCTTTCACGCATACACGAAAGGGTCATTGGCATAAATTTGAATTTATTTGTTTAAATTAAATTTGTTAATTTTTCTCAATTTCAATTTATTTGTGATTGTGAGCAAAATTTTTTACAAATAGATTCATTTTTTTGTTTTAAATTAACGAAATTTTTCGTTCTTACTGAAATAAAAAAACAAATTTTGAGAGAGTTTAAAGTTTAATTGATGTTGAATATAGTCATTCAATAATCTACTAAATCTTTAAAAAATAAATTAGTTACTTGTGTTAAAAAAAAAAAACATAAGTATACTAATTGGCTCATTTTTCGATTTGAAACATGAAAAGCTGAAAAGATTTACTGAAACCTTTTAACGTAAGTGTATTTCTTGATTTCTTTTCTTTTTCGCAATAATAAAATGAAAATTTTGTGATTTTTTTTATGTACATACCTACCTATTAGACATTTTTATCTGTCATAGATATTTTATAGGTATGCATATACATAAGTATCCTTCTTTATGGTCAACATCAAGTCCTCAGATGTCTTCAGATTTGAACAATAAATAATAATAATAACTAATTTTTCATATTTTCAGACTTAAAAAGAACACAGTTTCTTTGAGTACGCAGAATTACAAACTCAATACTTCTATAAAATTTTGGTCAAAACAATTCTTTTGAGAATTTACTTATTCGTTAATGTGTTATACGCGAAATAAAAAATCAGCAAAAAATTTGGCCAGTTTGAGGTTGTTCATTTTGCAAAAACTACTTTGATTTTTGATGAATTGCCAAAAAGACCGCATAAAAATTGTGTGAAAATTTTTTTTTTTTTTGTCAGATTTCTAATTTTGTCTAATAAGTTTGTTTTAATTTTAAATTAATAAAGTTAATATATACTTCTACACATATTCTTTGAGATTATATTTTCATTTTATTATATGTACTGAGCTATACATCTACACAACATATAGTGTTCATTGCTTATTTTTATTACCTACATTAAGTATCTATATTTAAAAAATTTAAAATAAATAACTAAATGACCAGTGACAAAAAATTTAATTATGAAAATCTACTAATAGGAAGAGAAACAAAGCATAGAAAAACTAGATTAATAGTATAATAAAAAATATGTATTTACCAACTGCATTATTTCGACCTGTAACCTGTTTCTTATACTTATAATTCGAATGATTTATGTTGTGAACTATGAAGATTAATTAGGATAAGAATAAAGTACAAAGTTCCTACATATTTTGTACTCAATAACTAACATAAAAGTACTATGCATTATGCATGCTTATATTTACAGAAACTACATAATTCTTTCTTCCAGTTAAACACAAATTGTTAGATTTCGAACACAATATAGATAAAAAAAATTTCTCAAAATTCGAATGGTGATGAGCAACCCCCTAATAATATTATGTATCTTTTATAAAACTATATAATAGTATACTTTAATATAAAATATGTATAATTTTTTTTTAATATATATACATTTTATTTTGTATTATTTTTAAAATTTTGTTATTCAACAATTGGCAAAGAGTTCGATGTCATCAACAAAAATTATGATTTTTGTGTAATGTAGCCCTATTACATCTAAATGGTTTTTTAAAGATTGAAATCTATAATTTACAACTATACTTAAACTTATTCCTTATATAATAAAAAGATATAATTTAAATTAGTCTCGACTAATACAAATGACAAACTCTTTAGTTGAATTAACATTATTAATGTATAGTATTTTAAATTTAATTCAATCCGGAAGAAGAATTTGTCAATAAAATAAACGCTATTTTTCGTTTTTCAAATTGGCAGCAATTCCATTTTCGACTGCCCCAATTTCTCGTCTATTTTTAATAATTTCTTATCAAGTAAAAGCGAAATCAAAGGGAAAAGTGTTTTAATTTCACGAAAAAAAAATCCAACTTTTTTGTATTTAAAGCTAAAATTTTCGAATCACTTAATTTGCATAATGATTATGTATTTGTACATGCATATACCTAATACATGTATATATTTTGTTCTGAATACATAAATCATTCATCATAAATGAATGCTCTCATAATTTGAGGAAAACAAAAATTGTTTGGTTAATTGTTTAAAAATAAATATTATTGAATATTTTCACAGAATAGATGGACCATCAATGAAAAGAAAACAAAGTTTTTAAAATTATATAGCAATTAAATTGTATATATTTCAAAAGTTAAAAGTATATATGTAGGCAGCTTTATGTTATCAAAATTTCAAATCCTAAATTAACCATGTTAAACCATGTTTTTTTGATTGGTTGGTAATGTCAAAAAAGGATTCATAAAATATACAAGTCTTAAGCAGAAACGCGTTTTTTTTTTTCATAATGAAATTCTATTTTCTTCTGTATTTTGACTAATGAGTTTTGAAAATAAATATAAAACTAATCTAACCAATAGAAAAATGTATATCAATTCATTTAAATAAAATATCTTATGTGAAAAAAAAACACTCTACGCAGTTATGTTATATGTTTCACAAAGTATCAATATCAATAAATAAAAATATTAATTCAAAAGGAAATAAAATAATATTTATTGTTGAAATATTTTTATTAGATATATAAAAATTTAATCTGAATTTAAATATTTTTATGATTTTATTTATAAAACAAGTAAACTAGTTTTTTTTTTTTTATTTTAATATTTTAAAATCAATAATAAGAAAAAGCCCAAATAAAGATATCGACAATCATTAATTTTGTGGACCAAAAATTATTTCTTTCTATTTAATTTTCATTCAATTTTTAAAGCTTTTTTATTTTTATCTTTAAATATTGTTTTTATAAATACACATAATTTACATTCATTTTTAAATCAGTTATATAGATATTTTTATTGGAATTTTAAGTTAATCCACGTAAGTGACGTGGTAGTGACAGTTTTATCTATGTACTGTACATACATTACATTTTATTTAAAGTGTATAAAAATAAAATTTAAAAATAATAGTATCTAAACTATTTTCATTTCAAATATTTTTGATTTACGCAGAGATTTTGTTGGTAGTAAACTACTTTGATAGAAAGCTGAACAAAAGCGAGAGGCTTATCACTTGCAATAAGTAAATTTATTTGACTTTCATTGCAATCACAAAATATTTAAATCAATTTAAAATTTTCTGAAATTATGTGATACAATCTAAAATTACTTGCATTGCAATTTATTATGCAATCATTAAACCACTAAATTGGCTCGTGACAAAGCCTCTCGAACAAAAGTTTAAAACAAATGAGGTGCATCGTGGATAAAATTGGATTATTTCAAAATAACTGGCTACAGAAAAAATACTAAAGGCTAACCTACAATATTATTAATACTATGCTTTAGCACAGCGGTCGGCTAACTTTTTTGGTGTTGGGTAAAATTCGCCTAAGATGAGGTTTTTTTAAACTTATAGTGGGTCAGTGGCAATTTTGTATGAAAGCAATTTAAAAAAAATATAGTTAAATCAAAAGGTAATTTATTTATTACCCTGCAAACTAGGACTTACAAAAGCAATAGCTGGAAAAACTTTCCTATTTATATTCAATTGTTGTAAACAAAAAATTTTTACATGCAATTGTTTTAAGCGAAAAATGTATTCATTGATTTGGGAATTACTTCACAATTTCGAAGTGGGTAACACGAAATAATGCTTTGGGTCACCCATTGACCCACGGGTCATAATTTGGCGACCGCTGCTTTAGCATATACAATTAAATTTTTTTTAATTTTTTTTTTAATTAAGTTTGAAAATATTTTGACCAATGTTAGGTGTATATATAAAACTTATTATTTATTTTTAAAATACTTACATACATCATAACTTAGGTTTTAATACATTTCAACAAATAGTTAATCAGTTAATAAAACAATGTACATACAAACTGAGATATATATTTTGTTTGTAAAAAAAACTTTTATTTTCATCAAAAATACTTTCATGTCATAAATATTTTTTTTTTTTGAAAATTAAAAAAATTTTCTAAATTAATTCGTTATTTTGGAATATTTATTGTTAATAAATAATATTTAAATTCGACTTTTATTGAAAATTTAAACCACGAGTTTGAAATATATCCTCAAAATAGTAAAAAAAACACAATATTTAAAATAAAATACATAACTTAAATAAAAAAAATTATGATTATCAATTTTTTTATTGTTCTCTGTCAATTTTACTCAAATCTTCTGTTAATTTTAAATACAGCTACCAGTTTTATAAATATTATTTTAATTCATACGGGCGGTGGCTTAAGATTAAGCTTATACCAATTAGTCAAACTTAAATATTTTTATTTAATTAATTAATTAACTTTGATAGGTATAAAAATTATAAGACTATAAATATTTATATTAATTAAGGGCAAATACGTAAGTTATGATGATATCGACAAATATTTATAACATTTACCAGAAAATTATCACATATCATAATAACATAATTGAAAATGTTTAATAAAAATTATGACTTTAATCTCATAATTTGTCAATTTACTTCATGGAATGTTAAAAAATCTTTTGTTAGATTAAATGATAAAAGTAAGTAAAGCATAAGTATAAGGCATGAATTAATGAAACTTTATAAGTCTTATTTTTAATATTTAGTTTAGTTTAGTAAAGTTTTAATTAATTTACTTTGATAAAAAAGAAATCATTTGTTTTTTGTTTTGTTTGATTACATTATAAGTATTTTTAACTATTTGTTATTGACATTTATTATTTATTAAATCATTTCAATAATTAAAGTCAACAAATACCTATAACATCTTCCGAAACTTTATCTGCACTTAATATTGACTTGAAAGTTGAAAAAATTAAAAATTTATTAAGTAGGTACTTATTTTTTATTAGTTAGAATTATAAAAACAAAATAGTATGACATAAAATATTAATTGAACTTTTTAAGCTTGATATTTTTATTAGTTATTTAACAAAATTAAAAAATAAATAAATAACATTCTTATTATATAGTATAGGTAGGTTCTATTAATTTAAGTAGGTACATTTTGATTATAGGTAAACCTTAAGATAAGAATCTTAGAGCATTAAATATTAAAGACAACCAAAACTAAACTACTTCAATTCAATTCAAATTTATTTAAATTGTATTAATGAAATTTGAAGCTGAAATTATATTGTACGAGTTTATTTAAAATTTCCATATGAAATGAAATAAATCATTTATTATTAAGTAATATTAGTTTGCAGTGATAATGAAATTATTATACAGTTATATAAATAAAAAACATATTAAATGATTTAAAATAATATTTGCTAAATAATATGATTCACTTAACCCGAAAGAGCAAACTAATGTTTTATTAATTAAGTGAACATATTGGCTGATTAAAAAAATTTATTTGAGATTAATCTTAATATATAGTTCCTTACAAGTAAAATAGATGGCGTATGTTTGAAATGAGTCAAATTAAATAAAGGATAAATACTTTTTTAATTAAAATTTTTATAAATTTAATTTATTATATTTAGAATAATCATGCAAAATGGCCACAAAAGAACTAAAAAGTAGAAGTAACATCAATAAAAGTAATGATTATAGAAATAAACAGAAAACCAGCGAAGACATAACCCAAAGGAAAATAAATGACGAAGACGAAAGCAATCGAAAAGATATGAAATATCGAAATTTTAAAATAACTTAAGAACGAATAAAACGTTATAAAGAATTTACTTTTATTTTCAAATAATTTGTGGAAATTTGTTTGATTGTATTAGAAATATTTTTTTTTCGTAAATTAATTTTTAATTCATGTTAAAACGGCGACGCTTAAAAAGGAGAGCCTTAGCCGTTGGCGGTTTAGGTTGGGCTCTCCTATTCATAACAATTATAATAATGATTGGATGTTGTCCGCTTTGCTTGGCAATGCCAACATCACCATTAATTGGTACAGTTGTATTAGCTACCACACCGTCAATTATTTTCAAAAATTCATCATTACCGGTAATTATCAAAAGTATCAATTCAACACATTTTAATTCAACATTAAATTCTACATTATTTAATTCAACAACATTGAATTCAAGATTGTTGAATCCAAAATTTATTGGAAACTCAACATTATTGAATAAAAGACTAAATAGAAACTCAACAATATTAATACCAGAACTGAAGCAACCATTAAACTTTTCATGTTTAACTGGTAACACTAGCAGTAGTTTTATTAATTTTTATAATAATAGTTATGTAAACAATTATTTAAATCTTAGTTTTAACAATTCTAAAAATAAGAATAATAATAATAATAATAATAATAATAATAAAAATAATAGCATGCCATATAAAAATCCTAAAGAAATTAATATAATTAACAATGTGACAGAAAAATTTCTAAACGGTAATTTAAATGAGATTTATAATAAACGTAGAAGAAAAATATTAAAGAAAATATTAATTTCGGATAATGCAACAACAACAGCTCCAACAAATTCTACACAAATACATCCTTTAAATTCATCAAACATTAAATATGATAATAATAGCAGCAATAGCAATAATAATAATAGTAGTATTAGTAGTGATAATAAAAACAATAATATTAGTATTTATCATTTAACAGCTGATAAATTAAAAAAATTAAGAACGCACGATAATTTAAGTAGTGATTTTAATAATAATTCAAATAATCCATCAAATATAATATCAACATCAACTGAGTGGATTCCATTATCTGAAAACTCAACGATTACACAATCACACATACTATCAAGAACAGAAAGAAGTGTTTATAATAAAGATAATATTAGTAGTGCTAGTGGTGAAAGAATCGGAAGTAAGAAACGTCATAAATTGAATTCAAATTTAGATCGTAACGAACGATCCGCTAATTTCTCTGGAAATCCAACTAAAAAAATTCAATTGTATATAAAAAATCGTTTTATTCAGTTGATGAGAGATGGTACTGTTAATGGAACTCAAGATGATCTTAGTGATTACAGTAAGTAAATAAAATCTGTATTTTTTAATTAAAGTTTTAGGATATAATTTGTTGAATTCACATAATTAGGTATTAATTATTTAAATAAAAATAATATTTATCATATCGGATAATCATTAAACAAACAAAAACTTTCACATTGATGTCTACTTCCGAAGAGTACCTATTCAACGTATATATTTATAAAGTTATTATCTATGCTGTTTTAGGAAAAAGCTAATCAAAAGATGTCAATCGTTGTAAGTCGATGATTCTGAAAATATAAGCAAAGTAGAAGTATATTAGGGATCAATAATCCTTTGGAACTAAATAAAGAAATTATATATTTAATATATAATAAATAGTTTAAAGATTTTAAAGAACATTGAAACTTAGGTATGTAGTTACCGAGATAGTTACTTAAATAGTGTCTCTTTATCACTCACAGAATACATTTTTTTTTTTTTAATTAAAGTACGGAATAAACGTAAATATTTTAATGCCTACTAAAAGATTAATATCACATATGTATACGCACACGTCATCGAGTCTGACACACTGATTATTTATAAAAAGAAAGCAATTAATTTTATGTTACATAAAAAGTAATACTTTTTCATTTAAATTTATTTTAAGTGATAAGAATTTTATGACCTACCGCTTAGAATTTTATAAAATTTATTATTTTCAGTTGCCATTTGAACATAAATAAGCCTAATCTAGAATTTATGCAAAAAAAAAAAATTATTATTTTTCCTAAAGAAAATAATACATTACATTCATACTGATTCAGAAATAACTTAATTATTATCTGTTCTTATATTATTTCTAATGCTTATTTACTTTCAAATTAACAACAATTTACAAATCGGATATGAGACCCGACATTTGCAAATTTATTTTACATACTTATATTGTATTCGGATTGGAAAAGTCTCAACCTTTAAAGTTTAAATAAACAAAAATTTCTTACTATTATATTATCTAAGTGATGTACCCTCTCTATAGTCTATTCTCTATTGTATTAACAAAGAAATAGGTACTTGGGTAAAAAAATAAATCAGATTTATATTTAAATTAATTTGTGTATGTATATTTGCTATTTTTTCTTAATTTCTTTCGATATGAATTTTTACTTTTAAATGAGATAAACAGCTTTATGCTTTTTCACATAGTTTTTTTTACTGAATGCATGTATATTATAATATACCTATGTATAATTTATATAGATATTTTTATTTAAATTACCAGAAAGTAAATAATACTATAAATTAGACGTTTTTAATCCCTACTTATCACATGTGACAATTTAATTCATATTATAATGTTAAAATTTTTATTACTTACTTATTAACTTTCAAAAGAAAAATTTGGCACATGTGACAGTTTATGTCATGCCTCAATTTTACGTATTACATACTTAGCTTTTAAAAGAAAATTTAGAGATAAAGTATAAATCAAATAATATTTAAATAAAATATTTCAGTCAAATTTTATTTGACAAACACATATTTATAAATTTATATACAATATAATGCATTTGCTTTTATTAAAATAATGCATTAACCTTAAACTAAATAACACGCAAATCATTTTGATTGAATATAGCAAAACAAAAAATTATTTTTAAATGTATGTATTTTGCTGTCGAAAATTGTTTCCAGCTTAAACTTTTTTCTATAAATAATGTAAATTTTGAATACTAATTTCCATTGTGAATATATCTAATTAACTAAATCCTTTTTAACTGCAATATTATGAACTACAAATATTGTATAAAAAATGCAAATAATTTGATTTGATTATATTCATCCCTTGATTCGCATAATCACTTCATTTCTAATACAATAATAAACAGAGATAACATCACTTTCAATGTAAAAAAACATAAAATTGTTATTACCTATAATAATCTAATAATTAATAAGTAATATAATAATTAAAGTAGTTAATTAAATAATATGAAAATATTTTATTTTCATTTGGTTTTTATGATTCATGTATGACGCAGCTAATACGATTATTGCAAAAGTAAAATTGTTTTGGGAAAATAAAGTCAAAGAAGTACAAAGGAAAGATACCTAAATAAGACCAAAATTAAATATTTAATTCTTTATTGTAAATAACAAATTAAATTAATAATTTTCAATTCGTATTTAAAATACCTAAGATATTCTTGACACTTTTAGTTATTTTAATTTTTAATCTGACTTTTGTTGTATTTAATTAGATCATATTTTTCTCTCACAGATAATTTTTTATATTTAGAATATATTACAAAAAGGAGTTTGTAACATACACAATGAAGAATGGTTTAATATAATAAAAAATGCACTTTTATTTTTAGTATCTTTTTTTTTATTACGTATTAAGAGTTATATTGTTTATTTTATTTTTTTTTTGTTTTACGCACTGATAGAGTGCAAAGCCCTATGAGTGTTGACCCAATTTTGAATCTTTGACTTCCCTTTTATTTCTAACAATAAATTTAAAGTTGATTTCGATATTTGATTCAAATAATTAACTTAATACCTATATTATGTTCAAGGTTTATTGTTTTTGTAATTTTAGTTTTATTAGAAAGTTTTTTTCGGGCTTCCGTCCTTGATTTCATATTAAAATTGATTTTTTATTTTTAAAATTTTCCCTTATTCCATTGAAATACTCTGGAATTCTTTTATTAAATATAATATCAATACTCAAGGCAAATTTTATGTACCAGGCTTTGAATTGCACTCACACAAACAATTTTCTTCAGTGCTGAAAGTTATTTACAAATAACTAATGTTAACTTAAATATTAATTTTTTACTCTCTGAAATATTTTTGACTGCATGTCATCAACTACCAGGGATAACTTCCCATCCCTCTATAAAGATTATATTAAGTATTAAATACAAAAGAAATATATAAAAATAAAATTCTGCTATACGGTTTGGATTTTTAATTTCTTTTTATTTTATTTTTATTCCTTTTTTAATATAATTTCGAGTTTCAGACCCTTACAAATATATTGCGCTTCATTACATTGAAGTAATTTTTAGTTTTGGCTTTATAATAATTCCAATTGCAGAAGATACTTACCCCAAATTATTTAACTTGTTTTTAATTTGATTATCTTTTAATGCCATTATTGAAATATTGCCACGATATTAGGAATCAATTACAATTTCCGGTTTATCGCAATTAATTTCTTTTAATTTAATTGTGAGGGATAGTAATCACTGATCTTTTCTTTCCTGTGATGTTAATCTATAAAATTTATAGTTTAATTGTATAACGTAATGTGCGTAAATTAAGTTTGGTATTTAAAATATTTCATTTTAATTTGTTTTTCTGGTTTTTTTTTGATTTTATTTTGATGATTGCAAATGAATTAATCACTTAATTACTTATATTTGTTTACTCATTATTCATCTTAAATATCAACATAAAACCATAAAACCATATGTAGCTCGTTATTTAATTTTAATGTTTCATTGATCACTATGTGATTCTATAAGATTAGAAGTTTGGCACACATGGTACAATTTTTTTACATATTCGTAATTAAAAGTTTCTAACATCTTAAAATATGATCTTGATTTAGTGAAAATGATGTCTTGGACACAACTTTATTCAGTATTGACATATTTAAATTACATAAGTATTTAAGTTAATTTAAGTATCCACTTAAACCTATATGAAATATTCAAAATTAATTTTTTTTTTTATAAACGGAATAACGGCGATCTTGATCAATGCTGTTAATTATTTGGTATTTTTCGAGATAATTTTATTATAAAGATAGATAAGAACGTTATTAAACAAATTTAATTATTATATATAAAGCGATAGAGATAGCAACGGTAGTGTATTGCACATCTACCTGTTTTAGTTTTAATATGCAGCCGAAAACTTAAGACTGTTTTTTTAATACACGATTTTCACTACTAAGCAAATTGAAATTAAAAATAATAATTTTACGAAAACTTTAATCACGTAACGAGTAGTTTTACATTTTATTCCTTTAACATTCTACGCTTCGTTATTATCCCTAAATCGATTCTAACTAATATTCTCTAATCCAATAATACAAGATGGTGAAAATTTAATAACTTTCAATACTTTAAGCTGGCTACTTCTTTGTTAAAATTATTTTTATTAATATTATTCATTTATTATTTTTATTTATATTCGTATAATAACAATCATATTCATATTAATAATGCTGTCTAAATTCCTCAAATTGTTAATGTATCAAATAGGATCATGAACTCGTTACATAATCAACAATTCATTGATCTTATCAACTTAACAATTCAATCTAACAAAAGAAAAGTTGATCACAATGTATAAAATGGAAATATTAAACATGTGTCATTAGTTTATTTTTTATTAACTTCATTTTTCAATATTAATTTTGATTAAATGAAATTTAACTAATTGATAATGTCATAATATTTCCTCATGCATTTCTATTATACATAAGTATAAAAAAAAAACATGATTTTTAACAGTTTAAATATAAATTTATATTTTATTTTTATATTACATTTAATTTACTTATAATTATAATTTTTTTTATACAATACATCATAAAATATATTTCGGCCGATTTCGGCATTGATGTAATATGTAAGTGTTAATAATTGAAAATTATTTTAAAAAGATTTGTTCTGAAAAATTTATTATGTTACTATTGCTGTTTTCAATCCTTTCCTTGCCCTCGTAGTAAATAATTTAAGGGATTTATTGACATAAGCATAATATGATCGTGCAAACTGACAAATTTAATTATAAGTATATTAAATTCTGTAACAATAGTTTAGCTTGCCAAACAGATGACGATCATGAAATTTTAGACAAAAAACAAAAATTAGAAAAAGTAAAATTACATAAAACTTTAAAATTTAATTTTTTTTTATAACATTAAGAAGGTATGGGTAAAGTTATATTCCACTAGAATTTACAAAAGAATCAAAATAAATAATAAAAAAAATTGTCATTGAACTAATTTTTAATTTAATTTCTATCAAATACTAAAAAAAATATTATCTGACCTAAACCTTTAATTGAAGTTCATTAACTCTCAATTTATCATTAAACTAATGAAAACGTGACTACTATAATCAGAAATTGCAACATTAACTAATTTAATGTTGTAACAGAAAAAAAATGAGTTTTATTAAATTTTCTATTGCATAAATTGAATTACAATTTATGTAAAATATAGATTTTGATCAAATGTAAAAGATATTCAAAATAAATTATTTCTGCATACCCAGAAATGATTTATTGACTTTAAATAAATAAATAAAAAAGCGCAGTTTCGTCTTGTTAACAAGATTCTGTTGAAAGCGAAAACAAAATTCATATTTAAAATCAAATTTGAAGCAAATGCCATTAACGATGTCCTGAGAGATTCTAGAAATGAACGTTTGAATTAGTTTTCAATGAAAATTTCCACCGAAAATCTAATTGAAGTTTTCAGTACGAAATTTTCTTTCATTCTTCAAGTTCAAGTTTTTCTATAGTTTAACGAAATAGGCTTTAATATACCTAAAATAAAAAAGTCGTGAGAAAACAAAGAAAATATCCATTTTGAATAAAAGTTTTATTTTCTAAAAATAAAACTAAATAAGTTTGTTACACTTTATTTCCAATGATAATAATATAGTAATAAAAAGGTTATGAACATCTAATGATATTATATGCTAAATAAATAAATAGAATATAATACTTAATATAAATTTTTTTATTTGAATGAAAGCGAAAATTCCTAGATTTGCATTAAATTGGAAATGATTTATTATTTATTTAATTCTAAAATCACTGATCTTTTTTAATTTTCTTGCTCGGTATAGTGACTGATATTAACAGGTTAATGTTACTTCAAATTATAAGAAATTATATGCATAGTACAAATTTTATTACTTGGTAGTTAAACCATAGAAAGAATTTTTATTGTACATGTATTTTTACATTGTTTGACTTTGAACATCTTTTTATTAATAAAGGAAATTTTCAGTTTCTTAAAGTTTGACATTAACCATGAAACTGAAATCATTTGGCTTCAAACAAAATAGAGAATATGAGAAATCATAGCGAAAGATACTCAATTCTTTCCTTGTTGAGTTTTTGAAGATTTAATTTCGAAATATGATATTCAAATAATTATTGAAAATCAAAGAAAAAACATAAACCTAATTATATCAGAAATTATATCGACTTTGAATTTTTCACCATTAAAATAATTTGATTCGTAAATTTTATAATCCTCAGAAGCTAGAAATTCATCAAAAATTGAATTATTAATCTACCTAACTTTGATTTATCCTTTAGGGTTTAACGAAATAATAACATTTGTCGCTGCGCTGCGTACATATATTATAAAAAACATTTTTATGGTTTATTTTCGCAATTATATTATTACTTTTTTTTATATATTTTGTCCGGAAAAATGAATTAAATCTTATGTCCAACTATTCTTTTCCACACTTTATTTGTAAATTATAAAATTTTAATGTCGTTAATGAGAATCATCACATATAAATAATTTTTATTAACAGATGTTTAATTTATGTAAAAACAATTGTTTAGTAAATTTAGAATTTTTATTCTTAATTTAATGCTTTAAAGTTATTTCTGTTATGACTAAATATTTTTCCACATTTCTTAAACTTTTCATTTCTTCATACATATTTATAAAAGTTTCTATTAAGTATGAAATTTATGAATTTATGCTAAATATATATTTTGTTAATATTTATTTCGAAAAATAAAATAAAAATTTGTCTCATGGGCCAGAATGGTTAACGCATATCATACATCACATCATATATATGTAAAGTATATATATGATATGTATATTTTACTTATACATATCATAAACATTAAAAAAAATATAAAATTTAATATTGTTAGATGAAATTTATTTATTTTTTTTTCTAATTAATTTATGTTTGATATGAACTTTTGAATTAAATTTCTGCCAGGTTAATGAACACTGGTTTTCGTTCTAAAGGAATGTGATATTATTCTTTTAATTTTTTAAGCTTAGACAATAAAAAAAAATTTTGCGCCAATTTACGGAATCATGCGACAGCTCTCAAGTTTCAGAAAAAATTTTAAAAATTTCAAAAAAAAAAGATTTAGAAATAATTTTGAAATTAAAATTTTTTTGTATTAAAAAAGCACAAAAATACGTCAGAATATAAGTCCCATGCGAACAAAATATAAGTAAATGTAAGTACCTACAGTTGTATCCCCGAAAGCGAAAATCAAACAACAACACTGGTTTTTTTTAAATCAAAACAAAATAGGATTGTTCACGAAAATTTCGAAGTATATATAACCCAATGAGCTTAGTCAGTTGTTAAAGTTTAGATAATTAGTTGAAATATAATTTAAAAAAATCTCAGACAATTCAAATCTCTACGACAATTTATAATAATTTTTATATAATTGGTTTCAATTAAAATAAAAAATTTTCTCCAGCAAAATTAGCATGTGAAATATTTTAAATCAATATTAAATGTGAACAATCTACATACCTAACATTAAATGTGGTGACAAAGAAGTTAATGTATGATTTCACTTCGGAAAAATGATATACTTATTTACATTAGTACATTATAAATGTATAGAGGAAATCTATAATTGAAAACACATCAGTTTTTTGATAAAAGTTAACTATCTTTTAACTAACATTCATATAAAAGTTATCTTTTGCCATAGTTATATTAATATTGAAAATGAAACTTTTTGCTGATGAATTAGTTGTTTAATTAGGAAAAATAAATAAGATGATCTTAAAATTTCTATCCCCATTAAATTGAGGAAATTATGTTGATTTTATGTCTAAAATTAACAGAAAAGGTACAATAATTTATCACTTGTGATTATTATTATTAATTTGGGATAGTTTATAGGTAACTGTTTACTATTTTAGGGGTATTATCACCAAAGAAATGATTAAGCCGTAATAGTGTAACTATCATAAAGTATTGATTGTAAATTATTAAAAACTTAAATTAATTATCTAAAAAGTTGGTGCACATTGTAAAAAGTATTATTTATTTTGCTCTAATTCAGGAATTATTTAATTACTTTTGAAAAATTCAAAAAAAAAATACACGAAATGATACACATTTTATGTTGTTATGTTTCTGTTAATTGATCTAATGAATTTCAATGGTAATTAAATATTCACGCGACTTCATTCTATTGACATGAAGCATATACATTAAATGAATTTTTATTGTTGTTATCAAAAAGCTTAAGTTATTTGAACCTAAAATTTTTAGTATTATAAAGTGTACAAATACATATACTAATTTCACTTTACATGTAAGCAGATATGTAAGAAAAGTTTAACAGGTATGTGAAGTTATCCACGGTAATAAACCACGATCTTATTGTAACGAAAGGCTTATTATTGCTCAGGCACACTGGGCACGTGGAAAGTCTTTAAGTAGCATATTAGTAGACTCTTTTCGATTAGGAACTTAAATAAACCGTCCAACAGATCGTTTTATTACGTTGCCCGTTAATTAGATGCTCTTATAATTTTGTTATAAATTCAATTGAAGTGCATAGTGCTTCTGAAGGTACCTCCCGAACATCGAACGACCCAATTTCTTTCGAATTTATTAATAATTTTTATTACTACGTAGCGGATAATGAAAAGAAACTTAAATATGTAATCAAAAATATTTTGTTCCAATTTTCGGGAAGTATTTACAGAAATAGATATTGAAAAGTAAAATGTTTAAATTTGATATTTTTCATTTGTTGCTGTTAAATTCTTTTTCCTTTATTAAAGATAAGAAAATAGAATTTCCAAACATATATTTTTATATAATTCAATTTTATTAATTTTAGGATAAATATCATACAACAAAAATCAGGAAATCCCCGACTGTTAAATTAACAGATTAAAAAATATCAATATTTTAATACTAATTTTGTAAATGGGTGGCCAATTGGTATTAATGATATTTTTTTTTAATGTTAATTTTTTTAATAAATAACTTTCCAATATAATGGACTACATAAAAATTTTTAATTAGCTTGTCAAATTTCAGGTTTATTTGATCCATTAAATTTTTTTTTCTTTTCAAAAATGGAAATTTATGCAATTTGGTTGTAATCTAATAATCAATGATTTTTTATTCAATGAATTTTGTTTGTATTTTTTTTTAAATGCACATAAAAACTACACTAGCACAGTTGCACCTGTTAAAATGAATTTACATTTCAGATAAATTCAATCCAACTCTTTTGGGGATTTAAAAAGCATGATCAAATCACTAAAACTAGATTTGATATTAATGCTAATTTGACATTCACTACTAAGTGATATAGTAATATTAGACGCCAGAAAGAAGCTGTTTTAAATTTGAAATATATATAATAAAATTAAATGCAAATAATATCGAGTATAAATAACATAATTTTATAATTCAAAGTTGATGATATTTAATTACAGTGATGAAATTTTTCCATTTTAACCGACCAATAAATTTTGAAACAGGATTTATTTAAATGTTTTTTTTTATAGTTAATGTTTTATTATATCGAATCTATAAATTATTCTCATTTTAGATTAGCACTAGACATATTCATGATATTTCAGTAGTAGTTATCGAGGCTTCCACTAAATGTGAATTTCAAGAAACCTTTGAGTTTCAATTAAGTTTTTTCTTGCAGATAAAAACTATAGTGAAAAAATGTAAGATACAGTAAGATTTTACAACTAATAAATTATAACTTATAATTCATAATTCGATAATGAAAATGTTATATAAACATATCAAAAAGATTGAAAATTGAGAAAACTTCCGCATTGAAAATTGATGATGATATGCTATAAATAATTCAACAATATGAAAATGATTTTACAACAAAATCAAAATATTTGAATTTGATTGAATTTGTTACTATAGAAAAAAGTGTTAAAAACGTCCAAAGCACCAAGCCAAAATTATTATAAAATATAGTCAATATCCGAGTTTGATTTTTTTGAATACTTGCTACTACAAATTTTTATGTTTATTAAAAATACAGAAAACAGAAAAAGAATAAAAAAAAAAAATTTTTTTTTACAACTCTTTTTATATGTTAAGATTAATTTGAGTAAAAAAATTTACAAATGAACTTACACTCTGTAAAAATATAAAAATTAGAAAACATATTATCATCATCAGTACACTATATAAATAAGACCATTTAGAAATAAAATTCAACTTGTAAAAAGGTGTTGAAAAAACATGTCCCAATGAAACAAGTACAAGAAAATACAGAATTTGAATATTGTAATCTGTAATGTGTAATCAATTTACTCAAATTACTGATTTGATTATAGTTTGATAACGATACATTAAACTAGATATAGGTATTAAAACAGCATAGTAGTAATGTAATTTAGGTTTACAGTCAGTATATATACATATATGTGTGTAGATATATACTTGTAAACATTTTTTAATGTTCAAGGCAAAAATTATAATGATCCATAACTTATGTATGTAGATACAATTCTTTGGTAATTTAACACTTTAGCTAGTGTGTTTTTTTTTTTTTTTAATTTATAGCCATGCAAATTGAAGATTGGAGAATAATTTGTAATAAGATAATGTAGTTATAGTTTGGCGCCTAAGGAGTAATTATATAAATCATACTAAAGTGCCATTTAAATTTATTCCCGGAATATAATTGATAAATTTATCTTATCTTTTGTTGGTGCAAATTTTTTTTTTGTACTTAGTATCTTCAAATGAAAAATTTATTTTTAATATTCAAGTTTTATGTAATCTTCACACTATTAAATTTAACTAAATCTATGATTAATTCACTGGATATGCAAAATAAGGCCTGGATTCAGGTTTATTTATTAACATCCAAAAGGAGCTTTTAGCTAATAACCTTGAACAAAAAAAAAAAAAAATCTCATTTTTGTACAAAATAACTTATTTATTGATTAGATTTTGACGTTACTTAAGATTCCGCAAAAATGCACTTTATGTGTGCTGACAGATTTCAAATTATTATTTATAAACGCACATAAACTCACTACCGAAGACCGTAATAAAAGTATGTAAATTGAAAAAAAATTACAAAAAGTATCTAATTTTTCTGCAAAACGCATAAATAAACTATTTATGTTTTATTGAACTATAAATATTTTTTATTTCTATCGTTTCATTAACTAAATGCTGATTTTATAGTGTAATAGAAAATTCCAAGAAAATCCCATAAATTAATTTGTAAATGAAAAATTTCAAAAATTTGGCACATAAAAATTATTTATTGAATAAAAAATAAAATAAAATATATATTTTCTAGAAACTAACTTTTCACTTTTCATTATTATTGTAATTATATTCACATATCAGATAATTAGACTTTAATAACTTTTTAATTAGTGAAATACAATGTGTATAATACCATAATACCAGAGATGATAGAAAATATGAGATATCGCAATGGATAAAATAATACAGTTTATTATTGTGTATAACAGAAAAAAAAAATTAAAAATTTTATTTATCAAACTTTTTGTCTTTTACATGCGTTTTCAATAACCTATAAATTGTTTGACGTCGTATTGAACCGTGAACATACTGTGATACATCCAAAGCAAAAAATATTAAAACAACAATTTTTGGTATCCAATGCGACATCTCATATTTTATTTCATCTCTGATGATACTTACCTAATTTATTTACTCTATAAAATGTTGGGACAATTCAGGAAAACGAGAAAACTGTGTATCAATATATGACGCTTTATATGCTTGCTGTTAAAAGTAATGCGTTAAATTTATTAATATATTATTTTTTATTTAATCCTGTTATTTAGTGCTCTTCTGGCATTTTCCGTTCGCAATAAATTTCAGATTAACAACATATTTAAAAAAAAATAAACATTATTTATCTATAAATTTTAATTTAACGCAATGCAATGTTTCAATTTTCTAGTCTTAGGAAAATTTTTGTGTTACCTTGTCCCGGCAATTCTTCAAAACAAAAATTAATCATATTTTTATTGTCAATTATCTAACTAAAGATATGTTTAGTATACGTTTGTGCTAGATATTTTAATACAAAAACGAGAAATAAGTTATTGTGAAAAACATGGGACCCTTGGCTCAACAAGTGATTAAGATTCCATTATAACTTATATTTGGTATAACATAATGGTATTAATGGTTCAGCATCCAACTTTTTGAAACTATAATTTACAATTGTATTTTCTATCAATTGAAGCTTTTATGAGGGAAGAAGTATAAAAGTAAAAAAAAAAATGGTTTACACATTTTTTTTGCCTATACATGAAAAATTTATGTTTATTTCAATTTCCTCATTGAAAATCTGTGTAAATCTAGAAATGAAGCATTCATATACACTATTATGTTTTGTAAACTTCTAATTTTAAATTGTAAGAAAAATCATAAAAAATTGGTTCTAAAAACATGTTAAATGACCCCAAGACAATCTATTCAAATTAAAAAAATAATTTTTAACATAAAAAACTATGTAAAATTAAGAATATCTATTAGTTAAAAAACGCATGCAAAAATATCAAATTAATATATAGTAAATACATTTTATTGAATTTTAAAGACATTATGTTGCACACAAAAAACTTTATATCCAGTTATGACCCCACGACACTTTTATTTCTCAAAAAGCATACATATCGAATTTCTTCCTTTAGGCGAAATTATGGTAAAATTAAATCAAACAAATTTCCAATTAACCTTTTTTAGAACCTTTAAGTTAAAAATTAGTTTCTTTGAAGAAATAAATAGTTTTACAATAGAATTTAATTGAAAAAAAATATATACTTATTTTATACCACAATCATTTTATAACACTATTCCTGTGAAATTTTAAGGAATATAACGAGGATAAATTTGTAAAAAAAAACTTATAATATATATAAAATATACCTATTTCCTAAAGTATGAATTAAGTTTAACAATTCAGTACCAACTATAAAAGCTTTATTACTTTTTAATAAATATTTGATGAGATTTCATGAATTAATACTGAACCATAATTTTAAAAGAAACAAATAAGATTATTGAATTATTTCGGTTTATAATTAACAGTTTTATTAACATAATTTTACTTTTTAAACAGACACTCAAAGTAACAAAAAAATAATTTCTTGAATAGTAAATAAAACCAACTGAATTCTACGGTTATCTATAGTAAGAACCCCTGAGGATTTAAGGGATTGTCTTTTAATGCAATTAATCTTAGGCAACTTAAATACTTTTCGCGTGTATCGGCGGGGCTGCAAAGATTACAACTTAATTTTTCATATCTTACTTACCGCTACACGACAGAAAGCTCTTCGTAAACTTTTTGGTTATTTTTGAAACTTTTGGGTTATCTTTTAACTCGCCTGCATATAACTTTTCCGTGTGATACTGTGGGGGCTTATAAATATCCATATTACTTTAAAATCGTGGATAATAAGAGATTACCAATATAAGTAAATGTTATGGTTTTATTGGCCATTAATGAATTCCATTATTACAGCCATGAGCCATGATCAAAAGAAGAAATGATCAAAACAAGTACTTTTAAAAAAAAATTTATTCAGAACAAAATCCTTCAATAAAACCTACATCACGTTAAATTTTTTTATAAATATTCGCTTTTTTCTTTTTATTACTATTTACACACAATAAAAAAGTTAAATATTAATTTATGTAACCACACAATATTAAATAATGAAAAATTTATTGCTTTCAATTAAGAGGGCCAGCGAGGTGTTTTAAAATTTGTTAGGAACAAATTTAGTCAAATTTTAAAGAATGAAAACATTATTTATGATTTAAATTTTATATTGACAGCTGGTGTGATATTTTTAGCTGTGAAGAAACTTATAAGATTTGTACATAAATGATATGTAAATTTGAAGTTATCTTAATCGCATAATTAATCAATATTTTTTTAGTCAAATAAAGATGAAATAAATTAAGTAGCGTACCTACACAATGCTTTGTTTTCATTATAAATTATTCATGGATTTAAATTATGCGCTATAGCAAAAAAAAAATTTTTTTTTTTTTTGATTTATATGAAGTTATAATAATTTAGAAGAATTAGGGCAAAAGTAGTTAAGGTTTTCTCTTTACTGATAGAAATTTTTTTGATTTGAATATGAAATATTATATATGAAAATTATAAAAAATATATAAGTTCGGACCTTGTTTCAACACTTATGTAAATACTGAGTATCTTTAACATAAAAAAGTTTCGAATATCATTAACCTTTCTTTATTGTTCCATTATGGATAGTAGCTAACAAGAACATATCACGCGACCTAATCAATAAAAATATATTACCAAAAAAAATATATACCATTTAACAAATAAAACAAATCAACTTCTCAAAATTTCCCTAACAGTGATGGCTATACTCTACACATTTAGATACTTAATAGAATTCAATTGAACTTATCAGTTAAATCAGTTAAATAATACTTAAATCAGTTAAATAATATTATTCATACAAATGAAGGCAATAGCTGGACGTTGTTGTTTTTCTCAATCAATCAAGGATGAATCTACTTTTTTTTTTCTTTTTCTTATGTGAAATTTATCTTAATTTAACTGAGACAAAATTATACTTATAACAGACAAATAGTGGCAAATTCTTTATTTTACAGTAGTTAAACTTTCGAAAATTCTAAATTGATATAATTACGTAGGCTGAAAATAGAATTATGTAATTGTACATAATATGCTTTGTATAGATATATTATGCTTCTCATAAAAATAAATAAAATTTAAATATTATTTAGATATTATTTTTTATGGCGCTATTATCTGAGCTCATTCAATTATTATCTTTTTTATTTTAATATTTAAAATTTTTTTTTAAGCCGCAAATTTAGTCAGTATTAAGAAAATAAAAAAAATTAGTTAACTAATTTGCTTCATGTGTCGTTTTTGAATGTTAAATAAAATAATGTCAAATCATTTGTATAATTTACGAAGAGTTTTTCAATCTAATTTTTTGTATATTCATTTTATTTGATTCTCGGAAGCGGCCGAAACATTGTATAACATAATTGTGGCTTAGGAAATTTTCTGTATTTATACAATTTAAAAAAAAAATTCGTTAATTACAAATTGCAACTAATAAAAAGCTTTTCTTTAAGTACTTTATACAAGCAATTAATATTAAGTTTTCACTACTACATAAATTATATTACCTTATTCATAAATGTATCGGATACCCATAAAATTATCTAATCCCGTTTTTGTACAGACTGTTTTACTGAACATTTGAATTTTACTTTTTACAAATATGTAGAAAATTTTCTATTGAATATCAACAATATCCAATTTATTGAAATTTTTTGATGAACAGTTCTTTCTTAGCTTTACTTGAAATAAAATAAATACTATAAGACTAAAAATTATTTAAATTGAATAAAGATATGTTCAATTTGACACGAATCTAATACAAATGTAAACATAATTGAAATTTGTTAAATAAACAAGGAATTAACTTAATAAAGTACTTTGATGCATTTAATTGATTGAAAGTGGTTATTGAAGGTCTTCTAAGTCGATTGAAAGTAATTTATAGAATTATGCTGAACAATATTAACATATAAGTTTGTATAACTAAAAAAACAATTAAGTTTTGTTTTAATTGTGAAAAAGTGATAGTTAGTTAAAAATTTTTATGAAACTTATTTTACATATTTTTAATAACAATCAGAGTCCGTTGGAAAATTAAGAGATCTCAAAAAATAATAAAGAATTCTGATTTCTCCGTTTCATTACGCGTTACGTTACGTTCCAATTTGAAGATTTCAAATATAATAATGTGATATAACTTAAAATGATTTAATCAAAAAAATTTATCCATTTGTTGAAAAATTTCTAAATTTAATTTATTTTATTTTCAATGAAACAAACAATTGGAACGGGGAGAAATTTTAGAATCTGCATTATGTTACTTAGAAAGATTTCAGGAAAATGCCATTGCCATGTGAGGTCACGGTTATGATAACGTTATGGTAACACAATAAATAGTTGTTTCTACCACAAAAAAACAAAAACTCATTACTCGTTACATAGACTAACAAAAACTAATGTAATGATAGACAAAAATTAATAATTTATATTATAAATTATAATAAAATAAACTGTTGACAGTTAAATCATAAGCTCAAAATTCAAATATCATATATAAATATAATGCATTTTTAATGTGCTTAACGCATCTCATCAAATATCATAAATTAACAAAATAATAAAAACATAAAAAAAAAATATCAAATCATAAATAAAATGTTTAACTTCTGCACATTTATTTGCGTTTACTACACTTTTATGCACTTTTCTTTACATTCGTTTAAAAATTAATGACATAATAATGTTGTTTGAATAATATTTATGTTTTGTTGTGTCTGCAAATATTTTTAAATTATTATTATTGTTTCTATCTAATGTTTTTATTACATTCATCATTCAGATTTTGTCTTCTTATTTTGATTACTACTGTAACATATCAAATGTACATGAATATAAAAAATTTGACCCATATTATTTTATGCTGACAGCCAGCCATGTAATATTATTAAGAAAATGAAAAAATTATCACCTACGGTTGACTTATGTCTAAAAATAATGCCATAGTCCATAGTGTACTTTATATAAATTTTGATGAAAAAATAAACTTGATGGATTATGTATATTATTACTTATGATTCCGGAATTAATTTCGAAATTTAGCTCGTGTCAAAAATAAGTTGCTTTTTTTCAAACATTTAGATAATAAAAGACAATTTTACTTATATATAATTACTTAGATGTGCTTCTATTATTCTAATTTTCTGGTATTCATGTTTTTTAACCTAAATTTTAATTTCCATAATAAGTACATACTTATTTTAAGGTATTTTATGCTTCTATATTTTTTTAGGTAGCTTAGCAAATTAATCGCTAATCAGAGTTGCCATTTCTATTTCTGGAGTTAATTTGTTTATTTCATATTATGAATATCACTATGTAATGATTTTATTTTAAGTTTATCTTACAATCTAAATATTAAAAAAAAAAAAGGAAATACTTTTGCAACCTGTCTTTATGTTGAAAAATATAAAGTATAATAAAACCTATATATTTTTTTTTGTTTCTGTTACTAAGTTATTACTAAAACATGACTTTTAATTAATTATAAAATATATTCCAATAATCGCATTAATAATTTGTTATTAGTTATTATTTGGAATATTTCGTAGATATATTCTTTTGCAGAATCCTCAGACAACATAAAATTAATTAATAATCAATACCTTAATATCTTGTTCTTTCAAGCTTAATTCCTAAATTTGTAAAAAAAGCTTATGAGGCATTTCTTCCATTACAGCCATTTTACACATTCTTTTTTCAATCCTTTTGGAACAAAAATGTCACAAAAAAAATGTGAAAGTATGATTGATTTTAAATAGAAACGGATTATTGCGTTACATAATTAAGAGGAATAAAAATAAGAAAACAAAAATAAATTATACCTAGAACATGTATGTACAATGTATGTAGAATATAAAATATTATAATTTTAATTATATATAAATAATAATTTATATATAATTATGTAATATGAATAATAATTTTGAAACTCAATTAAAAATAAGTGATAAATAAATTTTATTGTAAAAATAAAAAATTTGTGTTGAAAATAAATGTATTAATAATTTTTTAAATGAGTAGCTACCAAATAAAAACATTTACCATATAATCTAATTAAAATTTATTAGGTACATTTTTTTAACTTTATACTCTAATTTTGCATGTATAGATTTGCTTTCACTGTAAAGAATGAATATTTAAAAAAAAAAATGGATACAATAGTATGTTGAAAATTTTATATTAAAAGTTAAAAAAAAACTAATAATTAATGTTTCTGTTAATATTTTTTTCATTAAAATTTTTGATTTTATTTACATTTAAAATATTATTTATTTTAAACCTCAATTTGATTATCACGGTTTCTTTTAAATATCAAAACTAACATCTTTTAAAAGTGTGAACACCTGCTTTCTAAATTTTTGAAATAGTTTTAGTTTAGGTGCGGATATAGTATTAGTTTATTTAGATTTAGAATACATGGCTTTAATTACTAATGTGTGTGTGTGTAATAAGTTTTTAACATTATGACTTTCTATGTGCACATATTATGTAATTATGTAAGTACATATAAATTAGTTATGTATCTAAATGTAAACAATAAAATAAAATAAATAAAAATTAATTTTTCCCAGTTATCTCAAAACAAAAAGTAATGACAAAAGTAATTTCGCACTAAAAATGTAAATAATATTTCGAGAGTTGATTTTTAAAATATTTGCCCACTGATCGGTAAAAAAGAAAAAGAAATGTATGCATTTGTAAAGTATATTTGATAATAAAATAATATCAATATCATTATCAACAACTAAAACTAATCACATACGTAAGAAATTTATTTTTCAGTTAATCCTAATTTTGTCGTATTTTTTAATTTAAATTTCAAAGTACTTAAATTTTCAACAAAATGTATACACAATATACCTATGACAAGATCATTAAAATATTTTATTTTTTAGATGATAGGTACCTTGTTTAATTTAAAATATTAGTTTTTTTAATTGAAAGCCATTATAAGCATTGATTTTAATACAGTATTCTTCACATTTCATTAAAATAAGTATATGCATTTGGAAAAATATCACGTTCACTCAAAAGTATAATAAGCATAAAAGGTAAACATGAAAATGTAAATAAAATCTATTCTGACACATTATAAACGCTTAATTAGTATAGTTTGGTTAAGATTTATGATTCATACACAACAAATATAATGTAAAATTACTTCAGTACTACATAATGTAAAAACCGTTTTTAAACTTATGAAATATATATAAGCAAAGATAATTAAAATTTTCAATGCGAAAATTGCAATACAATACGATGTAATGCAAAAATTATTAAACTGAAAAGTATTAAAGATTTTATTCAAATTATTTTATTGTTTGTATTATTTTATATATGACGGTGTTATACATAGTATTATTTAGGCCATTCATTCTTCGTACAAACATTTTGAATTTCCATGACGCTATAAAAACCCAATACAAACATCATCATAATGTATATATTTGAGCTATCTCAAAACATAAAACACCAATTCATAAGTTACTATCATTAGATAATAAATAAATTGAATGAATATTAAATTTATGTATATTAAATAAGAACTAGAAAAATAGCTTTGAAGTAAATTGTGTTTCCTATAGATTCTTTGATTATATTTACATTATTTAAGTAAGTTTTAGACCACAAATTCAAAACAATTATATTTGGAAAGTATAGGTACCTACAAAATTTATGTTCAATTTCATAGTCCAGAATATTTTTTTTTGTAATTTTCCATTGTAAATATTAAAGCTTCCTGCAAAAAAAAAAATTATTCCTAGATAAATTTTATAAATTACACAATTACATGTAGTTTTATGCACAATTTAAGATTTTATTGAACGTGCAAATATGCATTTATGCCACCCACATTTAACAGATTTTGAAATTGTACTCGATGAAGAAAAACATAAAAAAAATTATGTGAAAATTGTGATTTTTTTTTCTTCTTTCAATCTAATTAATAAAGTTTTAGTTTTTAATTGATATGATTTTAAAAGGAAATTGCTTTGAATTTTTGTTCAACCAATACAATTTTATTATTATTATTTTTTTTTAAATCAAAGTAATTAAATTAATTTTTATTATTATTATTACACTCTGAGACTCAACTAATTTATTTTCTTCTAATTTATTTTCCGTATGTTTTAAGATTGTTCCAATGTTCAAATTCCTGTTTCACGTTAAATTATTATTTCAGTCATATAATTCGTGTATAATGTAAAATAGAATATATATTTTTAAATTATTTTTATTTACTGAAGAACATAATTGATATTTTTTTATTTAACAAAATTAATTGAAAACTCGATGAAAATGCATTAAATAGTGAAAAAAATTTTCTGATCACAGTTAATACAGAAATTTACCAAATTTTAATCTCTTTAAGAATAATTAAGAAGTTTCTTCCAAAACTCTAATTGAAAATAATAATATTTTTTTATGATTTGAACTTGCTTATGTCAAGAATATTCTTTCAAAAAATACCAAGAACAAAAACTGATTTGTACAACAAAAATTTGTGATTTATGCTGAAAACACAATTGGGGCGACGGCGACGGCGACAGCGATTTTTCATATAAAAAAATCGCCTCAATTGTTTCATTCTCATACAAATATATGGTTTTTGACAGTCGCTATCGCTGTCGCCGTCGCTGTCGCCCCAATTGTGTTTTCAGCATTAAGGTGAAAACACAATTGGGGCGACGACGACGGCGACAGCGATTTTTCATATAAAAAAATCGCCTCAATTGTTTCATTCTCATACAAATATATGGTTTTTGACAGTCGCTATCGCTGTCGCCGTCGTTGTCGCCCCAATTGTGTTTTCACCTTTAACTTGTCATTATCATCATAATTCCAAATTTAAAATTTAAGACAAGCTGTTGTCAATCTCAAATTGATTTCTTATTTCAACTCTAAAATCTTAAAGTTATGTAATTAATTTCTAAAAAAAATTAAATTAATTCACACTTAACTATAACTTTAAATAAAAGAACTAATAATAAATTAGGACATTGAAAATCGATGAAATTCATTTTAAAAAGAAAAAAATTTCAAATTACTTTTACTTTCAAAAATTTTATGGTTAGTAGTTATGGAGGCCGGTGTAGGTACAACACATTACATTTTTCATCAAGGTAAACATTAAATACAATGCCGTGCAATTGTTATTAAAAAAATAAAGAAGATATTAAAAATAGGTTCTATATACCTAAATTTAGGTACAAATATTTGGTTAAGAAATTAGAACGTCATAAATATTAAGACTAAATAAAAACCACTACTAATTATTTGAGAATATTTTTTTTTTTTTTAAATTTATAAGAAATTTAACGTTTAATTCCAAATCCAATCATTTTATAGATAGAAAGTTACAACAAGTTTTGCAATTTTAATTTTCTATTAATTAAGTTTTTTTTAAAGAAATCAATAAGATTGCCAAATAACAATTTCTAATCTAAATATAATAAAAGAGTGTCTTGAACTAAAGAAAACTGTAAAATCGATGATTTATACACACAGAAAAAAATCGTCATATTCCAATTCAAGATTGACGGGTTTGATTCAATCCGTACTGAAAAAACTTAATTCAAGTATGAAATTACTTGAAAAATCCCTTAAAAACTCAAATGAAACCAAAACTAAAGTCATATTCAACTCTCCCTATGATTCAACTAATCCTCATAAAAAAAGACAAAATTAAACCAAAATGAAACTTAAAACAAGTAAACCAAAACTTATTTCAAGCCATTTAAGTTTTGTTTTGGGATTTAATTTTACTCAATTTAACTCTCTGTTTAGTAACTCAAATCAAGTCATAATAGGATTAAATGTAAACAGATAAAAACTTCATTCTTTCTTATATTATATTTTCTATTTTATATTTATATTTTCCATTTTACACATTGTCGTAAATGTAGTTCATAGCTCAGTGGCAGAGTTCGTGGATTGCAATGTTTAGGACAGTGGTTCGAGGCTAGAAGCGGGCATAAAAAAATTATTAAAAAAAAAATTAAAAAAATTAGAAAATAAATAAAAAAAGAAAAGAAAAATAAATAAAAAAATTTAATAAATAAAAAAAATTAAATAAAATAAAAAAAAATAAATAATAAAAAAAAAATAAAAAAGAAAAAAAAAAATAAATAAATAAATAAAAAAAATAAATAAATAAATAAATAAAAAAAATAAATAAAATATTAAATAAATAAAATAAAAAATTGTGTCTAGTAATTTTTTTTTTGTATTTGCGGTGTTTTTGCTGATGAATTTGAAAGGTTTTTGGTTTTGGGGTAAAACGAACTTTGTTTTTGTAAAGATACGAAAAACTTATATTAACCCTTTTTATGTCTCAAATTAAGAATTTTACAAACTTAATTTGAGTCAAATATTCTTGATTTAAGTAAAGGTATGAGGTAATTTAAGTTTTTTTAACAAGACTTAAATCAAGTATTTTTAAGATAATTATCAAGTATGCAAATGGCTTGGCGCTATAATGAGTCGCGGAATACTTGAATTAATGCCTTTTTTACTTGAATTTACGCCGTGTTTTTTCTGTGTGTAATTAATTACTGCGTGTTAATTAAAAAACAATAAAATAATAGTGTTGAAAAATCTTCTTCTAATGGACTGTATAATAAAAATGCCTGGTTCTGTTGTTTAAATAATAATTAATTTTACTTATTTAATTATTTCGCTGATGTTGTCCGTAAAGGACCTCTGTTCACAACAACTGATTTAATACGACTCACTCGTTACAAAATGTTATTATAATCACATGACAATGAAATTAGTTACAAATGAATATGAAACGGATTGAATTAAAAAGCTACAGTATGAATGAGAATGAATAGTGATGATTTGATTCTATACAAATAGAAACACTTCATTATATTTAAATGTTTATGTTACTTAACTCTTTCTCTTATAACATTTCCACGTCTTCGGATACAGACCTAAAAATAAACGCAATATCTTCGGTCCAAACTCACATTAAATAAAATATTAAAAAAAGGAAACATGTATGTTTGAAGATAGGTTAAATTTAATTATTTTTACAACAATAAAAAAATTAATATTTTAATTTTCATTCAAATAATGTAAATATCATGTAGTTATAGGCATATGCAATTATTATGTGTGAAACCATATTGTTATTATTTTAAAAGATGTGGTTTTTAAATTACATCAATTTTATATTCGAAGAGTTTAACTAAATGGCATCTTGCCAAAAGGAAGAAATTCTTTACAAGTTTTTATGTTCATGTTTGTATTTTTTTTTTAATGTATGTACAGATGTATCTTTATGATCTAGATTTTTATTAATGTTCTGTTTTATGCTATCTCGTTGCATATTTTTTTATGTTTTTAGATTTCTATAATAGGGTATTTTTAATTTTTGTGATTTAAGGAGATATTTTTATAGTTTATTTTACATTTTATTAAATTTTTTTCTCTGCAAAATATCTAACTTTGTGGAAAAACTATGTTAAAAATTTTAATTTTTAAATGATTAGTTTCAATGTTTTATAGGTAAAAATGAAAGTAATTGACTATTTATTTTTAAATTGATTAAGATTAGAAGTATAATGTTCGATAGTGGTTAATTTTTCTCTACAACATAAGAAAGTATAGTATTTTCGAAATCCAAAATTAATTATTATATTAATTAAAACTATACGTATTATATTAAATTTATTTAAAGAGAAAAAATCGGTTTTTTATTTTAAATATTTCTTTTTCTTTTTAAACGAAATAGAAAAATATTGAAGAAGATCGATATGTATGAATTAATCATAAAAAAGACAAAATATTGTACATAAATATGTTTCAATACTTTGATCAAATTATCTTATTAGTAATTAATAATTGTAACGATAATTAAACCCAATGGTTAAAATTAATTAAGCCTACGATTATACGAAAATTATTTCCGTCTTCCTTAATCAGAGATTTTTGATACGATTACGATCTAAAATACAAACATTATTATTTACATATTTGAATTGTATGGTGTGCTGGTCAAAAATTTAACTCTAATAACATGAATTATGAAAAAATTAATTTTTTTAAAAGAATATTATAACATATAATAAGTGACTAATGAGACGCTGAAAATTTAAAAACCACACTCAAACTTTTTTATCCGTTAAAATGATTTATTTGAATAAAATTTAATTTTTTTTCCACATTCTAACTGAAATATATAGTGTGAGAAAAAAGTTAATGAAATTATCTGTGCAACACACTTCAATTATCACCCCATAAATAATATTCTTAGTTTTTCAAGAGCATATAATTTAAAAAACATTATTTATTAATGAAAAAAATTTTTTTTGAAATTCTATCGAATTTAAATAAGAATACAAAAATTCCTTTCGTAGTACCGTACTATGCATCAAATCAATTCCCAAACAATGACAACAAAGATATGACCATGAACCATTTTATGCTTAAATTTAAAAAAAAAACATAATAGTAAAATATTTAAAAAGGGCATAATTTTTTTAATTCTAAAGAAAATTTTGATTAAATTTTTCTTTTCATAATATCTTTCTAATTTTCATTTTACTTTTTCCAATTGATAAAAATGAAAACAAGAAAGTTCGAATTATGATCATTGTTATGTTTTATATGCCTTCTATGTTACCCTAGGATTTTAGTGACTTCTTCAATTCATGCCGATTCAGATAAATCAAAAATATATTATGCGCATAATTTCTTAATTTTAATTTTGTTAAATACTTAAACATCAAATATTTCAATTTGTGATATAGTATTTGAATTTTTGTTTATATCAATCGCAAGTCATACATCAAAACAAAATCCTTTAAGTTAAGAAGCTAAGTTAACAATAAGTCGCAATAAGTTATATTCACCTATATAACAGTAGCTTAAAAATTACTGCAAAGCATTTTGAAAAACTACTAAACAATTATGCGTTAGCAAGGACTAAAGAAATATAACGATATATTACTTGGTTTTTGCTAGCTTAGTAAGTTGGTATGTAGATAGTATAATTTACAAAGGTTAAAAATAAAGTTTATTCTTCAAAAAAAAAAAAAAAAAGATTATATAATTAATGTATAGGTACTGATACTAATCTTAATTAACATATTATAAAACATTTAACAACTATGTATAATTTTAAAGATTTTCTTAATTGAGCTATTCCTGATATAGAAAATTGTTGGTATATCATTTTCAGTTTCTTATTGCCCTTATTAAGCTAATTAGTTCTGGTTTTATACTTTAATATCCCTAGAGTGATATTTTGAACTCATAAATCATTAATTTACATAAATTGTATTAATAGTTTTCATTTTTCTACAATATATTATGTATATGCTTCATAGTACATTTATTTTCGACTGGAGGAACTTCTTATTTCAAATAAAATATAAAAAGGAATATTATTTTAATATTTAAATTTATATTTTTTTGTTCTGATCATTTGGGATTAAAATCATATTACAAATTTTATTTTTTATTTTTCAAACATTTTAAAGATAGCGTAAAATTCTATTATTAATCTTTTATTGTGTTCAAAAGAATTTTTGAATAACTTCATCAACATTATTTTTAAATGAAATTTCCTTCTGTTTGTTTTACTTATAATTTTTTTTTTTTCGATTATTCCCTATAACGCCCACAAAAAATATTTCAAACAAATCTTTTGACTTTTTAAAGAAAGTGAAAGTATTTAATTTACCTTTACATAAAAGTACAATACAAATTATAGATATACATAAATTTTTGTTTTTATGTTGGAATAGGTATTTTGTTAGAAAATAATAAAAAGAACATTTGTGAAATATTATTTTAATTCTTATATTACTTCTTACAATAACAAGGCTATGTGCTGTATAAGGAATGTTAAAACCAAATCAGTATTTGTTTGAAATTTTCAATTAATAAATTATTGTGGATATATTCAATTTTTAACATTTTTGTCAATATTAATATACCCAATTAATTGTTAAAATTATTTTTGCAGCAATATTACAACGAACAACAGTGGACATTGGCCAAATAAAAATTCAAGGTGTTGCAACATGTCTGTATTTATGCATGGATCAATGTGGTATTGTGTATGGAGCGGTAAGTTTATATTTCATTTAAATACACATTGTATCGATTTTTATTTTGTTTGCTTAATGAAGTTTAGATAGTCAAGTTTGTTTCTATTTTTTAATTTGAAAATACCTTTAATAGAATCTTTAATTCTTTTTTGACACCGTCTGTCTAACGTTATGAGGAACTGAAATTCTTAATTCGCAACATCTTTATTAAATTCTTGGTTAATAAAACAAAAATAAAGTAAAAGTTCACTGACTATATAAGTTTTTTCCTTCCTTTTACAACTTATATTTTTTTTGATGATGTTTTTACATTCGTTAATATATATTAAAATGGAATAACAAGAAAATTAGAAGGAAAATTACTAAGTTGTTGTAATTAAAAGGAAAATATTCAGTATAATAAAAAGTTTGAGTCTCTAAATAATAAAAAAGATCTATATTCAAACAAATTTTTGACTAAGGTTCAATGAATTCAAGAAATTTTTAACTTTTACATACATAATAATAAATTGCGCGCCTATAAAATAAGTCACGTTTAGATATTTTTTATATTTCATTTAATTATTTTTATTTTATTTTATATATTTTATTTCTGAATTTGTGTTTCTACTTATTTATTTGCGAAAATAAATGCTTATATGTTTTGTGTCCAATTTTACTTTCATCTTCTTTTTTTAAAGTAAAATATTAGCTTCCAAATAAAAAGGACTTTAAAAACTTTTTTGATGTCTGAAATATAAAAATTACTTTTTTTTGTGGATAAGTAATTGGATGATGTAACAAAAAATTAAATAAAACTGGTATTATACAATTTAAAAATATATTTTGATACTATATCCTTCATTTCACGACCAGTGTGTTCAAAAATCATTAAAATGTCTTTAAATACATAATTGTATTTTTTTAAAAAAATTTTTTAACTAAAATAAGGATAAAAAATTTTAATTGAATACCACATTAATTTTTATTCCAAGCAATATAAAATTTGAATGATCTGTAGCTATAAGTATTTTAATGTGATGTTCAGTGCAATAAGAGATAAATATATTAATGTAAGACCATTAAATTAATGTTACTATTTCTGATTAGTAATTAAATTTTATATAGCAACATAAAAAAAAACGTTTGAGTAATTTCAAGGTTCAAGGAGACTGTAAGTCTTATCAAGTCTTGAAATTAGGAATTCCCTTATATTGATTTAAAAGTTTTAATTATATTGCCTTTATTTTTATTTATTTTTAACGATATCCGATATTTTTTGTTAAATTTTATTATTTTTTAAAACGAAAATTTAGTCCAATGAGTGTGTCTATTTTTAAAAATACGATTATTATAGAATCAATGTAATATTGGAAATCGGATATTTTTAATAAGGTTTACTTAATGTGAGGTCAATTCTAGGAAAATAATGGAAATATATTTTTTTTTCTCAATATTAAATTTTTTTTGGTCGAAATTTATGCGTTTAATGTTGTTAAATTAATTTTTGTTTCATTGATAAAAATTTATAATAATTTTATTTTACATCTGTTCCATATAAAATTCCTCGTTATTCAAATAAAACTTACGTAAAATGTTTCGATTTAAGTTGACAAAAAATATCATTTTCTAGATCTAGAAAAATTGGCAAAAATTTACGAAATATTGTGGGAAATTATTGCTAATTGTAAATCTAATAGATGGTCTATTTTTATGAAAATCTGAATTATCCATAGCTATGCATAATATAAGTATAAACAAACCAAGTACCTAACATAGAAATAAGTCATTATAACAAATTAGTCATTATTACAAATTAAATGTTTGGTTGTCTTTTTTAGTCTGGGAATATTAAAGTATTTAATGTTATCTTATAATTCATGCAATTTATAACAAAAACATTATCATACTAATAATATTTTCAAAAAATAAATATTCAATATAGATTTCATTTATTTTATTTTGTTGATAATGTTTGTTCTCTACTGAATTTTAAAAAAGAATTTTTATTTAAAGAAATTAAATGCTACATACAATGTAAGAATAATTAATTCGTAAACGGACTCCAAACACCCACTTTTAAAGTAAACATGTCATTTAACGCTCTCTGAAATTAATATATAATTAATTTGAAATCGTAATTACATAAGAGAGAATAATTTATGGATCTAATAGGATAGTTTAAATTTCGCAAATGTGGTCCGCATGAAAAATTAATCACTTGAAACAGAATTATAAACAATTAAATATTGAAATTCATTTTTATAGGAAAATTTTTTTTTTCTTACCAAATTTATAAGGTATAAAATTACTTCTAGTTTCGTAGCTATATTTAGCTATATACAATAAATTCCAATTAAAATAAGTCTTCAAATTATTATATGTTTTATTCGAAATTATTTTTCTAAGTTATATCCAAATACTTATTTTATTATTCTTCCATTAATTATACTTCGCAAGTTATTAATTTACTTAAAATTATTTCGTATTTTTTTATTCACAAAATTAGCAAACTATAAATAATTTTAAAGAAGAAAAGTATTTTTAAAAAAAGATAAGAAATTCCTTATTTTCTTCACCGTCAAACATAATTTTTCTCGAAACAAGAAAAATTTTATCTCATAATTTATTTTCTTTTTATTTGAGGAAATAAAAATAAATGTTCATATAAATTTAAGAATGAATTCTTCTGGGGAAGAGTAAAATTTTCCTATACATTATATTTGCATCACAAAATTTTTAAAGTTTATGAGTCGTTCGTTCCATTTTTGAGTTAGTTAACAGGGTATAAAAAAAATTGTAATAATTAAGTTTTAAATTCCAAAATTGATAGACATTATTTAATAAAAATATTGCATGGTTCTAAATTGAATAAAAATAAAATTCAGTTGACATTTATGTTTAATCATCGTTTTTATGATCTGGAAGATTTTTAGATAAAATAATTTCAAGGACATTCATAATATATGTCCAGCATTTAAGTCTGAGGATTTTGTAAAAATTGAATTGGCTCGGTTTAATTTGATTTAATAAGTTATCTTATGTAGTTAGCAAAAAGAAAAGAAAAAGTAACAAAATTCTTAAGTTCCATTTTTTAACTGGGAATACTTTCTTTTCACAAAAAAAAAATACAAAAAAGTTAATGGAGTTGAATATAAGAATTCTTATCAATACTGTTTTTTTTATGGTTATTTTTGAGAAAAAAAATGTATTGCGTTAATTTCACACCATGCTTCAAAAATAAATGATAAGAAAACCCTATTTTTGTTAGTCCTTTTTCCTTCTAGCAATGTTATATTATTTAAATTTTTCATTATTTGAATTTTCTTCTTTTTTTCCTTGAAGTACCATAATAATTTATTGACTTTCTTCATCCCTTTTTTTTTAATGAATGTTTGTTGTTTTAAGATAAAAATTGTTCAAAGCGTTGGACTCGATTTGTCTTTTGAAGTGTCACTGACAAGTTATACTTCAATAAAATGTATAAGTTTATTATCAAGACCTCCGCAGTGTATAATTTTCAAATAAATTTTATTATATATACATAATTTTAATTTCTATTAATTTCTTATATAAAATCTTATCTTTGTTTTGATATTAATTTATTCAATTAAAGATATTTTGGAGAAATTATAATGATGACCTAATTTCAAAACATATTACAAAAGGAAAAAAAAATTGCCACAAACAGAATGTAGTAAAATATAACTATCCAAGCAACAGTTTCAAATGAATTGTCGACAATAATAATAAAAGAAACGTATCGATTCGATCAATACAATAATATGCTTCTGTTAAATAAAATACTCAATTTATTGTAAGTTATAGCTTGTTTTAAAGTAAACAGAACTAAAGAATTGTAAATACAAATGAAAATCTCTTTAAAAAGAAGTTATTTGAATTGAAATCTCCTTGTGAGGTATTAGTTTTAAAATAATTCAAATAATTTTAATAATTTTACTGAAAGGCAGGCATTAAACTGGAAAATTGAGTTATAATATAAACATGAAATACGCATATAATAAATTAACGGAAAAGTCAACGTTTTATAAGAGTTTTAAATAAATATAAATTGAACTAGTTTTTAAATAACATACAATTATTCAATTAATATATAAATTAACATGTATAAAACTAAAACAGTAACAGATTAAAATTGCAAAAAATAATGTAAATTAATAATTTCATGAAAAATAATAATTTAACTCTTAAATTGATGTGTGAAATTATAATTACTCATTCAATCACCGACATAATTATTTTATTTATGAATTAACAGATTTGTATTTATTTACATACAGATCTCATAAGAGTTTGCATATAGATATCATTGAAAGAAAACTTTTAATTTAAAATTTCACTTTCAGATTTTTAATTGTCATTTTGTTTTCGTGAATACAATTGATTGATTAATACTAAAAAATTTTGTTTGTAAGAATTCCGAAGAATTCTGAATTCTTTTTTTTTCCTTTTCCACAATATTAATTAATTAAAAAGTCATCAACTAAAAGAAGAAACTGTAGCATAGATGTATTAAATTTTGTTTGTGAAGCAAAATATAAATAATGTATACATATATGTATGTATATATTATTTTTTATAACATTGAATAATCACTAAAATAAAATCAAAGAGGTATATTTTTATTTTTAGCTCATATAATATTTAGGTAACAAATAATTCATTGAGATGTCATAACATCATGCTGCATTTTAAGACCCCTGTTGTATTATGTTTCTTTTTTTTAATGTGTATACATATGTAATTCTATTTTTTCAATTTTGTCTTTCAAATAAAAACCATAAATTTTCTTTGGTGTCAAACTTAAGTGGTTTGAAGATCATAAAATTTTATTTGACTATATAGAAGGAATTTTTTATTTAATTTTTTTTTTTCATGAAAAACTAGAATTTCAATAATCAATCGATTACTATACATTACTATGATATGATTGAAAAGTAGAAACAAAAAAAAAAACCATATTATAATATAATGGTACCCTATTACATGCTATTTAAGGATCTATGATCCTTTTTATTTGTTTATGTGTATTTTTTTTTTCCTTTTTTCTCTGCGAGGTGCTAAGTGCAGCCGTCATAAAAGGTCATAATCTTTAATAAATTAGTTTTTTTCCACTTCTTCTAAATTACGCAATGTATTGTTTTTTGAAATATGATGCGAAAGAAAATGAAAAAGAAATAGAAATTACTACAGAAAAAAACTATTAAATTTCATTTTTTCAATTTTTAAAACTTTTTTTTTATTTTGACGATAATCCACTTAATTCATTTTAGTTATTAAAAGCTAAAATTTGTGAGCAACTTTTTCAACTTTCAACGAATTATATATTTTCCAGGTTTAATAAGAAATTTTTTTAACATTTAAATATTAAAAAATTTTAAATATTAAAAAATGTTCTGATTGTTTGTTTTAATTAAAATATTTTAAAATATCTATAAGGCAACAGAAAGTGTAAAAATATTGTATTTTATTTACAAAATATACACATGATAAAGACATTTTACATGAAGTTTTTATACCCAAATATTAACTAAACTTGTTTCTAAATATACAGATTAAATCAACTTGAACCCTTTAATATTTTTTCCATAAACAGATTTTTCTATGGTTGGACTTAAAAAAATAAAATCGGTTTTTGTCATAGCTATAAGAGGCACTAGACAGCTCATTGCAATATCATGTTTATTAAAATTTCAATTCAAAAAACAATTCTATTTACTAACTGCAGATGAAAAAGCATTCAATAATGAATATAAAATGATATACAAATACATACTTTTAAAAAATATTATATATATTTAATTAATTTAATTCAATATATTAAAATAAATGCATATTTACTACTTTGCCCTTCTAAACTTTGTGGTACATAAAAAAAAAATAATGATATTTTTGTGTTAGAAAAAATATTTTCAACTTTCTTTTATAGCTCATTAAAAAATGATTTTGATAAAATTTTGATTTAATGATGAAAACAAAAATAATAAATGTCAATATTCATCATGTTAATGTTAGATTATTTATACTGGAACATAAGATTCCAAAAGCATACACCTACATATGTTTGAGCATATAGTTCTTATTATTGCTGTTTTGTGAGCAAGATAAAGTTACATTTACAATAATTGATTTGGAATACAAATAGAAAGTTATGATTCAGCTTATCAGCTCTTAAATTTTTTTTTAATTCAGATTTGTATAATTTCTGAAATAAAATGTGAAAGAACATGATTCAAAACGCACGTTTTAATTTTAATTACCTAGACGCTAATTGTTTAAAAAAATATATATATTTGAATTGAAACTATAACATAAAATTTAAAACTATTTAGAAACAATCAAAATTTCCAATCATCAAACAATTTAGATTAAAATAATATTTTTTAGTTATTTCTCCAATTTTTTAGTATACCTAAGTATGTACAGTACATGCATGTCATCCGTTGAAGAAACGCAAAATTAAATATTTTAATTAAAAATGATCGTTCGTCAGTCGTCGTAAAATGTATTAAATAATTTATAGTTTTTTTATAAGTCGACTAGACAAAATAAACACACTTTTTTTGTTGTTAAAAATAGCTAGTACTCTTAACAATTGAACTAGTTTATTTTTTTTTCCTAATATCTTAATTTTAATTATATTCTTTTTGATTTGAGTATCTAACGCATACTTAAAAAGAAATTCTTCGTCTTAAAATTACATTATATTGCTTTTTGATTGATCTTTTCTATTTCAGTTTATTCTTAGGAGAAAAGTAATTTAAGAAATTCGTTACAATTTCACTTATAATTTTATTTTTCAGTTTTTGCTGAAAAGTTGGAAGAGTTGCAATTGGGTATTTCATTACGCAAGAATATTATATTTTATTATTGGAAGTACATATTATGTACTTTGAACATATGAAATGTACATTTTCATAGATTTTTAACTAATTTTTGATTTAGTTGTGGTCTTTTGTTCGAATAGAAATAATGAGACTATACTTTAAAGACTTATTACATTCAAACGAATTGCGACAAAGTGATATTTTAATGTCCCTTTTAAATTAAATTTCCAAAGAAGTTTGTATCAAATAAAATGAATTTGGTAAATAATTTTATAATTTGATCAATTAATTAAAATTCCAAAAAATGTTTGCAGAAAATTTCATGGAAAACTTAATTAAAATATCTTTGTTTAAATATTTTTTCTATTAAAAATAGATATATTTCTAAGATTTTCCTTCACAATATAAAACTCTAAAAACATATGAAATTTTGTTAGACATGAAATTATTTAAAAAAAAAACGCTGTATAAGGGAATGCAGATTAAACAATATGATTTTCTAGTAATAGGGTGCTTTGCACATTGTGCTCTATTTTTACGTTTTCTGTATTTATTCTGAATCATTCGAAAGTCTAAAAGCATTATTTTTCATTTCAGAAAATTTTCTCAGAAGATTGCGTTTTCAACGAATCCATGGAACAACATCATTACAATACATATTCGTCAACGTATAATTCTAATGCTCGTAGAACACTTTATTTAGCATTGGATAGGCATGGCGAGCCACGTAAATTGCAAATTCCACCAACTCGTTCTTTGGGAAAACTAGCCACTTATACTAAATCATTAACCGAAACTGTACCAGAAGAACGTGTCGAAAACCTTATTGCACGTACATTTGGATCTAATCGGGTGAAACATGGTTTACGTCAGCTCTGTGATGCTGGAAAACCATTAATCCCATTAACCAGTGATGTAATGAAAAATCGTCCAAAATGTAATCCACAAATTAATCGTTCAACCCACCAATCTCCAGTAGTTACTACAATTACACCACAAAGTGGTCTAAATAAATTTAAATTAAGTAATAATAATAGGAATCAAAACAGCCATATTAATAGTAGTAATAGCAATAACAATTTGAATAAAAAGAAAAAGAAAAAACGAAGATGTAGACCAGATGAACCAGAAAGTGAACTATGTCATAGAGGTCCACAAGCACTGAGAAGGAAACCGATTGGTTTACAGAATAGAACCAAATGTAGCAATAATAATTTAAGTAACAAAAACAATGCAACAGATTGTCAACCAAAAAAGAATAGTGGAAATGTGAAAAAAAGGCATGATGGTCAAAAACACAATGGACCACACAAAGAAAAAAAGAAAGCAAATGCTAACAATAAGGTTATAAAATTTAGAACTACAACACCAATGAGCAGATATTATACCACGACGATACAACCAACGACTACAATTGTCCAAGCCCACACTACGTCAACTGCAATTTATTCCCACTTAACTTCACATAACCACAGATTCGAAGAAATGGATGAGGAAATTGCGGAAGATGAAAACAATAACAGTGATGAAGACTTAGGTGCATTATCTGGTGGCCATACTCAATCACTGATAAATAATGGATTCGATTATGATTATCTTAATGATGTGTGAGTGTATATATGTATCTATTTACTATTGTTTATAATGTCATCGTTTTGCTAAAATGCCATTTATATTTCAAAAATAATAAAATACAAGCTTTAAATAATTTTAAGCCTAAAATATTCAAGATTTTAAATGATGGAACTTCAAAACTATATCCATTTGTAAATACAAGTATGTTAGTCAAAAATTTGATTTTATATTTTTCATAATCATAATGCCTAAAAATTTTTTAAAAGTTACATAAGTCATCTATATTATTCCAATCAAAGCAACGTTGGATCAAATTATATTTATGTAATTAGGTACCTGTCAAAGAAATACTTAGTTTAATTTATTTCTTGAAATAAACATTTTTTTTTAAATTTTGGTTTAAATTTTTTTATTTTTTAAGGTTTTTATATGGACCTTATCCAAAATCAGCAAATTATTTTGATAGGTACCTTAATTTACATTTCCTTTTTGACATAGAGCTAGCAGTTTATGTTGCTTTAATTTCAATATAGTTAATACAATTTTTTATATACTTAAATATAAATGGCATTTGAAACATTGACATTCGTAATGCATAAGATGACACTAATTGCATAAAAAAAAATTTTCACTTGATATTTTTAGACAGTTTTATATATTTTGCATAAATATGATTTTTGTTAAGTAATGTTTTGTTATTCGAAAATAGAAAAAAATTTTCTTGTAATTTGTAAATAGTATAATATGTATTTAAAAAAAAAAATTATAAATATGAAATTTATTTAAATTATTATGTTAGATCTATTTTCTAATATTTCACAAAATGCTATTGAAACATTTCCATGTGTTACATACAACTGAAATTCTTCTAAACAATTATGACTGATTTCAAGGTAATTAAAGTCTCGTTTTAAAAAAACATAAAAAAAGTTCAATATGCATAATAAAAAATACATCAATATTGTTCACATTTGCAGAAAGGTTTAAAATTTCTTCAGATTTTAAGTTAAATTATATTGATTTTATTTTCAAAACATATAAAAACAAAAAAAAAAACGTTTAAGAAGCTCTCTCTGGAGAAAATCAGGTAAAAATGACGGATGTAGAAGATATTTTACTTTTTTGTTGTATTCAGTATGAAATTGAAAATCACATTTACATTAATAATCTGAACATTATAATATCCTTAGTTTTTCACTGTGCAACGAAGGGACTCTTGGCTTGAAATAATTAAAATCTTATTCTATTAAACCTAACTTTAATTCAGAGTGCATGATACATCTCTATCTACATTCTAGACCTTCGATATTTTAGGATTTCAGATTTATGTCCCCAAATGGCAAAAAATTGGATGTTCTCTGGATCCTTAGTTTAGAAATAAAAAGAATTTTGATTGACAATAACATCATCGAGCAAATATTTTTTTTTTTAAATTAAGTACCTAAAAATATTTTTAAGAATTTCTGAAATCGATCTGGTAATATGATTTCAATAGCTTTTAATGTCGTTCAATCTGGTGATATGATTTCAATACTTTTTAAGGCATTAAATCTGTAATTTTTTACTTTCTTTTTTTATAAATTTATGTAAAATATAAAATTATATGGCGATTCTTTAAAAAAAAAATTAATACCAAATTAATTTGTTTAAAGTTCACTGAATGGATTACACATTTAGATATATTTACATTGTATATTAATAATTTTAAAATTTAAATAAGAAAAAAATAATTTTGAAAAAATTACCTCTCAATACCCACATTTAACATTCACGCATGAAAAAAATCTTTATCAAAGAGTAATGGCTTACTAATTTAGTTTTATTATAACTATACGAAGCTGACTAAATGAGTGCAAAAATAGTCTTTAGCCTTATTTCATTAAAATCAATAACATCGCACAAAAAAATTTGAATAGCTCGAAATAAAATCATTGTATTAAAATTAACAATTTCAATATCTAATCATAAACCATCACATGTAAGTATAATTCGAAATAGTTCATTCAAATAACAATTTATTTTTATTTTAGCATGTTTATTCCTTAACACAAATAGAATAATTTGGTAAATTACTTTAATCAAATAAACAGACTAACAAAAATTAATAATTATACATAGTGTTTGTTATATGCACTAACTCCAAAGTTTTACTCTTTTAGGGGTAAAGTATTGACACATAAATATGAATGTATTAAAAAAAAACTAAATTAAGAAATTAAACTGAAAAACAAAGTTAAAAAATATTATCTTCATTCTTAATCATAATCGAACAAAATATTAAAATAAAACTTAAACGGGACAAGAAACATATAGAAGGATAAAATAAACGTAAGGACAAAACCAATATTATTAAATTGGATGCTTATTTGCATTACGGAGTTTTTACCTACTTGAAATTTTAGGCATTCCGCGTTTTGTGTATCTTTTGCCATTATAATAACAGATTAAACCTATTTAATGCAATCAAAATTTAAAAACAGACAACAATTTTAACTCAAAACAGACAACAAAACTGACAAAAAAAGGCATCGAATTAGCTTGTTTAGTAAAAAAATATTAAGAAAACATTTTTGGTGTTATTTTTTCTTACGTCACATATTCGACTTGAGTGATGTTGTCTGTTAAATATGTACAGTGCCAATATAGAAATCAACGCCAACTAACTTTACAAAGATAATGCAAATTAAAATCTTGTAAATTGTATCTATATATATTTATTTAATTTCGACATTCTTATATCAAAATTATTAATTCAAGAACTTTACTTTTCAAAAAAGAAACTTTAACTAAAATCCTCATAAAATAACATTTATTTAATTTTTTGTGCAAAGAAACATTTAATTAATCAATAATAATATCATATAAAAATAAATTCTGCTTAGTATTATAACCAGAAATGCATGAAACCTCGCTTCTTCTCAGAAAAAAAAAATTATGTTATAATTATACCATAAAAAAATTAAATTAATTTTAAAAAATGAAATTATACTTAATAACATACAAAATATAGATTACAAAAAAAAAGCATTAAATATTAATTTTATATTGACTTTTTTTATAAGAATTAGATATAAAAATTATTTAAAGTTAAAGTTACTACATTATATTATATATTAATATAAAATAACTATTTATAACTATAAAGTTTTTATGAATGCGCCTATATACATAATTTATGTATAGTTATAAAAACCAGTCATTAGCACACATATATACATATATATTATAATAAAATATAAATAAAATTAATTTAAAAAATAATTAAAATAAAACAAAAAAATATTCAGATTTGTAAATTATGAAATTCAACACCAAAAGAAAATAATAATAAAAATAGGATAATAAAATTTTTAGAAAAATATAACTTAAACTTTTATTTTGAAGTCATATAAGCATCTCTACTAACCGAATGCCGAATCTTGGTTTTTTTTAACAAAATGGGTTATCTTTATTAAAAAAATTGAAATACATTTATCTTGTTATGTAACTACAATTTCGATAATAATTTAAATTTACATATATTATATAAATCTCTGTGGTGTAAAAGTATTTTTTATATATATTTTTTTTAAGCTTTATATTTAGTGAACAATTCGAAAAATATTTATTGAAAAAATTTGGTCCCAAGTAATTGATCAAAACTATTTTTTATTAATTACTACAACATTAGAATTTGAGTTTATTACCAAGTGAACTGAATTTTGATTTTTTTTGTTATTATTATAACTAGGAAATGATTGATTAAACACATACGTATAATACCTTGTTCGCACTTCAATATTTTTCCGGATATTACGATTTTTCCGGAAACTTTGTGGATATTATCATACAAAAATTTTTTCCGGATATTTTAATTTCCAGTTCTTTTTTCCACTTAGCTAGTTCCTTTTAGCTACTTTTTGCTAGTTTTGGTACGGTTGGCACCGTTTATTTTGTGTCAAAATGTCAAAAAAATGAAAAAAAAGAAAAAAAAGTGAAATTTAATTTTAAAATTTTAAATTTTTATATAGTAACAGAAAGTTGTTTGCTTTTTTTATTTATGTTTTTTCTAGAATTGTCAAATTTTTTCCACTTCTCAAGTGCGAACGGTAGTTTCAGAAAGTGGAAATTTCCACTTATTTATCCGGATAAATGTTGAAGTGCGAACAAGGTATAACATATTCTCAGGAATAGAAGAATAACTAGGATATTTACATTGTTTCTGAAGTAATATAAAAAATGTTAGAATGTAAATAAACAAATGAACATTCATTTATATATGTAGTAACACAAAATAGTAATTCAATTATAAACATACATATTGTAGTTACACATTATGCGATCATAACTTTAAAAACTTCATTTTTTTCCAAAATTAATTGAAACATTACTTAAAAAGAGAAAATTATTATAACTTGTATACGCATATGTGTGTAAGAGGAACAATTACTTTTTAACCACATTCAGTCAATAACAGAATTAAGATAGTTCGAGTAGATTGAGGAGACTGTGCACTATTGGCAAACTATGGAATATTGGAAAAACAAAATTTGCATTTTGATTCTTTACAAATAATGAAGATCTTGCATCAACATAAGCATGCCTTAACGTAAATATGTAAAGGTACACCAAATTTTTGTATGTGAACGTGAATAAAATAATAATTATTTACACAAATTTGATTAAAAGGTTTTTTCAAAATTATTTTTTTTTTTTTAACTTTCGGCTTGAATTTTATTTTTTCTTCTAAATTTTTCAATTTTTTTTTTAATTTCGATGTACTTATTATATTGGTATTTCTATATTTCATTTAATTCTAGTGTGAAAATCAGGCTGTGCAATTTGCTGATGTTTTGGATGATGAAATGGTTTTTGAAAAAATTGTAAGACGACACCAAGTTTTTCCAAAGACATAGTTAAAATTGAAATTGTCTAACCAAATACAAATACAACTAAAACTAAGAAACAAAAATTCTTTGGCTTTATGTTACAATATATTTAATAATAGAAATGACTACCTGTGACTAACGACTGATTATTTATAAGTTTGCCCACTCTAAGAAAAAATATAAATCCATTTCTCTCAAGCATCAAGATAAAGAGCGAAACTCGAAAAGCTCTGCACGTAAAATAACATTTTAGCCAGCTTATGATTAAGCTGGCTCAAAAACAATCTACACCGAAAAGAATAAGAACAATTATACATACAAGGTACGTGATGTTAAATGTTATTTTCCTATTAATAGATTCTCATGCTTGCTTGAGAGAAAAGGTCTAACAAAAATATTGTGATTTCATTGTAATTGTAACGAATTCACTCTCTGATACTGATATTTTATAATTGTACAAATTCTTTAAAATTCTTAGGATCTTAATAATATACAAAATTTTGTAAATAATTGTAATTTATAAAGATAAGTTCAACTTTTATAAGTTTATCTCAGGAAAAATAAATATATCTAAAATCATTAAACTGTGTAATTATTGAATATGAAGTGTTTATTTAGTCTTAAATTTTATATTTCAGGAATTGATGCGAGTTTTAAGTCGATTGTTTTTTTTCAATAGTATATCTTAATATATTTGTTTGAATAGATTAGAATGATTAGAATATAAAAATATCCAAATTTATCCAATATGTTGAAATTGATAACCTAAACCGAAGAATAATAAAAATAAAATAAAAAAAAAGCATAATTTAAATGAAAAAATAGTTCACAACCATTATTGCCTCGTAATAGCATAAATATTATATATTTTTCAATCATTTCTCAAATGTTTCTTTTAATACTCATCACTAGCTAAGTACAGAATGTAATTTATTATAAATAGCACAAGAACACAATAATCCAAACTTTTAGATTTTCTTTCTGATCAAACAAAGTTGATCAGATTTGATAAAAAAGAGAACTTCTTCACTCTATATGAATTTATTTTCCCACCAAAAATAAATGAAATAAACTAGTTCTTATTTATTATACGCGAGCACAATAATTAAAAAGCTCTTAAATTACAAATATGTATTACGATTTTGACATGATGTTTATATTAAGAAGCATGTGAAACTGTGAAAAGTTGCAAATTTTTAATGTTGTTGTTTGAAGATCAATGATCCCTGACTCTGCGTACAAATTTGTGATTTTATATTGTTGATAATTCAATATAATATAAATTTTTAATATTAATTTATGTTAATAATGTGTAGATAAAAACAAAAAAAAAATTGTTAACAGCTTCTTTTCAACTCAGTTGAGATTTGGAATAAGTAACAACCAGAAATTTTACCATGATTATGGCAAAAAATTCATTATATAATTATATTAATTAAAAAACTCTACATTATATCATTAATATAAGTTCAAATTATTCTAATTATGCACAATATTTTACAAAAAAAAATTTCGTATATAAATTAGTTTGTGCAAAAATATATAATTTATTAGAATCAATATTGCAACTGAAATGGAAATTAGAACAAAGCAAGAGTAACAAACAAAATTTAATACATTATTTTTGGTTATATTAAATAAATTAAAATTGGCGTATTTTTAACTTGTTTAAAGAGTCTACGTGACTTTTTAAATTGGTTTATATAAAAATTTAGAAAAAGTGAACTTTTTTAATAGAAAGTCATTTTCTATTTTATTGATTTAGAAATGCTTGTATACATTTATGTATATTTGTTTTTTATATTGAATTGATAAGGAATCAAGAATATTCTCAAACATTTCTTATTAATGCGTCTACAGTCTACATGTATGTTTTCATCGACATGTCAGAAAATCAGGATATTTATTAAATTGATAGTATAATACTGAAAATCCAACATAAATTTGAACGACAATTTCATGAGAGATAATCATATTTGTAGAAATTATAGTCAATTGTCAATTTTTTGCTTATTATATAAGTCAGTTTTTTTTCTATAACTTTTGATATCGAATGATAAGAAAAAAATAAAATTGATCACAAAATAAAATTTTATTGTGCGAAAGCAAAAGCCAAAAATTCCCCTTAAATAATAATAATGCAACAAAATTTTAACTCTTCGGCATTATATACATTAGTCATATTGACAATACTTTTAAAGAAAACTTTATCCTTCAATTCGTAATTTATCCAGTATACTTATGCTTGTGAATAAATTCATGAATTTTGGTTAACATAAAAAGCCTATTGTTTATTACCACGTTCTTATGGTCCAAATTATACTTTTTATTTTATTCGATAAAAAATATGATTGTCATATGCCTAGGTAAAATATAATATAGGAGAATTTTTGAATTTTTGGTATTTGATCGGCAAATAAAGTTAATTATTTTGCATACGTAAATATTATATTGTTAATATTTGAGAATAAAAACCTGTTGAATTAATTGTTCGCTGATGAATACTAATGAATTCTAATGAATTCTAGTTACCTGGGATAATCTAAAATATCATTAAAGCAGATTAAAAAGCAAAAGATTAAGAAAGCTTCCTTTATGTGATAAGTGAAGTAATACCTACTGAAGTTATCTGTATAGAAAAATTAGTTCTTTTAATGATGTAATAAAATATTTTGAATAGTTAACACACGTCAGTTAAGTCATTCCATATTTATAACAAATATTGTAATTTTTTTGACTTTTATCGCAAGCTAATCTACATAATTTTGCAATAACTTTTCATTTTAAAGTAATAAAATCCTACACTATATTCATTATTTTTTATGATTGTTGAAAGCTTTTTATTCTTCATAAAAACTAAATTAGTGTTGTATTAAAATTAATTTTTCTTTATAAGTTTGCGTGAAATAAAAAAATTCAGAAATAATTCTTTTTCCGATCAACTTATACACTCACTACTATATATCTACAATATTTCCATAATACAAAATTTTTGTTTGGTTCACCTATTTTTTAGCTGTGTATTGATGTGCCATTGCACTCGATTTGGATAAAGGCGCATTTCCATAAGGTGAAGGAAAATGTCATTTTTGACTTCTCTTCCTTTTATTAATAACCTAATTTAATTTTTTAATGTTCGTTTTTCAAAAAAAATACCTGTATATAAATACATTTAATCAAGATGTCATTCATTATTGTTTTGACTTCTTTAAGCAAAAAAAACAGAAAAAAATCTGATTTAATTACATATTATTTTTATATTTTCATCATAGAAATTTTATAACTGAACTTCAAATAAATATTTATGTCTAAGATAATATATAATCTTTATAATCTACATTTAACGTTATTTCATCAAAATTTTGACAGCTTGTGGTTGAGATAATATCTTCTTTTTGCATATAATTATTTTATCACCGTATTTCCTACATATTGGAGTTAAACTTGAACGAGGAAAGTTCATTGAATTCCCATGAAATATTATATCGTCTCTTTAATAGGAAAAATTAAAATGTAGAATTAAAATAAAAAGTTTTCTTATTGATTAGATGAATATGTTGTATATGTAGTATATGGAATTTGGAATCGATAATTTAATTTTGAATATTTCGAAGTTTTGAAACATATTTATAAAATATATTACTTTAAGACATATAACAAGGGAACTTTTAAATAAACTTCATAACAGCCAACGAACTATCTGAATACCTCTTTCTTACAACCTATTACTAATCCATCTACTTACTATTTAACCAATTAACAAAGGGAAATATTTTTCAGAAATTATTTTATTGCCATATTCATGCTGAATAATTTCAAATTAATTTTGATTTTTATACATTTCCTGATTCTTAAATTAAAAAATTTAATTGTTTTATTTTTCAAAATTTTTTTTTATCTATTTTCATAAAAATAAATATACCTTTACGTACAAATAACATTTATAAACTTTAAATATTTGCTAAATAAATAAATATTACTTTTCGTATTTACCTTGTATTTCATAATATATTCTTTCCATTCTCTAAATTCAAATCTTCTTTTATTGTGAATTATGTAACCTAAAAAAAGTGTAATAAAATTATTAACATTATTTTATTCCATAATTTTTTAGCAAAAAAATGCAAACCATTTAATTTCTATTTGAAGAAAATATTTACAAAAATTCAAATATTATTTTATTACTTGTAATAAAAAAATTGAGCTTAAAATTTGTACGCACAAATTATACGTTTGCAATGAAAAAATGATGTTCTTCCTTATTACAACTTGAATTATTTGTCTAGTCTCCGATACTTTACGTTTTACCAAACCATTCCCGCCCAAAATTTTCAGCCAAGAATTTTTTTATTGCTTCCAGGTCTAATGTCGCAGTGTAATTAAAATACTTGCTCATGTAGACTATAGATATAATATATTATAAAATAATTCAAGAGATAATTAGGCCTGTTTAATTACAATTTCATTTATTCTTTGATGTGACATCTATATAAAGATTATCAGTTTTTTAAAACCAGCAAAACAAAAAATAAAATCTAGAAATAGAAAACAACTCTGATGTACTGTCAAAAACCTGGAAAGTTTTATCATCATGACACCACTCAATGATTTTGTGAGTAACCAACAGATTTATAAAAAGAAGATATTTTTCCAACATTTCACGACGTTTACCAGACCTTTTGAACAATACATATATATAGTTTATTTATAATAGCATAACAATCAGTATAGTAGTATTATATCATTTTTTTTACAAGTGATCGACAAATTCAAAAATATTTTAAATATCATTTTCGAAAGCCTATCTCATATCATTCTGAACTGCAATCTTTTAGTTTAGCCCCGATCAGCCTACCATTTTCAAAAATTAGTTCGTTTGTTATGCTTCGTCGTCGCTTCGCACCTTTTAGTATAATTATGAAGCTCTTAAATGATATTTGAAAATAATAATTAATATTTAAACATCGTAAATTTTTTGAACAGCATGATACAATTTTTTTCTCTAAAAGTTTATAATTATATCGAAATGCAAAACAGTGCGTTCTTATAGATAAATAATGAAAAATACATTGTTGCAAAAAACATACATATTATATTAATTTTTACACCATATTAACACATAGTATAGAAGAAAAATTGGTTTAAGTACATTAATAAATAATAATAAATGAATATTAAAAAAAAGAAAAAAAAACAATCTGCTCCTACTTTTTTTATTTAAATATTTGCATAAACAAAATATTGTTAAAACTTATCCGATTAGAAAGTTTTTATTACGTTTTTAAAGATTATCGTTTTGTTTAATTATTATAAGAAAAAATTGATAAAAACAAAATAAAATGAAGAATCTCGAATTCTGCTTATACATGTGTGCATATATTAATTATTATTTCCTTCAGTTAAGCATTTAATTTTTTGAATTGGGAAAGCGTCCCTAACATTAATCAGAAATTTAATTTTTTTTTTTATTCAAAAGTGTTGAATTTTGAAAACAGCCAGATCTTGCACAAAATTGTGACACTTCTAGGACCAGGATTTAATAAATAAATAGAAAAAACAAAGATTGATTTAAATATAATAATATTAAGTTTATTCCAACATGTCAACGTTAGTTGATATTAAAATTAATTTTCTTTCTCACTTCAAAGATATGAAATAATAATAACCATATATAATATGCGTAACTATTGATTTTCTTTGAAATACAATTGAAATAGCAAAATTTACAAATAAAAAAAAAATTCAAAAAAGATCAACTATTGGAAGTAAAATAAATTAACCCATTTCTAAAATTGTTTCATAAATAATTTTTTTTCGCTTGCTTAAGCTTTTCCTTAGTTCATTGAACTTTATTTTTAGACCGAAAATAAAAGAAAAGAAAATCGAAATTTTGATGAATTTAATTTATTTAAGTGGGGAAAAAAAAAACTAAATAGCATTTCCATGTTTTCCTAGTATGAAAAAGTTTTTTAAAAATTTTTCTTAAATTGAAATTTATATTTCGATAGTAGGTATTATTATTATTATTTTTTTTTTCGCAAAAGTAATAGTGAATTTCTTAAGGTTAAAGGTTAAAATATCAAGAACAAAAAAAAAAAAAAAACGGAAAGAATTGTTTCACTGAAGCGTTAAAAATCACTTTCAATTTTACTACATTTTTATTATATACTTTATATTTTGTATTAAGAAAAACAACCCAACATAATCCTCAATTTTTACACTTGATATAATTCTTTATGGGAAAACTTTCGATTTTCTTTAAATATATTTAGTATACACACAGTGTTTTCCTAAGGCATGTGCTTTCTTAAACATAAAATAAAAATAAATTGTACAGGGTTGTGTTTAAAAATTTTTAAGAAAATGTTAATAGAAAATTTTTACAACTCTTTATTTATAACATAAAATTATACTTTACGGAATACTAAAATTTCTAATCTATACTATTTGTCTTTTAAAAACTGTCCTGTTATTAATTTTTTTCTACGAATGTTCGAAAGAACTTCGCAAAAAGTCAATATACATTTTCTTACGATATAAGATATGATTCCAAATTTCTTACGAAATACCCCAACAGTACACTCTGTATATTATAAATTTCAAATTTTGATTATCTTTTAGAATCAATTTTACAGGTCATTCATATAATCATATATATAAACATTTTAATGGGAGGTTCGTTATGGTTTTAAAAATTAATATTTATGTTATTACACTGCATTATCGTAATGACTTGTCGTCATGCATTCCTCATTCATTGTAAATAATTTTCCATTTCGTTAAATAAATGCGTTATCAGAAATATCAGATATTGTGTGAAGTTATCTTTAGAAATGTGATGAATAATAATGGTTAACTCTAAGATGATATTTGCTATATGTTTACCTATAAGATAAAATTATTTTTAATAAATTGTATATCGCCTTGAAAAAATAGGTATCGTAAATAAACTAAAATAAATTTGAAACTTTCTATATAATATTCTTAATTTTTTTTTTTTTAAATATAAAAACATTTAAATTCAAAGCTGCCACAACAGAGAGTATAAATTATAGGTAAATGTCTATAGACTAAATTTAAATAATATTTATATTGTTTTAATTATTCTTGACAAACATATACTTCCCATGTTCCAGCTTAATCTCGATGATTTAAATTTACATAAATAAAACAAATCATAATATTGTAGACAATGAGCTTAAAATTTGAGAGATATATGTATCTAACGTAAGAGAATTATTATTTTTCATATGGGATTTATTATGTGTCACAAAATAAAGCTTTCGTTCTTTTTTCGCGATTTTTTTTTTGAAAAATAAATTTTATTTTGGTCATGGTTATTTTATTTAAGTATGTGATTGATTTGATATTTTTCATATTGCGAAAAATAGTATTATATACATATTATAAAAAGTTCAACTTTTCAAAAATATGAATGTTAGAAAATCTAATTCTAATATTTTCATTCTAGAATGGATCGAAATTTTATTTTTTCTTTAGAGAATAAAGTATTATAATTATAAAACCATAAAAATTCTTTCATTTCTTCATAAAACTAAAATTAGACTGTATTCTTAATTATCTCATTTGTGTAATTTTAATGTCAACAAAACCTCACTCGATTGATTTTATGGACATAGTGGTTTTTTTTTTTTTAATCTCTAAAATTTAATAGAAAATTTAAACTAAAATAAATTTGAAACTTTCTATATAATATTCGTAATTTTTTTTTTAAATATAAAAACATTTAAATTCAAAGCTGCCACAACAGAGAGTATCAATTATAGGATAATGCCTATAGACTAAATTTAAATAATATTTATATTGTTTTAATTATTCTTGACAAACATATACTTTCCATGTTCCAGCTTATAATAGAAATATAGAAGTCAAATTAAAAAACTGAAATACTCATTTTTGGAGTTATCACACCTCTCGTCGTTAATAATTTTCTTTTTTGCAAACTGTAACCCTCAATTAAAAAGTTTATGAATTTTAAAATTATAAAATTCTATTGAAACATTAAATATAGAAGTCAAATTAAAAATATAGAAGTCAAATTAAAAAACTGAAATACTCATTTTTGGAGTTATCACACCTCTCGTCGTTAATAATTTTCTTTTTTGCAAACTGTAACCCTCAATTAAAAAGTTTATGAATTTTAAAATTATAAAATTCTATTGAAACATTACCAAAGTCACGTAGACGTATTAAATTTGCCTCATATTTAATTTTGCAAATTCAAAGCTTTTTTGTTTTTTTTTTTTTTGAATTACGATTTTTTACAAATATCAATAAAAATAACAAAATCTAAAATGCAACTGAATATTTTTATTTAAATAAAAGCTAAAGTTTAATTTTTTTTTTGTCAGCAAATATACATTTTTTTCTATAATAATAATTTGACGTAAATTTAATTTGCGTTAAACTTTTTGAATGAAGTCGCGCGCGCATTTTAATTGACTTGTAATTTTAATTTAGTAAATAAAGTGTTTTCTTCTAAAAATCCCAATTAACACATATAAATTTTTCAAATTAATCTGTTTTATTAAATCATAAATATATTGGCAATTAAATGAGTCGTTTTATTTGAAAATGGTATAAGTCCACTTTAAAAAAAAAACATATTAATGGTCTGTTTAGTGAACTTATATCACTTTCAAATAAAACGACCGGAATATAGTTGTACATATCTTTTATATTGATAATAATATTAAAATTAAAATATATACTTTTCAGCAAATTTTATATTTCTACAGAGATAGTTAATTAAATAATTATATATTTAAAATTAATATTAATATATAATTAATATATGATTTAGTAATCAGAAAAATTTAGCCTTTTAAAATTCATTCATTAATCTAATATTATCTAATGATTTATTTTATTTAAATGAAAAAATATTGTTAGAAGTAAATTGTAAACATGCCACAAATGTGTAATAATAATATTTTAATTACAGTTGTTAAAATTTCTGCATGATAATTAAAATTGATTGTGATTTGTGATATTGCAATTATAGGCAAACTAAGATAAATTTGCAATCTGCATTAATTAAACTTGGTAATTTAATTCTTTATGAACATTTTACTAGTTATAGAAGAAAATTGGAATCGATTCTAATGCGAAATTTTTTATATAAAAACTACACTTTTTATGTGATAATCTGTATTTAAAAGCTTAAACTGTCGTAGATTTATCATATTGTGGGTAATGACTTCAATAATCAGATTTAAACAGGGCAACAAGTAGGACATATGTTCGGAAATCATGGATAAACTTAGTAAAACCAATTGTTTTATGTCCATCCGTTTGGCTGTTCGCTTAAAGATATTAAATTACTTGACCGATTCCGATCTTTTCGATGCCAAAATAGCCGCAATCTTATTTACTATTTCACCCAAGCTAAATGAGGTTAACTAACTTTTATCTACAAGCCACAAGGATTTAAATAATTTTTATATAAAGTATATACAAATGTTTTTAAAAATTTCAGACGAAAAAGATTCAGAGAAATCTTATAAAATCCTGTCCCTAATTATATTTCGATGAACATTGATGTAGGCAGATGTCGGCTGATTATTTTCAACCGCGATTACTATGTAAAAGGATTTAGTTCTATATTTTTCTTTGAATACTAAAATATTTTTTGAGAGTTTTTCTTAAATTTAAGACCATGGTTCGAATTTCTTAAAGTTCATTGATTTGAGTAATAAATTCACATTAAGTAATCTAAGTAATAAGATCTTCTAGATTGAAATTAATATATAATTATATATTAAGCTATATATATCAGAATATAATGATATAAAAAAAATGCAAATATAATAACTAAATAACAATAATTACTACATAATACCATAGACGTGACTGTCAGCATGAAAAGTTTTTTTCAATATTGAGATCATATTTCAAAATAATATTGTAAAAATGTCAACTAAGAATGTATGAATATTGAATTTAATTTAACTTGTTATATAGCATATGTAAATTAGATTATATAGTAATTAAAATATAAAAAAAAGAACAATTTAAATTACAATTTAATGAACTTATTCAGTATAATTTCAAACGATCTAGCGCCAATTAAAAATTTTGCTTTCACACATTTTGCAATAAAAATAATATAAATGTTTTATTATGCGTTTTTGATGCATTTAAAAATTTCAATCTGGCAAAAATAATAAAGAAATTAAAATTTTTTTTTGTTGTAAACACCTTTATGTAATTTTTTGAAATTGGATGAAGAAAAATAAAACGTATTAATAGAAAATATGTAAAACAAAAAATGTATCTGACACCTTGTTCACATTTGTTTTTCTTTTTAAGTAAGAAAGGTACTTTTAGAAGTGAAAAAAATTGAACGTTTTCGCCTTTTTTCTGGAAATATTTTTAAGTGCGAACAATGTATAAAATTCGAAAATGTTGATACCACCAAATACAATTTCGGGATAGAAAAGCAAATATATTGTTTTTTTAATATTATTTTCAATTTGTATTTTATTAAGGATACAAAAGTCGGCAATATTTCAAGATTATTTTAATTTCAAAACATTAGTTATACATACTACACACGTTTACTAAAATGTGTGAAATTCAACACGCAACGACTGCTATAAGCCTTTATATTCTCGTACAGAACTCCGCAGCCAACCATTATTTTTTATTTTTATTTCAACTTTACATTTATAGATAATGTTATTTTTTTTTTATCAAAACAGAAACAGGAAGTATTTTAGTTAATATCAAAACTCTTTTAAGATTAGAAAATTTCTGATCTAAAGGCGTTATAGAATTAAGAACATGTAAGCTATCAATTTTTAAAATGCAACTTTTGTCATTTCCGTTTTTGAAAAATTTTCTCATCAAAATGTTACAATATATATATAATATGATAATTTTTATAGGATTTTTTTTTAACATAAAATTCAACATATTTTATTAAAGATTTTTATTAAGGAGAGACAACTTTAAATGACATAAATCGAAAGTTTTAAATTCCTATATCTAATAGTTCTGTTTTCAAAAACATGTATTATATTTTTTATATTTTAATGACATGTAAACAAATGTGGCATTTTATAAACACAAAGTTACTGCCAAAAACACATTGATTTAATTTTTTGTAGGGGTAAAAAAATTAAATTTATAAACTTCATCGTCAAAGAAATCTATAAATACGATTACATTATTTTTCGTCATAAAGTAGGTACAATAAAAATTTTTATGTAACATTGAAATTAGTATACATATTTACTTTCATTTTAAAACTAAGATCAATTGAAAACTTTACACAAAATACATAGACTCGGCTGATGAAATATGAAATATACATAGACTCGGCTGATGGAATATTTTTGAACATCAAAATTTAATTTATTTTCTTAAACCTATGATGAAAGATAATTTCATTACATAATTGTCGTAGACCATTATAGAAAATGAATTTTCTATTTTTTTGAAGTTTATACTTCTTTAGGCGCTTTAGGTATGATATAATTGAGTAATTCTGTAGGGGGTAAAAATTCATTTTCATTCTACTCTTTCGACATTCGAAATCGAATTCGAACTGACATGGTTTTTGACGTTTCTATACTCAAAAAAATTAGTGGTCCACTCAATAATCATTTGCCATTTATAAAAACAAAATAATTTGGCGCAACAAATTTCAATTCAAATTCAAATTATTTTTTAAAAATTTTTCGTTTACGCAGAGATTAGACTGGATAGTAAACTGATCATTGTATGTGTTTTTTATCTGTGTTTGTAAGAAGATAGTTGATTAAGTGTCTTTTTACTATCCTGATTTCTATCAAGATTTTTATCATGTTTTCATTTTTTTGTATTAAATTTTTTTTTTTTTTTTTTTTGTACACTGATAAAAAAAAAACAAGGCATACAATTTTTAATTTTGTATTGTTAAAGTAAAAAAAAAATATTTGTTCTTTTTTTCTGACTGTGACTATCCAGTCAACTATCTTCTCAACTGTCTTGATTTAAATCCTGCTAGTAGAGAAGATAGTAAATAGACAATTAATAAAGTAATAAAATTTCACCGATACATTCAACTACTATCTTCGTCAAGATAGTAAAAAAATCCAGTCTAACCTGGGGGATACAAATTATTTAAAACTAAAATTTTTTTTTTTTTTTCAAAATAGGTAGTTCAATAATTATTTGTTATTTATAAAAACAAAATAATTTGGCGCGAAAAATTTAAATTCAAATTAATTTTAAAAATCTTTCGTTTACAAATTATTTAAAACTAAATTTTTTTTTCAAAATAGGTAGCTCCGGTGAAATTAAGATTACCTGAAAAAAAAATTTTGGGTGGGGAGCTACGGTTAGGTCGTGCCGGAGCAAAATATACGAAATTTTTTTTAAATAGGTAGCTCCGGTGAAATTAATATTACCTGAAAAATTTTTTTTGGGTGGGGAGCTACGGTTAGGTCGTGCCGGAGCAAAATATACGAAAATTTTTTTTTTTAATAGGTAGCTCCGGTGAAATTAAGATTACCTGGAAATAAAATTTTGGGTGGGGAGCTACGGTTACGTCGTGCCGGAGCAAATTATACGAAAAATTTTTTTTTTTTTAATAGGTAGCTCCGGTGAAATTAAGATTACCAGCCGAAAAATTTTTGGGCAAAGAGGTACGGTTAGGTCGTACCGCCGCAAAATATACGAAAAATTTTTTTTTTTCAAAATAGGTAGCTCCGGTGAAATTAATATTATCTGAAAAAAAATTTTTGGGCAGGGAGGTACGGTTAGGTCGTGCCGACGCAAAATATACGAAAATTTTTTTTTTTTAAAATAGGTAGTTCCGGTGAAATTAAGATTATATTCCGAAAAATTTTTGGGCACGGAGCTACGGCGCAAAATATACAAAAATAAGAAGCAGTCATAGAACTGCCGACAGAAGTTTATACTTAAAAGATTTAAACTATAAATTAACAGTGGCTACAAATGATAATAAAAATATTTTAATTTACATTTTGTACTGAGCTGCCCATCATTTGTAGCCACTGTTATTTCATAGTTTAAATCTTTTAAGTATAAACTTCTGTCAGCAGTTCTATGACTGCTTCGTGTGTTTTTTTGGTATTATCAGTTTCACTTACATTGCTTGATGTAATTTTATAAAAAAAAAACAATCTTCTGCATTATTTTATCTATCTTCATAGATTCATAATATACTTACTATACTTACTATATATACCTACTTACTATACTGATTTTATGAAAATTATTTAATATTTTACAGTGTAAATTTAAAAAAACGAATATGTACCGTTATTAAAATATATAAATGATGACTCTATTTTTAAATAAATAAATAATAATCTGGAAGCAATGATGGTTAATTAAGATGTTGTTACATTTAAAAAGTAATAAAAGAAGTACTTACATACCACTCTCCTACACAAATTTTTTCCTATACTTTATTATAATTTTTTTTTTTGTTAAAAAAAAGCAGATGTTAAGAAGTTTCTAATCAATAAATTCATATATTTTATTACTTTATTTGACAGCACTTTTTTTTTATTAGACAGATTGTTTCTGTAGTCACAGTCAGTCAATTAGATTTTAAAAACACTAATTGTGTACCTTTTTTTTTTCTTTGTATCAAATATTTTTATACTGACTAAAACTGTGACAGAAAATTCGAGATAAATCTGTTTAATTTAGTTAAAACATTAATTTTTTATTTATAATTATGTTTTTGTAGAAGAAATTAAAGTAAAAATAAGCTTAAGTAATTCTCTTATTTAATTGTTGCAGTTTTCGTTATATTTTTATTATTGTGGTGTCAAATATTTATCTTCTTTGTCAGATTTCTAAAGTAATTAAGCAAGTTAGCAGATTTGTCAAAGATCGGTATATGTTCAAATTAAAGTATTTTTAGTGCGACTATTGTAAAATTTTGGTTCGATATAAGGAATTATAAAGAATTGTGAACGCAACCTGCACCGAACAGAAAAAATTGTCCATCAGTTATTTAGGTATTTTTTTCGCTTTTTCTTCAATGTACCTATACTATTGCTAATGTTATTACGATAGTATTAACAAAACAACAATCAATTCAGCTAAATACACATTTGGTCAGAATGAGAATATATATGCTTTAATGCCTTGAGCACAGCTAATACCGCAAAGAAATTTTTGAAGGAATGTTCCGGAAACCTGTTCACAGCTAGTTTTACCTGAAAGCAAAAAAAACAACTGCAAACAACTGCTTTTGTTTTTTGTATAATATGATTGTGACAGAAAAATGCAGCAAAACCAAATTTCGATGCAAAAGAAACGCTGTGAAAAAGAAACAAAAAAATTATTTTGTGACGTAGTCAAGTCTTTCTGGAGCAAAAAAAAAATAAATTCAGTTTTCTAATTAATAATGAAATAGTTTTAAGAAATTCTTTTTACAAAAAATCAATAAAATTAATATCTTTCGTTTTTCATAATTTTTATTTAAAATAAATAAGAAATAACGCAGAAAATCGGTTTTTACGGTAGCTCAAAATTGCTTTGCGGTATTAGCTGTGCTCAAGGCATAATAGTTTCTACTGTTTGCATGAAGTTTTCAACTTAACTTTACTGCAGCGTGCGCTCTATTAGCAATTAAAGTCAAAATAAAGTTGTTGCAACAAATTAAATAGATTTAAAAATTATTTTTTAATAGAAAAAAACAAATTTTTTTATTTATTACTATGCGCTTTTAAAATTAATAAACAAGTTAAATTCTGAGTTAAAAGTCAATTGAACACACGCGTATTTTTCAATTTTAAATATAAATTGAAGTTTTACAAAAGAAATCATTCTTCACCAGCCCACCCAAAACGTTTATTAAAAACCATAAATTCAACAATTTAATGGAATTTAAATAAATAAAAAAAGATAAAATAAAATATTACGATTCAATAAAATAAAAAAAAAAAAACCATAAGAACCTATTTTATTTTTTGAACTTGAACTTTTCAAAATTCAAACTAAGAACATAAAAGATCTCTAGACATGATCCAGACAATCGCATAATTTTAATTTTTTTTTTTTTTTTTGTAATATTGTTATTTTAATCCAGATAATAATTCAATAATAATCAATTTGCGCCTTTTTGTATGTTTATGAAAAGGAAAACAAAAATATCTGAAATCACTTAATTCAATTAGGTTTAAATTACTTCTTCAATTTATCAAAAAAAAAGAAAATTAATTCTTCGATCACAGAAATTATCAATACCAAATTTTATTGATTTCAAAATGAAAAGAATCAAGGGATAAGTTTTTTTTTTTATTTAAAAATTATTAATTTTAATTCGACTCATTTGGGTATACACATAGCAATAAATCTTTTCCAGGTAAAAAGAATTGAAAAAATAAGTATATGAAACGATCTTCTTCGATTTTCTATATTAATTACAAAAAAAAATATTATTCGTGAAAGCAGTTTTTTTTTAGTTAAGAATATAAAATGAAATGGAATTTGAAATTTGAATAGCAGCAATGTATATATAAGTGGAAATTTGGCAGATAAAAAGAAAGCTTAACACTATAAACCATACACAATAGAACAAGAACAATAGAACAAGAACAATAAATATTTAACACTCTTTCGAAATATTTAACACTCTTTCGAAAAATTTATTACCACACCACAACCTACCACTACTGTACTAACTATTATGAATTACATAATGTCATGAAAATCAAAGTTTTTTACGATCGAATCCTGGGGCTCACGATGTGTATCGATCGTTCAAGGTTTTAAAATATTTGTTATGTTTAAATTATAAAGAAAACTATAAATCATTTACTTCAGTTATTATTTATTTTATATTCACAAATCACAAACTTATACCTATACTATACTCGATATTTATATATACATATATCTATACTCGATACTCGATATATGCTTATACAAGAGCTACATTGTATGTAAACATACATACTCCATATTTTTATTAGATATTAATTCTAATTTTTATTTTATTATGTTTACTAGGCGCTAGACAAATTTTTACGATATTTCATTATGGTGTGAATTTTACATTGGAAGACCAATAAATAAGAAAAATAAAAGAATTATAAATGTTTCAAGTTTTCATAAATCCAAATATACAATCAGTAGTTGAAATTATATTTTATTAGATGGAAATATAAAATAAATAGATCAAAAAAAACTAATTTTATCTAATGATGTTTTTGTTAGACAACCCACCCATACAGTTCCTAGTACAATCAATAAATCTCTCTTTAAGTCATCTAAGCGATTCTTTGTTAAATATAAGAGTATTAGATTATTTATGTATTTCGTACACCCACATTATAATGTTAATGGATGTGATTTCAAAAAAAAAAATAAAAATTTTGAAACAAGGATCATAGTCAGATAAAAAACAAAGAACGATGTTTTTAACTACCATCAAATAAAATTTTTATTTTTCAGAAAACTAAATATAGATACACCTCGACCTACTCTTCTTTTCTTCTAGCTAGGTGAAATGATATCTCTCTTAATTTCCAGATATTTAACTTTTAGCTAATGCAAAACAAAATCTTCCTCGTGAACGTCGTACACTTACTTTAAAATTTAACAAAAAAAATATTGTGTCTCACTTTTAACTTAAAATATAAAATTAAATACTAATTTCAGATAAGTATGTTGCAGTTTTCATTTACAAATATTATCTTACCTTTTAATCTCATAAGATAAAATCTTAATAATTCAGTTTTTGTCTAAAATTTATTACTAAAAATAAACTATTAATTGAAAATTGATAAATAAGTTTGCGGAACAGTTGTTTTTGTCAATATTTGTTTAACAGAAACATTTGGTATCTTTTTATTAAGCAATAAATTTTAGAGGATAAATGAAAAACATAATAAAAAAGATATAAAATAGTTCAAAAAAATTAACTAGTTTGATAATTTTATGGATAAAATTTTTAGTTCTGACATATAACATAAGCGTGAGTTTAAAATTAAAAAAAGAAATAATAATAGTATTTTATCCTGAAAGAAACCCAGGAAACTTATGAAATCTATTGAAATCTATTATTTGAAAATTATTTTTACTTGAAATTATTGAAAGTTCTTCTAATTGTTTCGTCCTCGTATCAAGCTTAGGACTCATCAGAATAATTGCTTTCAGTTAAAATTACTATCTAATGATAAAAAATTAATTAGAATATCTAAGAATGTCATTGTCATTATATTGTAATACGCATTGGTACGCATTCGCGTTCTTCATTCAAAATTCTGTAAAACTCAATTTTAATTCAAACAAAAAATATTGCGTGATTGGATGTAATAATTAAATGAATAAAAATCAATTAATTTATATTATCAAATTTGAAACAAATTATCAATTTTCGTTATTTTTATTGCAAATAGCTTTTCAATAATTTTTTTTTTAATTATCCGTTTCCTTCTTTTTATAATTTTTGTTTATAATTCTGATGTTGATCCCAATTTTAAATCGCCCTTTCTTTATTTGAAATAAATCAAGTAAAATTACAAATAAACCACGCAACAATAAATCGATTAAGATTTTTTAACCAGGCAGGTAAATAATTTTATTTTAAATCCCCAATAACAGGCATTATACGTAGATATTTGCAAATGAATTTTAAAGTATTTTCCCAATGGTGAATATGAATTTATAAAAAAAACCACAATTAATTTTGTCGCAGTGCAAAGTAAGATTGTTACCCTTTCGAAAATAATTCAGGGTCAGGTACATATTATACTATTTTCATAACCGGCTTGAGCCTGTGTCCTGGTCTAACGGAGATATTGTTAATAGTTAGCTTTAGCTCTGAGATTCGATTAATATTTGGTTATGTTTAGCAAAACTACTATAGGTAAAAGATCCAGTAACCCGAAATAAGAAAATATCAACTATTTTATAATCACTGAAAGCATAACAAGTTAATGTTTACCATGTTGTCAAATATTATATCTTAAAAAAAAATTTATCTATTAGATTTCTATTCAAATGACAATTGAATAAACGTAATTCATAAGTTATTAAATTACCAATAATACATAAGTAATTGTGAAAAAGTTAATTTAAACTCTTTTAATTTAAAATTTATTACACTATCGAATTTTATTTTGATAATCAAAGCAAATTGAATTATTATTGTTGTTGATGAAAGCTTAAAGATATTTTACGAAAATAAAATTAAGATATTTTCACCCAACAAAAAGAGTGATTAATGAATCACATAAACCAAATTCTGGTATAACAAAGTTACTGGGTTAATGGAGCAGTAAATTTTGTAGATATACTTAATTTTATTCGCCCACACAAACGGCAGAAATGTTAAAACAATTATAACTCATGAAATTTCCTTGAAATTTATATTTTAACGACATTTAAATTTTATTTGTTGTTTTAACTGAATTTAAAATTTTCGTTTAAAATTTAAATGATTGTTTTATGTAAGCTAAATTTCTGTCAAAATGTATAGTAAGTATATAGCTTCAAACATACGAATTCGATTCATTTCAAAAACTTAACACTGAATAAATAATAAATTGCCCCATTTAATATCGTAATAAAATTTACGTATATAAAGTGAGCAAATCAAAAAGTTACATCAATTTTAAAAACATTATTACTTAATTTCAAAGTTGGTTCTCGAAATTCTTAACATCTATCGGTACTTTAACACCCTTACACTTTGATTTGAACAATAAAGACGTAATAAAGTAGGCACATATTTTATGCCGAGTCAACAAATTTTATTATGTATTTTTTTTTGCCAAACTTAATGAAGTTATCAACTCAATTGTTCTTGGTTCACATAAATGTCTCCTTAAACAAATATTTTCTTTTTTATGGGCAACATTTATTATTATTACTAGAAAAAAGCCTGCACAGAAAAAATAGTGCAGGCCTAGCCTAGTAACTATGCGTTGATTTTTGTCATTTCGAACAGAATGCTTTTATTTTTTTATTGATAAAGGACGCCTTGATTTTTTTGTTTACATTTTAAAGTTTTTATCAAAGTACGCCTTGCATTCAGTGTTGCATAGTCATTCGATTATTTTATTTATTATTTACTTTTAAAAAAATAAATAGAGGAAAGTGCCAACACTGTCAAGGTCGTTTAAGAGGTGAGTTCACCTTTTATTATATTAGATTACATAACTATAAACAGGGCTTTTTTTGGAAAAAAATATTTACCGGAACGCTATATTATTTTTAATTCTATAGAATGAAAACTGATACAGAAACTGAATTTCTGTTGATTGTATTGTACATTAATATTAAGAGCCCTCGACGTGAAATTCTGTTTTCTATTTTTGCAGTTTTTTTTGTTTTATTTTACAGAAAATAAACGGCCGTGAAAAATGCGACAAAAAATGTACGAAAACACCTCTACGAGAAAATCACAAAACTATATTTGAATTTTATTTCTGTGCAAAAACTCGAATTTATCAAAAAAATTGAAAAAATTTTAGAAATAAATGAAACTAATTAAAAATTGTTTAGGAAATTTAAGAAATTCAAAATTCTCTTTATTTCTGCGTTTGAGATTTTTTATTATCTTTTTCCTTTACTGCATAATCTCAGCAAATATGTTCAAGTTTTTCTAAGGCTCATTTGGGCCAACAAAACTCAAAATTTAAAAAATCCGCCTCACATACTGTCTCATATCCGCCTCATATACTGTCTAACATATCAAAAAATCACTTCAGTCGAGATTGTATTAACTCTAGAATCAAAGCAAAACCAAGACCCATTTTCCGCAGTGAGGGCTCTTAATAGGCGGATTAGGCGTTCGAACATTGCAAGAAACTTTCTATGCGTTACATATCTCGCCTCCTTTAAGTTTTTTTGGTAGGGTATTAAAATAACTATTTATTATTTTCATATTCTTGGGATATATTCAGGGGCGGATTTACGAATATGCCGCCCCTAGGCACTTTTTGAGAGTTTCAGTGTGATTGTAATTTAAATAAGAAACAAACTGTATTATTTAATTAGCTCAATTTACTTATTCTTTTTTTTAATTTTTTTATTTATGAATTTATCGAATGTATCTTCAAATTAAATTTTTTTTAACACTTCGTTCTCGATGTGCATAATTGAAATGTAATTTAATTTCGTTTCTTTCAATTGTGATCGAAGATAAGTTTTAATTCTATTCAAAGAAGAAAACAAGCTTCCAGCAGCACAATTATGCTAGTTTCGAAATACGTTCTTATTATTTTTTTGTAGATTAGTCACATATTCAATTCTACAAATAGAAAAATTTATTTATTTGATTTTTTTTTTTTTTTTATCGGTTTTATGTTATATTTTGCCGCTCCTTCAAATCTGCCACCCTAGGCAGGCGCCTAGTGTTCCTATTCGTAAATCCTGCGCTGGATATATTTAAAAAATATATTATAAGTGACACTTTGAAAAATAAATTTAAATTCTTCACTTCCTGAAATCTTCAAAGTAACGTAGAATAATTAGTAATCGCAGAATAGGTAACTAGACAAAAAATATAGAAAAAAAATAGCAACCAAAAAATAGCAATCGCAAACCTAGTTATGGCAAATCTATGATTTAAAATTTTTATTAGATAAAAATTATTGTTTTTTACGAATTTTTCTCATGAGAAAAATAACGACAATTTTTTTAATCTAATAAGAATTGGTTTTTTATTTTTTATTTAATTTATATTTACCGGAGCTGTGCTCCGGTGAGCTCCGGTACAAAAAAAGCCCTGACTATAAATATTCTGTTTGCTTTTAACAAATATTATGTACGATAATTAAAAAAATTTTGGCCCGGAAGGAATATAAAAATTTCGCAAAAAAAAAAAAAAAACAAATATACTAAAAGCGACAAAAGATCAAAAAAACAACATTAAAATTAAATTCCATGACTTTGGGATGCGAACATTGACCTCAAAACAAACATCATAAGTCTGTTAGGAGCCATCCTTAACCATGATACACTTTATTTGTATCACATAATTATGAATTTTTGATTTTTTTTACAAAAAAAAAAATATTATAAACATTTTGATGGACATTCTCGACAATAAGACAATTTTACGTAATTTCTTGGAAATACTGTTAATAAAAAACAAACTGAAATCTTATGCAATGCGCTTAACTTGATAATGGAAACAAAAAAAATAATCCTTTTTTATGCGTTCATAAGTGCAATTGATATCAAACACAAATCTCATAAATTGGTTTTAGGTCATTTTGCATTTATTTAATTCGTATAAGTTACAAACTTGGAAAATGTTACAAAATATATAAATGTGTGTTATATGTATAATTATGTCTAATTAGAAATATAAAGCAAATTTTATTTTAGAAATATAAAGCAAATTTTAGTTTATATGTATATAATAATATATTCAGTTCTGTAGCTAGCTCATTTTTACCATATTATTAGTGACTATTGCAATTATTTTACAGTCTTGTGCTCTAACATTAGGAATTGCTCATGTAATTTCACTTCTTTTATTTTATTTCTTAATCATTAGTTTTCTACGAATTTTGTTTTTGTTTATTGACATTATAAATTAACAACAACAAAATGCATACATTGGAAAAGTATAAATTATGAATATATTTTTAATTAATTTATGACATAAAATATAATTTTATACTCATTTATAAAAAAAAAAACCACAAACTTGAAAATCACAAATCCAAGGAAACATTTTGATGACAATAAGAAAATGTTATTTTGAATTTCGTAAAATTAATAATAAACCCTTTTTAAAAATTAATAAATAATAATTTCAAATATCACAATGGATTTATTTTAATGGCATAAAGTTGAATGCATGATATGATATGACCACCTTGTTTATTTTAATTTTATGCGAAAAGACGTGTAAATCAAATCACTCCATAAGGACAATATTATACAAAGCGATGATCCTTAATAAATATTTGAATTACTGAAAGATAATGGTCTCGTGTTTTACAGATTGTTAAATTAAATTACTTTTGACACTTAAGTGGGATTAAAGGAAAGAAATACGTATTTGTTTGTCGCCTAAGAAAGAAGCTCATGACATTGCGGTAGAAATAATAATAAATATAAGGAATTTTTATATCTAAATATAGTATAGACTTAGCATAGGCATATTACGCAGAGGCATATTATACTCACACTACACATAATGTGCAATAGAAAGACCTTCAACAGAAATTAGAGATTTTTAGTAAAAATTGAAAAAAACGTAAAAATCTTAAAGTAGAATATGGGACAGAAACACAGCTAATAATCTATCATTTTCCTAATTTCCTATAATCAAGTTTTTCTAAATTAAATTTTCCTCAGCAAAAACTAGATTTCCGTCTGACATTATAATAGAAGAGTTTATTTAATCAAATTTTTATTAATAAACTGATAAACATATTTAACTCGTAAATAAATGATAAACATATTTAACTCATAAATAAATATTTTGCTTCTTGTTGCACCTTAATCTTAATATATATAATGTTTTTATAATTTATTTTTAAATCTATAAAATTACAAAAATAGGATCATTCTAATAATATTCTAAAATTAAGTTATTAGGAGTATTATATTTATCAAATTCAAAAATGATTCTTGATTTTTTTTTTCTTATCGCACACAAAATTTTCGCGTGGAATTAATAAATTGCGTGATTAGAATCCGCATGCTCTTTTTATGGTCTAATATATATTACAACAAAATTGCATCAACGCAAATACATACTTATAAGTAATAACATTCGTTTATTATATGATCAATCAAATAAATATTATAAAAAATGATAGTACATTTATTTAATTAAATATTAGTAGTTAACAACTATCAAATTGATAAAATTAATCTAATATTGGCATTTTCAAGAAATTCTTCTATTAAATTGCCATGCAATTCTCAGACAATTTTATGTAACTCTCCTCAGAAATGCTAAAAAATATTTTTTTAATTTTATAATTTATCGCAATTGCAGATAAAATAAAAATAAAATTATGTTCTGAATTTTAATGTATCTAGTTCTTTCTTCGCCCATTCCTATCTGTATGACGTTAGCTTCTAGCTGGGAAAAATTTGAAACCATATTTTAACCTACCGCCTTAATTTATTGATGTGAATTTAGATCAGGTTTAGATTTTTTTAAAAAATATAAAATGTTTTAAAAATTTTTTCAATGAAGAATTTATTTTTATATATTTTTATAATATAATCTTAATTCGTAAATAATAATATAATAAGTAAGTAGTAAGGCTGCTAACCGAAACGCAAATGTCTTTTATATTCATTTGAATGGTATACAGTAGATAACTTAGAAACCTATTAGAATAGTTGGTTCTTTGAACATTTTTTTTTTTTAAACAACAGAATAATTCAAATCTACTTAATTACTTTCATAGGTACATTAGAATTATAGATTTTTATACTTATACTATATAAATAAATTTTCTAGTACGAGAAAGACTTGAATTGATTTTTGCCAACATTATGTCCACAATCTTTTTTTCTTAAGTTTTTTAAAAATAATTTATTAATTCAATCAATAAATGAACTAAAATAATTTATTTATTTTGCAAAAATGAAAGCGAGAAATAATAACTTACGCTTTTAAAATTTTCTTCTTTTTTTTATGCAATATTTATCAGCATGCATCGCTTTTCTTTATGATCAAAAGTATTTTGAAGTTCTTTGATGAAAAATAAAAGTATCTCTTCTTGTATCAAAAATAACATAATTTAATGAAAAATATCTGAATATCTTTAGAATGTCTAGAATTTTTTTTTTGTTAAGACATTTCTACTTTAGAAGGTAAAACTCAGTGTGGTAATTGAGTCAGATTATTGTTTGGAATTTTATTGGGCTTATATTGAGTTTTGTTTTTATGTTTTTTTTTTTTTTATTTTGAAAAATGTCACTAATTTGCCTATTATTTTATTATTTAGATATTTATAAATTGTCACATTTTTTTAAATCTGTTACTTCTAGTTTCTTTAATACTAAATAGTATATGGTAATGTATATATTCTTTTTTGTAAATGTATCGTAGTTTAGTTCAAATTATAATTTTAACAATATTACACTTTCATTTAAAAATTAGTGAACAACTAAATATGTATGCAGAAAAACTGCAATAATTAATTGATTTAACAAAAATTAGTCTCTTTAAAGTACGATATTTTGAAAAATATTTTCTGATTAATCTTTCGATAAAATAAAATAATCCACGTCAAATTAATAAAGTTATGAGAACTTGGGCCCTTTTTATGATAATTAATTTATGATAATAATTGTAAATAAACAACAAGAGTACGTCACTGGATTTTTTATTTTAAAAATAATCAATTGTGTAGATAAGCACAACGACAGAAAATACGAACGGCAGTGCGTATCTCAGCGCGAGATTATTATTTTCAGACAATGCATAAATATGATAAATTAACTTTTACTGAATGAACATCATTAGCGGCGGCTCCAACAATTTCATATTTTTGTAGACAAACTTTTAAAACATATTTTTGTAAATTGTAAAATATTGTAAACATTAAATAAAACATTATTGAAAAATTATCACTTTAATTGAAATAGTATTATTTTAGAATCTATAGAAATATAACTTGATTATAATATAATATATATGAAAATAGAAGTCTCACGATTTATCAACTCATCAATGTTAGAAATAAGTTAAGATACCAATCCGCGAATTTTATGGAAGTAATTGAAGCAAAAAACGATTTGCATGATAACTTGAGAAGAACTTTTTGTGATATTATATATCTAGCACGTACATACATCTTCAAATATACTATGTGAGGAAAATTTGCAGAATGAGAAAATATATTTCCAACGATTTCGAATTTAATATCACATTCCAAAAAAACGTTTATTGTTTTAGCATTTTTAGATTCTCCGAACTCAATAAATAAAGAAATTACAACACAACATTGCGTTTGTTGGAACGTTTTTTTCAATAACTTAAAAATAATAATTCCAAATAATAAATTCTAGCCAAATATTTATTACAAGACAACTGGGAATATAAATATGGATTCAAATGTTAGTTTTTAAAACTTTACTTTTTGGATTACTATATGATTTGCACTTATTTTAAATATAAATATGACAACACTGATTCATACATAAATATGCTGTGGAGATGTTTTACGATTTCTTATATTATTCAAACATTATGTGAGTCCGTCATTAATTTTTATTATTAATATATTTCTAATATTTATACAAAAATTATCCTAAACTTGAGACAGGTTTATTTCCTACAAAGTTCATATTTATGTTTTTATGTATTGTAAAAGATTACATACATACATGATATAATTTATTATTTTTATTTAAATTTTTGATAATAATAAAATCAATGAATAAATTTATTGAAATTAAAAAATTACTACACTGCAAGCATTAAGTATTTATGACTTTTATGTATTATTTTTATATCAGATTTCCATTTAAATTCCACTATCAATCATACAAAATGATAAGCTTTGATTGAATCTTTTATGGACCTACTAACTTTTATCATCTTTTATACCTTATTTCCACTGTTTAATTTAATGCATATACTATAACACTTTTTATTATTAATTAATTAATTGTATATGACTCTTTGAATTATCGTTTATTTGGAGAAGTTCAATGAATACCATGTTATTTTGCTCCTAGTACGTTAGTACGGAAACCTCTATACTGCAATTAGGGCTTTTATCTACCCTTTGTTCTACACTACACGTTCTTTACGTTAAAGTAGGGCATCTGCAAATAGTGAGGGATCACTTCTCTGATTCTTGTACATCCATATTATACGTGATGTATCGTTTTTCTAAATATTTGATGTGTCCCTGCAGTAAGAATTCAATAACTAACTGACTTGAAGTAAGGTTTACAAACATTTATTTGGTTAAAGATTTTATAATTATTTCGGTGTTTTATTATTTAATATTTTGTGTTTGTCTGATAGGGAAATAAATAGTTTGAAGTTGGAATGACAGAAAGCTCCATATATTCAGGAGTTTGGAAAAAATAATAATATAAATATATTGGCCTTTCAAGAGTTTATTAATATAGTATAACATGAGAAGCACGATATTCCCTGCTGTTGTTTTTCAGCTGATAAAAAATTAAAAATACTTAAAAAATGTTAAAAATCTTTTTCCTTTTTGCAATAAAAAGAAAAAAATAACAAAAATACAGGGGAAGTTGCGTAAATTATTCTTTAAAATTAACGAAAAAATAAGTGTTACCACTGATGCATATAGAATGCTGATTCTAAAGAATCATATATGATATCAAAAATCATTACCACTTCGTAATATAAAAAAACATTTATTGGTTGATTGATAGTCGTAGATGATAACAAATTGTCTACACGTAAGTATCGTAATGATAGTATTTAATATTTTTAGCGCGAGATTTTTTTTTTAATTATGTACATGAACAAATATTAGGTTTATAAATATTATATATATAAAAGAAAGTAAAAACTTTTGATTAGTCAGATTTAGAACAAATTTTGAGTTGAGAATACTTATTGTAGAGAGGAATATGTAGTTAAAGAATCTTTAATTTGAAACATTGGTTAAAACGAATTTTCTATTCACATTTGTATAAATTGCTTATTTCATGGGCGTGAAATCGATAATGTGGTTTACTTATGTATTAAATAATTTAACGAGGAGCCTTTTCAACTGTTAATATTGCTTTATACTTTGGTCTAGCGAAAAATTTTTTTTAAATACATATCTTTATTTTCATATGTGAATTGAGAAAATCAAAATAAATTCTATAAAATAAACATCTGCATGTGATCAAAAAATTCAACAAACGTAAAATGTCAAAATTTATTTGTATGCTGTCATTAGGATTTTTATCATTTCATTTTTAACCATTCATTCATATATACAAAAATTAACAGTTTTGTAGCAATTTAAAATAACATTCATGTTTTCAGTTTTATAATAATCAAGAAGAAAAACTTAAAAAAGAAAATAAAAAATTATCAAAAATCATTAAGAATTTCATACTTGAGAAAGCACGTGACTTTTAAAATGATTTTATTATTTTTTGTTTTAATTTTTCCTTTTTTTGCCAACAAAAACCAAAATTTCTGTAGGCCACAAAAAAGAAATTAAAAACATATAATTTTAATTAGGATAACATATATTTTGGTGAAAAAGAGTATATTGTATTATACCGTTAAATGAATTGAAACATGATAGGTGGATTATTTTTGCTTGTTTTGATTTACTTACCTTTAAAAAAATGACAAATATTATTAAAGAATTGGTTTTTAATTAGTGGAAAAAAAATCGTATAAAAAAAACATATTCCAATAAATTTTTTTTTTTATGCAGATGGTTTTAATACCTTTTAGTGTCAGATCAGAACATACAATAATTTGCACGCACTTTTTATATTATTTGTGTTCAGTTCATGGAATCACCCTCAAAAAAAAATTATGCTAAATGTATGTATATTATTTCAATATGTAGGTAGGAACTTCGAACAGTTAACATTAAAATTATTTTTTCTTTTGTTGTCTTTATGTTCGTTCACCTGAAGAGTTTGCGAGTTCAAACTGACAATATTAATAAATAAACTTTTCAAATTTATTTTTAAATTTAAAATTGTATTTTAAAAATTTGAATATACAATCTTTCTCATTTTTCTAATTTTAGATAAAATTTATGTATGAACAATGATCACTGTTTTCAATGAAAATCCATGAGAAAAAATAATATTTATATTATTTAGTTTTTGCTTTTTTTTTCTTAAAAAAATATTTAAATTATTTGAAAATTTTAAAATATTAGAAAAATATTTATGTGTGTAAGGTAGATTATTATGTACATAATGTAATATATCTATATCTGAACATGAAAGAGAAAATTACTCGTCGGAAATTTTTAAGGACAGTCAAAATAAAAATAAAATTAAATTAATTTTCTATGTTGTTAATCTGTTGATTTCATTTATTATTTGTTTTATTTAAAAATGACGAGTATCTCCTGTTGACACATTCTTAATTAAGAAATTTTTATATACTAGAAATTGTGTTTTATTTTATATCTAGGTTATTAAGTATGTGTAAAACATTTTGAGTTTCTCTTATAAATTGCATTGACTTGTAATTATTACTTATATAAAATTTCGAATATTAAATACTATTATAGACCAAACTATTATTATTTTTAACCGAATTAAATTCATAACTTCCTTATAATAATACTTTATAAAAGATCAGTAAAAAATTCATTTTTCTAATAATTCTACAGTTTACTTTGTATAAATTCTCAACTCCGCTGTAGGTATAATATCCAGCAAAAAAAAAAAAGAAAAACAATTTTTTTTCGTTTTATTTATTCTATTTATGGATTTGACAATTATTTTAATAGAGATTGACATACGATTATGTTATTTATTAACATCATCTTCTTTTAAATGATGAAAATCAATAAACAAACTTTTCAAAACTTAAAAAAAAAAAACATCTTTGATCATCAAAAACTTAAATAAATCATGTTAAATGAACATTAATTGCAATGAATTTTTCGCTTTCAATAATAGAAATTATTATTAAATTTTATATAATGTTATTTGACATTTATAACTCTTGAATATTTCTAAAAACAATATTATGTTTTACTGTACAGTTTAAATATGTTATATGTACCAGCCAAGAAACATGTATTATACTCGTAATTCAAAATTTTTCAATAGTCGTTCTATGCCGTTTCGTGACAATTTCTCTTACCTGAATCAATTATGTTAATCAATTTCAATGCTCAAATTAAAAAAAAATATTTATTATATTTAGCTGTTTACAAAAAAAAATCAAATTTGGTTACAAACTAATTCAGACTAAAAATTTGATCCTCATAAGTCATTACTTTTCTAATTATAGTATCCTATTTAACTAAAAAATAACCTAGTCACGTACTCTCTAAATAAATTTTGGCTAGAATCCCTAGCTTTGATCTAGTTAAACGATTTTTACTGGGAAATTCAATTATTGAAAATAGTTTTATAGTTTCAGAAGCTAGTTCACGCAAAAATCTAGTTCTCAAAAGCTAGATTTCTAGGTAAAATTTTACAAATTATTTACCGAACCTAGATTCCATTTCAGATCATTAATATTCCAGTTATTTTGGTAAACTAGATTACAAGAACGGAAATTTGAAACTAGAATATAGTTTTGAAATAGTTTTAGACAAATTTGAAAAATTATTAAAATCTAGTTTCTGCAATTATCATCTATTTCTCCTTGCTAGATTTCAATTATTGATACCAGATTTTTTTGCTGTCTTCGGGATTTGAACCTGCGTCATTAGAATTGCAAATAACTAACACACCACAAAGAAAATGTGTATACCAAATTTATATTTTCTATTTTATGTACATTTTAAATTTCAATACCGTAGCTGAGTGGTAGTGTTGGCGAATTGCAATTTTAAAGAACCAGGTTCGAATCCGGAACAAGGCGTAAGAAATAAAATTAGAATTTAATAAAAATCTAATAAAGAAATTGTAATAAATAAAAAAGAATATTAGAATAAATTTTTTTTTTTTTTTATAAAAAAAAGTCACTAGATTCTAGTAAAAAAAATGGAAGATCTAGCCTTGGTAACTAGAATTCCACTACACTCAAAAAAAAACTTCCGTAGAAAACTACCAGAACGGCTTCCGTATGCTTATTTCAAGAAAACTCCGTCAGCTTGAAGGATGTATTTTCAGAATTAAGGAAAATTTTCGTAATAAATGTCGAAAACCGTGTACCGTAATACGAACCCTTTCATAATATGGGCTCCGTAAATTTATCTTTGCTAAATTCAAGAAAAGTTAAAAAAAAAACATTCTTAAATGCATAAGGCGAAATTATTTCCGTAAATATTTTTTTCTTACGGATTATTTTGTCGTTGTGATTATTGACATGTTGTATTAATAACAATTATCCTCCTTACATTAGCAATGGTTACGGAACATTTCTATAGAAGCTAAATATTTAAGCGGAATCAGTATTATAAAGAACTTTACGTACTTGTCTTTTAATTTCAAAAATAATAGCAGCTAAATTTAAAAACTGTTTCCGTAAACTTAAATCATTTGCATTTAATAAATGTTTCACGGAATATTAAGTTGCAACAACATTTCGATTCCTTAATATTGTACAATCTCATTCTTAAATTAGCAATTACGAAACATTTCTATAAATATTTAAACGGAATGAATATTGCTAAAGAATTTTACGGAGTTAGATATTAATTTCAAGAATATTAGCAGCTAAATTTAAAAACTGCTTCCGTAAACTTAAATAATTTCCGTTAAAATAAATGTTTTAAGAATATTATGTTGCAATAACATCTCCAATCCTATTTATATTAACAATTCTGATTCTTAAATTAGCAATGATTACTAAACATGTCTATAAATATTTAAGTGGAGTGATGCCAGAAGTCAAGATTTTTCTTGATTTTAAATATATATTGTACCCTAATTTTTAACAAAAATATTTTAGGTATTTTTCAAGTCTCTTATAAAAAACCTTGGAATACAAGAGATATTAAAATTTTTATTTTCAATTTTCATGAAAAAATTTCAAAATTCTAATGGAGTGAATTAAGTCAACTAAATTTTAAAAATTCTGTTCTCATACCGTTGACAAATATTGAAGAATTTTGGAGAATAATCTTAAACGAAGTGATCTATCATTTTGCTTGCCCATTATAAAAGACTTGGTTTGGGCTATTCTAACTGTTCTAGTATCTTCTACCAAACGTAGAAAATTTTTTTCTATAATTAATTTAAATAAAAGAAAAAGTAGAAATGGATTAAATAATGATACACTTAGTTCTTAATGCTATAATTTACTCCAAAGATTATTTGAAAATAAGGCACATAAATTGTTACGGTATGTAAGACTTGAAGTTTTGAAGTTAATGAAATGTACGCTTTGGATAGAGAAGAGTAATTTTTGATTTTTATTAAAAATGCTAAACTTAATTCTTTTTAAATACAAGTTTATTATTTTTATTTAGGTTTAAAATCAATTATACAATTATGTAAAATCATTGATTAAGAATGATTAAGAAAGATGAATAAGAAAGATGAAAGAAAGATGAATAAGAAAGATGGATAATTACAACTGTTTTTTTCTTTTTTTCCTTTGATATTTTGAAAGTGTTAGTAAAACAAAATAAAATACACAATAATTATCAGTATATGGATAGAATTTTATTTCATTTTACTAACACCTTTAAAATATCATACGAAAAAAATTAAAAAAACAGTTGTATGAAATTATTCATCTTTGTAGTATTCTTAATCAATGGTAAAATGTAACTGAAATGTGATCCTGTAATATTTTTCCAATTTCAAGCATAACAAGGGATTTTGTGAATTTCTTAGCTTTAATAAAAGTAGAAAGAAAAAAAATTAAGATTTTTATCTAAAATTGACCAGATTATTTTTACAAAAAATCTTGATTTCAAGACATTTGTGGTGAATTTTCTTTTTTTTACCTGGCATCACTGCGGGAATCAATATTGCTCAAATATTTTACGGAGTTGGCTATTAATTACAAAAATATTAGCAGCTAAATTTAAAAAATGTTTCCGTAAGCCAAAACTAATTTCCGTTAAAATAAATGTTTTACGGAATATATTGTTACAATAAAACCTCGATTCCTTTAATATTTTATTAACAACAATCCTCTTCCGTAAATTAACTAAAAGTACGAAATATTTCTGTAAAAATAATACTAGCTTCAAGAAATTAAAAAATATCTTGTCATTTGTGATTTAAGCTCATGGCGAAAACATCTTTAAATAAAGAAAATAAAAAAAATAAAAAAATTATAATAAAAAATCTTAAAGTAAAGTGCAGTTCAATAATTTTTAAAAAGTTCTTAATAGCTTCAGGGATAACATCTGAAAATATTTTAAAAAGGTTTGAAGGTAAGTCTTTCCCAATCTAAAAAAAAAATAAAAAAAATAAATTAATTTACTTTCTTTGCAGAAAACAACTGGACTTTGAAGAAATTTGTTAATACCGAAGCGGAAAGTTTTGATTCCTACTTTGGTGATAATCAATTAGGCGAAAAAATTAGATTAAAATTTGTTTGGAGAGTTTTACGTTACAGAAATCAGGTATAAGAACATGTCTTTTATAAAAAAAAGTTGGTGAAAACTTTCTTTGTGTATTTCAGTCACATCAACGAAAATTAAATGTCGTTATGAAAAATCTTAGGATCTAAGTACATAATACATTGTAATATATTATTTTAACACTTACGTAAATAATAGTTACTGCTTTATTAATAATGACGAATTGCTTTAAATGCTTCCAGAAATTTCTGAACGTTGAAAATTATTTTCCTCATTTAAAAAGTGTGCACTCGTGCACTTACAACGATAGTTTCTCTTGCTTAAAATGTCAGCAAGCATTTCAAGGCGGTTGTTCCTTTTGAAGGCATACCAGAAAGTGCCATAATATTAGTTCAAATGATAATACTTTGCCACAGATTAGTTCCTTAACTTCAATTTCCCCACAAAATAAACGTAAATTAGGAATTATTGATGTTGGTACTAATAAACTAAAAGTTAGAGCAAAGTCTAATTTGAGCCAAACAGATCAAAACAAAGCCGAAGATAAGAAATTTTCATTAACCGACGCTTCAGAAGAGTTACTAATTTCAGTTATTAATTTTGGTTTAAGTTTACATAATAAAAATAATTTTTGTCGAAAGGACATAACAGATATTCAAAACATAATCACCAATCAAATAACTTCAAAAATTTGTGAAATATTCAGTAGATTTATTGATCCGTTGTTAAATAACGAACAAAAACTGTATTTTGCGCAGATTGTGAATATGTGCTGTGATCCGTTTAAATCAGTAAACTCGGATTATAAGTTTTTTTCTGTTTTAAAAAAAATGAATTTAATAAGTGACGTACAACAGTTTTGCCTTAATACTGAAATCACTGAAACCCACATTCGGGGTCGATCAGCATTAGGTACTTCTTGCAATAAAGGTTACGTAATGCCACTCGATTTCCAATTTAGAAAAATTTTTGAACAAAAGGACTTGCTTAAAAACACTTTAAAATCCATCGAAAGCTTGGAATCTACTCATGATACAAATATCACAAATTTCGTCCAAGGTAAACTTTATAGTGAAAAGAAAAAAAAGTTCCCTAGAACGGATAATCTCATACCTTACTTTTTATATGTGGATGATGTTCAAGTAAATAATCCATTGGGTTCTCATTGTCAGTCAATATGTACCTTCTATTATTCTTTTCCTAATTTTCAAAGTCCATTATCTGTTAAAAATATATTTTTGGGTGCTTTAGTCTTATCAAAAGATATGAATAAATTTGGAAATGACAAAAGTTTGCAAGAACTAGTTAACAAAATCATTGACCTTGAGGAAAATGGAATTGTATTCGAGGACGGATGTAACAAAATTAGGGTCAAATTAGTATTAGGTTTGATTCTAGGTGACAATCTTGGTTTAAATAGTATCTTAGATTTCAAAAAGTCTTTTTCTGCGACTTACTTTTGTAGATTTTGCACAACACCTAAGACATCGACACATGTTCAATGTGTAGAAGATAAAAACACATTGAGAACAAAAGAAACATATGACAATCAAATGCACAATTCTAAAAATATTAATTACGGTGTAAATCAAGATTCGATTTTAAATAAAATTAATTCTTTTCATGTCACTGCTAATTTTTCAGTAGATATTATGCATGATATTTTCGAAGGCATATGCCATTATGAAATGTGTCATATAATATTACATTGTATAAGTAAAGAGTATTTCACTTTAGAGACACTGAACAGACGAAAACAACACTTTAGTTATGGGGACACCGAAATAGGAAATATTTCACCGCTTATTACTATTGAACGATTAAAAATGAAGTCTCTAAAAATGTCAGCTAGAGAAATGTGGTGCTTTGTCCATCTGTTTTGTTTCATGGTAGGTGATCTTGTTCCCCGTGATGATGCTGTTTGGCAATTCTTTTGCTCGCTACTAAAATTAATTGATCTGCTGCTACTTCCGAAGTTTTGCTCAGAAATCATAACATATTTGAGAAAAACTATAGAGAGTCATCTTTCTCAATATGTCAATCTTTTTCAAGATACCCTAAAACCAAAGTTTCATAATCTGTTACATTACCCTGCAATTATTGAGCAATCTGGTCCACCGAGATTTTATTCGACTTTCAGGTTTGAGTCAAAGCACCAAGATGTAAAAGGATACGCCTGCAACACTAATTCCAGAAAAAATATAGTTTAGTCGATAGCAAAAAAATTTCAATTAAAATTTGCCTATCAAATTGCCGCAAACGATTACAATAAATTAATTATTACGTATAAATCTAATGAACTTAAAAGCTCTCTCAATTTAACATTTGTTTCAGAGCATTTAGGAATAAGCATGAATCCAATATATTATTTTAAAGAAATATCGCATAAGGGTACAATTTATAAGGCAGGGCATTATTTAACTTGCTATAGAGTTGAGCTTTTTTTATATGAAATTATAGAAATTATATTAACATCAAAAAATTTAAGTGTGTATATGATTCACACTTCGAAGCACACATTTTAAGTGAGTCTGACTCACAGAAAGAACTAATTCCAATAGAAAATTTTGTGAGTTCACCAATTCATGTATACTCAATTCAAAATGGTATTAAAGCAATTCGTCAAAAAAAATATTTTTAATAGAAATTTTGTTACAATAAATATATTTAATAGAGTTTAAGATTATATTAAAAATTAGTATTAAAAATTAGTATTAAGAATTACCATCAGACATCAAACATCACCATAAAAAATGAACGATACGCAATCAAACACCTCGATGGCTCTAACAGAAAAAATTATGCAATTCGTTGCTGACAATGATCAAGATCAAAATTTATTGCTAAACGAAGGAGACATTTTATTAAATAGTTCCGATTTTGCTTTGCTTAATATTCTCCAGGAGATAGATGCAGAAAATTATGTTTATATATATAATCGTTGCAAAGGTATTTTTTTTTATTTCGGAACCAAATATGATATTAAATTGTATGTATTTAATATTTTTTTCAGAATGTAAAGTTAATTCAAATGATTTAAAAGTAATTGAAAGACCAGAAATTGCCGTATTGATACCCGAAACACATCTTGGATGTCGTATTCAATTTATTAGAGGCTTGCAGAAATGGAGAAAAATAAATGTAAATTTAATATATCAGAATAACAATTTAAACTAATTTTCTTTTATATAGAATATCAATTTAGAGAATCCTGAACAATTAAATAGTGAGATGAACCCAATGTCTGCTCCTAAGGGTGGATCCAGCAGAAATTTTTGTTACGTTAGTTTAATTAAAATTATTTTATTTATTTAACTCAAAAGTGCAGCATATTTTCTTGTGTTCATTTTTTATTTCAGATAATATCAGAAATAATTAAAAATGATTATGAAGATATCCATAAGAATTATTTAAAAGCTGGCACCTTAAGGGAAATAGACAGAAGAAAATTGTCAAGCAGCTTAATCGGTTATTTCAAGAGAAATGAAATATCGTTAAACTCAGAAATTCTCGAAAGTCTAGCCAAGCAAATTGCTGATGTATTTTCAGAAGAACAGGTATTCTTATAAAACCATAAAGTAGCACTAACACAATGAAATTATTTAATGTTTTCTAGGTAGCGTGGTATGAAAAAAATGGTAAAGGAAGAGGGCGATTTTAAATTATATAACGATCGTAGTAAACAAAAAGAACAAATCAAGCCGTTAGAATCTTCTGAATATTCTGTGGAACCAGAATGCGCAGGTATAAATTTCTGAATATTTGTATACATATTCCATTATTTTTGATGAATTTAACATACATATCTTTTTCAATAGAATTAAATGGCGTAGAGGATCAAGCTTGGCTAAAGTTTAATAAGGAGCCAATGAATGAAATATTATCACGATGGAAAGGCACAGTTAGATACCGAAAATCATATTTTGCGGATCACATGAATGATAAATCAATTTCAGAAATTTTATCGGAATGGCCTAGCTATTTGCCTGATTCCAAATTATTAGTAAGTAATATGAATAAATAAGTTTAATAAGCTTCATAACATTTAATAAGCTTCATAACATTTTTTTTTTCTTTTTCTAGATTGAAATAGATTTTGATCATATTTTTCCCGGAGCCAATTCCCAATTTTACAAAAATTGGGACATATTTAGCAAAAATATTGAAAGTATTCTTCAACAAGAAATTTCTCCGTTATCCGTGATCCATTCAATTTTTTTAAAAATCGGAAAAATAATCTGAATGAAGGTAATAAAATTTATATCATATATTTTTATTTTTATTTTAATTTTTCATATTTATTATTTTTGGGTGTAGATTCGAAAGCTGCATTGCTCTTCCATATTCTTCACGGAGTCATTAAGCCTACTCAAGTTCGAAAAGTGAATGGAAAACTTTTAAAATTCACTATTAAAGACTCACAAGAAGCTTTTTTACGGGTATTTGAAGAAGCAAACCAAATTGGAGAATTAGTATCTAACCAAAACAGCAGTATCCAGCCGTTTCTGATTGGTACTGGAGATTCAATATTTAACATTAGAGAGTTTTATGTATATTTTGATAATATAAAAATAAGAACATCTTCTTTTGTGAATGGCATTAATACTTTGTTTAAAATATTTCATATTTTTAATTTGAAATATCCAGAACCATCTATAAATATGTGGATTTTCATACAAATGTATTTTTTCGAAATTATTATTAAAACGGATAAAGTGAGTCCAAAAGCGTCCACAGTAGTATCCAAATTAAATAAAAAAAATTTAATAAACTGAATGAATATAAATAAATTGATTTATATTTAAAATTTAAATAGTTTTTTAAATTGTATGCATTTCAGATGCATTACTTTTATTTTCAACACCCTTATCCCATTGTTTTAACAAAAATTAATCCGTTATTTTAAGACTTTGTTTTTACTTGTTTACGGAACTTATTGCTATGAGTAACTTTTTTTTTTGTTATTTCAACAAAATGAAGCACATTAAATTTTCCGTCCGTCCCGTATAGTTTAAGAAATATATTCGTAATGTGAACAAACTTTTCCCGTAATTTTAACAAGAAACATAATGAATTATTAAGTACATTTAACATAACGATCCGTAAATCACAACAATTTTTAACCAAATTAATAACAAATAATTGTTATGATAAACTATTCACTAACGTACTTTTAACATTACTTTCCTTAAACTTTACAAAATCTTAGCACGAAAATTGCTGAATTTTAACGGACTTAGTGTTAAAATTAAGGACATAGAATTTTTGTTATGACATACTAGCAATTGTTGATATTACTAGAAGATCCGTTGGATGTCTTTTAAAGGAAAATAATGTTAAGATTACGTTAAAAATCCGTTAGCAATACGGGAATATTTTTTTGAGTGTAGGAATCTAGTTCGGCATTTTAACTAGAATCTAGGTAAATTTTGGAAGCTAGATTTCCAACTAGATCCTAGTTGCTCACAATCTAGTTGCTCAATCTAGTTTTTTTACCCACAATCTAGCCAAAATTTATTTAGAGAGTAGTTTCTATCTTTCCAGCAATTTAAGTATTTTAAAGACAGTTGGGATACGCATTTTTTTTTTATCTACCCTCACTTGTGACTATATAATGATTTTACCTTTTCATATAGTCTTCTCAATATTTCAACTAGAACGGAATTGATTTAAAACCAAATTATTCTTTAAAATAAAAAGATGTGAACGGTAATAATCTGGAAATGCATGCAATTAAAATTTAATCGTTATAAAACTTATTATAAATCTTATTTAATTTCTTTATTTTTTTTAAATAACTTTATTAGGCCTTTTATGACAAAAAAATGTTTTCAACGCCCAAAATAATAAATAAAAGTTTTAGTACAGGAAAGCCAAATTAAACTAAAAACATAAATTGTTTTTCTTTCATTGCTGTGGAGATTTGTGCTCATACAGACTAGAAAAGTCCAGAAACCAAACCTTTAGAAAACATAAAGATCGAGCATTGAATTTTTTTTAGATCGGTAAAAGGAATTTATACCTTACATATAGTGTAAAGAGTTAATTTTATGAGCCGTTCATTGCGCAAATTGATTTACTCCACTTTTGCTCTCCCTCGTTTTTTGAGTAATCGAATTGGGAGAAATGAACATATGAATCATGGAGTGGTGACTTAGGATTTTGTTTTGCTAAAAATTATAAAACAAAAGTTTAAACATATTTTTCCTATAAAATCACGATAGATAATAAATCATTTTATGAACTTATAACATAATTACTAAAAAAACGATTTTTTTTTATTGGTTTCATTTATTTCAACAATTTTAAATTAAAATTAATTTATTTATAAATGTTTTGACATTAAAAATTTCTTAAAATTTTTGACTTACAATATAAAAATGAAAAATGAATTCGTAAGCGTTGTTAAAGTTTCATTTCAGTAAATCAACTCTCATGTTGTGAATTTTTAAATGGGTGGTTATTTTGGATAAGATCATTGACTTGATGTCACTTAAGAACATAATTAATTTGATATGAAATATTTGTAATTATTTTTATTATCATTATAGGCAAATTTTTATTATAAATTGTTTAGATAATTTAATCTTATATTTGATTAAAGGGTTTTCCTTTTTGGAGTAAATAATTGTTATATAATACTATTTTTTTATAAGTATAATTATAATACAGAACAATATATATTTATTATCATAAATATTAAATAGTTGTATATATTGCCTGTTTATTACACACTTTCATTATTTGTTTTAAAAGTTTTTGTTCCAGAATTCCGACTGGGGTCTGAAATGGATTTTGATGAATTTACGAATATGTTATTTATAGCGTATAAGAATCTAATAGTAAAATTAACAGAACTATGTAAACATATACGGCTTGGGCCTGAAAAAGCATTTTGATTTATTTTGGAATATGTTATGAGTACAATGAATATAATGCATCGATTGAAAGAATCTAAAAAGACTTCAACACCAAGAAGTCGATCAAGGGGTACAACATAGGTTTCGATAAAAATTGGCTTATTTAAAAATTTAAAACATTTTTTATCAACTAGGTAATGTTCTCACATTTGTTTAAATTAAATACTATTATACTAAAAATCTCATATAAAACATTATCTCTAATGTTGAAATCTATAAGTTGCATTTAATGATTTTCAAAGATTAAAACAACTGATAATGTTATAAATTTTATTTCCTTAAAATAAAATATATATTTGATTCACTCATCTAAATTCAATAAAATGATTATAGGATACTTCTAACTTAATAAGTTTAGTTGTATGAATAGTCAGGGCCAGCTGAGGGTGGCATATGTTTTCCATAAAATTGTTATTATCTAATCCTATATAAAATAATTAAATAAGATCGAGAATGAAAAAAAAATTATTCTGCGCATGAATATTGTCGAAATAGATATTTTTTTGTACTATTTTCAGTCAGAACACAAGACTTTTATTATGTGTCTCAATTTCAGGTTAATTTTTTATTCAAACTTTTTATTATTAAAACTTATTACAAAATTAAAAAATGTATATATATATATTTGGCCCCTTCACCAAGTGTATAGACTGTAGTGTATAGTATGTATTTTGGACCATGCATTAAATTTTTTAAAATTTATATTCAGGCCTGCAGGAAATTTGTCCACTGATTATTTGGTTTATGTTTGTTTTATAATTTCTTTTTTAAATTTAATACGAATTTTTCTTAAAAGTTGTTACTAAAATATTGATTGAACATCAAACGAATAGCCATTTGGAATTTATTTTTAATTTTTTATTAGTATTCGTTTTATTGCTGTATAGTTTTGTATGAAAGTTCAAAATAAGTTTTCTGAAGCAGCATCCGATCTTTTATAATTTCATATGAATTTTTTTTTTTTAAGAATACGTACCTGCGCGTTTAGAGTATTTAAATATCTAAATGGCATTAACTTTATATTTGACAAGAAATCAATATATATATAACTATCAAAAATATATGAATGTGTTTTATTTAATTAATACATGTTTTTTTCGGTGATTATTCTCAATAATGAATTTCTAACGAAAAGTCGACACAATGGCGCAAAATGAACTAATAGTTTATATCATAAAAAATACCATAAAACTTAACATAATATAAATTGTATAAAAAAAATAGTGTAAATTTTATTAATTTGTTATGCAACTTCTTTAAAAGAAAAGAAATTCATAGAAATTCTTCAACACAACACTCATAAAGAATACATATATATTGATCGCTGAGTTTTTCTCTTAGAAAAGAATAAGTATAAAATTATAAAATCTGTTGGGCATTTGCAGAATGCAACATGTCACATTTTGGAAAATTTTCAATAATCGCCATAAACTTATAATGCTTATTATACTCTAAGTAAAGGTGCTATTGGTTCATTTCCTTCAATATATCACATCGACAAAGATTCTCTCGTCTTTTCATTTAACATTTTCAGGCTTTTATAAATTCTTTTTGGCAACCCAAATGCATCTTTGAGGTAAATATAATAAATTGCGAAAACTGAAGTTTCCGGTTAACCGAAACGTGCAGACTCTAATTATTATTAAAAAAATTTGTTGTATTTTTCGACATTCTGCGAATGGGTTAGAGAAATATCCATAGCTATTTCTTATTGATTTTTTTGAAAATTTTAAATAAATGTTTTCTATCTTAAACTTATTTTATTTGTTTTTTTTTTTCAACTTAAGAATGTAAACAAATACGACAAACCATTTCATTTTAAAACGATTCTCTGACATGTAAGACAATTTAGCGCTTCCAAATTCTTTCGTGAAAGCACTTGTTCGATTTTAAAGCATTCAATCAATTAGAATAGTAAAGTTAACATCTAAACTAAGTGTTAAAATGTTAAGCTGATACAAGGTAATTAATTTGTTTGAGCAAACTTATAAATTTAATTCTTTATTTTTCGTTAATTTATTAAACAACAATATAGTTTAACGACCTATCAGATAATAAAATCTACATATTGTGTGTACTATTTAACACAATTAAATCTTGTTTTATACATATTATTTTTTTTACGTACATACAAATTTCTTATTTTTTTTTTTTTTCAATCTATCTATAATAAAATAAAATTTAAATAATTTATAGTAAAATTTTACATAATATATTTATTCAGTCTATTTCTATTTAAATATATCAACTTTCACATAATTTACATGGGTATATATTTTTTTTATTATTATTTTAATTCTCTTCTTCAATAACAAAACAAAAAAGAAAGAACTCATCATAAATAAATAATAGAGGAAAATTCTAATACGAATAAAATGCAAAATTGTGTTTAAAAAAAAAGAAGAAAATTTTAAAATATTTTAAATACTTTCGCCAATGGCTAAAAAAATAAAATTCATTCAGCAAATTTTATGAAATTTAAAATAAGAAAAAACAAATGTTTTAAATGAGCATAAATGTAGGTAAATTATAAATAAAATAGTGGAATAACATTTTTTTAATTATAAATAAAAATAAATAAATTTTTTAGTTTAATTGCATATTCTAATTTCAATTTTAATTAGAGATTTTTACACCAACAAATGATTCATCAATTATTGTAGAAATTTTGATAATGATCACAAATTTTTTTTTCAATGCGGTTGACGTTGACATATATTAATAATATGAGTTTTTCGGGTTTGATTTTTTTTACCAAAATATACCTTTTACTTTTAGTCATCAAAAATTAGGATACATTTATAATTAAAAATGTAAACGTCTCTTTGTTCTTAATATAGGATCTCCGAAACATCTTCAGCGATTACTTCGAAATTTTGATACAACATTTGAATTGGGTGAATGCCACTTGTACAATTATCTGTACAACTGGTTTCAATTTGAATGGAGAAAAAAATGTACAACTGGTATTTTTCTAGGTAAAAGTAGTAAAAAATATTTCAGTTGTACAATTGACCAGTTGTACAATTGACCAGTTTACTGGACAATTTACTCGTTGCGTTGTACAATTGATTTATCCAATTGAACAGCCAAATTTACCACTTCTACAATCCAGTTTTCACCACTTGTAGATTTCATACTAGTTGTACAATCCCTTTTTTCTCAAATTAACAACTGGTATTTTTGTGCACAACTGGTATTTCGGCTCTGCAGAACTGGTATTTTTTTACACTTTTGTTTTGGTTTTGCACAACTGGTAATTGTATTGAATTTAGGCGTGCTTATGTATGTACATGTTATACAAATGTCACATTTGTCATAAGAAAAAAAATGCTTTCCTTAGCATTTTCCAGCCGAGCCGCAGCAACGCCACAGCAAAGTGAGTATGTGTGTCTAAGTAGTAATAAATAATTTCGAAACTATGCAAGTTTGCTGTATATATTTTTTTTGTAAATACTAATTATTAATCCTTAAAACTTATATACAAACTTTGTGTGTACAAATATCGACAAAATTTATTTGAAAATAATTCTCATCCACTGTACCCACGGACTTGTGTGTAATCATGATTACGTTTAATCGTTCTATTATTAACAAAAAAAGTTCTTTTCGCGGCTTTTATAAAAGCTTTAGAAATTCATAAAAAATAATAAAAATACAAAATTGGTTAATTTATTTAATATATATTTTATCATGCTGCGAAAAAGTTAATAATTTTCATCAAAAGCTTAACAAATTGTCAATATAAATATAAAATCAATATAAATTTTTCGTTTGAATTTTTAATTTTAAAGTTTATTACAACAAGTTAATTTTCCATACACTACACATGTACGTATTTATTATAGCATAAATGTAGTACGTATTAAATTATATATGTACTTATAATTTGTTCAAACCTATTACAACAATTTTTATTGATTGTAAGTACAATCTGTTAGTGAAATTTCGTTTCAAATTGCAAAATTACTTTGATTTAAATAAAATATACTATTTTTTGTATGTTCTTCCAATAACGTCATGTACATAGAATAAGTAATAAAATTTGAGAGATTACAAAAACATGTTTAGTTCACTCAAAATTTAGTTTCAGATTTTTTTTGTGTATAAATAGAATAATAAAAGAAGATTAATCATTTGCTTTGTAATGTTGTTTTTATTTCCTAACCAACATCTGTGCACATAATACTTTTCAGTCACATGCCAATTCGGTTACGCAAAAACTGTTTTAAAATAAGTCAATTCAATCATCATGATGACTTTAATAAATTAACTTTACACTGAATTAGATTATAAGACTTAATCTTTAAACAGCTGGCAACTTCCGAAATAATTATTAACAGCTTAATTAATTGTTTCAATTATTCGTTTCAAATTTATTTTAGTTTTTTGCTTCTCACATCCCATATTAAATTTCATTCATTTAAAATTGTTGTTTTTGAAATATTTAAAATTTTTTCATAATTATGTTACTATGTTGTTAATGGTCATCATTTATGTTTATGATATCAACTCAATTAATTCTTATTAAATTTTTTGACATTCTAAATATTGGATAAATCTTTCATCCTTTTTTAGGCAAGAATTTTACTTAAATTAGCAAAGCTACTTATAAATAAGCAAAAAAAAAAAATTATTATATTGGAATATTAATATTACATTAAAGTAACAATGCTCCGTTATGTTCATCTCTTAGCTTGAAAAGTAAATATTATTTTTTATTTAGACTCATCTAATAAATATATTAGCTGTCATGTCGGGTGCATATCACCAAGTCCCTTGATTTAGTCGTTTAATCATAAATAATCGCAACAAAACATAAATAAATACTCAAAAATTTATTTATTTTTTATTTTCTTACTAATGCTTTATAATCACATCAGAATTACAGAAAATAAACACCACATTAAAAATCACTTTTTCATTTAAAGAAAATGTTATGAGTTTCCGATTTTTGATTAACTTTTTTAATTAATTTTTTTACTTAAATTAATTTAATGCTATTATTTATAATGTGCGAAATTTTTATTTTTGGATCAATTTCTATTTGAACAATGATATCGTTTACCCCTAAGAAAAAATTGGTTCTGAAAAAAAAAAAAAATCTTATTAAATTGTATGTTATATCTTGCCGTTACAGACTCTAGGATCAGAGCAAATAATTACTTTAGTTTATTAATAGTTGAACATGCAATTTGTGTGTACCTATTTTAGAGACAACTGCAATGTTCCTTGTTAAAATTTATTACTTCATTAATTTTCAAGAACGATGTAAGACTTTGTTCATTTGTATTTTTTAAATATAATTATAAATTACGTATATTTTAAAAATCACAATTCACTCTCGTAACGACAATGACTTTTAACTACAATTGGAAATGTCAAATTGTCGGAAGATATGCCAAGTGTTTTAATTTATTTTTTCTCTATTTATTATAATAACAGACCTTTACTTTGAACCTAATTAATTAATTTAAATAATATCATTATATAGATATTTGTTAGATATTTTTTATTAAATTTTATTATTTTCTTCTTTTTTTTTTTTTCCTTATTTTGATTTTGAATTATGAAGACGGAACTTAAGTAATTATGTTTAGCACATATTAAGAAAAGTTATCAATATTTTCTTTTATAAAGTATATATATATGTATAAAATATAATATGCGTAGTATAACTAACAATTAAAAAGTGTAAATGAACGGTAACTTTAAAGTAATTTTGTAATCCGATAAGTTATGAATATATTTTTTTTTTTCATTAATAACTTTTATCATAAGCAAATATATATATTTAATGTTAAAAATTATAATGTAATGCACTGTTAAATGGAATTTATAATTATAGAGGCTCACTTAAAAATTACTTATTTATATTTCAACGAGTTATAAAAATAATATCATCACAACACAATATATTGGTTTTATAATGCACAATATACTTGTACTGTACATAAAGATAAATATACCTAATTTAAGTAAAAATTTAAATTATTTCATCTAAATTTTGAGCATTGGGCGACGGATGCGTACTAGAACGAAATAAGCACGGGATTCGTTTCTGAAATATTCCAGATCTTCTTTAAACAAAATTTTAACAATTAATAAAATTTAAGATCTTAATTGTATAATTTTTAATGCATAAATATCGTATAAAGTTACAACACCCGAGAATTAAAACTAACAGAATCGCATAAAAAATTGAATTCACTATATTAATTTTATGTATAGGTACTTCTAAGCCTATAAAAATGATGTTCCTGTTGTGAAGTAAGACATTGATATCATCATCATCAAATTATATTTTTTACTTGATAAACTAGATTTTTTTTTCAATGAAAAACTTTGGAATCTTTTAACTTGATGTCCGTCCTATGCTAAAATAAATTTTTTTAGAAGACAAATCTTTTTATTTTTTATAAATTCTTTGGCCATAAAAAAAATACTTTAATAGCAAACCAATTACGCACTTTATGTTAATTTTGCGCTAAAATTAATTCCATTCGCACTTGTTGTTATTTTTTTTTCTTAACTTATTTTTTAAACAACAAATTTAGAAATATTTCTACTTGAAGGGTAAAATTACGAGATTTTATCTAAATAATATTCAAGCTATGGAAAATAAAACTTTTCACGAATATTTAAATTATAAATTTTGTAACCAAGACATTTTTTTTAACACTGGAAACAACTTTTAAAATACTTTATTTTTTGCATTACATAATTGAATGATTAGAAATGAGATCAAAACAAATTATTTTGACTTGATTTGTATGAAGACGGCGCAGCGTCAACTTATTGATGTATGTATGTTAGGCCAAGGAGACAGCAAGCGCAAAAATATTATATTCTTATACTTGGTGAAGTAAATTTGAATATTTTATGTAATAACTAAAATAAATATGTGATTTAATGTAACAGCACTGATGAAGCTCTAAACCCGAGAGCTAAATATATTGCTAGATGAATTAAAAAACATAGTTAATATAACAAAGATTTTTGTTGTGTATGAATCAGCTTTTAGGTATAAATGTGAATGGATGTCAGATGAAGTTTGATAACTCAGTTTTTCGCGAAGTAAAACTTTGATTTTAATATCTGTGTGCAATTTTGATCAAGAATTTGTGATAATCAAAAACAAAAAACATACGACAATCTTCATGTAATATGCAATTGCAATCTAAGGTTAACACTTTTTTTATTTTGAAATTTGTCGTACAGATTATATATAAAAGTAATTCAAGGTTAAAATTGTAACCATAATGGAGTATGATTTATACTTGATTACATTTCAGTTTAACATTTTAGGTGGTCTTATAAAAAATCACTACAAAATTTATGTTTATGGAAATTAAAAAAAAATGTTAAGAAAATATAGGTTACATGGCGCCAAAAAGACATTAGTATAAAATATAAATCATAACGGTTAAGGATTCAAAAAATATTTCAATTACACGATTGAAGTCCGACGACGGATGGTCAAAACGTTTACATTCCTACCCTGCTTTAGTTTCGAGAAATTAAATTATATACGGTTTTATTATAGGACTAAGTTTAAACATCTAAAATCCAAGAAAATTTCAGTTTGCTTTAACTAGTGTTTCTGTTTACATTATCATATTGTTTACGTACTTATAAACCTACATTATTTTCTTCGATAGTTTTGAATGCCAACAAAATTAAATATTTTGATAATATATGCATTGTTTTTTCTCACAAAATATTTGAATATACAAACAAAAAGATAATGCTAATTTGAAATCAAAAACTTTTATGTTTTCATTATCAATTAAATATCATTAGAAATAAAATGACTGCACATTTGAAAACTTAAATAATTAAAAAATACTAAGACAGAATTTAATACTGTGTCTTAAGAAAATACATTTTATTTTGTGGGTCTGATCTGGATAGACTTAAATTAAAATTAGGTTCATCTACATTATCTACATATGTATATTCAAAATATAATAAATATGAATTAAACTATATTGTTCACTTTTTGTTAAAGAAAACAAAATAGACAATCTGCCAAATCAATTACATACTTTCATTTATAATTGAAAAAACATATTTTGTAATGTTAGTTCCTTGAAAAAGAAAATAAACTATTATGTTTAAGAAAATTCTAAGTCTATTAGAAAAGAAAAAATTTAATATTTTAAAATATTTTTTCTCAGTTTTTTTTTTGATTTTTTTAAATTTAAGGAAACTTTTAGCAAAACTTATTTCTGAACATATTAATTAAATATGTATGGTAAAAGTTAAATATAGGATAGGTATAAAAATGAAAAGGGAATGATATGTTTACTGTAAAATTCTTAAATATAAAAAATAAAAAAATCTTCGCAAATTTTTCGTCGACTGGATAATAGACAGTACCAAAAGAGTATTATTTTGATCCTTTAAAGACCGTCAGGCCCAAATTCTGGATAACAATTCTTTTTGAACCATTTCTATTTTTTTTAGAGAATAAATCAATTATAATGTAATGACTATGTAAATTAGAAATTAATTAATTTTTCTTGTCAATTTAATATTGTTTGTTTTCACTAAGAGAACACAATATTTTCACTAAGAGAACACCTGGAGTTTTGATGGGAACTTTTATTTTGAGATCTTTATATAATTTGCATATTATGAAACAAATAACATTTTTCCGAAACTCTCATAATATACAAATGTTTGAATAAAAGATAAATATTAATTAAATTTATGAATTTTAAATAAATGTTTTTTCATATTAATTGTTCGATTAACACTATTTAACATAAATTAACGCATTTTATTAAATAGTTTTATAATTTCTTCTATTCCAATCCCCATTCTGGTTGTAAATTAATTTGAAGTACACATATTCATAACATTTTTCCATATTCATATAAAGAAATATTTTTATTAGTTTTATTATTTTTTTCTATTTCGATTCCACTCTACATTATGTTATTTGAAAATAATTTGAATACGTTTATAATTTAGAAAAAAAAAGTTACGAATACTATCAACTATCGCGGATCTATATATCTTGACTACTAATTCTGAATTATATGTTAACTAAATTTGTTATTAATTACGAGTTGTGTATACACAAAAACACATGGACACGCAAAAACCCATGGACAAATTTGTTATTAATTACGAGTTGTGTATACATAAAAACACAAAAACACATGGACACGCGTCAATACTTATATTACGAGACCGCAGGTCGAGTGATATATATTGACAAGTGTCCATGTGTTTTTGTGTAAATACTCAACGAGTTGTATAACAAATTTTGTTAACATATCTAATATACTGTTTTAATGTGCATGTGAGAGGTAGTTGCAGTCTATACATTTGCAATGCAAAAAATAAATGTTGGTATTTGTCTGTATTGAAATATTGTGAGTGATATTATTTTTGTTTAGGTATTACAATATTCAATTTGAAGCATTTAATGATTTCATTATTCACTATGAAGCATTTAAAGGAATTCATTATTGACTATGAAGCATTTAAAGGAATTCATTATTCACTATGAAGCATTTAATAATTGCATTTCTATTGGCGCATAAATATTCCATTTAGTGATCTAAATTTTATGGTACTAAATACAACCATAATTAAGAATACACAAAGATTTATAGCTTCATACAACATATTTTTCAGCATTTTTGGTATTTTTATGTGAAGGTGTTAGTAAAACTAAATAAAATTCTTTTCATATATTTATAATTATCACGAATTTTATTTTGTTTTACTAACACATTCACATAAAAATACCAAAAATAATGTTGTACGAAGCTAACAATCTATGTGTATTCTTAATCTATGATACAACATACCGATCACATGCCCATTAAAATAATTAAAAACTATACTTAATGAATGAAATGTTATTTTTGTATTATTCCACTTAGATCAATTTAAAATATGTACCTTTGTAAATTAAAATATCTTTTTTTTTTAAAAAGTGACAATTGATTGAACTTAATTTTTATTCTATTTTTTACTCGAAATTTTCTATAACAAGTCACAAGTTATAAAATGATATCAAGTTTATCTAACTTTTATAGCTAGTATTATTCTGACATTAAATAAAATTTTATTGCCAAAATATCTATTATAATTTTAAGCAACACGTGTATTAAATTATTTCATCATTGAATTTAACCCAAAAGTGCTAAAATTATTTTAATAGTCTGGTACCTAATAAACACAATTGTTATGAACAGAGACATACCATCATGTGTTCCCGAATTAGTTTGACATTTTTCTTGATTTCATTTTTTTGTTTTTTTTTAAGTTCAATAAACTTTTATTAAATTAAAAGCACATTTATTTATATTAAGCTTTATAAATTCAAAAACCAAAAAAAAAATAGTTAATATGTTTTCTATTATTTTTATTTAAAATAATCAAGACAGTATAAAAGGGGAAAAAGTTTCTATATAAGTTTATTTATAAATTTCTATCAATTATTTTGACTATATTAGAATTAAACTCAAACTAAGAATTGAAATTTGTTTAATTGACTTTCAACTTAGGGACTGTTCACATATTACGTAACGCTTTTTTTGCCGTTTTTTAACCCCCCCCCCCCCCCATAGTAACAGATCGTAACAAATTCCGAAGACCCCCCCTCCCCCAGAAGAATAACGTAACAAAAGTTAAACACTTTTTAAATTACTTTTTGAACAATTTTTTTATTCGAATAAACAAAACAAAATTCATTATAACTTAAGTTTTTTTTTGCGTGCATTAATATTATATTTAGTGTAATTTTTTTTATAAAAAGGAGGAAATTTGGTTACATAACATTTTTATAAACACCCCCCCCCGCCGTAACAAACCGTAACAAATTTTCAAACCCCCCCCCCCCCCCCCCCGAGCCCGTTACGTAATAATTTAAGAAATCATAATACAAAATATTTCTAGTTGATCTCGGATTCAACAACCTTGAATCATACTTTTATTTTGAATTTTGCAACGTCATACTTGTACATCGTACTTGCCATTTCCTTCTTGGTTTTTAAATTGTTTTGCTTCTTATTATTACTTATTATTTGCTTCAGAATTTATAACGCCATTCAGATTTGAATTCAAAAAATAAATAAATAGATAAAAACTTTTAATTATTATTGTTCTATCACGATTTTCAATTGAACAATTTTTTATCATAATATATGAAAAACATTTCTTGATTAACGAAAATGACACTAAAAAAAATCTCGGTGGAAATTCAACTGTAAAATATAAAAGAAAAATTATAACTTAAATCGCGATACTTTATGTCAAAATATAGTTTTTATTTATTTTTTTTAAAGCGAGAATAAATTACAAAAAATATTTTTCTTTAGAAAAAAAGGTTTTCATATTTATATGTATAAAATTGCTATAATCATATGAACAGACAGATGTATTAAAAAGTGATACGCTATTTCTCCTACCTAAATCAAGAAGCTTATCTTGCCTAATTCATCGATTAGTTCGATTTAGTTAGTTAGTTAGTTTGTAGCGGGTCGGAAATCCTCAGATTTCCCTGCACTGAGGCCAGTTCCGGGTTAATTTATGTTTATAAAACATTGTTAATTTATGTTAATTTATGTACATAAAACATTTCAAGGGATGTACAGAAATTATAGCTGCTTGCGTATCTGTTTTTTTCAGTGTTTTTAAAATTTTTACGATATAGAAAAAAACTAATAATTTGTTTATAATCTCAAAAATTTTTCAAATGGAAAACCGATCTAAGAAATGAAAATGTTGTGTGATTGAAATGTAAGTTTTTCACACCTAAGTATTTTACTTTTGAAAGATTTCGATTAAAATAACATTTCATTTTTAAAAATAATAACTTCCCCAGGGAGTCATTGATGTTATAAATATGCAAATAGCTTAAAAGATTATTTTGATATCAGCAAAAAATAATATTTTACTTTTAAAAGCGTTTGTCCAAATAGCTGATCAGCCTGTTGTCAAAATATCAGATTATCAGCAACCAAATTCAGATTAAAAACAATAAGTATATATTTCTCGTTTTTCTCTTCTTACTGTTTCTTACTATACCTACTATTGATTAAGGATACTAAAATGATCATCAGTTTCAACAACTTTTATTTGCTCCTTTTTTGGTTTTATTTTTAAAGGTGTTAGTGAAACGAAATAAAAATCTTTCGAAATATTGATAGTTATCACAGTACATATTTACAAAAATAAAAAAATAAAAAGTTATGTGAAACTAAGATTGTCAGTTCTTAATTCTTAATCAAACTACTTACTTTCAATAAATAAAAATTTTAAAATTTGAATTAGTAACAATCAGTTTACAATAATTACCTAAAGAATAGCTTGCTCGCATTTTTTAATCTTACAAATAAATAATAAAATCTCAACATTTTCAGGAACTAGGAAGTATAAAAACTAAAATCTTTTAATAGAAAAAATAAATATATACAGTACATGTATACAAACTGTAGAAACGAATATAAAAATTGGAAAAAAAACCAGTTTACAAAAGCTAAAACCCAATTACTATAATTCCGAATGATGGAACTAGTTATACTTACAGCAATCTAGTTACTAAATTAGTTCAAAAAGAAAAAATAACAAAATTGATTACTCCTAGGATAAGCTAATTTACTCTATTCTATTGTATGGAATGTGACCCAATGGAAGTATTTCAATAACCAAGCTTTGATATTGAAATCTATAGTAAAGTATATGTATGTACATGAAAAATCCACGAATGAACATCAAATTTTTAATAGTTATAAAAAGATTAAATGTATAAATTATGTATACAATGTATACATTATATACACATAAATCAAGATGCTGTAATAACTTTAATAGTTAATGAAACATTATGTAGGTATAAAAGCAAATTTATTTCAATGTTAAAAGTCTGCACAAATTTCATCGGAAAAATATTTAAAATTATTAAAGAAAATAAAACTCATTAGTCACAAAAATTAACAAACATCTTCTAAAACATAACGTCATAAATATATGTTCAATATGTATATAAATATAATATACAAACGCATAATCTATTGAATCTAATATTTAGTGTAAAAACTCCAGCTGATCGACTAATTGGTTGTTTCTTAAAAAAATCAACAATATTTATGTTTTGTTCGTGTGCGATGTACACAAATAACTTAATTTAATTAACCATTTAAATTAAAATAATATACTTTTGTGCGCTCTTCACCTTTCTGTTCATTTCTACAAAATTAATAAGTCTGGGCTACCTAACAATTAAGTCAATAAATCTCTTTAAAGATAAATAATTATCATTTTCAAAAAACTATTAAGATATGTTTTATTTTCATTCATGATGATGATGATGAGCATAATACTATATAAACGTATGTTCAATTGTACATCTATATATAATATACACCTAATATAAAAAAATTAAAAAAAAAAATTCATGAAACTAGTTACATGGTTTTAAAATAAAAAATAATTACACAAAGTTATTGATCAATGCTATATAAATGTAACATTTACGTCTTTCGACTTGTCGAGGCAACTCCTCGGCTTGCCGAGGCAACTCCTCGGCTTGCCGAGGCAACCCGAGGATAGCCCCGACAAATGATCCCTACTCTAAACCCTAAACTTAAAAAAACTAAAATGATAACTGATGCCATTCACGATGCTAATCAATACGATGCGATACAATGATACTAATAATTTCTTCTAATGCCATAATCATCTTTTGAGTACCAGCGGCACTACTTAACGAAGAAGATCATCTTAAATCAAAATTTCGGCAGAAACAATACCATTCACCCAGCCCTTCTCACCTCCAAATGACATTAAAAAATTATACTTGAATACGTGATAAATAATTATAAATGTATAATATAATAATAACATTTTGGAGTAACTCTGGAAGTGGGTTTGTTGTGCCTAATCATTCGAAACAAAACTCCCCGCTCGGCAAGCTGGTACAACGCATCACAGTGCCATCGAAGATTAATAAGCAGGTTTTCGAGACCGTGATTCCTATCCACACACCAATGGAGAATATACACCAACATCATGGCGTCCACCGCATTTAATGGATAGAAACCCGGTCGGCTATTGATCTTCACACACTTGTGAATGAACACAATTGTGCCGATGCGTACTAAAACTCTCAATAAAAAATATTAAGTAATTTAACCAAGTGGTTAAATTACCAATATCAATTATATACTAAAAATTTTAAAAAACTATTAGAAATGAGAATATTAAGAACTGTCCCAGAAAAAAAAACCAACTATTTTCGTTTGAAAGAATTTTTCGGTTTTATGGGGTTTTTTTTTCTGAGACTATTCAAAAGTTTTATCTTACTGCTTAGCAGCAATTCTAAAGGTGTTAAGTTATCCACGGCCCATGAAGCACGATTCTTAGTTGTAGGGAGAACTGGGTAGTAGGTCTGTACTTAAATGTTTATGATTGTACAGAGTGCTTCAGTAAAGGTGGACAAATCTTCAGGCGTATGTACTTTGGTCAATTCTAAGACGTTCATATGAGTTTTCGTTTAGAAAAACGCGTCGCGAAAAACGTCATAATGTATACGAAAAAACGACATAAACGACATAAAGTATGTACATTTGTTCGTAGTATTAAATGTATGCAACGAACATTTTAATTTTGTGAAACTGATAAAAAATTGAGAACTTAAGTAAGCCGTAATAATATAAAAGGTTTAGCCTAAAAAACACACTTATTCATAAGTTGAAAACAATTTTCTTCAATTTAATTCATTTTTCAAGAAAATAAAAATATACTTAATATATCATTTAATCATTTTTGGTTTTTTTTTTCGTCATAAATTTTCATTTAAGATCATAACAAAATATTAATTTATCAAAAATCTCACAATGTACATTGCGACAAACTCATAACAAAGTTTAAACTTCTCAATTAAATCTTAACAAGATGATCGAATTTTTCTTCAAATCACTTGCACTTGATATTTTACACTTTAAGCCTTTAGGGAAATAAAATTGAAGTCTTTAAAGTGCTAAGTACTTTAACATGTTTTTATACATTCCACTTTTGTTATCTTAATTTTTTTTTTTAAATTGCCTCAGACTGAAAATTTTTCAAAGAATTGCATATAACGCATAAGTAAGTTTGCACAAAGTTGATTTTTTACTTTGGAATATTATTATGATATAACATCATACATTTTTAACTATATTGTATATGGAAACATTATATTAAGTTGTGATTTAGGAAATAAAATGAAATAATTTAAGAAACTTAAATCGAAATACGCCAGAAACCAGTATAGTTATGATATTGAACAAAAAGTTAGCATTTTATAAAATTTTTAATTTTCAATGTTATTTAATAATATTAATTAGTAAAACTGGAGTAATTATAAATTATTTTCACATTTCATATCACAGATTAAGTGGAAAATATTTCATTATTATTTTATGTTACATGAATAATAAAATCTTAACAATTTAATAACAATATGGTAGATGCCTTTATTTCTATGTATGTTGGCTTTGTATCGAATTCAGAAACTATTAAAACTATTAAAATAGAAGTTTTCGAATCAAAAAAAAAGTTGTAACATACACACATAACATGAATATAGCCAAACACATGTTCAGTTAACCATTAAAATCAAACAATGATAGCGCCTTTAAATTATATGATTGTTTTTGTACAAAACAAAATTAACCAAACTTATCTACTCAAAAAAGGAGAAACGGCGTATAAAAAAGATGAAATTGTAATTCACAGGGGAGTTTTTTAATTTTGCCGATATGTAATGTAATTTTGATTAAAATATCAAAAATTATTATAATAATAAGACTATTTACTGATAATAAATTAATTCATAAAAATATTACAAACATATTATATTTTTGACCAGAGGTGATTTTATGGACAATAAAATATAGTAAATATTTACTCAAATATTGAGGTTATTAACTTGTTTATATTTTGTTGGCAATAAATACATATACATATTCTACATTCTATATGTAATGTAAGTTAAGAATATAAAAGTAAAATCTTTTTATTCGAAGCCTTACGCAAAACAGAAACAAAATTTCAACAACATATCAATATAATGGATAGTTAAAACAAGACAAAATATAATTAGAAAAAATTTGGTTGACTAGTTTTTAAACGAAACCCAAAATCAGCAATATAATTAGGACAAGGACTACAAAACATTTCATGATTTTTTTGTTTAGAAATAGGAAATTATCTTATTAAATTGCTGCTAAAAATACATGCATATATGTTTCGTTACGACTTTTCAAACTTCTTCAGGACTTGAAAATGATGATTATTTTTAAAACAAATACAACTTTCATATATAAATATTATTTAAAAATATGATACAATTTATGAAAAAAAAAGCAGAAAAAGTTTTAAAAACTATTGTATTTAATAAATAGGATTCGTTTTAATAATTAATAGTCGAATATATTTATTAATAACTAATATCCAAACTAATAAACTGATAAATAATAATCAAAAATACAAAATTATTAATAGAAGCTATATTAGGTTATGCATATGTAGATTGTAGATGTATATATTATTATTACTATCGTTATCAAAGTTAATTCTTCCTAATGCATATAGAATGTCATTATTCTGCACAGCAGAGTAATAATAACAGATACACATATTTATAAGAATAAAAAAGGTTATTCAATCCTATAAATATTTTCTAATTTTAATTTCTTATTCAGATTTATTTTAAAGTAGGTATTTATTTATATACATTTTTTATGTCTCATATGATGCGCTATAATTCATTATGTTTTATTAACCAGGATACAATAAATTCAATAAATCGAATTATTGCTTTCTTTATCCATAATACAGAATACGTATTAAACAGTACAAAACTTAACACCAACACCCAATCAAGTATTATTACGATATGGTTAGATTTGAAGAATTTCAATGGCAGCAGTTTATGAATTATTGAAATTAATAACATAAGTTTATGATTCAATAAATCATTAACAAAATTATAAAATATAAATATAGAACATTATTTATACAATACAGTTAGTTATATATAGAATAGACAATGATTTTTATAATAAATTTCGAATCAAATTTTATGATAATTATTAATTATAATAATTTGTGATTTTTAGCATTAGTTATAAATAATCTATATTGTAAATTGCTTTTAAGTACATAATAAAAGTAATCAAACAACTTTTTTTTTGTTTTGATATTTATCTTTTTATAATGGTATGTGCGAAAGTTATACATATAATTATAAACTTCATTGCTTAAATAATAAAATTTACCGACAATTAAAGAATTTATTAATTAAAAATGTAACATAATTTATATAAATAAAACTAAGAAATTAATGAAAATAATTTAAACCAACGCTTTATCACTTTTAATACATTTATACGATTTAAATTTATTAATAAAAAGCATCTAATAAAAATATCTACTTTTCTTATTACAGATAATTGATTTAGCTCACCGTGAAGTTTTTTTTTTTCAAATTACATTTACGTTTGTTAATGTGAAAATATTTTAATTCAACTTGGAAAACGAATTCTTAGAAGTAATAGTATTTAAATTTTTTAAGTGATAAACAAAAATTAAATATTAGTTGAATCCGAAAAAATATTTTTACCACTTGATTTTGCTTATGTACTGTAACTTAAGAGATAGACAGACACGTTAGGAAGGAAACAAAATGTAATTCCAAAAAAAAATTGTGAAAAGCTATGCGTTGCGTATAGTACCTTGTAATTTTCTTTTCAATGAAATAATTTCTTAAACAAAAATTTAATTATTTTATTTTTTAATGCTAGAAAAATTATAGGAATATTATTTAAAAATTAACAACATAGTTTCAACTGAAATACATAGAACGAAATGTATCATGTTCTATTTAACATTTGAGCCGTTCACTGCACAAATCGATTAACTCCAGTTTTTGAAAAACTTTAAATTTAAGTGTAAAGCACTTGGTGCAGTCATAACTTTTATATTTATACAATTTTCCCAATCATAAAAGGCTAACACCAATAAACGACAATATTTTTTAATTGAATTTATATTATAAAATAAATTTTAAAAACCAATGTGCACTGAATTGCATCGCATTTCTCAACTTTTATTTTGATGGAGTTAATCGATTTGTGGAATGAACGGCTCATTTAATGACGTAAAAACTATAGACAAAATAAATGTTTTTTTTGGTATATTAAAAAAGATTTATATAATGTAATTACAACAATTTAAATAAATCTTAGATCCATTAATAGATACACCAACATAATATCTATCAATCAAACTTAAAAAAAGCATTATTTTTTTCTAAAGATATTCATATGTCTAAAAAGAGTGTCATCATCATTTGTTACAATTCCGAAATAAGTTTTTTTTTTTTTTGGAGATCATCTTGATTTTCCTTCTTTTATATCAAATCAAATCTATTTGAAAAATTTTTACCGCACAAGTAATAAAAATATATTTTTGCTCATACTGATCTATATATTTTTATCACAAGAGAATTTAATTAACTAAAATGTGCCTATTTTATTCAAATACATTGATGGTAACACCACAAATATTTATTGCAGACCATAAGTGCATTGACATTTAAATGTCTCTTATCTTATATAGAGCATAATATTAATATGGCTTTCAGCAAAAAAGACACTTTTTCAAGATTTATTTCATAGTTTCCTGTGCTCTCTTCGTATTCAGTCAAAATTCGAAAAAGCGATATGCGTACATGGTTTAAAAATATAAATTTTTGATTGAAATCAAGAAAAAATTAAGTAGGTCGAATATTAGCATTATTATTATTTTGATTATATATAGATGTACCTATAGTTATTTGTTTTGATGCAAGTAATTTCTATATGTCAACCCTAAAATTTTCTTTGTTCTTTTTAAACACCAGAAACATTGGTGTGCGTTCATAAAATCCCCGGTCATAAGATCCCAATACAAAAATTTTTGGGATTTTATGACCGAAATCGTGGGGATCTTATGACCTTTTAAATCGGTCATAAGATCTCTGGGAATTTATGGCCGCAACTCTCGGAAAATTTTGACCGTTTAAATCGGTCATAAGATCCCTGGGATTTTATGGCCGCAACTCTCGGGAAATTATGATCGTTTATATCGGTCATAAGATCCCCGGGATTTTATGACCGAAATCGTGGGGATCCTATGACCGGGGATGTTATGTCCGGTAGCCGAAACATTTAGTTTATAAATATCCAGAAAACTGGTATGCAAAAAGTTATATATATATGTATATAAAACTGATTTATCGAAACCTGCTTGGTTCGGATTTAGAGAGTACATTATATTTTATATCATCATTCAGATTTATGTTGATGCGTATAGTTTATAGCATTTGATTACAATTTTAATTAATTAATTTTTCTTTCCATAAAAATTTGAAGATTAGTTTCACCACTCAACATTATAGTACTTTTGACTAAACCATAGTATTATAGAAATAAATCTGTTTAATCTTTATAGGTAAAGTATTTCCACCATTTGTGGTACATATTTCAATGTCGTGTTTGAGTTGTAATAATAAATTTTTTAATAAAGTTTATTTTTTGCATTTTATTGATTTGCCAGCCCAATTTACCTTTTGACATACATATTTTAGAATGAGTTATATATATTTGGCATTGGTCCAGAAAAGAAAAGAGCTTGTCCAATTTTACATAAAAATAGTATAAAATTGTTTGTTTCGTTTTTCGTTATTTGTTTTTCTGTTTAAAAAAAGTGAAATTCTTATGATATCTTATATTTTCATTTTATTGCATATAGTTTTTTTAGGAAATCTCCTGATTTATACTTTTAATAATTTATAGTTTTTCATTTAAATAAATATAATTTTTATTTTAAAAACGTAGTTTATGTCTACATTATCATTAATTAATTTTATTTTTTGAACAGAATAATAGTTAAATATAAAATCAATACAAGAAATCTATATACCTAAGGAAAACGATGTGCATAATGAAATTCTTTTTTATGGGACTAATTCAAAAAATCTTATTCCAATTGTAAGACTAACAGTAAAATGTTAATTACTTTACTTTACCAAAACCATTCTTATTGGACAATTGATATTACACACTGTTTGTAAATAATTTGATTCCAAATTAATTTCACTAAATTTTTGTAACACTATGTTACTATGTAAAAGAATATAAAGTTTTGTTGAATTTTCAATTTGATTATGAAAAAAGTCAAATAAAACAAACCATTTTTATCAATACAATTAAATTAAAAAAAAATTCAGTGTATTTATCTACCAAGGTAATAAATTATTTTGAGCTTTGTATTAAAATTTTTTTAAATCTGATAAGTATAATAATTTGTCAAACCTAATTTTTATTGCTATATCCTTTTTATTTTTAAAGATATTACAGATATTAAGGTAATCTATTTTTAATACGGACCTCTACAATCATGCCTGCTTAAAATATTACTGCATAAGTCAATTTTTATATATGTGTATGAATATATATACTATAGCATTACAATTTTTAAATAAACAAATTCACTCCCAAAAAACAAAAGACATTTTGTTAACATTTCTTTGCTACAGAATATTTTTATTTCATCGACACTTAAGCAAATTTCAATTCTTTTAATATAAACTGATCTTATCGCCGATCTTTTTCACACACCATCATCTAACAAAATTAAAGGATTGTTTTCAATTTTTATATTCTCGTAAAGATAAAAATCTGTTTTGAGAAAAATAATTTATTCATTTAAATTTAAAAACTACCTTCATAAAAGTAAAATCAAATTATTGAATAACAATAAAAAAAAAAGAATTATTTAGAAATTTTTCATTGAATTCATTTAAAGTTTTTATATAATTCCCAAAAAAAAAAATATATATAAAAAAAATATCAATAACTTTGATTTTATGTCAACAATGACAATATTAGAGGTAGAATCACCTAGAAGCTCTTTAAAGTTCTTTTCCAGCATTTAAAACACTATTCCCAAAATATAAATTTAAAATTAAATAAATTGTCAAATAAAAAAAACAAAAAACATCAAAAACTTAAAAATAAATTTCTTAAAAATAGAACATTAGAGGTATAATATAAAAATAAAAAATAATATCATAAAATTAAACCATAAAATAAAGAAAATATATGAAATTTTCTGAATGGGCTCCTCTGACCCATAAAATCATTGACAAAATTTTCGTTTATTTATTATTAATGAAGTTTTTGAACATGGTGCACTAGATCATTAGTTAACAATATAATTTTTAATATTTTCAAGGGCCACGAATCTAAATGTTAATTAAATAAGTATATACCGTAGCGTTATTTATAGGTAGTGTAAATTTTCGAATTAAATAAACGCAATTTATTAAATTTTTTTATTATTAGATATTATTTTATTTTCACAATCACTATGGTATAATTTTCTTCAATTTGGCAAGGTTTTAATATTATTGAAAATAATTATAAAAATTTGTGATAATTTTATGTTTAGTGGTTCTTATTCTTATATATTTAAATTGTTAACAAAATTGTTGAAATATTTGAAATAATTTCAAGTACCTGTACATATGTACGTAAACCTAATATAATGTATAAATGTTAGAACTTTACATTATATATGGTTTCAAGATCATTAATCTTTGAAATTAACCCTTTTAAATTAGACTCTTGGTTTCTAGAAAAACCAGTATACAATTATTATTTTTATTAAAATATTTTTAATGTTTCCATTCACCTATATTTTATTTCGATATTATTTCTAAGTGGACTAACACTTGTTAAGTATACATTTCCGGTAATATTTATGATCTTATTATTTATTATTCTTAGTATTTTCTAACTTTTAAGTATCTAAATAAATCGTTTGATATTTGGTAGGTATATTCTGGGTGTACATTTGAAAAAATTTGTTTTTACTTATTTTAATGACATTAATAAAAAAAAAAAATCTGAGTTTTAAAAAAAAAAAAACTATTGCTTAATTTAAAAAAATATGTATACGCTTGTTTATTAACATTTATGATGCGTGAACATGTACCCTTATAAAATACTGTTTTTCGATACCTTGATTTTTTTGTAATTAAATACATACAAATATATTGTAAAATTTGGCAGTAAAAAATATCAGAGATACAATGGTCTACAAATTTGAAGAAAATTCCTTAACCGAATCTTATATTCGAGCTGAAGTTATGTATAAAAAAAACTTATAACATAAATAACAACTGCCACTCAAGTATTTGAAATATGAGTTGAAATAAAAGCATGGAACATTGCGTGAAAAATGTTTAATTTGAAAGAAATAGGTTATAGGTACCATCTTTATTATTCTTTAGATTTTATATATACTTCTATATATTTTTCATTCAAAAACTTACATTTATATTTTATTTATTTATCATTGAATTCGGTTCTGTCGTTATATTGTTAATTATCAACTTAAATATAATGAAACATTAAATATTTTCTCAGAAGACTGTACATAAATTAAGCACACAATATTATTAACACCCTTGTATACTGTTTTATTCTTTATATTATTATACCTACAAAATATGAATAAACATACATTAATTTTACATAATGATTTAATTTTTGAATTACAGAACCTTACTTGTCGAAAACTTTTATCGGATAAAAAATCACAAAATATACTGATTTTTCAGAAATGATAATAATTCATTATGCACCTGCAATTTACAAATTACTCTACTCTGTTTATAAATTTAAAGTATTTTCCAAAAACAAAACGCTTGTATATGCTTATGTCTTTATTTAAGTTTTTATACCATACACATTTTTATTTTATGAAAATTTCATTTCCACACCGCCAGAAAATCTTTTGATAATATTTTTTTTTTTTTTCAATTTATCTCTCAATCATTTTCATAAATAAAATATTAAATAACTTAAAAAAAAAAAAAAAAGAATTTCGAACAATATTTCTCGTGAGATTAATAGCCTTATGCCATTAGCCCTTTAATTAAAATTTCTCCCAAAAAAGACGAAAAAAAAAATTAAATAAAATGAAACCAGAAATCAAAAAGTGGTGCATCACGCAGCATAATCAGTTCATTTACAGATACAATTTCTTCTTTTTTTTTTTTTTTTTATTTAATATTTTCTTTTTATGATTATTTTATGTTCATTCATTATCACCAATTAACTGGACGAAACAGTCGCCACCGCCACTGTCGCATATTATATTCTTAACAGTGCTACACATAATATTAATTTTTAATATTAATGAACCTGTTGTTCATTTAAATGAAAGGCTTGTACATAATTCAATGTAATTTCCATTTAAATACATCAGTGTTAAGAAATTCAAATGTGAGGGCGTTACAATTACGCTGTGTGGATTTATAACCTTCAATTACGTGCATAATATATGCTATAAGTACGTGTCGGACATTAAAAAAAAAAACAAAATGTGTAAAAGTTTAGCTTCTTTAACGTAAACATATAAAAATGTACACATCAATTTCTTTTAGGCCGATATTATCAATAACAATTTCAAAAAATTTAATTATAAAAAAAAATGCATAAATACAATGCGGTATTTTAAGTACTAGAGGTGTCAACAAAGTCGATTGCCATGGACAGGTCAATTTTTGAATGCCTTTTAGTTACTCGCTTTAAATTTGCAAATAATTCAAAAAAAACTCACACTTACTATAAATATAATGCATTGCATTGTAGTCGGAATCCAATTTCCTTCCAAATACTAGGAAAAACAAATATTTTTTTTAATTTCACCTCGGTTTCAAAATTCTAAGAAAATCTGATTTTTAGTTAAGTCTTTTTCTGTACATAGATAGTGTTATATGAACAAACTTGTTTATTTGAGTGATTTCTGCCGTCAGTTGTCGGTAGTCGCGTCGTTACATTTATTTTATTTATACCATAATATCTCAAAACAATTTTATTTTTTAATTATTGACATGGTTTTAAAATATAATAATAATTTTTAATTTAAGGAAACATAAAAAAAAATTAAAAGGATTTTAAATTTCTAGATTAATTTACTTTTCGTTTATTATATTCAGATTTACATATTTTTACAATTGCAATATATTATAAATGTTATTATTTTACGGTTTATGTTCTAATTTGCATTTAAATATGTTTCAATTTGTTGAATATTTTTTTGTGAACGTTTTCAACCCCCCGTGAAAAAGATTTATTAACTTCCGACCATACAAACAGGAAAACTTGGAAAAAAAACGCACTTTCTTTTCTCCCTTTTTTTTACTTTATTTGGCTAGCTACAGAAAATATAATGCATGATCAGATTTTCCAATTTAGAAAAAGAAGTGATGCGTAAACCTTTTGGCGGTTTATCGGTTTTTCTGATTTCTTACTCTTTAGAAAAAAAAAAAACAAAGTGCGAAGTAAATAAAGTGAATATTTTTCATTAATATTCATTTCTTTTCTAAGGGTAATCCTATTTTCAGTTTTTATCTTTGTCAAAAAAAAGGTCAAAATATAATAAATTAAAAATTGTGTATTTGATTTTTTCAGGATGTTGTTGTTTCTAATTTCAGGTTCATTGATTTTTTTAAGGGTTCGTTTTTTTTTCAAACAAATAAGATTAGTTACATTTCGTAATTGGAAAATATAAAGACAGACAAATTATTCCATATTCTGAGGAGTTTTAAGTAAAATATAAAAAATGATTTAAATTGCATTAATAATTGCATATCAAATGCATAGTAAATAAGTTAAACAAGTAATTTAGCATGATACCTAAATCTGCCACACTGAAACAATATTGTAAAACGATACTCTTTTTGATCCATTCATTCTTAATTATTGGTCTTTAGGTAAAGGTATTAGACAAAATAAAAATCATTAAATATTCGGACTTATTTTAGTTAAATGAAAATTACGTTATGCGTGAGTATTATTTAACAGTGACAAAACTTTGATAGCTTTATAACAATACTTTATCGGCTCTTTAATTTTTAGTAACTTAATATTCTGTAATAGTGTAAAATAACGAGCGCGCATACTTAAAAAAAAAAACCATAATCGTAATAATTTAATAATATTTATAAATATTTTGTATTTTTAATGCGATTAAATTAATTTACATTATTTTCCCATAGAATCATAATGTAATAATCTTCTTTTTTTACTTTATTTAAGTATAGGTATTTCAAATATATTATTTATTTAAATTCAAGTTTCTTATAATATTAATACATAAATATATTTTATTATATTTTGTATGTATTTTAAAATGTATCTTTGATTATGGCGCCAATTTAAGAAAATAAATAAAATTCAAATTTATTTAATACATATTATAACTTTATCTAAAAATTTTCTTTTATCAGTTATTTGTATAGTTCATTAAGCTTTTAAGTTTTTATTATTATTTACTGTTTTCAATATAAACAGAACTTAATAATAATTTCAGCGATTAAATCTTTATTCATAAAAATGAAAAATTAATATCAGAATGATGAGAAAAAAGTTAGAGAAGAGGAAAAAAATTTCTATTAAAAGAATGTTACACATATAAATAAGAATATTTTAAATTTTAGGATATCTTTAATTTAATGCAGTAAATTTATTTATTTATTTTGAGTGATATTGTTCTTTTATCCTATAATAAATGTCTTCCCTTAAATTTGTGTATTTTTAACCGTTCACTGATTATTCACTCCATCCTAAGATGTTGGGCGTCATTCGCTTGAAGTTATTAAAATAACAATTTTTCTTTCTTATACGCATCTCCATAATTGAATTTGAATTATGTTTTTGTTTTTTCTTGTTATACTTTTAGCTTTTACTTCAGGTTCTAAAACTTTATTTTTGGCAATAAATCAACCGAAAATTTCGTTAAGAGTTAATAAATTTGCAAACAATGGGATCACGAAGTTCTTAAATCTTGCCATAAAGTGCTAAAATCCTCTTCAACATACATTTTTTAAATTCTTTTTTCGATTGTTACGCAAGATATATGAAAATACATACATATATATGAAACACGTTCATATAGCTTTTTTTGCGGATATCAAATAAAGCAATCCAAGTCTTTTTTTTTTGTGGTATTTCAAAATTTTTGGGAATTATATATTTTGATAAATTACCATCTCTAAATATAAATTAGCATAAAATTTTCATTGTCAAGTTCAAGCTACTTTGTTTTGCTTTTATGTTTTATTTACTTGATGATTGGAGAGACACAAAAAATGCCAAAAATTTACTTTCTTTGTAAGTTTTCCATTGAGAATTCGAATTATATTTATTTTTTAGTATTTATTACATTGTTCAATGATAAAATAATGCGTGGAATGTTTATATCACTTAATTAAGGATTATTTATATGAAATAAAACTTAAAATGTAAGACTTTTATGTATACGTGATGTGTGTAACGCAATTTCTTCCCAAAAATTGTTCAGTTTAAAAATACTTTTTTCTTAATTTCTTATACCATACTTATAACTTTTAACACCTCCTATTAATTAATCCTGTTAAAAATTTAAGTATATTTTTTAACGAAAAATAAGTTTATATACGTAGGTACATTCTTATTCTTAATATATTAACACCTTTGTAAACAAAAATGTCTGTTGCTAATGGCTAAATTTAAATTTGTCTCGAATTATTCTTTGAATTTTGATACATAATTTTAACTTCAAAAATACACGTTATATATAAAATTTCCGAAGTTAAGATGTCACATTGACTTCTGTAGAATTCACTAAAAAGAAAATAATTAATATTATAATAAAGTATCAGCTTTCTAGGAAAATTATGAATTATGACATTATCCTATCAGTTTTTGTTTCATAACTATTTATAAAGAATGCAATAAAAATTCATAAAAATTTCAAATAATCATAAATTTTGTTCTTTTTTTATTCACCTTTTTAAGAAAATATAATTATTATGATTATTATGTTTAAAAATATTTAGATACGTGTGTAGGAAACTTTAATTTTGCGCCACTTAATATTTTAGAACTCCTATAAAACATACTACAGAAATATACATATATACATTTGTATATATAACAACTAACAAGATAAAGAATTTAATAAAATGTCACAATTTTTTGGTAAGTACAGTCAATAACAAAAGTTTTCGAACTCGGTTCATAAATTTTTTTCAGACGAATACTAATATTACCAAAAATATTTTAGCATTTAAGCTGTAATCAAAATTCGTTGATAAATGTGAATCAGTCAGAAGAAAAATTATTCGTTCTAAGAGTTCTTCGAATTGTTTGTGGATGAATGTTCTGGCCCCACTGTTGATAGAGTTCTGCTGCAACTTTTGGTGTACGAAATTTGAGTTTTACATGATTTACATACATATGCTTGTAAATAAGTGTTTCATAAACTTAGTTTTCTACGGATAAAGACTTATTATACTAATATTCTTTTAACTATAAAGAATCAATTATACCATCTCAAACAAAGAATGCTTGGAATCAAGATGTAAACGTAATAGAATAGCGACTAAATGTTAAAAAAAACTTTTAGAAAGACTTTCTTTTATTTTCTTTTCTGTACTTCCACACTCAATAAATTTTCAATAATAATGAGAAGAAATTCATTCCGTTTAAAATATCATGTGTTGTAAAAATTAATAAAAAAAAATATGAAAAAATTGAATTATTAACTAAATAAGAAAAGCTCCCTGCTGTTATTTACAAATAAATCATTAAAAAAACCTCAATTTTGATATAAAAATGTCACCTGTTTAAGACGATTGTTATAACAAAAAAAAGTGAAAAAAGCGAAAAGGTTATTTTATTATCAAGATTTGACAATCTTTAAACGCTACGTAAATCAAGGAAAAAAAAATATTTAAATTTCATAAGTTTGGTTAAATTGAAAATGATAGCATAAAGATTGGAGTGGAAAAATTATCTTATAATTACGTAGACTTAAGTTATTTGTAAGAGTTAATAAATCTTGAAGAATACTCTCTCTAGCGCGAAAGCTGGTAAAATGAATTTGTAAAATTATAGTTTACAAAACTAATTCTTATCAATCACTTAATTGTATGATATTTGAAATATTTGAAATTTGTATAAAGCGCCGTTTACATCTGGCAAGTAAATCGGGCATGTAAAATTATTCTTACTTGCCCGATTTGCTTGCCATATATAAACGGTGTTTTAGTTAGACTTTGTTTTGCTTTAATTTAGAGTTCACATCACGGTTTGTAGTTACGTATATATTGGATGAATTGGTTCTATTCCAAAAAGGCCGTAACAAACAAGTAATCCAACAATCTTGCTCAAAAATAATAAAAGTTTTGGAGCAATCTTATTTAGAAAAATATTTTTATGTTAGAAAAAAATTTGAATTGGAAATTTTCGGATCTTTAACAAATATTTTGGATGGGATTATGGTGTTTGAAAATTATTAATAAAAATATTATTAATATGTAATATATGTGTTATGATGATACTAGTGATATTTTTGTATTCCATAATATAGTGCAGACAGTGACTTAAGAAAATTCTAAATAATACAATATAATCTATAATAAATCAAACACCGATAAATCAACTTTAAAGAAAAGAAAATATATTTGTGTCGATGTTTATCAAAACTCGTCAATTCCACTTTTCAAAAAAAATGAGTATAATACATCGTTGGATTCGTCTTCGAATGTGCTATCAGTTTTTGCTATTTTTAAATTTAAAAAAAAAAATGGAATAGACGCGGTTTGATAAACATCGACACATTTGTTTTTATCTAAGTACAAAACATTTACCGTATATTATTAAAAAATATATTCTCAGATTAAGTTATTTACATAAATATTGTTCTATTGAAAACTATATTATTATTATAATACTGAGTAATTAATAAAAAAATTACATAGGATTCGCATGTCGCTTCCGTATAATCGTATATAGTTTAACAAAATTTTCGTGACACAAAAACTTTTTAAAAAACATTTTTATAACAAATTTTAATTAATACATACATCTAATTAAACATAAAATCACATTTACAACAATAATATTGAATAAAGCATAAATCTATTAGTAGAATAATTAACATGTTTGGTTGAGATTCTAACATTACATGAAAAATTTAACTGCATTTTAAACCCCACAAGTGGTGATCATGTCATGACCAACCGAAAGCACTAAATCTTTTTGATCTTCACTTGTTAGTGTTTTTGTCTTTTTCCAACTCGTATATTGCATTTACAATTTTTTCTTGATTACATTCCAATTTTAATTTCTTATAAAATTCATTCATTAAATATTATATATACAATTCAGTTTTCAGTGAAATCAGTAAGGACAAGGAATAGATTTTATTTATTAAAAAAAAATATATAAACAATTTTTTAAATAAAGAATTTTTTTAAACATATTTCTTTAATAATTTCACAGTAGAGATATTAAGTCTCTAACAACTAAGAACTTCGAATTCTGCCTTAAAAAAAAAAATAATAAGACCAAATTTTATAAAAGTTATTTTAAAGGAAGAGATTCATGAATTGAGATCTATTCGAGTTCCTCTAATTAAAATATTAAAGAAAGCATTTCAAAATTATGCTAAAGCCAATTGTATGTTGTATAATATATCTTATATATGAAGCTATTTCATTTACCTGCACTATATGTGCGAGCATTTTCACAAACGGCATTTGTAATAATTATAATCTTTTCTTTATGAATAAAAGTATAAGTATAAATTAAAAAATAAAAGAGCCTCATGTAGTTTATAATATCTTTAGCAGACGAAGAGATGTTATCAGCACTTGGTGTCTAACGCATAATATTTTCCTATTTTTTGAAATAGAAATATTTATGTGATCAAACTTGTAGATATAAGGAAGGAAAACAAATGGATCAAATATAATAAGAAGATGTTTTAATTTCTATTTTCTACTTTTAAGAGAAAAAAAAAAGATATATTTAGTTTTCATTAAAATTTATCGCTAATTAATGAGGCGCACAATTACTAATTCAGTGTGTTATTTACGGATCTCCTTATAAAAAGATTATGTTGTCTTTGATTCAAAATTTTATTTGCTAAAACGTAAAATATTATTTTTTGTGCACACACAGTACATATTTTATTTACAACCTGCAAACATTTATTCATATACGTACATATATCTGTATAATTTTTTAACAAAAGTATCAATGCAAAATACTAGACTAGTATATATCGTAGAATTTCTCGTGTGCTTTAGCGACCTGCACGAGTATATATTTTTTACTCGTATTTGGTTGAGTACTAGAATACATTTAAATTTATCGCTTCACTATGAATATTAAATACATTTAAAAAAAATATAAGGGTACATTTTTACTCAAAACAAAATATTTGAGTCAAATAGAATCGTAAATAAAATAACCTCAAATAATATTATTCATGAATTTACTACTCGTTAGAATTTTAAATTCGTAATTTATGATTTGTATTCGTAAATATTTTTGTGTATTCGTATAGTACTCGTAGTACTAGTAGTATAGAGAAAAAAAAAAGTGTGAATTTCAATGATAACTAATAAAAAGTTGTTAACAGTAGTTTAGTGCTATATGAAAATTAAAAAAAATGGAAGAAATTAATGAAAATCAATCAATTACCGAGTCAATTAGTGATATAAAATTAAAAATATTGTCAGGAGAGTACATTATTCTTGATATGCAAGGTAATGTGACGAGCAAAGCCTGGAATATTTTTGGAAGAATTAAAAATTCGAATGGGGATGACATAAAAGACGTAGTCGCTTGTAAAAAGTGTAAAATTGTCTGTACTTACAAGAATAAAAGTACTTCGAATTTACTGAAACATAAGTGCGTTATTATTTACAGTAGATTAGAAAAAGAAAAAGAAAATGTCTCTGTTGTTGTAGAAGCAGAAATAAAAAAACAATGTTTGATAGAATGCACAAAATGGGTGGTAAAAGATGCTAGACCTTTCAGTGCTGTTGGAAGTGATGGTTTCAAGCCACTAATACGTTTTTTTTTAAATATTGGTCATAAATACGGTCCTTTAGTTGATGTTAATCATCTACTTCCGCATCCAACAACAATTGGGAGAAACATAAAATTAGTGAAGGACAAATGTAATGATTTTTTAAAAGAAGAAATTTCGAAATTTACAAAATTTGGATTTTCTTTAACTTCTGACATTTGGACTGATAGTTATTCCAGAATCAATTATATATCGGTTACAATTCATTACATTAAAAATGGTGAGCTTTTAGAACGACTACTGGGAATGGTGCCAATGAATCATGATCGCAGCACAGGTAAGCTTATAATAATGTTATTCCTGCAACACAGCACCTTATGTAGCTATATTTCGTTTGAAAAATTATTAAAATCAATATTATATCGAAACAATTTTCCTTATATAAATGTATTAATTTACAGGTCAAAAAATTTTAGAAAAAATTACAAGGCTCTTACAAGACTATAATCTTTTATTAAAAAATTCTATAATAGTAACCGATCGGGGATCAAATATGATCAAAGCTTTTGAATTGCAAGAAAGAATTAATTGTTCTGATCATTTATTGCATAATATTGTTACAAAAACTATTGAAGATATATCCGAATTGTGTGAGTTAGAAGATTCATGTAAAAAACTATCAACTTATTTCAAGAAATCAAATTTACATCATCTTACAACTACCGCTATTAAAAATTATTGTCCAACCAGATGGAATTCATTCTTTTACCAAATCAAATCCATTGAAGATAACTGGAGTGCCATAAACAGTATTTTAAATGATCGAAATTTATTGAACAAATTAAATGCTATAAACCTAAATATCTTAAAAGAAATAACACAGTTGCTTCAAAATTTTGTTGACGTTTCTATTCAGCTTGAAGGAGCGAAATATCCCACTCTTCATCTTGTATATACATTTATAACTTTTTTGAAAAAAATTTGCGCAATAGATGATAATGATTTTGAATCCAATGTAATAGTTAGGCTCAAAAATAAATTAGTATTTTACATTGATACCATATGGGTACCAAATCTAAATATTTTCCACAAAATTGCATTATTTATGTTCCCCCCTACGAACCAATTAAAAATTTTTGATAACGATGAGAAAGCAGAAATTATTAATGAAATGAAATATTATTTAAAACAATTTTATGAAACTGACTTTTCATTTGGTGGGTTACATGAAGAAACTCCACAAAATATTATGAAATTTTTCGCTGATGTAATTGTCCATCCAAAAACCGTGACATTTTCAAATCAAATGGAATCTGAAATTAACATATATCAAAATACCAATATTATTCTTATTGAAAAGTTTGATGTTTTGCTTTGGTGGGAAAGCAACAAAAACCAATTTCCCATTTTGTACAAATTAAGTCAAAAAATATTTGCTACTCCTGCCACCAGCTCTTCTTCTGAGCGAATATTTTCTGCAGCTGGAAATCTTATTACAGATAAAAGATCTCGTCTAGACCCTGAAAGAGTTTGTGATATTATGTTTTTGAATAAAAATTTAAAATATTATGAAGAACATTTCGATTTGAAAAATTTATTCGAAGAAGAAAGCCTAAGCGACAAAAATAATAATTTATAGGTATAAAATCTTCAAATTTCGTTTTTATAATTTATAAATATTTTTTGCAGCAACTAGATATATTCTTACTAATTTGTGTTTTTTTTTTTTTTTTCAGAAAATCGAATTTTTATAACATTTAAATTCATAAATAAGATATTAAATATTTAAAAAATATTTTTTTATAAAGAAAATAAATTTTCAAATAAAGAACGATTTAAAAAGTATATAGCTATATAGTTTTCATTTTTCAATTTTGAATTCCAAAAAATGTATAAAAAATGAATTAGTCTAATTTAAACTTTATTTTGAACAAGTCCACGGTTTTTCATTTAATAAATAATACTCAAAAATTCAATCAATGCATTTCATACAATATTCAAATATTCACGAGTACTCGTAGTACTATGTGATATTTGTGAGTAAAATGTACATATTATTTATTTACAATGAATAAAAATGTTCTTAAATGAAAAGTACTCGAAATTTTTGTGAACAACTCATTATGTTTTGAGAGTATTATTATTGTGAATAAAATTTACTATGAATATTTTTTATTCGAGTGAATTTCTATATTTGTTTTATTTATAATGGATCCGTGCAGACCCATAGTGCTTATTCAACGTTTAACATATTTTTTGACCTTAGTTATTATTAGAATGTCGTGGAAATTTTTGTTATTCTCAAACAAAAATATAAATATTAGCGTAATACTTAGGTATAAGAAAACACCTTTTTCCCCGATAAATTTTAATGAAGAATAGCATCATTAAATAATCAATAACAGCTATTGAAGATATGTTGAGATGTAGCCAGGTATCATTCGAGTACACAACTATATATATAAAAAAGGTAAACAATAAAAAATTTATATCGCAGCCCTATTTCCTTGCCGAAAGTCGAAAGTGTAGAACTGTAGAACTGGTTGAATAACAAATATGAAAATATTAGAAATGTTTATCCTAAGTAGAACTTTTGTTATTTTTTTTGCAACAAAAAGAACTTCTACGTGTTATACATACATTGTACATATGTACTGTATACATGTAAATAATATCATGATATTTAGTTTTTTTATTTTCAAAAGCTACAATGAAATAAAAATCAATTTAAAAATCTTTGAAAATACTACTGAGTAAACTTTTTTTAATATCCAAAATTAGGATCTGATATAAGAACATATTTCTTACTTCAAAAACTGTAACTTTTTTTTGCTTTAAAAAGATTTTATAAAAATCATATTTCATCTTTATATTTTGATAATTCTGGTTAACCACAATTTGTTCCAGTTATTTAATCAATAAACCCAAATCAAAAATGAAATATAAAAGAACAAAATCTCATCCTTCAAAAAAGAAAATCATGAAACCAGTTACAGTTTATTTTTGTTGGAAATACAGCAACTAATTTACAAAAGATTATATATGTACTTAGTAGTTGTTTAAGTTTGATGTTCATTTTGTTAAATTGAATAGAAAATCTAATGCATATTCATAGATTTCATGTATATAAACTGTCACATATTTGTCAATACTGTAGTGTTCAAAAATTACAACCATATACACTTACATTTGTCAAAGCAATGTAAACTTCTAGCAATGCTGAAACAGAATTATAGTTTGTTAGTAAGTACCTATCAGATTTTTTTTCGTATAAAATGAATGACAAAATTTTAAAATATACAAGGTTTGTAATATAAAGCGCAGGCTTTATACTTATTAATTTTAAGAACTTATTTGAATTTTAGTTGGAACAAATCCGAATTTTTTTATAATTTTCACGAAAATTTCTTTTGATGTAGCTTAGCATTTTATTATATTTTTGATAGGTACCTTATTTTGACATTGGTTTTGATAAGTACATTGCTTTGCATCAGGCTTTTATTCCTATTTGACTCATGATCTGGTTAAAATTATTATATAAATTTAGTTTAAAATCATAATTTTTTTTTATTATTTCATATGTTCATATGTTTTTTATGAATAATCTATCTAGGTTTTTTATGAATAAAAAACTGCAACTAAACAAATAATCCCATTTTTATTATTATTATAATAAATGCTGATAAATATCTATACAATATTTGCATGAATACATTGTGTAGTATTAGTAGCTTATTAAAGTGATTATTATTTGATTAACATTTTTTTGATAAAAAATGATAAAAAAATCATTTAATGTCTCGTGCCACATAACATAGCATTGTCATGCATTATTGAAATATTTTAAGTTTTTTTATTTTTGTTATATTTTTAAGGAATTTTCAGGTAGTGCATGATGATTATAAAATTTACAGGTGAACAAAAAAGTGTGCTACACCTGAATACAAAAAAGGTGTTAAACGAATGAATGCATAATTTTACAAACAAATCATAAAAAAAAAAGTTAAACATCGAAGAATTATTATTTTAAAATCTGACAGATGTTTACTTGTGTATGTACTTATACAGCAAATTCTCCAGAATATAATATTAATCTCGCAGATTAAATTGCGTCCTCTAAGTAATTATGCAAAAGAAAAAAATTGATTTTCACTCTTTTACTGATTTTCACTCTTTTACCAAAGAAGAAGACAGACGGACAACATAAACATATAAAATTATAATTTTGAACTAAATAAAGAAAAACTATGAAAAAAATAAAATGTAAATTTATTAACAGTTTATATTGTATACATAGTACAAGAAAATACCCTAGAGATTTAGACTGAAATTTGGACGAAAAGAACCACAAGGAAATATATTTAAAAAAAAACTTACATTAGGATTAAAACTCAAAAATTTCATTATTATTTATTGCATTTTTAATGCTTCCTCTTTTTTTTCCAAAATTAATAAAGTTCATTAAGGACATGTTTAGTTGTAATTGATTCCTTTTTAAATTATCATCCTCCAAGTCATAGAAGACAGTATTTAAGTAATGTGAAAACTTGTCTATTCTTAGATTATTGTAAAAAATATTTAACAATATATATGATCTAATGTTTAAAAATTTTGATAAAATTTTATTATGTAGCAAAAAAATAATTATTCTTATTATATAAATAATTGATTGTAAAATGGCATAACGTATCAGAAAGTATATTACATGAATATTTTTTCTAAATCCTTGAGTTTCTTCAAACCCATTAAAAAAAATTGATTGAAGGGTTCAACAAACAGCACACATTTTGATGTAAAATTAACATGACATTGAAAAAATTTTGTTTTATTTCCCTTCAAAGAATATACCTAAATATTGAATTAAAATAAATTGAATTAACTGATGCATATTATTAGCGATAGCGCCCACTTCTAATGAATATTGGCTATAATGAAATTCCTGGGAGAAAAAAATATTTAATAAATTTTAAATTTATTGTATTAAATTATTAAATAATATTTACATATCAAAATATTAAGAGCGGCAACTGGCTACGCACGGCTTATTTCTCGTGGTATAATTGATTATAATTGATCTAAAAAATGGGTTCGTTTATAAACTTTGTTTTAATAGTAATTATAGTTCAGCCTTTTGAATTTTATATCTTTCAAAACTTTTTGAAATTTTATTCTTGTTCCACGTTTAATTACAAATAAATTTTGGAAAACATAAGAGTTAGTAATGTACAAAATCTATATAAATCGCCCACTTGAATAAAAATCTGTTCTTTATTTTCTCATATTTATTGTTTCATTAATTCAACTTTAAATTTTGAAAATTGAGTTGTCACAATTTTAAGGCACTAATCAGTAATCAATAATGTCCCATCAATAAATTTTCTAAAATATTTAATGACTCCTAAACTTTTATGGTTTTCATGTAAAAATGAATGAAATAAAACATTAAATTTTATGACTTTTTAATGAAGCTTTTTAATTGATTTTTTTTTTTTTTTTTCAAAAGCATAAAAATGATATCCAACCGAAATTAAATTATCTTTCATGGAAAGAATTTTAGATCAAAAACTATAGCAATTAGATTAGGACCACCTTTAATCATTTAAATATTAGTTTCTGATACTCGTAATACCTAATAGTAGTGAATTAAAGATTGGAATAACGGAGTGAAATACATACTACTATTTTTAGTTTACTTCATCTCGAGATGTAATTTTTTTGTTAGATTACGCATTTTAAGTAACGAAATGTACATAACACATTTATGTATATGCTACGAATTTTTAACGCACAATTGTTTTTTAATGAACTATTTCTTGAGTAAGGGTAAGAAAATTTTATAAAATTAATTTCTATTAAAAATAAAGTTAGGGTTAGGGGAAAACATTTTCAATTTGTTTTAAATTTCCAAAATTGAAATGTATGTAAATAATGAAGTATGAATTGAATTCGTTAATTTGTTTATTTTTCTTTTGCTTTGCTTTGATTTTTTTTTTCTTAAGCGTCAAAATCAATAAGTTTCAATGTCAATTATTAATCTTCCGCCACTCAAAAATGCAACAAAGAAATTGAAATAAAAACAAAAGACAAATTAAAATTAGGCATATCGCTCTAAAATTTGTACTTATACATAATATAAAAGTTATTTTCATTAATATTGTATTTAATGCGTTCTTGTTCTTATCTGTTATTGATAAAAGCAAATATCAAAGTTATAAGAATGATTTATCAAATAGTTTTATTTAATCTTGAATTAGAAAAGTACGTTGTAAAATGCGGTGATATAAATTCCTGTACCATAAAATCAACAAAGTGAAAAAACAGCCTTGTTGGACGCTATTGTTGAAATTGATTTTCAATTTGAATCCTTTTTGCCACCTTTAAGATTGACCTTTTTTTGATGGTATAAATTAAAAACCAATCATTATAATAAATAAAATAGATTTTCTTTGACGGGATATATTGCTCCATAGGAATGAATTTTGATTTTAAAAATGAGTTGGCTAAGCTATTAAACAAGCGTTCCAAAGGGAAATTCTCGTTTTTACTGCGTAAACTCCTAAATACCAATAATAAAAATTTTAATAGAAATATAAATATTCGGGTTTGGTTCTCATCCAAGAATCAATATTTTCTATATCTACGATACATACATAATTAATTTAGCATCCACAAATTTATTCAACTAAATACTAAGTATGAACACTGATAAATAACGTCGAAATTTCAAAAAAAAAAATGAAGAACTCTGAGGTTTATAAGCATAAAAGATATTTAAAAAAAATTTTGAGGAGATTTGCCTTAGGATTCAATTATACTTTATATTAATGCTATTATAACATGAATTTAATTTATACACCTTCATCAATATAGGCATATAGTTCCATTGGACCAATGTGGCGCTTTTTTTATTACGTACACAAAACTAAGCGATACTTATCTTATAAACGTCTGATTCATATAAATATATATTAATGTACATATAAATGAAATCTCACTAATTGATTTTATTGATAAAAATTTTTTTTTTATTTGGAATTAATGATTTTTTCAATTGATTACCCTTTGAAAAACAAACATATGGCGGCGACGACGATGGGTCTACAATTCAACTAAAGAATTCCAGAGAAATTTATGATTTACCTCAAATAAACAACCTATTAAAGAAACATAATTTTTTTTAAAGATCTACTTTTACCTGTTTTCAAAGATTTAGTCTATTTTTTTCATGGTGTTATGTTTTTCTGAATTTTACATTTCGAAAATATATGATCAAGCTAAAATTTAAAAACTAAATTCCTAATGTTCGAAAATGGATTTTTTTAAATTTGTAAAAATCAAATATTTACTAGGAATCATTTCGGGCGATACTTTTGTAAGATTTTACGATAAACTTGAAATTAATTTAAACTAAATTTGAAATTAACCGAAATTAGTTTATACTGTATAGATTTTTCTTGGTAAAAAAAACTTATTTCTGCCTTACGTCTTAAATATAAAAACAAATCTTAAAGCAAAGCAATAAAATTGAATTTCAGTTGATAAAAACGAAAACCGCATGATAACATGTAATTTCGGCAGACCTTTTTTGGTGTTTTTCAATCAAAAAAATACTACATGTGAGGTAAAGCAATTTAATTTAAAATTTTTGAAATTATCTCAGGTTTTAAAATGAAAAGGTAAAATATTAAAATTTTTAAAATTGAAACTTTCATTTTGTTTGTGATAAGAAAACATGAGTAAAGTGGACCAACTGGTGATAAAGTAACATATGATGGCTATATAATTCAGTCATTTGTTAAAATAATAATATTAAATATAATTAATTAGTAATTAAAATTTCCATTTCATCATATAGTTTTTATAATTTTTGTCAGTCTTTCTTTCAAAAATAAATGTAACATCATTATAAATAATAATTATTAAGCTAATTGGCCTAAAATAAAATGAACTCAGAAAAAAAAATCGGGTGCCTTAATGCACTGAAAAAATTATGTGAGTCAGATAAGGAATTTAATACAAAAAACTTTGCCATTTCATAACAACCCTAAAATAGATACGACTTTTAATTAAAAAATTATAGATTTATAGATTTTATTATTCGTTAAATAATTATATGAAAAATATCAAAACTTCAGTGCTCCAGCAGTATATTATTATGTTAAAATTTGGAGGGATCTTCTCTGCGATACAAAATCAAAATTCGTAATTTGCAGTGATATTCATAATTGCATCTGTAGCTTGTCTAAATTCTTAAATTTTTAAAAATAGAAAATATTTAAAAATAGCACTCATTTTTTTTTTTTTATATTAAAAAAAAAGTTATTCTTAGATTTTGGACCTTGGTTTATAAGTTTGGAATTTTAATTGGATAATTAAGACAATATATATTTCATTGAATATTTAAAAGATATTTTTTTTTTGATATAAGTAACTAAATATTCTAGACTAAACTGTATACTTAATTGAAGATTTGCAATCAAAATAGTTTATGCCAATACAATTTTCATCAAAATAAACAATGTCAAAGAAAATGTTACATATTTTTCGAACAATTTAATGAATGGAATTAAAACATCGTGAACAAAAATTAGACATATTAGAAAACATTTAATGTATAAGTAGATAAAAGAAATGGTAAAATATATAGAATAAAATTTCATGCTTATTTAATTTTTTTCTTAAGTCTGCATATAGGTTTAATGTTGTTTTTCAATTCATTTTTGTTACGTTGTTTTATAAAGTATGTATATATACGAAAAATTCATTCATTTAGAAAAATACCTGCCAAACTCAAATTTTTATTTATTTTCATAATATTTTTTGTATTGTAGTTAGATAAAGTTACAGATCAATTTGACTTATTTTCGATTGATTGAAATCACATTGATCTATATTTTACTTATTATTTTTCGGATAAGCACATCAAAATTATAAATTCTACTTTTAACAAATTCTCAATCTCAAATATAATAATTCAGTCAATTTATTTGTAGTCACCCCTAAAATTTTATCCAATTTAAACATTTAAAAATATTAACACAAACAATTTTTAATTTTCATTTTTTTTTTTATTTTTCAAGAAACTCAATCTGTTTCAATAAACAGGGCAATTTGTTCTTGAAAATGGTAAATTAAATTTATTAGCAATATTATTGTTTTGACACAATAAATAAAACAATTTTCTTTGCTTTTAACACTTTTTTGATTCTTAACATAAATATCAATTTCTTTTTTTTTTAATTTAAAATGTTATTAAGAACCCTAAAAACATGGTTTACATGTCATCATGACAATTTTAATAAAATTTAAGTATTTAAAAAAAAAGATTGATTAAAAAAAATATTAAAAATGGAACTGATTTTTTGTTTCTTTTCTTGTTAACAATTTTAGTTTTCAATGATTTTTTTTTGTTTTAGTTTTTGACAGTGACAAGTAGTGTAGTTTTTTTAATTCTCTTACTTATTACTTATTATTTGAAATTGAAAAATGTTTACCATATTTTTATTAACTTGAAGCAATAATTTTTCTGTTGTCCTTTTCCTTGGCCCTGAATAACAAAAAATTTTAATTACAGCACAAATAGTCCACTGTCTTTAATTATTTTTATATTTATTTTCTTTAATATGATGTAACGATGTAACATAACCCATCCATTTTTCATTTACTTTGACATTTAATATTTAATAAATTTGCTTGTACTTTAGCGAAATTTTTTAAAATTCCAGAATAAACAAATTTTCTAAATTGCTAAATTTATATGAAAAAATGAAGATGGTACAGATATTCTCCATGCTTATTAATTTTCATTAAAATTTGAAAATATATTTTTCTTGCACTTGTTAAATATTAATGTTGATTAGCATAATGCAAAAATATCAAGCAAGTTATACTATTCCTTTAAGAGTATATTTAAAATTTAAAATGAGGTTTTATCTTGTTATCTTTCTAATTACATGATTTTTAGAACGAAATGAAATTAATTTTAAAAAATATGACCTAAATGTAAAATAGCAACCAAAAAAGATCTTTTCTTCCATTATGATTAAAAATTATTTTCATATGACACTGGACATGATATAATCCATATAGTAAAGTAAAAGAAAATTTAACATTTTCTAAAATTTAATTTTTTTATGTACCTACATAAAAGATTTTAATCTGTAATATATATTCTTTTTTGATGAACATGAAAACTTAATTTTTTTTACAACATTTAATATATCAAAGTCAATTTAATTAGCTAAGAATTATAATGTGAACATCTGTGTGAATTTTCTTCAGCAAGAAAACATTTAAAAAAAACAGAAACATTTAAATAAAAGTATCATAGTTAAAGCACGAAACAAGACTTTTTATTTCACAAATTAGTTAGCAGATATGTAAAAAAATTGAATATTTAATACAATTGCAAGAGTGTCAATACATAATTTATTTCAGATAACAGTGACAAAGAAACAAATTATTTTATTTAAAAAAAAAAATATTATTTTGATATATGTAATTGTAGATTAAAAATAATACCAAAAAACTACTACTTTATGTTAATTGAAAGAGGACAAAAGTGAAAATTAAAGCATTTCATTCTGATAATTATTCGTATTCAATCTGAAAGTATTAAAAACTGCAGTTTCCGTTAGTAAAAAGATTATACACAATAAATAAATGAGAAATACATCAACTAAATAAATTACATACTTAAGCATCCAGTTCGGTAAACATATTTTTTTAGGTTATTTTATTTAACAACAAATATATTTGTAAAATTTCAATGACCTACATTTTACACAACCATTTTGTAACAGTTAAAAAAATTAATTTTTTCAATATCCTTAAAAATAACAATAAAAATATTTCAAGTTGGGAAGGAATATTATTAATACTACACAAACATAGCTAAAATTATGTAATAAACTATAGCATTATTATACGGCAATTAAAATTCAAATTTTAATATCAAACAATTACATAATATGACCTTTGGTTTGGGCCAAAGTTCCAATACCAAACGCAAAATACTGCAGTTTTTTAATATATAAATTTAAAAATATAACTTTCTTTATACATATAGTGGTCCTATTTTTTTCATCTGGTAATGTTTTAATTACCCACAAGAATCTCCTTCCAAATAAAAGAAGATCCCACCTAGGTTTAATAGTTTTAATTTCATCGATGAATATAATAAGTGATGCGGTTTCCAACACATAACAATCTCTTTGATAATAATTTACAGAATTTGTACATTGTACATCTTGTAAATTTTCTAGAATTTTATGGTTTTAATTCTTTTCATAATTGAATTATATAAAGTAATCTTATCTGCGACATAATGGGCTAACGAATTCAAAATTTTACATTTGTTATAAGAAAGAGGACAAAATATATCGACTAAATTAAAATGAGTCTTCCTTCCAATATTTTTAGGCTTACTATAAGCCAGCAATTTATTACCTATTATTGCCATTGTGGAATCAGAAAACATATATTTTTTTTTGCTTTTTATGTTTGAAGGCATAACAATTGGTAAAATTAACGATTTGATTTGTACAAAACAAAAAAATAATTATTTTAATTATATGGAATATTTGTTGAATCAAGCTTAAAATTTCCAATAACATTTAGAGATGCGCCAAGTAAATTATAGAAAGTTAAAAGTTTTAAACAAGAATCTTGTCTGATTTGAATTAAAAGAATAGTATATAATAATGATTTTAATGTTTTATCGGACTTACACCTTCAACTAAGTGCAAATAAAGAACCATAACTTGACGCCACACCATTCATCGGCACATCTTCATTTTTTATTACATATTGAAACTTAATATAAAATTTTAGTTTTTTATAAGATTTTGTGGTTGCAAAATATCATAAAATCATGCATAATCTACTCACAATCCAATGTTTATATTTGCCATTAAATTAATTAAATTCTTTCTTTACCTTCACCTTCAGTGAAGTTTAACTTAATTTTTAACATACGTTAGAAACTAAAAATTGTTTTATACAAATATTTCCCTACATGTAACTAATATAAAACAAATTGTATTAAGGCCGAGATACTGTATCCCAGATACACGTTTCCGAGATACTGACAATACAGCTTTTCCCATATTAGTATTGGATAGTATTGGATACAAGATACAGCACTTTTGAATGTTAACTTATGGCATTCTATATTATGTATACTATGTATGACGCATTATCTAACATAGAGTATAAAGTATCTTCGTCATACAGTATTTCTTATTCAGTATCATGGATGCAGTATCCTTGTTTCAAATAGGCCTAAATTACATAAAATACATTTTGTACAAGATTAATTAATTGGAAAGAAATAATGTATTAACTATAATGCCAGCAGAGTAAAAAACAAAACCAATTGAGTTTGGATAGTTTCAATCTTATACTTCAAAATTGACTTAATCTTGTTATTATATTTTAATACAAAATACTCTTTGATTTATTGAAAGGACAGCTAGTTTTACTGAGTTAAAATAAATTGATATAAATTTTTATATAGAACTAGTCGAAATACCCGGCTTCGCACGGTAGTACCGAACTTATATTAATATCAAAACACTTTAATTCAGATTTTGTGCACTAAAAAAAACAGAATTTCAAAATTTTTTAAATAGCCACTTCCCCGGTGCCTTAAAACATCCAGTCTTCTAAATAGTCGATTCAAAAATTTCTAGTACCCTATAACCATCTCGGGTCTCTGTAAAGCCCCCCAATTGAGCCCTGGGACAACGGTCGGGGGTCTTTCAACATCCAGTTTTTTAAATAGGCTTTTCGGGTCCAACGACAGAGAAACAGAGAAACAGAGAAACAGAGAATTTTCATTTTTATTTATAAGATGTAAATAAAAATATAGAATATAAAATAAAAGAAAATTTTTCAGAAAGTAGACATGATGTTAAATGTTTAATTTAGAATAAATTTAATCGCCTGCAAATGTGATTTTCAAACGATATAAATGAGATACATATCTGTATGTACATAAAATCAAAATTTTTAGTTTCAAAACATGAGTTAAATTCTTTAAAATATAATCCTGAAACTTAAGTAACATAATGTAGATGAGAACGAACAACACATATGCAGTGTTTTTAAGATATATGGGTTGTCACAGTCCGTATTACCACTCTATCGGCCTGAATAAGCCGCATTCGTCTACATTACATTGTAGATTAATATTAATACATCTGTCAAGAAGATATTTGTCAATTTGCAGTTCAAGTAAAAATTCTCTTCTTTGATGATTTCATATCGTTAAGGAAATTAACGGAACTTACATAAATTAGAAGACTATAACTATTCTAACGTGCACGGGGACACGATGTTTCGCTATATAAAGAAGAAGCAGCATGTTCTGTTTTTATATATCCCATACAGAGATATCTTTTTACAAAAATATGGTCGGAAAGCCTAGCTTAGTAATTTAAGTAAAAAATATAAAATCAATAATAAGCTTACTAATAAAATTTTTTTTAGAGAATCTTGTTATCCGAAATTTTCTTATACATAATTTTGTTATACAGAACTTTATCAGAGAAAATTTTATTATACGCAAAATAGACAACATAGAAAATACTGTAATAAAAGTGACAATCCCTTTTCATATAAATATTTAATAACTATTGTCTTCTACTTCAACTATAGGCAAAACACGAACGGGTCAGCTCAAACTGTTACTAAAAAAATTTCAGGATAATTTTAATATTGTGAAAATATATAGGTTTGTTTGGAATTACCCAGCACAGTAGTTAATTTCATACAAAAAATAAATAAATTAATAACTATACTTTTTAATTCCAATACAATAATGCTCATGTTTAATCGATTCTAATTTATTTCAACTAATTTTAATCTGATCAACGAGGAAGCGGGAAAATATATATTACAAAGCGTTAAGAATATAAAGATTAACTGCAATGAAACATTAACTCAACTTCAACATAATTCAAATTAAGATGTCTATTTTTAGTTTTATTTTATAAATTATTTTTAAAATATAGCAATAGAATAAACACATCATCAGAAGTTTATGCAGTGAGTAGCTACCTCAAAATTATGTCAACTATAACTTTAATGCTGTTGGCATTCAAATACATATCATTAGGACAGAGTTTTATGATGCGTTTATGATGCGTTTAGAGCATTTAATCAGTTAAGTAAGAATATTTTATTTGCAGAAGCATCATAGCCATTAGTTTCGTAAAATTTTCTTATTCAGATATTGATTTGTAGGAATTTTTTTTGTGAGTATAAAAACGTTTTCCCCTTTTTCGGGAATTATAATTTTATTTTTTGCTTTTTAAAGTTTTTTAAACATTTTCTAGATTTTTACCTGAACTAACTTTTTTTATATAAGTATTGTAATATGTAGGATTGTTAGTTTTGTGTAAAAGCTGCAAGCAAGGATTTTTAAAAAATATTATGCAAATTCTTTAGCTACACAAACTCTATTTATTGTCTCCTCAGTATATGTACAACAAATAAATCACACTAAGCTATTAATATTAATTATATTATCCACTACCATCATTCATATATATTCATATCACCTAATAACATTTTACGCCAAAATTTAAATTATTTAAAGAAATTATCTTGTCTACTTTATGGCTCTCAAACTGTAATGCTCTCCACACAACAAAAAATTTCTGCAGAATCAGTTTTCGGGGAAAAAAAAAAATTCCCTTTTCTGCACAAACAACTAACCAAAATAAAAATTCATAAACTGGAGAAATTTAATTCAGTAGTTCTTTAAATATGGCTTTTTACGGTAGTCGGTTGTTTCGTGCTAGATTAATTCCAAAGAATTTAAATAATTTCGAACGTAATTTTAGTAAAAATAATTTTAAAAATTTCACAAAACAAAATGGCAATAGTTATTTAATTATTTGTGGTGGCTTAGCTGCCTTCACTTGTGCAAATTTATTAAAATCTATTGGAAAAGTTGAAGCCAAAAGTATTTATGAAAATATGAAAAAAATTAAGGTAAGTTAGGGGAAATTGTGGTTTCGTTAAAATGTTTTGTCTTTTTTTGGCACTCGCAAAACATGTTTGGAGTAAAAGAGAAAAGAAAATAAATAATAAAAATCAGCTGGGTTTGACATTTATTCATATGAATAATATTTTTATTTTAAAAATACATTTTTTTTTTTTGTTGTGAAAATGAAAATAAATTGAAATTTTGATTTTCCAATAATAAAATTGAAATTTATGGTAACCAAATTAAAGCAGCTGTTTTATTATCGTATTAAATAAAATGCACAATATTTAAGATTTTAGGTAGGTAGTTAGGTATATTTCAATCTTAAATTGCTTTATCAAAGAATCTGAATTATGTAAATTGCTTAGGTACCTAAAAAAATTTTAGTCATTCATAAAAAAAAAAAAGATTTTCTAATAATGTGATATTAGATGACTCAAATTATCTGAAATCTAAACCCGAAGATGTGTTGTTATGATTAAGCTCATCAAAATTCAAAAATTCTATAAATTACTTATTGCTCATACTAATTCATGAGTAGATATTTAGGTACACTAATCCAAAGATAATTTTTCTTAGACTTAAAAATTAAAGCTTTAAAGTTTAAAGCGTATGAATGTACATACTGTACTTATGTGTATTGCGTGAATCAAAAATATTGTTTTTTTTTTGCCGGTTGCACTTAAACATTATTGATTATGGTAATGGTGTAGTGGTTTGGTAATAATTAAAGATCAGCCATATAGATAAACAACTAGATATTTTGATTTAAATTTCTGTTTTGGATATTTAAAATTACACAAACTCCAACCTAAGTTGGGAATCAAACTTACAACCGAAGATATACATAAATATTTCAAAATTAATATGAGATTAAGCTTTCATCACCATCCTTGTCATATCCATCCAGAATTTTTTTTTTATTATTAAATAACAAACGTTCTAAACTTTTTTTAAATAAATTACCTACGTGATTTTTTGCATGAAATTGCTAAATTATTCGCCAAAAATAATAAATTAGCTCCATTTTATTATACATATATTTTATTTATATGCATTTCATTTTATTAAAGAAAAAAAATCTGATCGTCAAACTAGCATGTGATCGAAATCACATTTTGATGAATGATCATTTTTATACAGAAAACAAGTCCTACACTGATTTTTTATATATATATATAGTATTAAAGTATGTTGTAATTACAATTTCATTAATGGAATTAGAATTTTAAAATAAAAATAAAATATTTAAAATAAATCTCCCTCATTTCGCGTAATACATGAATTTACTTGATATTGCTATTATTGTTGTTAAATTCACACGTTATTCTTTAATAATCGAATATAGTTTGAGTTCTCAGGGAATTTTCCTATACAAAGTTAAAGACCGAAAACTAAATTTTGAGTTAGGTACTTATATTATATTTCGCAAAGGCTAACTGTGCGATTAGTGTAACTTCAAAAATTTGCAGATCTTCTCACGCTCACGGCAAATAAGCAAACACAGTAATCACAGGACCGATTTTCTTCCGTACCAAAAAAGAAATTACATAAAAGTAAAATCATTAGAAAGATCATTAAAATATCAACTTGGGTCGTAAAATAAACGCAACCGAACTGAAAGTTAAGTCAAAATATCTCAAAATTTTTATAGACTAACTAGAGTAAAGAAACAAAAAAAAACAAATTTTTGTTTTATGATTTTATGTTTAAGAAATGCATTTTAATAAAAATTAAGGAATAAGAAAGGACTTACTTAATATTTTTTTTCTAACAAATTAGAAATAAAGTGGTTTATGCGTACAAACTCTGAAAAGATTCAAATTTTTTTTTTTTAAATATATTTAAATTTTAAAATAAAAATACCTATAATTAGTTAAGTTCTATTTAATTTGGCCGGAAAAATCTTTCAAATTGATTTGAAGTAATATTGTAGAAATTTACCGCAATTCATCTTCACCTTTTCAAAATTTTCAAAGAAGAAGGAATTTATACTTATGTAATTGAAAAAGGATGTTTGCCCTTGAGAATTAACATTCGATACATGTTAAGAAAACGCAATTCATTTTGTAACACATTTAGAATTTTAATTTGTAAGTACTAAATTAGCTAATTAATTATTTTTTAACAAATACAATTTAAAATTAGAATCTTACATTTCCATCTGTAAAGAAAATATTTTGTGTTTGTTCCTGTATGAAACAAAAATTAGATATTTTTATGTTTTAGTTATGATTAAACTAATAAAATTTAATGCGTTGGGGATCGTTATGTTGTATTTAGTGCTATAGAATTTAGATCACTAAATGGAGTATTATATGCGTCAATACACATGCAATAATTTAGATGCATCTGCGTAAATAATGAAAAAATTTAGATGCATCAGCGTATATAATGAAAAAATTTAGATGCATCAGCGTAAATAATGAAATCATTTAGATGTTTCGTATTGAATATTACGTAATACGTAACAAACATAATATCTCTCACAATATTTCAATACAGCCAAATACAAAAAAAAAAATGAGAAAAAATGAGAAGAAAAAATATTCTCTCTTTGCAACTACCTCTCCCCCTACGCATTAAAACAGTATATTGGATATGTAAACAAAATTTGTTATACAACTCGTTCTGTATTTACACAAAAATACATTGACACTTTTCAATTTATATCACTCGACCTTCGGTCTCGTGATATAAGTATTGACTCGTGTCAATGTATTTTTGTGTATACAGAACTCTTAATTAATAACAAATTTAGTTTACATATACAATAATCTACTATTTTAATTCAGCCAGTTCCTGCTGCAGTTCGTGAATAGAAACAGAATTGCTTTTTAAAAAATAATTATTGAAATTGTTCTACGGCATAAGCTATAGTTCGGGTTTGATCTTTCTCTCTGAAATTTTTTTTGTTTCTTTTACGATTTATAAGTAAGTAATTATAATGTGTTACGGGTTTGATCCCTGTCTATCTGAAATTCTGATATTTATGTATTTATAAAAGAATAAAAATGTTCAACAGTTCACAGCCTTCAAAATCTATGATGGTAGATTATAAAATATTTTTATTTTAATGAATTTAAGACAGATGGCCAAAAAAAATAAATTTTCAAATATAACATGATTTTAAGGGAAAAAATTAAATTTTATTAAAAAAAAAAATTAATTGAAAATCGGGGTCTCACAAATAGTTGGATAATATTTCAATCTTGATTTCAAAATTTCATTTAATTAGATATTTTCTGAAATTTTTAAGGGCTCAAAATACAACTTTTCTCTATATCCGATGTTTTAAAGTTGATTCCCTTTAAGTAAAGACTCTTAATCCTTTTTTACTTTTTTTTTGCCAACAATATTTTTAAATTAATTATTATGTTCAAATTAAGCTCCATTGAAAATGGAAAATTATTGCTACTTTTCTTCAGTCACGTAGGCTGACTAATTTTCAAGAGCACAAAGCTTTTTTTTAATTGAAAATATTTTAACGTAACTGATTTTATTACATCTGTTTTATTTTTTGCAATATAATGCATTTTAAGCGTATAAGTGCAATTTAATATCAAACAAATTAGTTTGTGTATTTTATTTAAATAAAAAATATATTATTATATTTATTTAATTGAGGAATGTATAATAAATATCTATCTAAGCGATAAAATTTGATCTAATTTTATAAATAATTTAAAAAATTTAAACTTAAATGTTTTTTAATGTGGTTTCTGAGCCAACAAATATATTAACAAATTTATTTGAGAATAAGGCTTGATTGAAATAACTAAAAATATGCATTTAAATTTGAGAGATGTACAATAAGTAGTTACTGAAGAGTTTCTGCAGTAAAAAAATGCAGTGTAAAGAATATTGTGCAACGCCAACAGTTAAACTCGAAGTGAAGACAGTGGCTTTATATGTTCATATATAATACACAAAAATATCAACCATAATCTTCAAGTTTTGAAATTTTCTTTGTTAATCAGAGAGCAATTTTATATTCGACAAGCTCATTTTTATATGTCAATATGACACTCTCAAATAACTGTTTGTGAATTTAAATATCCTAAATTATAATCTATGGTGGGGCATATTTCGGATCACATAATTAAAAGTGTCATTATAAAAAAGAAAATACATAATCTAATGCGGAAAAAAAATTGTAACATCTTGAATTAAAAATAATAAAAAGAAGAAATAAGTTAAAATATATAATCATCATGTTGTGTTGAAAATGGATCTGATGATACTGATATTATAATTATTTTTAAAATGTAAGTAATAATAATATTCATAAAAATTAATTACTTCTTATGAAATAAACATATCAAAAGATAAAAGAAAATAAAATGGTACTTATTTTACATCTAGAAATCTGGCTTACAGCCAAATTCTCGGCCAAATTGAAATAATAATAGTTAAATTTTATTTATACTGAAATTTTTATGCTTTGAATTATCTATCAACCACTAAACTTTTAAATCCTTTCAAAAACTTTGAAATTCTTTTATTTCAATAAAACTTTGTATATTTACATCGAACTCAATGCTCTTCGTTGGTAACCGCATAACCTAAGAATGGCTGGACGAGTTTGTTTTCTTTTTTTTTTAATGTTCGTAATAGTCTTAATCTTAAAAAAGTTTTTAGGGAAAGAAAAATTTGAAAAGTTACCCGGAAAATTTTACAACAACTGAAAATGTTTTTTTCCATAGATAAAATAAAATTTAATTAATAACTAGGCTAGTCTTCGAAAACTTGCTTTTTTTATTAGTGAAAAAGTGCACAGTTAAAGAAATCTAACAAATAAAATAAAATACATCATCCTTGGATACTTAAGTCATTTGGACCCTTTATAATAATAATATTAATTTAGTTACAAATGAAACTTTTAATTTGAATAACTTTAAATTATCGAATTGTAAAATTTGACCCTTTCTCAATAACTATGTCTGTGATTAGAACCAATTCATTGAATATTAAAAAAAAAATCGTCACAAAGAGGAGTTCATGTCCATATTTATTTTTTTTTGTCTCTGATTGAATAAATTTATGCAAAAATCAATTTTGAAAAAAATATATATGTACCTATAAAATCATATTTAAGAAATAATGTCAGTCAATTAATATTTTACAGTGAAGCTAAAATTTCTTTTATTACCCAAATCTTTTAAAAAGCAGATGCAACCATATTTTAAAAGAATAAATTAAAACGTTTATATTTACTTATAGTAAAAAGTGCAGAAAAAATTTAAATACCACATTCTGATTTCTAGTTGTAAGTAAATTTAATTTAATAAACATAAATTATGTAGAGTTATTATCATGAATAATATTGTTTGATTGATAACAAATGGAAGGATTTCAAAGTTATAATTTTATTAAACCAACAGAATGTTTATCAAAACTCTAAATTTTACTTGTTCTTATGCATGCTTTTATAATAAAACTTTTCTGGTTCCGAGAATAAAAATTTCAAAGTCCAATATCATTATACTTAGTAAACGTAAAATTCATTATTATATTATTCTAGAATTATTTTATGATTTTTTCTATTAATACGTATCTAGTATCTACCAATATGTATATTTCTGTATTTCATTCTTCAACATCTTCTAATAAGAATTAATAAACGCGAAGCAGTGTTTAATTTTTTTCTTAAGTCATAAATTTCAAAAAGTTTTCATAATTTCAAATGATGCAAACTTTACACTGAAAATACTAAATTGTATATATAAAAGGAGTAGAAGTCTATAATGTTTGATTTGAAACCTAAAAACTCTTAAGACTCATTGACAGAGTGAAGATAATAGAATTAATATCGTATTGAAAGTGGATTATTATTTACACTAAAACAGAATTATCAAATTTTTCCTAATTATTACGTCATACCTCTTTTTTAAAATATTTATAAGGCAAATATTTTAAAATTAACAAATATTTGAAAGAGAGACAAATAATTCATATAGAAATAACAAAAGGACATTCTTTTACATTTCACGCCATTTTAATATTTATTTTAGCACCAAAGGGGGTAATTTACACTCATTTAAGATACAAAAAAAACATGAATTTAACACGAATTAAAAGGCGCTTAACAAAACAAGGCATATCATTTTAGGTTTTTTTTAACCTAATAACAATATCAATATAATTTTTTATGATTTACATAAATATTAATTTTATATATCTACCTACCTATAGTAAAGAATATTTATTAATTTATATTTCTTTCAACTGAACAAAAAAAGTAGAAATGATCCTTTTCCACAAAAAAAAAGAAACACTCTAGGGTGCCATTCATAACACAGGTTTCTTTTATTATGTTCTCAAATGTGTTGAAGGGGTGTCCTCTTTAAAACTAAATCGGCATTCGTGGTCAGTATAATTCTTGAAAAAATATAAAATTGTTTTTTTTTTTTTTTATAATTTTTATATTGGGAGAAAGAATTGGTTTAGAACTGTTTCGAAAAATAATTAATAATAACAAGTGAACATTAGTTTCTTTTGTTTTAGCAAACGTTTATCTTTCCCAATAGGATTTGAACAGTTTCTCACCTATTGGTACCCATTAAAAAGGAACAAAATTATGGTAATCACTCACAAAAGAAGTAATTGCACAAAACTCTATTGATATCTATTGTAATTGCACAAAACTCTAAAGATATTAGTGAAATGTTTGCTTTTGTTTGTAGGTTAGGTACGTTATAAGAAAATTATTACAAGTTAAATTTTCAGAATTTTAAAAAGAAACTTTGAGGAAACCCATGAATTACGTATTACGACATGGCATACAAATACAACACGTAATGTTTGGAATATTAAAATAATAACTCTAACTTCAAAAACGTCAAAGTGATTCTCCCCAAAAATATAAATTAAGTCAAATAATTTAAAAATTCCTAATTTAAATATCGTACCTATTTTTTTAATTTAAAAAAGGGTAAAAAACGTCAATAATCATAGGACAGAAATATATATTCTTAATACAATAATCACGTAAAATAAGATTTTAGATAAAATTTTTCTCTAGGTTTAGGATAAAAGATAAAACTTAAATTCACTTAATAAAATTTTCAATGTTTGAACTTCTAATTAATTCTTCCTTTTGAATAAAATCACAAAATCAAAAAAATTATACATTCTCAGAAAATTACCTGAAATTTTTTGTACTTAATTACATTTTTCAAAAATATAAATGAAATGCAACTGATTAATTACATATCAACTTGATACAATTTACAATTTTTATTTATAATGTGCCATTTTTCACAACTGGAAATTTGGAGAGCGGACACCCATTGTGTTAAATAAAAAAATTACGTAAAATTATAAAAATAACAAATAAAATGACAATATTGTCTTCTGCAAAAAAATACTGGATTCACTATCTTCTAAATTGTCTGATTTAAATATTTTGTCATTTTTATAATAAAGAATATTTTTGCTTATAATTATTTGATTGATTATGGCTCCACTAAATTTTGACACTTTAGTTTTTACTTTTTACAATAAACAAAAAAAAAAGTTAAACAGCATATTTTAAAAGAAAATAAGAGTAATATTAAACATTTTAATTTTGATAAAAAAAAAATCTTATTTCGGTTAGATATCTTTTTTATTTAGGTACATAATGAGAACAATAAGATGTAAGATTTTAAGAAAAACAATATTACCTACGAGTTATGACATACAGAAATAAATAAGTGAAATAATCTGACAGCCTTTTAATATTATATATATATATTTATATTAAATCTTATGTCCATTTTCATTTCCCATTCTTCTACACTGTTTAAGTCAAAATTAAAAGTCGGCGAAAACATACTACAAATTTTTAATCTGAAGGATGTCAACTTTTTTCGTTAAAGTTATATGAATAAAATTCCACCGAAAAAAATATTTTATTCAAATGAGTTAGTACGAGTATTATGTCATTTTTATTTTTTTTAAATATGTTTAAGGAACTTTTAGGAAAAAATATTTATGTTTAAACATTGACGTCTTTATTATCAAGACTGATTATAGAAATTTTAAAACGTGAAACCAAAAATTTACACTCTTAGAAATTTCCATTATCACGTTCAAATGAAAAGAAAAATTAGTGAAACCAAGTTATTCATATCCAAACAAATCCATAATTGAGTTAATAAAAATTAAAATTGGTCTTTCTTACAATTCGTCCTTTTTATAATAATTTTTTCGCTTTAGTTTCAAAATAATTCCTTTTTCTATAAATTTACAACAGTTGGTAAAGTTCTATAATTCTTCGTCAAAGTTGCTTTTTTCATTGGCTTAAATTAAAAATGCCTTAAAACTATTTTAAAAGTAGCAAGCAACAGGTCAAATATTTCATAATTCTAATGATTTTTTATACTCAGGTATTATATAATATATGTACTAAGTAGTCGATAATATTCTAGTCTTGGTGTTTATTAAATACATTTTTTTTTACTGTTTAAAATTTTATTTTTATTTACAATCTCCGGTTTTTCACGGCAAGACGGGATAAATAAAAGAAAGGGAGAATTTAATTTTTAATAATTATTTTAGAGGTTTTTCGCGGTTTTCGAGAGTTAGTAGCGTTCGGATGTGATGGTGCGGGGTATAGAACATGCTCAGTACCCGAAAATTCTTAATCCTCAAAATTTCACAGTGGTCAATTGAAATTTTCACGGTTCTCGCGATTAGTTGCAATAAGTGGTGGTGCAATTGTATTAAAGGACCAAACAAATATGAGGGTTCCAAACATTCGTTTGTTTAGGTGTTATATTGTGAAGTATCCTACCTCCAATCGCTAGTCGCCTCTCCAACAGCTAAACCATTCTCACAATCTAACTAATATGTTCTGGAAGTATCAACTCAATCGATGGTTATCTTTTGAAAGATACTAAACGAACATACCAACATTAATTTTTATATAATTATTCTAACTACTTATTTAATATTAATTGAGGATAAATCTATCAAACTTTTTTATCACCAATAATAAAAAGTAAATTTGTAAGTAACGGAAAAATTTGCCAACTCCATATTATTATTTATACTATTTATATATTTATACTATTCATTATTTATTTTATATGATTCAAATCGATCACATACCATAACTGAGCAAATTATAAATTTATCTGTCCCAATGACAAAAAATTCGCTCATTCAAAAAACAATTTTTTTTTTCGTGTTAAAGGATCTTCATCAATATTTTTAATTTAATCACATTTTTAAAGATCGTGACAACCTTATGGTCATTTAAAAAAAATACATTTTTAGGGGTTCTGTTGCACCTTAAATTATTTTTTATCATCTTTAACTTGTTTTGTATGAGATCATTAAAATAAACGTGCCAATAATTTTAAAATTTTTACAAAAAAATGTCATTACATTTTATTGATTGATATTGGAATTTAATTAGGAATTTAACATCAATTCCATATTTTTATAGCGCATTCATAAATAAAGTTCATTACACCTTAAAAATATTTTTTCAGTCTTAGATTTTATGTTTGTACATTATTTATGTAGGAACTTAAATTTTAGTTCAATAAATATCATCATTTTAAAACTAACTAATACTTTTCCAGAAAATTATCAGTTACAATAAGACTGTTTAATTATTATATATTTATTAAATTCTAATCGGTTGAAATACGAGTTAAAGTTGCTGATAGGCTAATTTTGATAATTTCGCATTTTTAAAATATTATAAAAAGAATTGATAGAACCATCTGATTAAAAAACGAAACATTATGTTTCCTTTTTTTTTTTCCTTCGAAATATCCAATAATTTGCAATTTAGATATCTTTTAAAACTCAATTTATGAGACAAATAAATTTACTGAATATTATTGTAATGATTACAAATATCTTATAATTTTTTCATTCATATTTCCAAAGGCTACATTTTTTTCATTCAATTGATTCTTTAAATGGTAATTGACATTACAATTAACTCTAAAGGTATTATTATATAATATTGAAAAGGCGGGAAAATATTGTGCATTTATTTCGAAAATATAAATTAATAAAACTTTAAAAAAAAATTAATTTTTAGAACCCAATCATTTTATTTCCTAGAAGTAAAAATAAAAAAATGTGTAATGTGATGTAGCCTTTAATCATTCAATCAGACTATAAAGTTAATTTAATAGAATTAAAAATTTCGTGTACTCAAATCAAACACAAAAACTCAATGTTAAAGATCATTAATCACACAGGGAGCACATTGTGTTTTTACAAAATGTGACCTCCAAATATTATCTTTCAAGCGTATACTTATTACGATTTATGCCTTTTCAGTTCAAATGCACAATAGGCTATACAGTTGGAAGGCTTGCAAATATACGAAATATAGATCATATTATATAATAATGTATTTCATCAGCATCAGCCAATCGCTCTCAAATTACTAACTTAAAGTAATTAATTTGAAAGTAAGCCCTCTTATGGCCTGTCGCTTAGAGCATCTCATAAAATTACATACTATTTCTTTTGAATATTTTATCAGTTTTCAATTCGGTAAAAAAAAAATTATAAATTCAAAATTTTACCCAAAAACTGGCATATTGGACATATTGCGTAGCCATAATTATTGTTGGAAACAAATATTTTTTTTTTGTAATGTAATAATAATTATAATACTCTATACTTGACAGTGCGAAACTGCGAACAGCTAAAATTCCCAACACTTTAATGTTTTTTTTTTCTTATTTAAAGGCGTAATTTGTATTGATTTATAATCCTAATTATTATTTACGTGTTGTAATAAAATAAAGTTTTATAACAATACCTTAAAGGTTTAAATACATCCTTTTAAACATCTCAATCAAAATTGCGCTTAAAATTAATCTATAAATCTTTTCGATTAAGAAGATAATGTTAAAACGTAATATTTTTCACTTCTTTCCGACTTCTTTCATTAAATTTAAAAAAGTATTTTCGTCTTTGAATTTCGGTATTTTTGGTAATAAATATTTAAACTGTTTTTATCATTCGACATTTAAAATTACACTTTAAAATTTTATTAAAATAATAAATTGAGACATTTTCAAAAAAAAAAATTAATTTTGTACAATTTGAAAATACATTCACGAAATCTACATTTTTTTTATTTTTTCGTTGCTAATGCAGTAAAATTATCATGGTTAAGGTTACATAATAAAGTCTAATTTTTAGAATTGACTTGACGTGCTACCACCCTCCGATAAAGAATTATATCTATGTTCTACTGATTTTACTTACTCATTTAATCTCGACAGTAAGCCAGTTTATATAGCACTATGTGGAACAAATTTACACATATTTGGCAACATATTAACGTTTACAATGAACATAATCATACTAGGTATTATATCGAAATCTCTTACAAACTGAAAATAAAAAAAATCAATTAAGTGGAAATATTAAATATTGATAACATCAAAAATCTAATTTAATATATTAAAAGATTCATTGTTAATTTTTTGCATCGTTATATCGGTTAAATTTACCAGCACAAACAATATCCACTTGGTCTTTTTTAATTACTTACATTGAAATATCTTTGATTGAAACAGAATTATGTACACAAATATACATAAATTTTAAAATTCTAAACTAAAAAAAATTCTTACTTAAAAAAAATAACTAATATACATGTATCTGTACATAAATGTTTGTACCTACCTACTTAATAAAGATTTATATTTTATTGAAAGAAAAATTGGTAAAAATTAGTATCTAAAGTTGCGCGCGCGTTGAAAATTAATAAATCTTATTCGATATAATATAAAATAATGTGAAATGCTATCTACAAAATATAATATATATGAAATTTTTTATTAATAAAATAGGAGTTCCAGATGGCATCTTATGATAATAGAGAATATGGATTTATCTAAACGAAATAACGCACCTTTTTTCAATGATCTGAAAGTTTCAAACTCAGAAATAGATGATTAAGTTGCTCTATCATAATAATAATTAGAAATTTGAAGGAAAATGTTGTTATAAAAAATTCAATTACTCACATTATGTAATTGTATACATGACGTACATTTACATAGCATCTACAACTACATGTACTATTTTATACATTATAGTTTTATAATATAAGTTATACAATTTTAATTATGTTTAATTATGCTTTGTTTGTTACTTACCTTGATTTCTTAAAAAAATGTTTTTTTCCATTAAAGTTAAGTATGTACATTTATTAATTTTCAATTTACAGCTTGAATTTAATTGAAAGAATTTCACTATTTTTTTTCTATGGATTGGGACTGGATGAATGCATTCGATTAAAATCGATATATGGGTAAAGCGTAGAGGGCGGAATTTTTGTCTATCCATATATGTATATACTTCATTAATGAGTTACTTGAACTGTTGTACATTTTTTGATGTCTTTTTTATAGAGGCGTTTTTTTTTACTCATGTTCGTTTTTTCAACTTTTTTCTGAAATAGTCTCTTTTGTTATTTTACCAATCTGGTAACCTTATACTAAAATTATTTTTAATGCACAACCAAAAAGCAACAAATCTTTTACTAATAACAAGCCATCCAATTATATTTTTGTATCATATGATTATAATCTACAAGTTGAAGCTACTCTTCATTTCATTCATCCACAAGTAAAAGAGAAAATCAACGAAATTTTTTTCTAAAAAAATAAAAAAAAAAATTTTAAATTTAGGTATTTTCGAGGGTATTTTATATTTGTCCAGTTGGTAAAATAATCTTCTATTGAGGTGGTTTATTAACTTACGCTTTAGAAAAATAATTAAAACAATGACTATATACATTACATTATTCAACTCATCTACATTATATACAATTATTGTGTATATTGTATATTATATGTCAATGTTGCTATCAAACAAAATCCGAAACGAACTATATATAAATTAAATTCTTAGTAGAACACCGAAAGCTTTATACCAATTTTATTTACATAAGACTTAATGCTCTTCTGTAGTTTCCTGTTCTGTTATTTTTTTTTAATTTATATTAATTCAAAAAGTGTTGAAGTTGTTGAGATTAGCATGAATTTTTTTTCAATTTCAATCACTAGGTACTTATCATGTACCTTTATTTTTGAGGTTCTAATCTTAACTAAGCTGTAGTGTAGAAATATGTTTCCTTTCTTTTTTTCACTTATTTCTTGCACTGATTTTATTAAAAGATAAATTGCCGTATTCTTAATTTAATTTGTTGTATTTTTTGAATCATAAAATTATGTTAAAAACATTAAAATGCAATACAAGAACTATTGTCGATCATCAGCACAAGAATAATTATTTTGATGAACTAAACATTTTACATAAACTTAAAAATTAATTATGACTACTTTCATACAGCCCGAAATAATGTGAGTTCATTTTTATTATTATTTTATTTTCAGAATTTAGCCCACTCTTTAAAATAATTATACAGTAATACTTAAACGAAAACTGGAATATTTTTGTTCAACAATTACGAAATGAAAAATAATGTGAAAAGATATTGTTAACATGATTAAACGTTCGCATAAATAGTAATAAAATGCTCTTTTATTTAAATATTTGGGCCTTGAATGGACTGTGAAGTCTAAGTTGTTAAAAATGATTCATAATACCACAACTAAATAGATATTTATAAATGATTAATACCACCGACCGTTCGGGAGTTTCAAAATTCAATAATTTCTTATTCTGTATTATTTTATTTGTATTTGTGCTTTTTTTTTTAATTTTCAAATTCAATCAAGATTTTATTTCTAAAGGTATTTACTGAAAAACTTACTTCATTTTACTTTTTTTTTCATAAATTATATTTTGTCCATATATTTGTTAAGTTATTCTCTTGTAATAAATATAATTAAATAAAATATGCACAACTAAACAAAATAAAACCACATTAAAAATTATTGATGGTTACTTTTTTTTTTAAATACGTATATGTACACAAGTTATTCTGGGTATTCGGTTGGCGCGTTTCAAGCGCCTCTATGAAATTATCATCATTGTTTATTTAACGGCATAATTTCAAGGAAATCAAAATGTATGTTAATTGAAAATTAAGAACTCCACCAATTTGTTTTCAATAAATAATTTCACTTGTTACGTAATAATAAAAATTGCATGTTTTACAATACTTGTTAAACGATGCGATGTGTATTAAATTGATTTTCATATTAATAAAAAATTCTTATAGTATCTAGAATTAAAATGCCAATGGCTATTGAAGAATAAAATATATTAGAATTCATAATATAAAGATATTAAAAACTTAAATAAGTAAAAACGAATAAAAAAAAAAGAAGTTTTACTGTCATTACTTCTGCTTTATGCATAAAAAATGTTGGAAGTTACATTGACAAACAACCAATTTTACTAATTTTTGTACCAAACAAATAATTGAAATACAACCCAGTTAAGTTTTTAGGTTTTTTAGTCTTCTAATTGGTTCTATAGTCAATCTAATAAATCGTTTTTCCTTTCTTCAGATAACCCAAAATTATATTATAGCTAATATAACTAAAACAAAAGTTATTAAGAAAAAAATTCTAGCATTGAATAACCATAACAGATGTTAAATTGATAAATTATATTAACTGGAAAGTAAATTAATTTATTTTACTTGCTTTAAAACCATCATTCAAAAAAAAACACTACTTATACATATATACATGCTATAAGACTTTATTTAAGAAAATAAATAACATATAAAATATTAATAGTTTAGTAATTTAATGGGTTCGATAATAATTATTTTTCTGTGTCAGGAAGGCAGACATCAGTTGCAAATAATATGCAATAGAAAAGTAACAGGTTGTTATCTTTTGTAAAAAAAAAAGATTTAATTTATTGCTTTAGTTTTTTTTTTCTTTTTAATTTTAAATTTAATTTAGAATAAAAATCTATTCTCTACTATAATGTTATATAATTTATAAAAATATTATTATATAAAATATTTGTTAACAGTGTGAAAAAAAACCTTTCATATGTAGGCAGAGAAATTTTCATTAACTAACAACTTCGAACGGTGAAATGAATTTTTTTTTAAAAATACTATAATTAAATTTTAACAGGCTTTTATTACAAGTCAAATTCAGATTGCATTATCGTTATAAGGAAAGGTAAATTTCTTTTTTTCTAATTTGGTATAAGTATCAAATTCATATTATTTTTTTAAAGTTTTATTCTGGTAGAGGTAGAGTATTCAATATTTCGATTTCAAATGTGTACATAAATATGTATACTATACTTGAACATTTTGATAGTTATAAAAATTTTAGTGAGGTACCAGACGGACAGAAGAACATACGAACGAATGGAGGGACATTTAATGAAAAAAGGTAGTCCTTTTATCGTTTTAAATGGAAAACGAAAAAAGAAAACTCCCCTAATACATAAGAATTATGCATAATAAACAAATATATACGTCGTAAAATGAAAATTTAATTAAATGAAATGTCCTCTATAATGAAATTAAAGTGTAATAAAAATATTAAGTAAATCTAAAATTCTCTTTTTATTTTTCTTTTATGTTAACTTTTAAATCATCTCGATTTCTTTATTAGTGTCTAAGATTCCAAGAATGCACAAATTTATTTACATATCTATATAGAGTTTTCCTTACTTATTATCATTCTAAAAAAATATATAATTAAATAAATTTATCAATTTTCCTTTATTTGATAAATTTAATTAAATTATTTAATAAATTGGTATCATATCAATTATTCTCACAGCACGAAAATGATATCTATTAAACTTCCTGAAAACAAATCAGTGTTTACAATGATTATACCAAATATAAGTAAGCTATTTGATTTACAAATATGTAAATATGTTTTTTTTTTAAGTGTCGATCGAAATATAATAAGTACCTTTAAATAAAAAGACAGTTAATGTACAATTGAAGCGTGTATTTAAATGGAAGATGAAAGAATGAACGACGAAGCTAATGCAATCGATGAAATTTTTTTTTATATTGATTTCAATTTTTAATATTAATTAAAATAATTCGAAAAAATCCTCAAGATGGTATCTATTAGTTAGTAAAATTTTTCAATACTTTTAAACTTCAAAATTTTTGGATTTACTTTATTTCTCGTCATAATAGTAGATTATTGTATATGTAAACTAAATTTGTTATTAATTAAGAGTTCTGTATACAGAAAAATACATTGACACGAGTCAATACTTATATCACGAGACCGAAGGTCGAGTGATATAAATTGACAAGTGTCAATGTATTTTTGTGTAAATACAGAACGACTTGTATAACAAATTTTGTTTACATATCCAATATACTGTTTTAATGTGCATGTGTAAGGTAGTTGAGTCTATACATTTACAATAAAAAAAAGAAAACAAAAGTTGATATACACATTTTATTTTTCATTTTTTGTTGGTATTTGTCTGTATTGAAATATTGTGAGTGATTTTATTTTTGTTTAGGTATTACGCAATATTCAATACGAAACATCTAAATGATTTCATTATTCACGCTGATGCATATAAATTTTTCCATTATATACGCTGATGCATCTAAATTTTTTCATTATTTACGCAGATGCATCTAAATGATTGCATGTGTATTGACGCATATAATATTCCATTTAGGGTTCTTAATTCTATACTACTAAATACAACATACCGAGCACATGCCCATTAAAAAAAATTACTACGAATTATAAAATTTAGTAGGTATCAAATTTTATTGAAAGAATGTTACAAAAATTAATCACAAGAAAACTATTCACAGTATCTCGTTAAGAAATTCGATATCATACAAAGATTAATTACAAGTTTCCTATTCTAATTAAAATTTATTAATCAGAATACAACTTTTTGCTCCTTTGGAAGCCGTCAATGAAAATTCTACGTTAATCGTCTGAATATGATAAACGATTCAATTCCTTGTGGATGTCCAGTTTTTATATCATATACGCTTACGCAAAAATACTTATTTGTCATAAAAAAATAAACAAAAACATCTATATTATGTATAAATTATGCAACTCTTTCAAAAATTTGATAATGTTTTAATAATATCAATGCGAAAGAATTACTGTATTATTTTCGCTTTCATTTTTGATGACTATGAGTATTTTTAAACGTTTTACAGGATGAAGAAAAAGCCGTTAAATTAACTGCCCGTGAAAGACGTTTCATAAAATTTTCGTCAGCCGAATTTGATGGACAGCTTTACATGACACCCCAAGATTTCTTAGACTCTGTTGTTGAACAAGAACCGAGACGTAAGTGCTGTTTTTTATTTAAACTTGGTCTAAGTCAAGTCAAAATTTTATGCATTTCTTATTCCAGCTCGTTTGAAACGTAAAATGCTAAACGTTAATGATATAACAAAAATAAAGGACTCAACTCCTGCACTCAAAAAAGGATCCCCCAATTTGTTTAGAAGCCTTAGAGATAAAGGTAAAATTTATTAAATTAACTAAAAGTAGAACAATTTAAAAAATAAAGTTGATTAGCAACTAATAGAGACTTGATTTTCTTATTCGTAAGTATCAGATTTTAACCAATATGAAACCGAGATTTTTTTGATTTTTTTATGGCAACTGAGGTGCTAAGACTCAATCGCTCCTTTTGTATTAAAAACATCGAAAACAATTTAGATCCAGACAATAGTTCAATTTAGTAATAATCGTTTTAATTTTTTTTAGGAATAATTTCTTACACTGAATATTTGTTCCTGTTATCAATTTTAACAAGTAAGTATTTATTTTAGAATTAACGACATTAAATTGGAAAAAATCATATGAGCTTTACAAAATAATTATAACATGTTTCTTTTAGAACCTGTATCTGGATTTAGAATAGCATTTAATATGTTTGATACTGATGGAAATCAACGAGTGGACAAAGGAGAGTTTTTAGTTGTGAGTTGTTTTAACATTTATTATATACTTTATTTATAATAATTTAAACCTTTAACTTACTTTCCATTCTGTAAACATCAAAAGTATTGCATAAAAATACAAAGTAATTTTCATTTTCTCTAATGAAGTTTTATAGGAAAAATGTCAAAAGCTAAATATTCTTTCAAATTAAAGTTTACACACTTTTAAATAACCTATCTCTACAATTTATGTGCCTTTTTTCACTTTTTATGCAGTGTGATCAAACTCAGAAAGAAAAGTAAGTTAAAGCTTTGATCATTCTGGTAAGTTCCATTTCAATATTTTAAGCATATTATGTAATTTAATTTTTATTTTCTCTTTTTTAGAATGTTTATTATAATTTGAAAATTTTTTATTTTTATTATATTTATTTTTTATTTAAATTTAGATTCGAAGCATTTTGGCGGGCTCACTGAAATCACATGATCTTGATGAGAATACTCGTAAAATTGTGAGATTTATTTTATTTTATTTTTTATTTCTTAAGAATAACCTTCAATTAATTTCATTTCACTACAAAAATCTGATGTGATTTTATTTAATTTAACTGGGATCTTTTATATCTCTTGTTCATTGCATTGCATCAGACTGGGTTTTTTCCTTAAAATTAAGAACATTTTTCATATGAGTAAATTGAATTGATTGAATTCATATTATAGTCAATGTAATAATTCGGTAAATCAAATCATACAATTTTCATTTCCAAGTTAATAACTTGAGAAGTCAATTTCATAAATTCGGTAATTCCTAATTCTCAAAAATCATTTAAGTCGAATCTGATCTTATTCAAACAAATTCAACTTCATTATTAATCACATTTTAATTTGCATATAATTATTTCTCGAAGAAAATAAAATTGGTTTAACGTCATTTCCCATTTTAAAATCAAACATCTAACTAACTACTTACAACAATTCATTCATTATTATGCACAAATCAAGTAATTTCCCTATATTTCGTGAACATTAATTCTACTAACTAAAATTTAATTTATAATTAACTCCCACCGTATAAAAAAAATAATTTAAAACTAATTTTATGAAATTCTCAAAACCAAGAAATATTCTTTTATTCAAATTTATTGTAGCTGCTTCGCTTAGTCTCTACTGATGAGCAGGCTAAATTCTTGTTTAAAAGACGTAAGCAACTTCAAGACCAAGAAAAACCTATTGTAAGTCAGAGTTACTTTAAACATATTCTTTAATCAAAATAAAAATAAATTATTAATAACTTTATAAAAAGTTGGTAATCGTTTTGGTTTTGTTTTTATAATATTCAATATATGTACAAGGTGTTTCATTCATTCATACAGAGAATAGATAAATTCTATCAGATTAATTTTTTGCGTTGCTGAGAATCCAAATTTTCTATCGTCGATGTCTCTGTTTTAATGTATGATAATGCTTTGAAATTACAGGGTAATTATAAAATTCAAGCGTTTTATACTACAAATTTTGGATACAATTTTGATTAAATTTAAAGAAAACTAAAACTGAAAACATTTTCTCTAAAATATGAACAAATTGTTTAAATTTATGAAGTTATTTAATAATAAATTTTTTTAATCACCCTGTAAAATATGAAAAAAATGTGGATGAATATATTTTATATAATATATTAATATTTTTATTTTCTTATTGAAAAAATCGCTTGATAAAATTACAAAAAAAATATTTATAAAATACAACAAAAGTGCTAGTTAACATTAACAAGTGAATTCTGGATTTTGCATTAAAACTGTAAGCTTTTAAATTGTGTTCTTGAAAAAATTAGTTCTTAGTTTTTCCGTTTTCCGACTTATTTTAGATTGAACAATTTTTCTTCAATTTCATTTTTAAAATTTTTTTTACACTACTGCTGAAAGGTATCCAATAAGTAAGTTTAGTTATATTTTTATTACCTAATTTCCCTTAAATAAATGTACTATGTCCTTCTCAATCAATAACATGTACTTTTTTGTTTTAATATGTGTTAAATTAAGTAACATCATAAAGTAAAACTAAAAGTATTTAAAATAAAACCTTCCCTTTTCATAGAAAAAAATACTAATTCTGAAGAATTTCAAATAAAAACTTTAATTTTTAGATTATTATTTTCATATTTTTTATATACATTCTTTTTCAATTTCTCCATCCATCCACTTGCTTTCTAACAACTTTAAGTAAAAATACACAAAAAAAAAATTAAATTCACATTCTTAATTCTACATAATTTTATACTTATGGTTTAAAAATAAAGAATCTTAATTTGCTAAAAACGATCCCTATATGTGTTTATAAAATTTCAATCGTCAAAAATTCAGTGAAAATATACTTGGTTTAATTTTTATTAATTGGTTTGGTTTTTGATCTTTAATTTATTTAATTTTTGTTGATACTATTGGTTTATTTTTATCCTAAATAATATTTTTGTTAGTTTTTATTAAAGCACTGATAATAAATAATTATCTCTTTTTGCAATCATTTTATATAAGTCAACCAAATAGAACATCAATTTTTTTTTATAATGTTTTATTAGAACTTTAACATATTTTTTCTTTAAGATGGGACTTTCCTACAAAATTCTGTTATATTAATTAGAAGGATGCATTTTAGTTTTAAAAAGTGTCACTTTTCAAGCGTCAAAGAAGTTTAAATTGTTTTTAAACACAAATTTAAACACTTTCACATTAAATAACAATAGTTTTGTATTATAAAAAAATAAAACTGCAAATTATCAGAAATTTACAAATAATAAATGTGTTGTTTGGTTGACAATCGGGAAACAATTATTAATAATTTGTTCCTCATTGCCATTAAAACATTGATTCAATCACTTATTTCAATAGTTGAAAATACTAATTCATAAAATGATAAAGGAAAGAGATACAAATATAACGATCAGTTTTGAAATTTTTAATATTCCCGAAATTTTTATATTTCTGATCCAATTTTAAGATTAATTTTTTTCTTCCCAAAATTAATTAATATTTCGTACAAAAATTTTATATGTATATGCTAAAATTAGATGGAAAAAATCTTTAGTGGTGCCTGGAAAGAACGCCATGGTGTTGAAGATGAAAACAATGATGATGAGGTAAGCTTAAAATAATAAACAAAAATATTTATTTATAATGGGTAATTAAAAAATAATCTAAAGGTCGTACAATACTCATTCCATTTATTCAATTATGTACGAAATAGACCGAACTAATTTTTCTGAAATTAGTTTGATAGAATTTTTGCCTTATAATGTAATGTGACAATAACAATATAATGTTAATGTTTGTATTATGCATACATTAATTATAAAGCTCTGCAACCAAAAATCAATAAGAAAATGACTTACATGAAATGTTTCAATTGCTTGGAATTAATTGAACAATAATTTTTTACCATTGTAATTAAATAAGATTAAGAAAATTTCTTGCGAAACATAATCATAAAAGTTAAAGGTAATTTCTTTGAATCATATGATATAATATAACAAGCAAATATGCTGTACTGAAAAGGAAATTTTATACAATTATAATAAATTAATTTTAATCGTAGTTAGATTTATGTGCATTTGTGAAACTGTGAAATTTGTAATTATGTATTTAATTATAAAAACTAAACAACATATCGCTAACATGTTTAACATTAATTAAATTTGTTTTACTAATAAATAATATATTCAGTTCAATTAAATGTTTAATAAAATTATAGATACTTAATTATTATCAGTGAAATAATTAATATCCTATTATGGAACGAAATTGGTTAGTACATATAGTAGGTAACTAAATTTATTTAAAGATAATACTCTACGAAATGTTTAAATTTTTTAGTTAATTGACTGGAACTTGTGGAATATCCACAAATAATAACATAGAATAATTGTTTGAAAGAGAAAATTCTATATATATATATGTATATATAATTATATAATAACTAAAAAACCATTTCAATATTGTAGTATTAGCTAAGGTACAGTACAAAATTGAATATTAAAGTTACATAATCTTTGTAGTACTTTTACAGAAAGCACTTGAAAATAAATCTAATAAGATTAAATTTCTTGAACCCTATTAGTTAAAAATAATTTTCTATTCTATTTTTTAATCTGGTTCAAGTTCAAGTCAATTTACAAGTCAAATTTTATTAACCTAAAGCCTAAGTAACTTTCTTTTTTATTTCACTGTTAAAAATAGATAAGAAGTTCGAACGCTTTTACCTTTTTAATTTCACCATCAACTCAATATTCCCTTAATAATATCAAAAATTTATCTAATCTATTTCCGATTCGGGTTACGCAAATTTCAATCGTTTCCTAACCGTTTTCTAAAAGCAGAAATTTAAGATAATTTTTTAGAAACAAAAATATAGTTTTCTTCGCCCACAGGCATTGAAGAATTTAGTTTTTAATATATTATTTCTTTGTTATTATTATTTTTTTAATGTATTATGAATTGATTTAAATAATCTCAATGCCAGGAAGGAATTGTAGAGGATGAGGAAGGTCTCCAAAGGAAACACAAAGTTGATACAACATTACAAGTTCATTTCTTTGGAAAGAAGGGTAATCAAGACTTACATTATGAAGGATTTTATAAATTCATGGATAATTTACAAACTGAAGTCCTAGAATTGGAATTCTCAGAATTTTCCAAGGGTAATACTGCAATCACAGAAGTAGATTTTGCTAAAATTTTACTTCGCTACACTTATTTGGATACCGATGAATATGATGCATATTTGGATCGTTTACTTGATCGAGTCAAAGATGATCGTGGTATTACTTTTGTTGAATTTCGAGATTTTTGTCGTTTCTTAAACAACTTAGATGATTTTGCAATTGCGATGCGAATGTATACGTTGGCAGATCGATCAATATCTAAAGGTAATTTAATAGGCTATCATCTTGAAATTAACTTACCACAATATTTTACAGATGAATTTCAACGTGCCGTTAATATTTGTACTGGTTTTACTTTGACCACGCATCTGGTTGATACGGTTTTTGCTATTTTCGATGAAGATGGTGACGGCTTGTTATCTTACAAGGAATTTATAGCTATAATGAAGGACAGATTACATCGAGGATTTAAAGTAAGTGCATCAGGGATTGAATATAATGAAGAATTGGATATTTTAGATGATGAAGATGACCGTTTTCCGGTTTTATCAGTATTTAGATCCAGAGCTTGTAGAAGAGTTAGAAAATATATTTACAAATGGACTGACTTGCATTAGCATCAGCAGAACTGTCCTTATATAAATCAAAAAATCGTTAAGAGGCTTAAAATCAACTTTTAGTACTTAATTGGTGTACTATGTACTATTTATATTAATAATTCAAAGAATCCGAATTATTTTATTGCCTACTAAAATATTTGAAATACTTTTTTATCTCGAAATACGAAGTATAAAATTATGCTTACGTAGGTTACGCATACCAATATTATTCCATTATGTGTAGATATATCTTAAAATTTAAGAAGTCGTATACAACTCCTTACTCCTCAATTTTTTTTCCTAAGGCTGTGAGATTATATTTTTGAAAATGATGATCAAAAATTACAAATAAGCCCAAAATACGTAATTAATAAAAAAGTGTATTACAGAACAAGTAGATTTTAGTTTACACTTTTATAGCGTTTTCTTACTGCATAATGTGAAAATCCTCATTATTATTGTTTATTATGTGTTATTTTTAAATTATTTTATGCTAAACCTGTGTGCTAATGTTAATATACATGTACAAGTATACGTTAATTTACTTACTTAAGAATTTTTATTTTATTACTTCCAATATTAAGAATATAGAAAATTGGCTTTAATTTATTATTTTTTGTTCATAATTAGAATTTTTAAGTTGGTTTGTAAACTAATAATTTAAGTGTTTTTGTTTATTTAATAAATTTTTTTTATTAATCAATGTTTCAATATTTTTGTTGTTTTAAAAAACTTAAAATACAAAAAAAAATTTTTGTTCTTTTAAAAAACTTAAAATACAAAAAAAAATACAAAACTTATCAACTTAATTAAGTTTGGCTTCCCGAATAATCTCATCTGGAGTTATTTCATCCCATAGAGATGAAGTAATGCATTTAGTGCTCGATAACTTTTTTCATTTTGGGTTTTGAATTATTTCATAACGGCCTTTTATGAGACTTAAATTATTTCTACCGATTATAAAAGTAAATTTGCCTCGTATGAAAAAAGGCTTTTGCTTGTGTAGCTGTAGGTTTAGTTGCGAAAAAGTGTGTTTTAATCATTGTAGCAGCTCCACGAAAAGGGCTTTGCTCGCTTAGCCATAGGTTAAGTTGCAAAAAAGAGGTTTGTAATCTCTTAAACGTAATTTTTTTTTGATGTTAAAATTAATTTTTCCTCGTATGGCTGCTTAATTTCAAAATTTCAGCCAAATAGGTTCCGCAGTTTAGACGTGATTAAAGACAGAAACAGGAAAAAATTATTTATTTATTAGATGAGGTAGTTCTGGATGAGGTTATTCACCATGTCCAATTCGTTCAAAATACTTTGCGATATTTTACGATATTTGTATTTCATATTACACTTCATCGATTTCAACAGTCAATAGTCGATTTATAATCCCCTCTATACTAAGCATAAAATTTAAATTATGGTAAGTACGTTTTTTTTACTACTATTGAAATTGAAGACATTATCCGTTAGGCTTGGATATCGGTCCACAAAATAAAAAGCTATTAGAGAGCTATAAAACCACAAAATAAGATGGCCAGGTGGAAAAAGAAACCAAAATACAAAAAATAACAGGTTCAAATGTTAACATCCTGATATTATTCTGGTCAGTGTTGGGTTAGTATTTTTTTAATTTTTGGCCGACCTTAATGATAAATAAAAACACAGCTTAGCTCAGATTTTTACACGAAATCGATCACAAGCGCAGTTTTTAAGATAAGTATATATTAAATTTTTTAGCGCTAACCTTTTAATGTTAACTAAAGAATATGTTTAATACTAACAAAAAATAAAACAAATTTTTTTTTTCATATTATTTAATTTCGATCAACTGTAATTTTTAGGGTCCACGATCAAAATTAAGTTTATAGAATTTTTTTTTAACTTTCACACTTAAAAAAAATTATGTGCAATCATGTTAATGTAGGAACAACTACTATTAAAAACTGAACTTCTAAAAATGTCTTTTGAATGTTTATAGCACCTGGAGAAATTGAAATTGATATTGGATTGAAAATTGTGAAAGGAATTATTTCCACAAAATTTACCCACAGATATTACTTTCGGTTCATTTTAGTATTTTTCCGCTATAGAAAAAGAAAGTGAAATTAGAAAGTACTGTTGAAAAGGACATTAAAAATTTAATTTTTTTTATAAAATCATTTATTTAGTTTATTAAGTATTAAGTTTAATCAATACATATTAGATTAAGTATTAATATTCTTTGATTAATCCATTTATTAAAATTATTTAGCTAATCCAAAATTCTATAATTTTCGTTTTAGTCAACGGCAAAATCAGAAGGATGGGAAGCATTTAAACATTGTTTGAAGAATGAAATGAGAGAAAATATGAAAGTTTAATTATGATTCAATGGCTCAACATTTTAATCGAAATATTTATTTGTTATATATTTGTTAATTTCTTTTTGGCTTAAGAACTTATTATTGATGAATAGAAACAATATAAGTTCTAATAAAATGATTTTAAAAAAGTAAGATAATGAAAGTAGAATTTACATAAAATGGGAAATCAGGAGGAAAATAAGATTTGAATCTTTTTTTTCCTTTCATTTTTAATTTTAACATTGATGTAAATGTATTGTCAATAATTAAACAGAGTTTTTAGTTATTACACAACTCCTCCAAGTCATATGAAGAACATGACTAAATTGGATACTATACCTTTTAAAACTAATTATTTAATATACAGAATTTTAAGGGAATGAGGAATTAGATCTTGCAAACTAAGGTTATTGTTGAAATCTATCAATTTTGAAGTATTCTGAAGAATGAAATTATGTTCTTAAAATTGTAATTAATTTCTGTTTTTTCATGAGTGTAGATCTATTGACAAAAAAGGTTTCACATTATTTTATGCCAACGGATTGTTTTATTCAATATTTCTGTACTCAGGAAGAAAGTTAAATCAATTTTAATTTTTTATATTACAAAATTTTCTTGTTTTCTATTGTTTCAGTTACCTTTGGATTCAAAAACATGATTTTTTTTGACCATGAGAGAAAACTTGTAAATTCTAAAATAGTAATTTTTATGGTTTGATTTATTCGTATTATATTTTTAAACCTTTTTAAAATCGAATTCTATAGAAATTTCCATCACTTACTGGTGTTAGCTATTTAGCCAACAGTAGTTTTAGTTTTAAAAAAAAAAATTTCCATTCTCTTAAAAAAAGACCGTTGAACAAAATTCACTTAAAAATTCGTTTTTAAAGTTATGAAGTTATGATAGTTTCTCTCATGGAGCGATATTGTAATAGTTAATTTGTATTTGACATTATGTTTATTAAGTACACAGTATACAATACATTAAAAATTTAATATAGCCTTGAAGTTTACTTGATATGCGGGTTTATTTATTATTAAAAACTCGCAGTATAATTGCTAGAATTTAAAAAAAAAATCATTTCCTCAAAAAACTAATCTTTAAACTAATATATTCTACCTATTTTTAAATTCTTCAGCCTACAAGTTCTGTATCTAATAATAATTATTTTTGAAAGAAAAAAACGTTTTCTGCTGTTAGGAAAAATTTTTATTGAGATTTGTTTATTATTAAATTTAATTTATCACAATTACATAGATAGAAAAATAATCGCACTTAATTATAAAGGCATTAATTTGAAGTATTTTGCCATAAAAACATTACATAAATTTGTTGATCGCTTATTAAGTAAATCAATTTTAAATACCTCTTATTGTTGTGTAACATATTATTATTATTGCATTATTTATTAATACATTTTTTTGAAAATAACACTAATTTATTTATCAACAAAATTTCAATAAGTTTACTTTTAAAATGTTATTCAAAACTATTGTGTTTAATCATAGTTGTTTTAATTTGTTATTAAAAAATTAAAATAAAATCTTTATCTTAAAAATATATTATTTTCAACATTTATCATTAAAAAAAATAAAATATCAAACATTGTTTTTTGATGCACCACACGAAAAATCAAAAATTATTATATTTTTGTTTCCAGTTTTCATATTATTATGATTACTGAATTTAATTTCCTTTAAAATCTAACGAAATTTTATTTTTTTGGCAATAACAGTCATCTAGGTTTTCCTCAATATGAATTGAGGAATAATATGAAAACTCGATAAAATAATTGAATCATCTTTTATATCTAGACACATTTAAAACATAAAAAAAACCACAATAATTCCATAATTTAACAATTATTTTTATTTTCTCTTAAACTCTATTTATACACTTAGTATACTAAATATTCAAAAATTAAATAAAAAATAAGGCTTACGATTGAATTGAGGAAAAGTTTAGATAAAGCTCTAGAGATTTCCCTTTCCAAAAGTAAGCTATAAATTTTCCATAAAAGTCAATATCACAGATAAAATGTGCAGAAAATTACACAACAAAAATATATAAAAATACAAATTTTTGCTTATCAAAAGTCACCAAAACACAGTGTTCTCAACATTTAAAAAAATTATACAGAGTTCAATTAACCCTGAGGTCTATATTTTAATAATTGTAATGTAGGCTTTTTATAAATTATTGAACATATTATTATTAAGAAAATATTAAAAAAAAAAAAATAGATACTTCAATGTACATAGATAGAACAAAGCCTGCCCTTAATGCTTAGCCAGTTTATGAATTTTCTAAATATAAAAAAAAACTTAGAAATGCGTTATTTACACATATCGAACAAACGCAATCTGCTGTCTATATAAATTGAAAAAGAAACAAAAATTTAAAAAATATATTTGAAAAAATATATTTTTTATAGGAACATTTTGGTTTTATTGCGTATTTTGAACAGTTTTTAAGTTGATATATTGCTCTCATAAAAGTTTACTATCTACGTTCTCTTTTAGACATATGAAAAATGTCTGACTCTTCTTGTTTTTAAATTAAATTCACCGCTGGTCTTGTCCTCAAACTTATAAAGTCAAAATTAACACTTCCTTAAATTCAATCGAGCTGAAATTTTCCACATTGCTTTGTCGTCGATGACAATGCATATATGCATCACAGACTCACACACATATAAAGGATTTATTGTGAAAAACTTTGTTTTTAAAGGTTGATTTTTTTCCGCAAATTGTATTTGCTCGATGATTGTAAATCCAGCTTAATTATTTATTTTTGTTCATATTAAAAAAATTTTGAAATTACGTAAGTTGGCATTTCATTTTATAATTTTTTAGTATCTTGAAAGTTTCTAAATTCGGAAAATTGTAGTCATCAATTTTAAATATTTTTTTAAAAAGTACTTTAAATTCAATTTTTTTCTCCTGGTAAAACCCAAGTGATATTAGCTGGCCTATCTTTATTTTGATTTCGATTTCTAAAAGAATTTCTATATCGAAATTTAAAATTAGCAAAAACATTTCTTTTTTCTTCATTCCCATCTAAATTATTTAAATTTCTATTAAAATTATCATTGTGTGGTGCAAGCTGTTGTTGTTGGGATCCGTCATCATGAACATGAGGATTATATTTTCGAATATAATAATTTTTGCGTTGATAATTTTTTTGCACCGTTTTATCTGTAACTACATTCTTTTTCTTAGGACTACAACCATCTTTCAGAATTAGCTTAGGATCTGAACTCAAAGGAACAAATTCACTATCGTCCATATAAAAATATTCCGGTACAGTGAACCTATAGTTATCATTATAATATGTTCGAAAAGGGTTTTCATTTGAGCTATTTATGCTGATTGCATGGTATGCATGTGAAACTAATTGTGGAAATTTTTGAATCCAATAACTTGTGAATTCATCTGGAATAGTACCCAAAATTGATTGTGCTTCAGATGATAACTCATGGTAATGATGTTTCTAAAAATAAAGCTACAATTATTCAATGAAGCTAAAAATAGATTTAAAAAAAAATTATTTCTCGCCAAAAAGTAATTTCAATAAATACATATAAAAGTTTCAAAATTCAATAAATTCATATACTTAAGCTGCAAAATTATAATAAGGAATAATTGAATGAGTGAAAAAAAAAATGTCTTTAAATTTTTTTTAAAGCCGATTTTAAAATTTCACTTCCCATAATTTGTAGTTAGTTTACCTTATTTCTGAGAGCTCTTAGCAAATCTCGAACACTTGCGCCCATGTAACCCCGATATTTTCTTAAATCTTCCGTTATCGGATTATCTAAATGAAGATTCCAATCTCCTTTTACAACATATCGGCCATTTTTTTCTAAAGATTTTAATGGTTCAGTTTCAAATTGCAATTTTTCTACTCTGTCACTGACATCTTGAAGGAACGATAAAATCCTATTAACATCCCAAAACACTGGATGATTACAAATTGCTTTTGCTGTAGGCCTTTTTTGTGGATCATAATGTATCATATCAGCTATAAGCTCTTCAGCTAATACCTACAAATAACTAATATTAAATTTCTTTCTAAATATTTAAATTTTTTTTATCTCACCAATTCATGTGTTAAATCAGCATCACTGTTGTCAGCATTGGAATGTAGTCTGTTTAAGTCATAATCATTAGATAATATGTTAGCTTGTCTTTTTAAAGTGTCGCCAAATACATGTTGACCTTTGGTCAATACATAATAGAACACACATCCCATTGAAAAAATATCAACCGATGTAGTCTTAAAAAAGATAAAATTAAAATAAATAAAAATATCTAAAGTATTTTTCATTATTTTGATACCGTTCTCTGTCCTTTTAGCATTTCGGGTGCTATCCAGCCTTCAGTTCCTGTTACACCTGAACGTTTGGAAAAACTTGCTTTGCCATAATTTAATTTTTTACATAATCCAAAATCAGAAATCATAGCTCTAACTTTATTACTAACGTCCGGTATAGATAATAGAACGTTTTGCGGTTTTATATCCCGATGAACTAAAAAAAGAAACATTTTTCGCTAAATCTACATTTATCATATCATAAATTCAAATACGTTTAAAAAAGTTATAAAAAAAATATGTTAAAAAATTTAGTTTTGAAATCTAAAGGAGCAATGTGCTGTACAATATTTGAAATACATTTAAGATTTAAACTGAAACAATTACATCTATTTATTTGGAGCTTTTAAAATAAAAATACGAAAGAACCACCATAATGCTCAAGTTAGAAATGTAGAGGCATAAATAAATTTATGTAGCTGTTAAAAAAATATATAAACAAAATATATGAAATGTAAGTTGTTGATATTCATTATTTGAACGAAATTTTAAATGTTTACTCTTTTCATGTGACTTTAATAGTTAAATGTTTCATGATTCAATGTTATCTTCTTGCGTTTAATTTGAAAAATTTTATAAAAAATTTTAAAAAAAACCTACAAACTGAGAATGATAAATAATAATTTTCGATTGATTCTTAGGTTTCAATTTTTCCATTCCTGTTCAATCACTATGAAAATATGATGAAACTTACCTATATTCAGTGCATGTAAATGGCTTAAACCAGAAGTGGCTTGTTCAAGAACTTTCCAAACATTAATTTGCATTCTTAATTCGTCAACTCTAGCGCCTTCTGAATAGTCCTGAAGAGTAGCTGAACATAGTTCGACAGCAATATATCGAAACAATCGATCTTGTTCGGTGCAAAAATATCTAACAACATTCTCGTGTGCATCACTCTCTCTTAATAAAGCAACTTCACGATCAGCAAAAGTGAAACATTCGGGTAACAATCTCTTCACTGCAACATCACGTTTTTCGAAGGAGCCCCGGAAAACAAAAGTTCCTTCACAGCCCTTTCCCTAAAATTTAAATTTTTAAATAATTTTTTAAAAACATTCAAGTAATAAACTTACAAGAACTTGATTATAATTAAATGTTATTTTCCCAACTTGGACTTCTCCATCTCCCAAATCAACCGGCTCCTGATAATTAACATTATTACCATTTCCACTTGATGATGTCCTCTGAGTTTGAGAACCATTTTGACTATGAGATCGAATTTCTTTTAGTGTGCTGCACATATACCAAAACATTGTTATCACTACAAGTATTAACAAAATCAAAATTTGATGTACTCCACCACTCTGATCATCTGTTAACCAAGCTAAAAATTTTGAAAATCTTTCCTTATCTAGAAGTTTGGTAGTATTTTCATTTTTCGATTCTTCTGTTTGAACACCAATTTTTCTATAACGTTCCTGAGAATCTGATGTTATAATGAAATCATTATTCGAACCCACTATTTCTAAATGACTTAATGTAGCTAATTGATTGTCAGTTTGTTCTTTAGTACCAGTTGGAGAGATTTTAAGTATTGTTTTATCTTTTGGCATTTCATAATGCCCCAAAACTATAACATTTTTTTGTTCCTGTTGTAATAGGTCTTGTATGTGTACTAAATTAGGTTTTTTTAAATTGTTACGTTGCCTCTTGTTTGGCCCATCAATAAGTTTAACAGATGGTTCTGAAGAAATTGTTGCAGTGGTTTTATCAACCAATGATGACATCGCATATAAACCGTGTTTATGTTCTCCGACATAAAGTGATTGGCTATGAAAATAATAAAAAGATTATAAATGTATTTATCTAACAATCTTACAAATGTATTTTGCTTACAATAATTTAATTTCGTTTGTGTTTCCTTCCTTAGCTTCTTCTACAATATTTCTTAATGCTTCATCAGCTACCGTAGTAAATGGTACACTTAATAAACCTTCTTTTGCAAGCAAAAATGCTGCAACAACTGGACTCTTCAGCTCTACTTCCCATGAAAACCCACCTTGCCGATTTAATGTAACAAATCGCCCGTTTGAGCTATCAGCTAAATGAATATAGTCATATTCACTTGAAACTTCTGGGGCCATACTATGAGAAGAATAATCATAAAATGTTATATTCCAAGGTTTTTTATTCCCACTCGCCATACTATCAAACATCATTACAGTGTATTGTGTTCGGCCCAAATACACAGAACGTGATGTCGCCCAACCAATTTTTTCATCAATATTTTGATTCTGGTTATGTGAAAATGAACTACTACCAGCTCCAAATCCTAAAACTTTTTCACGCCTACCTGTTTTTGGATCGATTAAAAACCATACGTCACTTTTCTTTCCTGAATATAATATACCGTCTGATGATCGACAAGGAGCTGAAGCTACCAATTCAGGAATGGTATATGGAAGTTTTTTAAGATCGCCCATGCTTCCCAATTGATAGATACTTCCATCTCGAGGATCGGGCAGATATTGTGGTAAAGGCAAATCAGTTTGTGTATCTGACTTTATAGTAGGATCTGTAATAAAAAAATAATTTAATCTCGTTATGTTTATTGTTGAGAAAAAAATTCTTCTAGATTCAATTTTATAAAAAAAATATTTAGGTATTTGTGATACGTTATTGTACCATTCAAATCCTTTTACCATGCCTTACAGGTAATACATATTTCCCTTATTTAAAGTTTTTGATGAGTTACAATCGATACAACATAATTTATTTATATATTTATTCTTTTGCAAATTTTTTTTATCGGGAATTTGTCTTTGTGTGAAGAAGGTATATAGATAACTTAATATTGTTTTTAAAAAATCGTTTTCGGACCTATCTTTTTATAAGTTCCCTTTAAAATGTAAATATGTGTATGTGTATATAAGTAACTAGATGGTTTGGTTTTAGGAAAATAATTTATTTATTTCTAACTTTTTTGGGCGATATTATTGATAAGCATTAATTTTTTTAAAACCTTTCTTACTAAACACTGAGTTCACCTAAAAAGAACCTGTGTCTAAATTTTCGATGCAAAGAAATCTTAATGAGTCAGTTTTTGAAATAATAAATTAAATACATCTAAAATATCATTCGGAAGAAAAAAAGATTTTTAAAAAAATAACAGATTTCATTCATCTATTTATTTTTAATTTTATAATTACGAACGTAAATTTCTTATTTGTTGAAAAACAAATAATCGCAATGCAATATTATTCTAAAATTTTTTGTTAGTAACTTTTAAAATTTATTATCATATTATATTAACAAAGTATAACCATGATATAAAACACTTGTGTAAATTTGAGTATTAACAAACAAAAATTAATATCGTTTTTATACGCGTTTAAATTTAATGTTTAATTTGATTAAAAAAAATGTGCCAGATCTCGAGGATAGTTGTTATTTCCAAATATAAAACATTAATTATGTTACACAAAAAATTATACTTGAGGCTCAAAGAACTAAAAAAAAATGTAATACGTGAAAAAAAAAATGTTATTTCTAAAAATAAAATTTAATAATTTTTAAAACAATCAATAATAAGCTTAATAACAATTATTGTTATTTTTAAACCAGACTTCAATATTGTATTTTTAATATTTTAATATGGACGACATAAGCTCAATAATACCTGATAATTATAACAGATTGATACATATTCCGAAAAAAACTTTTTTAAGATCAGTTTCAACACATAAGATACATTAAAAATAAAAATTTTGAGTTCTGTTTAACAGATAAGGAAAGATTTTGAAATTATGTATTAAGAATAATATTATAACGTAGCATATATATATATATATATATAAATACACTTATTTACATTAAATTATGCTACAAATATACTTTTTTATACTCAAAATAAATGGAAATGAAGCTTAAAAAAATAGTTAAAAAATTTATTGACTTAGATAGAACTTTATTTTTTATATGAATTAATAATTTCATTAAATTTCCAAGCTGAATATTTATTATAGGTACATATGATTTTTGTCAACTTTCTCAAAAAGTTTATGAGTCTTATAAAAAAAAAAAAACAATTTCGTTATTTGAATATTTTAAGCTCTTCATTAACTGCAAAGATAAATAAATTATTATCTTCTGCATTCAATTTTCTTAACTTCCGATCGCAAAATAAAATAAATAATTCAATGTGTTGTTTATTCTAGAATGGAAAAGGATTGGCATTGCAATGCTTAAATTTGTGGCGCCAGAGAACAATAAAATTTTTGGTAAAGATTATATTTAGCATATAAAAATCCGAACAGAATTGAAGCGGTAAGAAACCTAAGCTTGGGATCACAGAAATTGTACTCATCATTTTAAGAAAATTATTAGATACATTTGGCACTAAATTAGCCAGAAAATTAAGACTGTTTGTTTTTTTTTTTATTATCAATTGATCACGTTAAATTTTAAATTAATAAAAAATTATAGTTTTAGTATTAAAAATTTCAGAGTGAAGTTATAAATCTAAAATTGAAGCGTAGAAAGATAATAGAATATTAATACATGGAGGTACTCATAAAAATATATAACGCCAGCTCTGCTATGTCTTTAATCAACTTATTATATGTACCTACTTATTTATTTATTATTTAGTTAGACTTATAAACATAAAAATCAATTTGGCGACAAAAAAAAATTATTAAAATTACCATCATCAATATCCCATCGAATTTCACTTGTTATCGGATCAATTCCAGTTAAGCCGCCCCCTAATGTTGATAGAACTAATAAAGTTTCTTCATCTCGTGCCAATTCCGTACATTCCTAAAATTAATTTAAAAAAAAAAAATGAATAGGTATTCGAAAAAGTTTTTTGTAGGTGTTTCACGATAACGAAAGAAAATTGCTACGCAATCAAAAAACATTACTAGTCGTAGCCATTTGTTCTTATTTATCTAATTTTTTTTTTTTTTTTTTTTTTCTTCAATAATAGATTAAAATTTTCATAAAATAAGGTGTTGTCAATCTAATTCTAAAATGTAAATACTATAATTCGATACAAGATTCGCTTTAAGTGGGTATACCTATATAATTATATATATAGCAATTGAGAATTAGATGTTTGATAACAAGAGTTATTGGTATGTTAAGTAGGAAATATATATTATGCAGGAAAGGAAGGCGGTTAAGGCAATATTAAAATTGATCAATTGTATCGCGATAACATAACATTTTATGATTATTATGATGAATTTACCTCCTTTTCTGATGAAATTTTAAAACATGTAAAAATACAAAATAAGAATAATATTATATTTTTATTGTTCATTTTTGTTTTCTTTTTGTATTTATTTTTCTCCAATAACAAAAACTTATTTAATATTGTTTTTACTTTTTTTTTTTAACATTTAATTTAAATAAAATTTTTTTCCTTTTTTTTTCATAATTTATTTATAAATTGCATATTTTACTTCTTTTCTTCCCAATGAAATTAAATAAAAATATTCTCATTTTTTTTTTCAACACACTTAGTCGTGTCGTGTTTTCTTTGAAACAAAATATAAATAAATGACATAAAATTTTCACCCCAATCACAGTCCCCACCACAACTATGAATTATGATGTGAATGGTTTTGGTTTTTTGTTGTTTTTTTTTATTTTGTCGTGTTTGTCAAATAATTTCATACCATCAGAATTTTTGACATATAAAATTAATTGCGGTCTCTGATGGTCCCTTGTAGCAATTTACTAACTACAAAAAATGAGGTAAAATTATTTTTTGAATTGGAATTTTTATGACAATTTTAATTTTATATTAGGAATTAGGTAAAAAATTAAAAATATGAAAAATATAAAGAAAAAAGTGCTAAGTATCTTAGTGCAGCAATTATCTCTGTATTTTAGCATAACAAATAATTGAAAATTAAAATAGAAAAATGTAGAATAATTTTTCAAATTAAATTTTATTTATTTTGATTTTTTTATGCTTACTCGATACAATTTTTGGCTATAGGGGACGTATGGTTTTTTTCGAGCAGTTTCGGTTCTGTTCATTGCTCCATTTTCCATTGGTTTCATTCAAGTACGTACCACAATCAAACTTGATGCCTTGGTCCCAGCTACTGGCGCAAAGCAATTTTTGAAGGAATGCTCCGGAAACCAATTAAAAAATATTATGCTGAAAACACAATTGGGGCGACAGCGACGGCGACAGCGATAGCGACTGTCAAAAACCATATATTTGTATGAGAATGAAACAATTGAGGCGATTTTTTTATATGAAAAATCGCTGTCGCCGTCGCCGTCGCCCCAATTGTGTTTTCAGCATTAAGATTTGTAAATAATTATAAATTATTTTTAAAAAGTTCTTTTTATCAAAAATCAATAAAATTAATAGCTTGAGATTTTTAAAATTTTATTATATTTATTGAGTAATAATAACTTCGCTACACTTCAGGTTACAAACACAGAATTCCATGTTTTGCAGAAAAAAATGGGTTCGTTCTGTGTTTGTTACTTGGTTTGCCATATAAATTTTTTTTTTTTTTTTCATGGTTTGAAAGTAGGTTCGACACAAACCTAGAAATTTTACTACATAGTTTTATTGCATTTCAAAAAAAAAAAGGTATAACCTGTAAATTTGCAGAAAATTTACAGAAAAAATCATACTTTAAAATGCTTCGATATAAAAAAAATAATAATAAATTGTAGGTTGTCAAAAAAGAAAATAAATTAAAATATTTTTAAAAAAAAATTGAATATTATTTTTATTTTCCATTTTTTCTTTAAATTAAAAAAATTCATTTTTTTTTTTTAAATTACGAAAAATTAAAATTTTATTTTCCAAAGAATTTTTTTTGAATTTTACAAAGATTTTTTTTTTAATTTCAAACCAAACCATCTTTTATAAGTGTGTCACCCCATTCGCCAACCTATTTTCAAACCAAGAAATTCATGGTTGCTAACCTGAAGTGTAGCGAAGCTATAAGGTTGAAATTGATTTTTCCGGTACCTTTTATTTAGATACCTAAATTAGGTGGGACCATCCCATTTATCTATTTCAATAGTAAATGTCAACAATTTTTGCTGCTTGGTGTTTATGCCTTGTTCAGACAATGAACTCTGATCATGATAATCTTACTTTTTGTGATTATCATTCTTTTTTCCATGATTTGCTCATACAAAAAAAGTGTCATCGGAAATCATGATTATCGAAAATCATGAAAAATTTCAGGGATGAGTTTATAGTTTTTTACCATCCATGTTACCCATTTCCACTCATTCCTAGTTATTTTTGACTTTTATTTTTGACATATTTTCTTTATTTACAAAACAAAAAAATTTGAGTAGCAAATAATATTTATGTTTTTATTTTGTTTGCTTTCATGTTGTTTACTTTTTTTGTTTTCGTTCATAATCGTGTTCACACAGGCTTTCAAAGTATGATTATCTACACCAAATCACGATTACGAAATCATGATTTAGTCGTTGTCTGAACAAGGCATTATGATCGTAATATTATCAAAATAATTATTAAAATAAAAATTAATTATATTTAAATAATGGCACAGTTAATTGGAGTTCCTAATTTAAATTGGCTCATTTCTCGATCATTTAAAATTGCCGGATACCAAGTAATAGAGTTCTACATCAAATTTGTCACTAGAATACAAATTTTCTATTTTCAATTTTTTATTTAAGGCTCAGCAAGTTCGAACAAAATATACTGATTGGCGAATGATTCGAGATGTGAAAAGAAGGAAATGTGTTCAAGAACATTCAAAAGAACGACTTCGAGTAAATGCACTAAGAAAAAATGACATTTTACCAATAGAATTAAGACAAATAGCGGATGCAGAGATTTCAGCTTTCCCAGTAGACTCTTGTTTAACAAGAGTCCGTGAACGTTGTGCTTTAACTTCACGACCTCGTGGAATTGTGCATAGATTTCATCTGAGTCGTATAGTTTGGCGTCATTTAGCTGATTATAATAAATTAGCTGGAGTCCAAAGAGCTATATGGTGAATAAAATTATTAATGTAGGTACCTACATAAATAGAAATTCTTAATTAAACTTAATTTTTAGAAAACCAGAAATTAGTTTTTTTTCTTTAGATTTAATTTGGATTTATTTTGAGGCACCTAATTGTTATTAATAAATTAAAAAATGTGTTATTTGAGACTACCTATTATCTTTCTTTATTCAAATTTGATCATATTATTAAAACTGAATTAAGACTATTTCCATTTTAATCTCTTTAATGTCGAATTATCAGTTATATTCAATTCTTTCATAATATCCATTTCAAATGTGCATAACTTTGGCTCAAAAGTTACAGTTTCTACTATTTTAGCCGAAGTATCCTTTTCCTTTTCAATATAAGCAGATTTTGACTTATAATCATAAGTAGCATCGTTCGAACCTGGTATTGGGATGATACGCCCACTGTTCAACGAAACCCGAACCTTTTCACCTTCTTCTGTATAACGCCATTCAAAATCTGTTCTTTGTAAATCTGATGGGTCAACTAAAGCAATTTGGGTCGTTACTAGTAAAGGAGCTTCAGATTTAATTATAACTCCTGGAAAATTTCCTTCTCCAGCAACTTTACGGTAATGGCAATTTAATCCTTCGACAATAGCCCAATTCCTTTCTGGAATAACGTGTGATATAATTCCTTGCTTCCCTTTATCTTTTCCACATAAAATCTCAACTCGATCTCCACGAAAAAAGTTCCATTCTTCAATAGGTTCTACGAAAACTTTTTTTCTAATCGTATTTGGCATATTTTGTTGCCTGAATTGTCCTTAAATGAAAATAAAACGCTTTGATAAAAAAATAAGTTTTAAATTTGATGGACATTAGAAGATTTTAGTAATATTCATCACAAAATAAGAAATTTAACGTTCGCTTGGAGTATAAAAATCTATTAGAAGAACGAGAGGTAGGTAGCTGTTTAAAAATACATCGGTATCATCCACCACAGAAAGTGTGACATTAATAAATCGTTAACTAACCTGTCCAAGGGCGGTTCATTGTATATCTCCATTTCTTTCGTTCGACTGTCCTGGGAAGGTAATTTTTTCCTTTCGGAGTTTTCCAATAAAGTTGTCGTTGAGCCCTTTCAATGTATTGGGTTGGGAAGTTTGAAAAATCTTTTAATTTTGACAATAAAGTGTTAACTATTTTCATTTTTTATTATTATTAAATCGATAAATCAAATTAAATTTATTAATAAATCTGAATTTGATATGTGTAACAAGTGAACAACCTATTAATTTGAGTGGTCTTCTGGCTGCAGTGATGCCAGATTGAAAATTTAAAAATCCCTACAGCAAGCAAAAAATTTCCCTATTTTTCCCTATGTTATATAGATAATTTTCCCTACATTTTACCCTACATTTTTTTTTAAAAAAATACTGATATTTAGTTTTTTTTTTCAAATTTTTTAAATAAAAAATTGATTTTTCATGTTTTTTTATGATATCTTTTTTATTTTTATATATCAAAAATTTACAAATTTATTTTCAGTAACATTTAGATTTAGCATTAATTGTATAAAAAAAATAATCATTATTATTAATTTTATAAATTTTACTAAACAAAAAAAAAATCATTAAAAAAGTTAGGAACATATACTCTCCTCAGAAATGAAACAACGTATGATATTTATACGTCATTATTAGATAATAGCACCATTCGATTCCTCGTACTTGATTTTATAAGTACAACTATTTTGCAATATTCTTAATGTTGATTAAAATGTGTTTTTTAGATGAAGATTTTACGTTACTTGATATTTTTCCATACATTTTTTTTAATTTTCAAATCTTTAAACTCAATTACTCGAAACTATACTTTTCATTATACAGCGTTTCATTTCTCAGCAGACGATATATACTTTATAGTATTAATTATATAAAAAAATAAATATTGCATTTGTAATTATTAATATTTGCAATGAATTTAAGAAAAAAAATATTGGCCAACCAACATGATAAAAAATCCCTACATTTTTTAACATTTGAAAAATCTGTCCCTTTTTCCCTACAGTGTCTTTTTATGACATAATTTCCCTACATGTAGGGAATATTCCCTACGTCTGGCATCACTGTCTGGCTGTGAGGCTTTTTTGATAATCTGATTATTTTCTTGAATTCTTGTTCTGGATTAAATAAAAACAATAATAAAATGTTTCAGTTTCTGACTTTGACTTTTTCATTCCATCTATTATACCATCTGACATGTCAGTTTATTTCTCCTTTCTCAGTGTTCAATTTTTTTTGTATCACACATCCGGAAATTTTTAAGAAAAATTCGCGTACCCCTGGTGTTAATCGCAACAAACAATTTAGCAGTATAAATAAAGAAAAATTTAATTAAGAAATATTACGTAAAGTGCTGTCTCCACTTCAGTGTGAAACGTGTTTTACACAGGAAAGTAGTTTCGTTCTTCGTTTAAAGTAGTTTTGCCCATATAAAAATTTGAAGTTGTTTGTAATAAGTTTTGCCCAAAACTAGTAAAATTTAGGGGTGCCAGCCATACAAATTCACAATTTTTAGAGAAATTTTCACTCAATATGGCACACTTTTTGTTTGATGGATCAAAAATTGGAAAAAAAAATACAAAAAATCAACCGGTTGTCAAAAATATGTAAATAAAAATATTTGAAAGCAAAATATAATTTATTATTTGAAAGCAAAATATAATTAAAATATTTGAAAAATTTGAAATATGTTATGAGTAATAATTTTTTGTGACTATTCATTTTAATTTTTATTTTTATTTTTTTTATTTAAAAATTATGAATTGGAAAAAATTATTTTAAATTAAATATTTTGTTATTAAAATATTATTTTGTTTACTTCAATATTAAAAGTTTACAAACAATTTTTTTTTTTTCGTCATGTCAAAGTAAACATAGAATGTGTAGTGTATACGCTTGTAGTTTTAAACAAGTTTAACACTACTTTAAACCTGACGTGGAGACAAGATATAACATATTAATTTTTTATAAGCCGCCTGAAAAAATGCATTTATTTATCTTGTATTACCATTTTGGAATTGGTGTATGTAAATAAAGTAAGTAATGTTTTTTGATTGAATTTTTTATTATTTTTTTATGTATATTTTTTTAACTTAATTTATGTGGTTGCTAAAAGCTTCCTAGATTGAATTTGATAAACTTACTTTGCTTTGTTTGAAGAAATATGTTAGGGCTTGGCTTACCAAAAAAGGATTTGAAATACTGAATTTCAAGAAAATAAATAAAAAAACAATTCATGGATATTGAATATCAATGACGTCAGAGACGCGACCATTTTTTCCATTTTATTCAACTTTACTTAAACTGTTTGTATAGACCTTGGTAAATATTAAAAAAAAGCACGAAAAAATGGTGTTTACATTTAAATTTGTGAAACACGAATTAGGATTATGGTAGTCAATACAATACTCAATAGTCATCTGTCATTCAATTTTCAAATGTTTATTAATGTGTTAATTCGTTAATTGTTTTTTTTTAAATTAAAATTTTGCAAACAAATTTAAAAATATTGAAGGCGAAATTTATTTATTTTTAGATCTAGAAAATAGCATTAGCCTAGATTTTGTTATTATATGAAATATAAATGAAAAATGGAATCATAAAATATGGACAAAAATTCGAACAATTCACCTGAAAGCATTTCCAAGCGTTTAGAAGAATTGAAAATATGGCAAGAGGAACAACAAAAAATTCTTTTGGTAAGTAGGTTCCTCTACGCTCTTAACTATAATCTAAAAAAAGTATAAAAAATCCAAAAAAAAATGATCGTCCTTATAAAACATTCACAAAATTTGAGTCATCTAGATATCTAGTTCCAGTAAACCACAACACCCAGAAGATATAGGTCACATAACATAACCTACTTGCCTACCTACATAGGTAATAATTTTTAATTTGAAATTGTCTCATCTCATCTATTAATCTTATTCAAATCCAAATGAATTAGAAATTTGTTAAGCTTGAAAAAATTATTATAATTATGGAGGCGCTTAGGTAGGTAACTGGTATTATCTGTTAGTTTTTTATTATTTTAATGTCTTTGAATTCTTATTAATTATAAATACCTACCTATCTTAGGTATATTAAATACATTTCTTACATGACTTGGAGTTGAATTGAAAAAAAAAAAGTTGTCGGTGAAATTATATTCTTAATTATTATTTATTTGATACAAAAGGCACGTCAGAAAGAACAACGGAAAGAGCTTGGTTTGGAACACATACAAATGTATCGACTTTATGGATTGTCTAGTCCAAATACGAAATCAAAAGAAATCGATCAAGAAGATGAATTAGATTACGATGAAGAACATGAAAACAACAGGCTTACTCAAAATATTCAATTAGAAGATGGCATTACTTATTTGGATAGTGAAATATCAAAAAAAAAATTTACTTATGAAAATATCGATGAACAGAAAGATTGTGAACAAAATAATTCTAACGAAAATATATCAAAACGTAAATTTCTAAAACGTGGTGAAGGTTTGAAGAAAAGGTTCAATGTCCATCCAAATGATCTTCGTTTGGGAAATCTTCCAAGGTAATTTATATAAATGCTTTTGGTATCCAGAGTCGTACCTATAATAAAACTTATTATTTTTAGGTACAAATTTGCTGGAACTCACAAACAAAAGTTTCCTCTAAAACAAAAACAACCAATTAAATCTAATGTTGAAAAATCAAACTCACCGCTTAAAATTCAAAATAAAAATCATTTGACGCTGAAAAAGCCAGAAATTAATGAGAAAAAATTAAAATTAGGACCAGAAGAAGACAATTGCAAGAAAAATCAAATCCAAACAGCGTCAAAAGTTAAACCTTTAAATGAAACACCATCAGAAAAACATAATACTTTCTTAAATTATTCTGATATTTTAGCTAACAATTCAATTAACAGGAAAAGTAATCTGGAAGAAATGAAGGAAATTGAAATTTTGCAAGAGCCGACTTCCTGGGCCAAAATATTAGATATTAATAATGTTGAAAATCCTATACCAGTAAAGAGCTTTCGACCTAATAAAGAATTGGAGTTAAATGAAACAGATAATTTATCAATTTTTGAACTACTTGAGCAAAAAGCTCATGAAGGTAGTTTTGCACTAGACGCTCTTAATATAAAAAAATGGATTCAAAATAAAACAAAACAACTTTCAAATGAGTCACAATTTTTAGAAATAAATTGTGAGAAAATGAAACAGACCAAAATTTTACCATTTCCATTTGACATTAATCAGAAACTTATTCCGGATGAATCAGATCAAACATCATCTGATTCTGACAGCGATGGAATAACAATAACTGAATCAGAGTACAGTGATAAAAGGGTTCGGTTCTCAGATAAAATTGTGGAAATAAATGAATTCATTGAATCAGATACAGAAACCGTAAAGTCAAGTGAAATTGAGATGATTGATTTGCGAGAGAATTCAACACCAAATTTTGAACGTTTTAAACAAAGATTATTTTCGGAAACTACTAACGATTCTACCTTAGTTGAAGACACTTTAGAAAGGATTCGAGGAGGCAACGATGATTTACAGAATGAAGAAGCAGAAATATTAGTGTAATTATTGTTCATTTATACAAAAACTTTCAAACATTCATACATTTACTAAATTGAGAATTTAAAAACTACCAATTATTATTAAATATTCTTGAATCCTATAAAACTTCCTTTGAAAAAGTTAAATATTATTGCTACTCTATTGAATATATAAACAACAAATATATAAACAACAAATATTTTTAATCAATAACAAAAATTTAATTTAGTCCTACAATTAAAACCATGAGCTAACAATTAAAAAAAACTTTAAACTTAATGTATGATCTCGAAAGTTTTTAGTTAAACTTTTGTAGATAAACTTAGAAAATAAATTACTTAGACGACCTCTTATTCATAAATTATTTTAAATGAGGAATAAATTTGAAATTTAAGGGGACTTGGTACCAGTTTGAATTTTTTGTCCCAAATTTTTTTTGAAAAGCAGTTTACGATTATTTTAATGTTAAATTTAGAAAAAACATTTCATTCACAACCTCCGAACTGTTTGATACTTTAAAAGGGTATAAGACTTTTTAGAATCGGTTAAGGCTAAGTGCTCGAAATCTCTTCAAAACCATTGTTATGTGTCACAAAATGGTTTTGAAGAGATTTCGAGCACTTAGCCTTAACCGATTCTAAAAAGTTTTATGTCATTTTAAACTATGAAACATTCCTGAGGTTGTGAATGAAATGTTTTTTTTAAATTAAACTTTAAAATAATCTAAAACGGCTCTACAATCAAATTTTGGGACAAAAAATCCAAACTGGTACCAAGTCCTCTTAATGTAAGTTTTATTTTTTTTAAAGATCTGAACTAAAACGCCGTTTAGCTGACTTGGAAAATGAAATTAATGATTTTAAGAAAAATAATTTAGAGTTAACCAAAATGAAGCAGGAACATGAGCTTGAAAAAATTAAACTTGATCAGCAAAAAATTGAAATTTGTGAACAAATAAATGATGAAAAAATCAAATTAGAAATTTATTTCCATGACGAAAGGATGAAAATTGAAGATGATCGAAAAAAGTTAGATAAACTTATTCGTGAACAAAAAGTACCCAATAGAAAAGAACGTGAGGAAATTACTAAATTTAAAGAAGAAATTGAAAATCTAAAAAAGGAAATAAAAGATAAAGAATCCAAGCACAGTGCAGCTCAGGGTCGACTTCGATCACAAATAAGAAATTACGAAAAGGAATGTAAAGAACTTATGTTTGAAATTGAACATTTGAAAAAAGAAACTAAGAAATTGGAATCTGAAAATGGACGATTAAATCGAATGCAAAATCATAAAATGTTGAGAGAGATCAATAAGACAATTTCCAAATTAGCTCCAAAAACTACAGAAGAGGTAAATAATTTCGTTTAATTATTTAAGTGTTATATATCGAATTAAAAAAATAAATTTTCGTACGCCTCATTTTTTTAGCCATCATTTAAACCTCCTCCAGTCTCTGAAATTCGTAACAGAAACATGAAACCATTGCAAGCAAAAGTTGTATCGCACCAAAAAACAGAATCCAGACAACGTTTATGTGAAATTAATAATGAAAATTTACCTCAAACTGACTCAAATCCATCTTCAGATAATGATGAGCCAAACAATCATATTTCATCAAAACCGTTTACGGATTTTGAAACCGAAGAGATAAGGAAAACAGCATCAAACAGAAAAATTCAAGAATCGGATAAATCAGACAGCGTGACCGTAAGTAACGTAGATAATATCAATAATCATAATAATATCAATAATAGTACTAAACAATTTAAACGAGAAATTGTAAATGATGACGGCAGCAAAGATATATGGTACCCTAATGGAAATTTAAAGAAAATTTCAAGAGACGGAATGCAAATTCGAATGCTTTATTTCAATAAGGATATTAAAGAAACTGATATAAGCGAAGGAACAATAAAGTATTATTATTCTGAAAGCAATACATGGCATACAACATATTTAGATGGATTAGAAATATTAGAATTTCCAAATGGCCGAACAGAACACCATTATAAGGATGGAACGATCGAAGTTCATTTTCCAAATGGGTCAATATGTATAACAAATCCTAAAGATGAACAAAAATTTGAAGAATGGAGATATCCTGACGGTACTCAATTAATACAATTAAAAAGTGGTGATAAAATTTTAAATTTACCAAATGGCCAGAAAGAAATTCATACGAAACTTAACAAGCGACGAGAATATCCTGATGGAACTGTTAAAATAGTGTACTCAGATGGTAGTCAAGAGACTCGTTATTCAAACGGTCGTGTTAGACTGAAAGATAAAAATGGTGCCTTAGTAATGGATTCAGAAACGCTTGGCTGTTAGTAATGTGCATGCGCTCACTTATTCAAAGAATATAATACCAAGATAATTCTCTGTTTTTGTTAAATTTAGCCGTTTTATTCCCTTGATTATCAAATGTTCGACAGGATGGGAAAGTTTTATAAAATATATAAATTATATAAATCGAATAACATGTAAGCAACTAATGGAAGGTACATATATTTTTTAAGTCTGAGTAAATCTAACATAATTTTTATTAAATACAACAGGCAAAAACTGCTTGAAGCGGATAAGAAATGTATTCTGAATAATATTATAGATAAAAATTTAAAAAATGTATGGCAAAAAATTTATTATGAAATTAAGCGATTACAGGTTTTAATTTTATTCAAATAGGAAGTATTCAATTTTTCACTGCATTCTCTTTATTTTATTCTTATCACTTGTTTTTTCCAATTTTACTTCAAAATTAAAAGGCTGCCGATTTTCATTTATTCCATATAATTTATAAAGAGCATCTGCTGCAGCTGTATCAATAGCTGTACGTAAAGACTCTCCAAAGCCTAAAAAAAATATGATAAATTTTTATTTAAATTTGTAGATTTCAATTTTATTGCTAGATCTTATTTTAAAATTTATGATGGAAAATATTCTTCTTGTAAAGTTTTCAAAGAAATATTTAAATAGAAAGACTAAGGTAAAATTTTAAAATTATGACAAAAAGTTATGAATAAAACAACAGAAAAACTAATCGAGCTATATAATTTCCTTCACATTTTTATTTAATAAATTTTCGGTTTCATGACTGATAGTCTGTGCCTAAAAACTATACGCCATATTTTTTATTCACCTTTTCCTAATAAGTTTTTATTAGAATAAATTCCAATATGGTATGCAGCTAATACTGTATTTTTACCGCAGTCTCCCAATAATCTTGATTCTGGACTTTCTAAATTTTTAGATGTACAATATTGTTGTAAAACATTAAATGGACTTTTAATTTCCCAAACTTCTGATAAATCTATTTGATTTAACTGTGTACAAATAAAATCTCGAATAAAATAATATGCGCTTTCTTCACCAGAAGATTCCATTAATGCCCCAACAATTGCAACCAAAGTGTCACATAATATTTTCTCTGTTATATTTTCTTCAGAACACATTATCAAATCTTTGGTACCTAACCCAGTTGAGATTTTCGCCAAATTCTGTTCACTTATTAACCAATTATAAAAAAAAGAAATTCCAGTTTCGGAGCATTTCGGGAGCGAAAAATATAAAAATGATTTCACATAATCAGCAACTAAATTTTCGCCTATTTCAATAAATTTTTTATTATCTTCTAATTGAATATTTGGGTTTTCAATTCCTAATTTTTGTTGCTTCAATTCTTCTTGAACAATGTAAGAACGATGAACAAATGCCTGTTGTAATTTTTCCATTTTGAATTCTTCATTCAATCGTTTGCCAAATGCAAAAATCTCAGCATTATAATTCCATTCAATGAATGTATTTCGGGGCGTTCGAATATCTGTTTTGAATTTTTCCCTACGAATTTGAAGTTCTCGCAATGTTGGACTAACCCATCGATGAACGGTTCTGAATTTTTGTACACCTTAAATATTTTTTTTATTATATTAGCATTTTTAATTGTTTGTTATTTTTTATCGGCATAGAAAATTTCTTTTGAAGTTGAGGGAAAGTGGTGTAAGTTAACAATTAAAGTATTATTGTTGACTCCAAGCACGGACTTAGTTTTTTCGAGAATTAGATTTTTTTTCACTAATCCTGCTATGAATAATTTTTGGATACGTACCTAAGTAGTATCAGAAGTGATAAAGTAAGATGTTACATTGCTCATTAAGAATTGTATAGGTATTTACCTAAACTTTGTTTGAAAAATGGATTCCATTTCGTACACAGAAGGTACCTAACTTCAAAATTGAAAATTTTAGTATCCAATGCGGAATCTCATACTTAATAGGTAGGTAGTAGGAAGCTAGGAATATCGGCGTAAGTGCAGTTTATGTGAACCTCTCAGAAACGGCTGAAACTTGGAGGGGGGGGGTAGAGGCGGTGCCCAAACTTCCAAAAATGAAATCAGTTCTTGGGGCTCGGGCCCCGTTTCGAAGATATGGCCCCTCAAAGTTTTCATACATTTTTGTATGGGCAATTTTTTTTTTTGGCCCGATTGGCCCTATTTTTGGGAAAAGGATAAAGGGGGTGCCCCAAAACAAGAGGGGGGGGTGGGGGGCGGCGGGCGGGCGGTCTGGTGGTTGGTCAGTGGGATTTGCGGCTGGCGCCGCAAATCCCACTGACCAACCACCAGACCGCCCGCCCGCCGCCCCCCACCCCCCCCTCTTGTTTTGGGACACTCCCTACACTCTCTACAAAAAAATGGGCCAAATCGAGCAAGAAAAAAAAAATTGCCCATACAAAATGTATGAAAACTTTGAGGGGCCATATCTTCGAAACGGAGCCCGAGCCCCAAGAACTGATTTCAGTTTTGGAAGTTTGGGCACCGCCTCTACCCCCCCTCCAAGTTTCAGCCGTTTCTGAGAGGTTCACATAAACTGCACTTTAGCCGGAATATCTACTTTTAAAAAAATGGGTATGTAGATAATAAAAAAGTAAACCATCCAGATTCAGGATCGCTTTTTAAAATCGCTCTTGATTATTTAAATAAAAACCATATTTACCAAAATCTTTAGGGGATGCAATACGAGCTAAGAAATTTATTTGCCTTATTAAAGCCATAAAATAGTGGAAGGAAAATTAGCAGGCAAAGGCAATATATTCTTTGAACCTCAAAATTTTTCAAAAACTATTGTCAAAATTGAGTTATGCTCGAGCAATTCAATGGCTCGGATTTTGCGTCGTAAAAATGGTAAATAAAATAAGGGAGTGGCTACAGTTACGGCAACCGTAACTTATTTTTTTTTTAACAGTTACGATTAACGTAACTTATTTTTTTTTTAACAGTTACGGTTAACGTAACTTATTTTTTTTTTTAAAGTTACGGCAACCGTAACTTTTAGGTAATGCTTAAAGTTACGGCAATTTTTTTTTGTCGAAAAAAAAAAAAAAATTTATTTAATTTTTTTTCTTTTTTTTCTTTTTTTCTTTTTTTTCTTTTTTTTCTTTTTTTTTTGTCTTAACCCTTTCTTCGGGATTCGAACCTCGTTCTTTAGCATTTCATTCTACCACTCTACCTCTCGGTATTAAAATTATAAACGTGTACAAAATAGAAAATATAAATTATGTGTACATGTGAAAGTTATTGACAAGTAAAAACCTTACATCGTCATACAAAAAATGCAAGAATAGTTAAACCTTACATAGTTATACAAAAATACAAAAAAAAGAATTAAAAGCGCGAACGCCGAAGCAAAATAAAAAAAAAAAAAAGAAGCCCTAGGGGGTTTGGGGGAGGCGGCGGCCGTCCCCCATTCAGCATAACAACTTTTTATTTAAAAAAAAAGTCATAATGCTCAAAAAAAACTGCCGTAATCACTAAAAAAAAAAAAAAGTTACGTCCGCCGTAACTTTAGACAATTTTCAACAGGATTACGGTTGCCGTAACTCTAAAAATAAAAAAAGAGTTACGTTTGCCGTAACTTTAGTCAATTTTCAACAGGATTACGGTTGCCGTAACTCTAAAAATAAAAAAAGAGTTACGTTTGCCGTAACTAGTCAATTTTGAATAGGATTACGGTTGCCGTAACTCTCAAAAAAAAAAAAAGTTACGTTTGCCGTAACTGTAGACGCTCCCATAAAATAATTATATTGACAACGGGCACTTACCCCTGGTGTCAATCACAACAAACAATTCAACAAGAAACTTCTTTCGTTTCCCTCTAAGAAAAGCGTCACGAAAGCGTATCGTAGGCGAAGTCCATAGCTTATAATAGACTCCGTAAGCGTACCGATTTGGCGATACGAAAACGAGCCGTAAACGTAAATGTTAGAATAAGAGTAGTGAACAAAAAAACGGAGTTATATGCATGTATTGGTACTTCGCTTATACCGTAGAATAAGCGGCGCATTTACGTTACACCACAGTGATTCATTCTTGTTTCGCTTAAAACGTACTTACTTCGCCGAGATCGTACCTTAAGCGGTGCGTTTATGTTACACAACAGTGGTTCATTTTCGTAGCTCTTAAAGCTTCCTAACTGATTTCAGCGGTCTTTTAAATGAATGAAAAAATATATATATTTTTTAAGTTTTATTTATTTTCAAAATTAATTTACAAACGAATTATAAAAATATTATTAAAATTTTTCTGTTGAGGCTATATATTTTTTCGTTGTCTGTCCTTTGCATACTGAAACCATTTTTTTATGATGTACATAATATCCGTCACCCTCACGTTGGAGAATTTTTCGCTGCTACATTCTATGATGAAAAAATTAAATTACATTTATTTGTATTTTAATCATCAATTATACAATAATTAATAAAAAAAAATAAAAAAAAAATAAAACTTACATTTTTTAAATTTTAGTTTATTTTAATTTATTGCTGTCACGTCAAATAAAAACGTATTTCGCAAGAAAGAAATGAAAACGATTCGCTTTCTTATACACAAAACGTTTCGCTTTTGTATCGCCAAAAGCGAAGCGTATACGGAGTGGTTCTGAGAAACCAATTCGTTTCCGGCTCGTTTTCGTGCCGTTGTTTTTTATATGAAAATTTATGCAAAAGTGTTAGTGAAATGGCATTACGCACACGATTCGTTTTCAATACGCAAAATGCGGTTCGTTAATTTTTCTTAGAGGGTTGTGCAATATTAAAAAAAATCGTAAGAGCTGAACAAAGACTGTTAAAAGTACATAATTTGTAACTTTTCAGTTTGTAGGTTGTTATTTTTTGTTGTTTCCTTTCAAAGGGACATAAAGCCAAAATCGCGAAATTTCCGCGATATATGAAGTTGTGAAAAGTGAGTTTAAAACCGCAAACGTTAATGACGTTAATGACCATATAATTTTACATTAGCGTCATTAACGTCGTTAACGTCGAGACTGTTCGCGTCCATATATTTTCATACATTTAATATTTCTTACGTCATTTGCGTCGCGTGCGTCACGTCGAGTTTAACCAAACTACAAAGCTTATGTAAAATTTTAACCCTTTTTTGCTTTTTTTTTGTCTTACACGAATTTTTACTTATACACACATTCAAAAAAGAGCTTAGGCAGGCTGAATTTTTTAGCTATTGTCATTGGAACTCGCACTAATCCTATGATCGACAAAATTTAATTTAAATGATAAATTTTAATGATCCTCTTAAATGTAGTTTGTCGCGATTAACACCAGGAGTAATAAACAAAAGTACGCCCATTGAAGTTAATAAAGATAAACGAGAGATGGCGTGTATGCTATGTTTAGTTCCAGATTTTTTTGTTTTATTTGACGGAAATCTGAAACATATTACTATTATTGTTTCTATTATTATTATTTATTGAAAAAGAATCGTAATCGCAAGCAAACGAAGACGCAGACTCTTCAAGTTCCATCCATAATCCATATAAATACTGAGTTTTTGAGCCTGAAAGAAATTAATTTAAACAGATCCTCAACAACAGCAAGATACCAGAGAAAAGAGTTTAAGTTGATTCGGAGGAGCTTCTAGAAAAAAGTATATTAGATTAGAACGTAATAGAAATAGTGAAATTTATTAAACAATATCGGTTTCAGTAAAGTGATAGCGAATTCCTGCATTATCTAATTAAAATCCAAGAAGAAATATTTTAATCATCCAATGGCGCTAGGCTTGAGAGGTTTAATTCCACAATTAGACCGGTTAGTTTTTGGTCTTTCATTCAGACATTCATTTTTAAATTATACCAAATTTTTTATTTTTAGTTATATTTTCACCACGACCAATAAACTTTATTCAACATCAAAAAAAGAGGATGTATCTTTGCAATCAACTTCTAAAACTCAAGAAAAAGTCATTTTGAGTGATTCTTGTGTAAAACGTTTAAGGGAAATTACTAGTCAAGATAAAGATAAATTTTTACGTATTATGGTCGAAGGAGGAGGATGTAATGGATTTCAGTATAAATTCGAATTGGACAATAAAATTAATGATGACGATCTTGTATTTGGTGATGATAAAGCTAAAGTTGTTGTAGACACAGTTTCATTAGTGTATTGCTCCGGTTCTGTCATTGATTATCACCAAGAATTGATAAGAGCTGGTTTTAGAATTATTAATAATCCTAAAGCCGAACAAGGATGCTCATGTGGAGCCTCGTTCGCCATAAAGTTAGATTAGATTAATAGAATGTAAAAATTAAATAATTTGAGAAACACATAGTAAAATAAAAAAATAATTAAGTTTTTGAAATTATGTTTTACGATAGTTCATTTTCAGGAGTTTCTGGCATTATCTAACAAATTTTTGTATTGTATATCAGTGTTTCTCAACCTTAGGGTCGCGACCCTAATTTGGGTCGCGAAAGATTTTCAATGGGTCGTTTTAATGTAAAAATTCTATTACAAATGCTACATATATTTTTTCAAAAATAATAAAATATTTTGATTATGTAAGAAGAATTAATCTATACATCTATTTTCTAACAGATTGCTCTGTTTTTAGATTGATAATAATAAAACAGCTTTTAAAATTTATTCGCTTTAAACAAATCGAACGAAAAAAAATTAATTATCAAATGAATGTGTCAACAACATATTATAAGTCGTTAAAATAAAAATAAATAAAACATTTTAAAGGTGTCTTTCTAGAAGTACTTAGCTTGTCATTAAATTTTTCAGATTTCGTCGCGTTATTTTTCAGATTGAGGGTCGCGTTATTTTGTATTCATATTTTATAGGTCGCAATAGTAGAAAGGTTGAGAAACGCTGTTGTATATAACTCTTAGTACAATAATTAAACATATATATTCATCATCGTTCTCTATCTTTGATTGGTTGTTTCTCATTTCCCTGTGTTTAAAAAATTTTACTCCAAAATAATACACAGAAATCCTGATGCATGTGTAAAAAAAAAATCAATTGAAAATATTAAATTTTCTGTTTTAAACATTGAATAATATAGCTTTTTATTCATAATATAATAAATACACATAAAAATGTTTCTATATAATTTTTTTTCTTATTTCAAAATCAAAATAAAGTTTTTAGTATGAGAACTTTTTTGTATTTTTTTTATATTAAATATAAAAAAAAAATCTTATTGTTTATAATATTTTATTGAGATGATTCAATATTATTGTTATATTTTTTGTTTTACTTATGTTGTTTAAAACGATTAAATGTCGTAAACAAATTTTTTGTTGCTGTAGAATTTTAAAAATTTTTATTTCGAAGCAGCCAATTGGTCACTTAAGTTAATCAATTGTTCCGTCAAAACACTTATTTGTTCTTCGTAATTTATTCGAGTTGTAGTCTAAAAAATAATAAAAAGCGTAAATATTCAAGTATCATCACATGTTTAATTTTCATGTTTTCTATCACAAATCTTATTTATCGAAATCGATATAACGATATAAAAATTGGACTTTAGTCTAAATCAGCGGTCGGCAAACTATGACCCGTGGGTCACGGGGTGACCCAAAGCATCATTTCATGTTACCCGCTTCGAAATTTTGAAGTGGTTCCCAAATCAATGAATATAGTTTTTGCTTACAACAATTGCATATAAAAATTTTTTGTTTACAACAATTGTATATAAAATAGAAAGTTTTCCCAGCAAGTGTTTTTGTAAGCCTTAGATAATAAATAAATTAACTTTTAATTTAACTATTTTTTTTAAATTGCTTTCATATAAAATTGCCACTGACCCACTATAAGTTTAAAAAAATCTCATCTTAGGCGAATTTTACCCACGACCAAAAAAGTTTGCCGACCGCTGGTCTAAATAAATATTGCTATAATTAACGCTATTTATATTACAACATTTATTGAATAAGAAAACCTACCAAATCTTCTTCTACAGCAATTAAATTTCTTTGCGATTGTTTTAATTCCTTAATAACATTTTCTAAGTTAATTTGTAGACTTTCACATTCAGAAACGTATGAATTGAGTTTTGATTCAGCCATACATTTGGATTTCAATAAATCTTCTACTTTTTTACTAAAGTGTTGAAAAATTAAATCTTCTTTATTTTTTGGATCTTCAAAAACTTGTAATGTCCTAAAAATATAAATTTTTATTTTTATTAAAAATATTTTCAACTTTTAAAAATGAAACTAGTACATGTCCTTATCGGCAGTGACTTCTTTTCGAATATGTTGCGGAGTTGTTTGTACTCCATTATTTAAAATCTTTTCTTTTGAACTATTATTAAAAAGTGAAAAATCACTAATTTTTAAAATTTCATATTGTGTTCGCCAATGAAAAACTTCTTTTTGTAAATTGCTAATGCGTTCGTGATCACTTGAAGATGAATTTGTTGTATGAATTGGATTTGTTATATCACTTCCAGACGCACTTAAATTGTCTTCACTGCCAATCTGAAATAAATAAAATCAAATTTGAACCTTTCTTTTTAAACGAAAGTCACTCAGTTGTGCTTTTCATTTAGAAAAATTGTTTTTACAACTTTTTCGTATTTTTTCTAATCTGAATTTGAAGAAAAAAAAAACTAAAATTAAATTTAATACAATTACTGTTTTGTAAAATAACCCTAGTGGTTTTTGTTTAAAAATTCTCTTTCATTTTTCACAGTAGTTTATTTTCCGTAAAAATATTTTTAATTTTCGCAATGAGGAATCTAAACATGATGTCATTTCCAAAGTAATTAGAGTAGATAATTTCAGCGCTTTGGATTTTATGCTCGCAATAAAAAAAGTTTCGAAAAATTGGTTTTTTTGCATTTTTAACCGATTTTTTGTTTATCGCACCAATAAACTTTTAATAAGGTAAAATTATCTATATTTAATTGCCTTTCAAATACTTCTCTCAAAATTAAATTTGAAAGAATAAATACATAAAACTTAAAAAATTTCAAAGTTGAAGTTTCGCAGTTGAACAAAAAATACGATATTTTTAGATTATTAATACTAACCATACTTGGTACTTCAACTAATTTATTTTCTAATTCAGAATTTTTTACAACCATCATGTCAAGATCTCTTCTCAAACGTTTTTCTAATTCATTACTGTCATTAAATTGTTTCTCCAATTGTTTTTCTAAATCCTTCAACCGTTCTAAATATAATTTATTTTCATTGTCTTTGTCATCAATTAAAGATGTCAATTTGGCATTTTCCATTATTTTCTTTTGTAATTCTTCAAAAATCATTGGATCATTATTTAAATTTGAGGCAGCCGTTGCTGCAGTTGGTGCTAATGATTGTGGAAGTGCATGTAAGTCTGACGATGAATTTGTTTTATAATTTATTTTTAATAATTTTGTTGATGAAATCTTATTGCTCCCATTTATTTTTTTTGTTTCTTTTTCGAAATCTTCCTGGAGAGCTGCTACTCGATGCTCGAGTTGTTTATTTCGAAAACCTAGACTGTCTACTTCTTGTTCAGCTCTCCGTAAAGATGATTCTTTTTGTCTTAGTCCATCCCGTAATGTTGAGTTTTTTGTTTGTTCTTCCAGAACAGCTTTTTTCAATACTGAAGCTTGAGCTCTTAACTAAAAATCGAACGAAAATATTCAAATGAATTAGAAAAAAGTTATTTAAACTCAGAAAAATAGAGATAGGTAGGTAGATAAAATTTTTTAAGATCAAGCACCTAATTATTTATAGAGACTTTCTCTGTAATGATGCTAGACCAAATAGGTAGGTAGTCAGGTAGATAAACTGAAATGAAATCAAAAGGCTATACTATTAAATAAACAAACAGGGTCAGCGGTTGCTTTACTTGAATTGATTTCCAAGAATGTAAATCTCTTCAATGTACAAATATTAATATTGCTTTTATGCGTGATGTTCCTGTTTTAACTTGAAGGATTTTTTTTAAATTACCTAGGTAATCTAGAAAATAATTTACATCGAAATTAAAAATAATTTTCAATTTAATAAAACATAACACTGATTAAGTAGTTGGTATATGTTGCATGTTAGCAGTTTACATTTTTATTAACTTTAATAAGAAAAATAAATAAATTTTGTAGGGGCGGAAACTGATGTTATTATTCAATTTGAATATCATCATATGTTTTGGATGGACCAAGCAAAAAATATTCCGTGGCGGTATATAGGTATAATAAAAAAAAAAAAAAAAACTTCTAAACAAAGAGATAAAAATTTGATTTTTTAAAAAAAATTATAAAAATATAAAAGAAAAGTGAAGAGGACGAAATTTTTTTCAATATTTCTTTTATAGTTATAATAACAGCTTTGCTTCTGGATGAACTTCTGGTCTCTTCTCTGACTGGATTAAAATCAAAAAAAAAAAAAAATCAAACAATGGTCTTACAAACCTTGGAATATTCTGTTGCCAATTTTTGATATTTTATCTCCAAGTTATTTTCCATATTCAACTTTTATTCATTTCTAAATTATTTTTGAATTTTTTTTTTTATAATTTTTAAAAACTAGAGAAAAAATTTTTTCTTTTATTTTTTCGCAATAATGTCAAATTCCAGTGACGTAATTGCTGCATATTCAACTCTACACTGAATTCAAATAATATTTTTAAAGTGTAGGTTATTATCAAAAAAACAATAATGCGGGCCATACACGGTCCAACTTGGTTTGTACAACATGTTGACAACAAGTTGTACGTTTTGGCACACATGATACAACTTAAAATTAAAATTTTTATATTTTTTGCCAACCAACTTCCAACCGTCAAATTGGTCGGCCAACAAGTTAACTTGCCCACACGATACAACTTGCCATGTTGTCAACATGTTGTACAGCCAAGTTGCACTGTGTATGGGCCGCATAAATCCAGAGAATTGTTATGGCTAGTATGAAAGAAGCAAGATTCTTTTTTAGAACTATCTTTCAAATTCACTTTCACTTGATCTAAAATATATATAGGTATGTATATATTTATAGCATTCTATAAGAGAAAATATTTAAACCGATCCGAATCTTGACGTTCCGTAATACTACACACTTCGACTTAATTCAGACTTTTACAGCAAGACGTCTTTATTTGATCTTAATTCTTTTCCCGTACAAAATAAAATTTCAAAATCCGACAGAAAGAGACTCATTTTGTATTTATTTTTAATTTTAGTGAACAATTTTTTCAAAATGCTTTTCTAAGGCTCAATTAAGTCGCAGTCTTTAGAGAGTATAACTTCAGCTTTTTTCGGGCTTATATCATATCGGCCTGGTCTGTCTGTTTGATAATAGAAAAGAAACTTCATCTGCGACGGAAGTATTGGTATAAAGTATGACAATATTGACAATTGATGACATTCATTCAAATTCAAAAGGGATTTTTTTTGTTGAAAATTTTCTTCAATAATTAAAAATATAAATAAATAAATAATTACCTTCTATTTAAAAACAAAATAATTAAAAAAAAATAAAAATATTAATAGTTCTATAAAAAAAAAAAACAAAATTATGTTTGTGATGTGATGTGAATTGAATTTTCAATTATTAGTATGACTATTATATGTTATTTTTCTTTGTAAATCACGTCACCAAAAAATCAATCATAATAAATAACTAATTATTATAATAAGCTAAAAAAGGAAGAAAGCAAATCTAGTCTAACTGGATTTTATATTCTGTTTTAGAACAATCAACTTAATTAAATTACATTTCAAAGAATCTTGCCTTCACGAGCATGACCGTAATGGCTAGAGAAATTATTGAAAATGCAAGGTAAATATACCTTACCTATACTTACCTATACAAAAAGATTTTTTTTTCTCTAATAATCAGATATACCTACTATTAAACTATGGAAAATTTTCAGACAAGCTAGAGAGATGGCATTAACTGGCAATTATGACTCAGCATCAATTTATTATGAAGGTCTCCAAGGAATGCTGGGTAGAATTGTTGCCAGCACCGGAGATTCGATGCGAAAAGGTCAATGGATTACGGTAAGTACCTGTCTACCTTGTATAAAAAAGAAGGAAAATATAATTATAAACACCTAGGTACGTATAATAGGTATAAATACCAACCTTTTTACGTACAACTACATTTAACGTACCGAAATTATTCTTGCATTCATTTATACATAGGTATTTTTGTTTTTAATGTTATTTCTTTCTACCCCAAAATTATGAAGGTATATTTTAGAAATACAAAAGGTTAATCTAAAAAACCTCAAACCTTTTTTTTTTTATCAAAACGATAAAGTTAGTCTTCTGAACAGCTTTTCTAAACTAATTTCTAGTTTATATAAACGAGTGATAGGTATTATGATCTACCTAATACCTTAATACAAAATCTAATAATACATATAACCTAAACGTTGATTATGATGTAGTAAATATATTTTATTAATTCATAATTTTTATTTTGAAGATTCAACAACAAATTGCTAAAGAATACCAAGAAATAAAATTAATTCAAAATTTATTAGCTGAAATGACTCTTGATCTTCAGGCAAATATTCGTTCATTTCCCTTAAAGCGGACCAACGTTCAACGTATTGAAGATGATGAAACCAATGTTGCTGCATGGTTTCAACCGGACCCAGATATATGGACACCACCACCAAAAGATCCAGATGTGTGGGGCCCGCCAAAGCCCGAAAAGTATGTATTTATCTTTTTAAATCGATTTCAAATATCAGGTTTTAATTTCTGTGTCATTTTAAATAAATGCAGAATAGAAATAATGTAAGAAATAATTGGTGGTTGTAGATTACTATTTTGATCTATGTCAATATCACACCTCTATAGCTGTGTTTGTATAAATTTAATAATAAATTATAATTTCATTTAATTAATCTCAGCAGAAGAAATTAATTGTTTTAAATTTCAAGACATAATTTAATATAAATTTTATTTATTAATTTATTTATTAAATTATTATTATTTTAATTTATTAAATTAATAATATATTCATTTATTTATTATTATGATTTTTATAAAATAAATTGATTTTTTTTTTATTGCAGACCTATTAATCGAAACCAAAAAATTATAAATATTAGAAAGAATGATAAAAAACTAAATCCTAATATGGCAGGGAAGGTAAATCTCAATCGTAGATCAGGACTAGCGAAGATACAGACTAATTCCATAAATAAAATTGGTAATGTTAAGGATCGTAGATCTGTGGTTATTCCTACACCAGGTGAAGCCAATAACAACATTAAAGATGATGAAGCAATTAAAGACGAAGAAATTCAAGAAGAAGAAAAAAAATTTGAGCCCAGCAGCCATATTGAAGCCGAATTAGTCGATATTCTAGAGCGTGATATATTGCAAAAAAATCCAAATATTCATTGGGACGATATAGCTGATTTGACGGATGCTAAGCGACTTTTAGAGGAAGCTGTTGTTCTGCCACTTTGGATGCCAGATTATTTTAAAGGTATTCGTAGACCTTGGAAAGGAGTCTTAATGGTTGGACCACCGGGAACTGGAAAAACAATGCTAGCAAAAGGTAACTTTCTCCTTTTATTTAAATATTTTGATGTTGTGAAAAAATGGTAATACTTTATTTTTAAACAAATTGTAAAAAATTTTAGCTGTCGCAACCGAATGTGGGACAACTTTTTTTAATGTATCATCTTCAACATTAACTTCAAAGTATCGTGGTGAATCTGAGAAAATGGTTCGTTTGCTGTTCGAAATGGCTAGATTTTATGCTCCATCTACAATTTTTATTGATGAAATTGATTCTTTGTGCTCAAGACGTGGATCTGAATCGGAGCATGAAGCTTCAAGGAGAGTAAAATCAGAATTGTTGGTCCAAATGGATGGTGTAGGAAGCGAAGAAGCGTCAAAAGTTGTCATGGTGTTAGCTGCTACAAATTTTCCTTGGGTTAGTTTATACTTTATTTGTTCTAGTCCATTTGTAATAAATTTAGTTTCATTATTTTAGGATATTGATGAGGCTTTACGAAGGCGTTTAGAAAAAAGAATTTATATCCCATTGCCTAGCCATGAGGGACGCGAGGCTCTTTTGAAAATAAATTTGCGCGAAGTCAAAGTCGATCAAAGTGTAAATTTAACGCACATTGCAAAGAAATTGGATGGATATTCAGGAGCAGATATAACTAATGTTTGTAGGTGAGTAGCTGGATCTAACTATAATATGATGAATTATTTTTTTATAAATAAATGTGTTGGGTGCAGCACAGCTCGAAACACGAATTTTGAAATTCTGGATTTTAAATTCTTGGTTTCCCTACTCCTGTGATTTTGGCTTTCGTGAATAAAATATCATTACTGTCAAAGTTATTTTTATTTCAATTTAAAAACAATTTTTTTCACTCACTATCGAAATATTTTTATTCCAGAATATCTTAATTCAAAAAAAACTGTCATGAGTAGCACTATTATATATTAATTACGTACTTATTTCTTGAAGTAATTGCACTCGTAATAATTAAGAAATTTAAACAAAATTATGACACATCATACTCATTTGTTGTAAATGTTTTTGGAAAGAATTCTACGTTCGATCGTAACTCATAGTAACCCTCCTGGAATTTTTTAAATCCTTGAAAATTACTTAATCTAAATTAACATTATCCCCTTTTTGAATGATTATTATTTTTTAGAGATGCATCAATGATGTCTATGAGACGAAAAATTACTGGCTTAAAACCCGAACAGATTCGTCAATTAGCAAAGGAAGATCTAGATTTACCAGTTTCAACTCAAGATTTTTATGAAGCTATCAGCAAATGCAACAAAAGCGTATCAAAACAAGATTTAGATAAATATGAAAAATGGATGAGAGAATTTGGTTCATCATGATAAGACAACTACTTTTCTCGAATTAAAGTTTTAAAGAAAGATATCAATTTTTTTGAAATATCACCAAAATCTATTAATGCCGTAGGAGGATGACCATTTTTTTTACATTAATTCTAAAAAAGAAGCTAACATAGATATTTAATTAATTAATAAAACTAATAAACAAAAATTCATAAAAATTAATAAACAAAAATTCAATGAAAAAATTGTATTGACTCAAAAAAGTTTTTTGGTGAACGGAAAAAAAAATCTCATTTTATTCAACTAATTTCACTCATTATAATTTTTAATATTTTATATTATATGCTCCTTTTATTGAAAAATTCTTACATTATGGAAGATTATTCTTTTTTTTATTAATAAATTTTTTTATTTATGTTATGTACTTAATAAAATAAACATTAACTGAAATTATTACATATGTTTCAATTAAAAGATTAAAAAGATTTAGATAATTTTCATTTCTATTAAAAATATTTTTTCAATTGCATTATAAATGTTTATTTACATCTTTATTCTGGAAACGAGAAGCTCTATTTTAATGATGATGTTTCGAGCGAGACCATTGTAAATATTCATTCTAAAAATGATTCCCAAATATTCACTAGGATCACATTTATATTATTGATGATCGTAATGCTAAGTTACCTTGTAACGAGGCTTATTTGCTGGTTTATAATAAAAATCAAAATACAAAATCAAGTTTTTTTTTAATTATTTGAGAAAGTTTTTTTGCGTTCTATTACTTTATTTGATTTTATATTGCATTGTTGTGTTAACGAATCAAGCAAACTTCGTATTTGTTTCACGGCCTATGTGAATATTGACATTATTCTACCCAAACGTTCCGATTCGAACAAGTAAATAAAACAGTTCTAAAGGAGAGCGACATTGGGAATCCAGTATTTTTCCATATTTAAATTTAAAATAATTGTACATATTTGAATTAATTTGTAGGGCTTTGTAGACATTGACGAATAAGTACTTCGGACGGAGGAGGACTTGTTATTTGGGGGGGTGACTGGGTTATTTAATAAAATTTAAATGAGTTTGAAATTAAAGTAATTATTAAGGTGACATGAGCAAATATTTAAATTTTGTCTGAATCAAAATTTTAAAATCACAACCTTAGCATTTTGCAACAAACTTAAAGTTCCTTCCTTAAAGGTCCTTGAAATTAATAAATGCATGAAAAAAAAATGAAACCTTTTTATTTCTACTTTTTACAAATAACAAATAATAAATTAGATACCAATCTTTTCTATCGTTTATTACAATAAAATCATAAAATATGTTCATTATGAGTTCATTTACACGTTATCAACTGTTATATTGTTATAACATTTTTGATCGAATTTAGTTCATTTAGCAGTTTAGCTTATTTCGACATTAGTTCGCGAATACGATTACAACCCCTTTTTCTCAATGGATTCACGGGCTACGTGACTTTACGCCTTATACCTCTGTGGGGTACAGGGATTACAATCTTTTCGAAAAAAATTACTAATTAATATTATATTATATTATATTCAACCAAACATAGAGCGAGAGAATAATGAAAATAATACAATGTTGTTGTTTCTCAATAACATATATTTTTATTGAAAATAAAATATTATTTTTATTTATTATTTTTAATACATTTTATATTAAATATATATAGTATTTTTCCATAACTACTAATATTAAGCTTATTTTATTTGCTTTATTGTAATAATATTTAATTTTTTTTAAATTTTATTATGTTAATTTTATTTATAATAGCTATATTAATATCCAGTGGGAAATTAAAAAAAGTATTTTATAACAAATTATGTTTATTTTATTATGTTATCTGCATAATTAAATTCTTTAACAACAAAAATATTTTCAATAAAAAAAAGGCATTAAAGAGGAAACGTAAACAAAAGTATCAACTTCTAGTAACCTTTAGTTTTTGTAATTTTAAAATATCTTGAATTCTGCTCCATTTCGTTTGCTCAAAATTTACAAAGCTTTCCGTACTTTAAACCTATTTAATGTAACTGTGCAGAAATTTATCTATCGAGTTGTTGGCGGTATTGTCCCATTATTCATTTTTTAACGAAGCGTTTTTATTGCTTAAGAAAAATGTGACTTTATTCCAAAATATTATAAATTCTTTATCTCCTGAGATATATAACATGCAACTTATTCACTTAGTATTTTCTCAATTACATTAAAATGTTTTCAAATGATCAGGATGAATAAATTAGATTACGTAGCTATAGTTTTCTATAATATAAAACTACTTAAAAATGAGATACGAGCCTGTAGGTACAATATTTTTAATTATCCCCTCTTAATTTTTTGAAAAGTATTTGTTTAATACGGAGGAACTGATTGAATGGTGAAAGCAATAAAATTTTTCCATTAGTAATTTTTAGAATTAAAAAAAAAACTTTTGAAATTACTTAAATTTTAAAAGAAAAACAAAAAAGGTGGAAACAATTAAGAAGTTGATGAGAACGCGTTATGAAATTAAAGGAATATAAAAAATTATTTTTTAAATAAAACCTTCTCATACAAAAGAATTATTTTTGAAATTTGTATAAGCCACTTTATTTACATTTATCATTCAATAAACGGAATAATTTTTTCAAAACTTTACGCTTTAAATATAAATTTTGTTTTATTTCAATACACACCTTGAATAATTTTTAAGTAAGCCTCTTTATCATAAAGCATCAAGGCATTCTGTGTAACAATTTGCTACTTTTTTCTAAGCTACCATCACAAGTCAAAAATATACATGATGTCAGAATAAAATTGGAAAAAATATCAATTGAATATTCCTGAATACCGTTTTATTAAAAATATGTGATTTTGTAGTTTAAATTATCTATTTTTCTTATATAATATTTTATGTGTATACTTATATTAAATAATGCTAAACCAATGTTAAACTCTAAAAGAAAAATACTTAAATAACAATTAAAAATAGTAATTATTTAATTTTAACTTGACATTTTTGTCAACAAGAAATAACATTACAATACAATAGGTTTGACCTTCAGAAAAATACAGAATTATATAACTTCTCACTATACAGTTAGAAGCATAAAGTAGACGAAATTTTGACAATATTTAAATTTAACTTAAATAAGCACTAAAAGCTATTTTACTTAGGAAGTCAACTTAAGAACTCTTGTGCAAAATAATAAGTTTTGTTAAAAAAAATTAAAAATTATTGGTAAATAAATACTGAAATTGGATTTGTTTTTGATGTTAAGTAGATTGCATTCCTTTGGGGCGAACTTTTTCAAATCCTGCAATACTGTGGTTCGACCAGCTATAGTAAAAAAAAGAGGTAATGTGATAATTTTATTCATCTTCGCTTCGAAACACTAATTATTTTATCTACTTTTTTTTAGATTCTTTAAAAATATATTATTCGCTTTATTTATTCTTCATCTAAACTATCTTTTAAACATTTAAAAATTGAAAATATTCGCACTAACCGTAACAATTTGTGTAGGAGCTTAAAAATTGTAAAATAAGAATTTTCAAACCTTCACTTCTAATTTTAAAAAATTTGATAAGAGACACAATAAGAATAAAGACCATTTTCAAAACCACAACTTAAATGATACTATGTTTGAAATAATTATCTAATTGAATTGATACTGATTTAAATCATTAACATAATGGTCTTTTGTTAAATTTCGGAAATTGCCTTTCACACCTCGTTATTGGAACAACGTTAATTACAAAGAATTTTTGGGTTCTCCACAAATCATGGAAAGAAATTTCGAAAGCAAAATTTTCGAAAATAAAATTATAAAAATATTTATAATAAATATTAAAACAAAAAATACATATTTAAAGATAACCTGTGGTCACATTTTTTTTTTTTGAAACACCTTCTAATTTTGTATTTTTATACGTGTAAGGTGTTAGTGCAATTCCTTAAATAACATAAATGTTTTAACAAAATAAAAACATATTAATTTATCCTGCATCAGAAATTTAGGACTTGTGAAATTTGTTTTGAATAATTTTTTTGAAAAGGAATCCCATAAAACAGTTTTAAATTATAAGCTTGTATTATGAAGAAAACTATCAGAAATATAGTATTAAATTTTATTCGAAATATGAAAAGGGAATGTATCAATAATTTTATTAATTTGAATGGTTACTTTCTCGTACTTTGTACGTTTTCTGTACCACATGACATCATTGGTTTTTTTTCTTTCAATTGCTTTTATTGAATTAAGAAAATAAAAACAAATAAACGGAAAAATTTTCATTGAGATTAATTAAGTTGCAAATTTTATAAAAACTTCTTGAAAGCTGGAATTAACAATTTAAAAAAAGAAAACCAATATGATGGATTTACTACATGTTGTTTAAAACTAATATTTAAAAGAATAAAATAATAATAAAAATAAAATTAAAAAATACAATAAATTTCTCAAAATAATTTGCATTATGCGTGCTGCATGTAAATTATTTTTGATTCCTTTTTGTCTTCTTTTTTAACACTGGTTGTTTTATAAGTTTGAATATTATTTGATGTATTAAGAAATTAATAAATTCTAGCACTGATTCACATCTGGTGTAGTTTTCAGATATTCATCGGCTCTTTTATGCTCAAACAAAGCTTTCACAGTTCCAGTATCAGCTGGAATATCTGATTTCCTCCTTATTAATGGTTTATCCTTATTACGTTCGTTTCGAACCTAAAATAAAACAAAAAATATATTAATAATAAATATAACACTAATTTTTTTTCCATAACAAAAAAATTAATTGAAATTCAAGTACACCACAAGTTGCATTTAAAAAATCATTTCTACAAAGAATTAGTTCAATTAAATAATGGAAGTATAAGTTGACATTTTTGTTTCTGTATTTTATAATAGTTAGTGGTTGCAAACAATTATTAAATATATCTTTTCCTTTGTTAACTTGTACTAGATTTAATCTCGGTGTTCCTTTTTTCAAATTTTTTGAAAATTTATTATTATTTACGATAATATTTATAATTAACTGAATATCGGATTTATTAGCACATTTAAAATTTTAAATATAAATTTAACACAAAATTTATCTGAACTGAACAATTAAAATAAACAATATTATCAAATATCAGAAACCTTTTGTTATGAGAGCAGTTAAACCAAATATACAAATAAAATATATGCTCCATTTAAAAAAAAAAAGAACCATATGTTAAAAATATTTTAATTTAAGTGTTTGGTATGTATATAAACATTTCAGTCTAATCGATGCAATTTTTTTGTAAATTTTATGAATCAATTGATATTTTTTAAGGCGTAGGAATACGTCTAATTACAAATAAAAATATATTCTCCAAGGTTTTTGAGATTTCGTAAGCTCTGGTCTAAATGATGTTTGCTAAAATTATATACGTCAAAATACTACAGGTCAACATTCTATCCGTTCAAATTCTGTATTATAAAAATTTGGTATTTTGAAATATTATGCGTCGAAATCCTGTATTTTAAAATTATGTGTGGCGAAGTTCTTTATTTTTCCTCGGGCAAACAGAACTTAAGAATACAGAATTTAAAAACAATATTTTCAAAACAGTATTTTGGTATAAAAAATTGGGCGAATAGTGATAATGGTAAGCGTGTGAAAATGAAAATTTCTAATTTTTTATGTCAATGTATTTACATATACATACATAATACAGATAGGTTTATTGTCCATAAATCTAAGCAAAAATCAAAATTTTAAAACAAGCATTAATTAGGTCACTTTATATTATATGCTATTTTTTATTTATTGTTTTCCTATTAAAAAAAATTAAAATCATATAATTATGAATACAGAATCAAGTGGTACATATTTTTTTTAACGTTTTTCTATGTAAGAGTGTATGATTTGTACAAATTTGTATACCTACAAAAGGCTTAATATAAACAACTATAAAACATATTGTAAAAAATATCGAAAAAAATTTAATGTAATACATAATTTAGATGGAACAATTATCTTTTATTCAAATTTTCCTTGAAAAATTGTGTTTTCGAACTAAAATTAAAAGTACACATTGTTTATTGGTACCAATTTTAGTTTTGGCGTACATTTGAAATGGGAATGAACAGGGTTCGGTTCGAGCGTAAGCAAAAATAAGACAAAATTGTTTGTGCTCTCAACACAGAATGGAAGTTATTTTTTTTGTGCCGGAAATTCCGGTATATATTTTTCATTAAAAAAGACTCAAGTTCGAATTCAAAGAATTTTATATAACAATGTTTCCATGCTCATCTTTTTTACATATGCCAGAATGTTGTGGTTTATTTGATGGTTCCTCCCAAGCCGAACTAAGGCATATCTTTTTTTGTTCAGATATTAAAAAAGAATCTACTTAATTTCATTTTGTTTTGATTGAGAATATATAACTGTATTGTACATATAACAAGTGAACAAGAAAGATTAAAAAAAAAAATTAATTGTTTTTGAATGATGTCACAAATATGTTTCATGCAATTAAGTTATTAAAAATGATCAATTTAAAATCTTTAATTCAAATTAAAAAATAAGTAGCAAAATATTAATAGTTACGTCAATAATTGTCTTTTTTTCTACTTATTTATATAGATAATAAATTCAACACTATACATGTTCTTTTAATTAAAATAAGATGTTAGTGCAAATCTAAAAGCAATTGGAAAAATCAACGAAAAGGAAAAGAAAAGAAAATTTATAAAGAAAAAATTGAAATCTTGGTGCTGATAAACAAAAATTTTCTAATAAATTTATGAAATTCCAGTGTAACTAAAATGTCAGTACAATAAAGATGAATTTCGACAATTCTGATCTCACTCGACATTTTATTTATAGATTTAGATTAAGCTCTCGATTACGCACACAAGTTTGCATTAAACGGGAAAATCAAGATTCAATGACATAAAATTGCACATGAACTTTATTGTCCTCGATACAATTAGAAATTCACTAGAGAGCAAAAGCAGCACCAAGACTAAAATTTGTGTATTCGAGACGTGTTTTTCTAATTTATATACCTTATAATTTATCCAAATTCTAATTAATGATTTTATTGTAATTTTCACTGATGGCTCTAATAAAATTAATAAAAAAGTAAAAATATTAAAAATTTCAAAAGTAAAATACTTAAACGTAATATATAAGATTTATTGAAGTTAAATTCTTATTAATTTTGAAAAATTAATTGATAACATTATTTAAAAAAAAAATAATTTGGAACATTTACATATTAAAATGAATAGATAAGAATAGAGTTTATTAATTTTGTATTAATTCCATTGTTCCCAAAGAAAATTTTGAATAATCACAGAAAAATTCTGTTTCCGAGGACGAATAGAAATCTCACTTTACTAATAAATTTACTAATGAGCTATATTTAAAGAAAAATATGTGAAATAAACTTTTTATATGAAACTTATGTGATAATTAAAGCATATCGTAGAAATTCATATTTCTACTCACATAAATGTCTCCAGATTCTCTAGTTTCTTGTTCCAATCTATCAAACGTTATATCACAACTATCGAATATTTGGTCGTAATCATTTTGGCTTGATGATATCGATATATTATCCAATTGTCCTATTAATTTTGAAAATTCTGGATTAGTTCTAGCTAAATTTTCAACTTGTGCCCACAGTTGCTCCCGTTGCGTTAGTTTTTCTCGTTCTCTGTAAAATTTATTTATTTTTTTAAATATTTAATTCTATTTTATTGAAAAATTAAGTTTTTCAAAATCATGTACACAAAAGCATCTATTAATTGTATTTAGAAATATGTTAGAATATAACCTTTATGGATAAAATACTATTTGAAAGAATGTTTACAAGAAATATTTTATTCAATAAAAATTGAGATCAAGAATAAAATTCGTTTTGAAATATTTTTAAATGTAGTTAAATTATTACTATGTGAGGCACACAAGGTCACCATTTTAGGGACTAACTTGACCTAACAAACATTTTTACATTATATTAGAAATTACTAAATTATATTCCAACTTAGGTGTGATAAAATAACATATAGGTATTCAATTGTTAAACATGATTTCAGGTGAATAATTCAGAATTAAAAAGTTACGTTTGCTTTTCCTGTCGATAATTTTTATTACATTCATCGAATAATTTCTGATTCATTTCCATAAATAATTTCAATGCGTTATAAATTAAACCGTGGATTGTCTTATTCCAATGCGTTTTTGAATTCCGATATAATGCAGGAAACATAATTGGTAATATAACTTGCGAGTTGTCAGCAATTAACGACATTATATACTCATTGTTCCAATAATAAAGAGCACGTTCGGCGACTTGAAAATGGGGTGAAGAAACACATTTAGCAATTTGCCGAAATAATGGTTCCATAACCTTCTGAAATTCTGCTGGTTCAATAACGTCCAACAGCTCTTCTAGTTCATTCAAAAACATGACTTCTTTAGGACTATGAGTTTTTGGCCAAAATTTTAGTAAGCTCCTAAAATAATTTAAATAAAATATATTGATTTTATATCGCTTTATTTAATTGATTTAATAATGTTATGATGTTTATCTTATTATATCAAAACATTGTTTGTTCGTACGAAATTAAATACGAAAATGTATTCCTCTTTTTTAGTTTTCCTATTCTTTCTTATTTCTAGTTCACTTGGCGAAAGCTTACTTCACAACAATCGAGGTGTAAACTATCCCGTACCAATAGAAAAAATAAAGAGTTTAGAAAATTTTAATAATTTTAAAATTTATTACCTTATTACTGGTTCCGATAAGCTTGGATCTTTCTCTAGAAATTGAACAACACAATAAGTTAATTGAGGATGATATACAGATAGGCTTTTTGCTTTATGCAATGGTAATAAAACTTTTAGAAGAAATTGTTTATGTTCCTCTTTAAGAGGTAACGCAAACCCGTTAATAATGCTGCCCAAAATTTCAAGTAGTTCTGCAATTCCATTGTGGTGTTCAGTTTCATAAATAAATCTAAAAAAACAATATTTCTATAAATATCAGTGAATAAAATATCTGATTTTTCTGGCTCACGTATATACTGTATCAAATATTTCAGAATAAAAATGGAAATTAACAAATTTTTATACTAATTGCCAAACTTTTATAATGTCTGTTAAAATTTTTTTATTATGAGTAAAGTAAATTTTTGCATCTAAAAAATTATGAAAACTAAACAAAAACGTGTTGGGTACGTTTGACTGTATTTCATTTGATAAATAAATTTGATTTGATATTTGACTGTAAATACAATTGACTGTGAATACATTTGACAGTACATATTTCATTTGACTGTATTTTTGACTGGACACATTTTTTTACAGTCAATCGTTTTTATAGTCAAATGTATTTACAGTCAATTGTTTTTACAGTCAAATGTATTTACAGTCAATTTTATGTACAGTCAAATGTTCTTACAGTCAAAAGTATCGCTCTCTACAAAAACTTTCAATATATTCAGTTTATAATATCCATATTGATAAAAATAATGTATATGTAATGGAATTAAAAATATGTGAAAGAATAATTATTTAATTGTATGTACAACGGAAACGAATAAAAATAAAGTTCTTCGTTTAGATCTACTCTGAAATAAAATATGAATCTTCGTAAAATTTCAACTCACAAGGATATTTTCTTGAAGTAAATGCAATACAATAAAAATAACACAATGTTAACAAAGGTACTTATTATTAATTACCTATAAAAAACATTGTTAATTTGTTTTCTTATATATGCACGCAACCCTAAGAATTTTCCATAAATTCTATGCAGAACAGTTTTCAAGAAATCTCTTTCACGTGGGTCCTCTGAATCAAATAAATCTAATAATTGCAATACGAACTGATGATCAATAAAACGTTTGGCGATATTTGGTTGAAAATCTGGTGATTCTAGAAAACGTAAGAACAATTCATAAACAAATTGTAAATGCGGCCACGAAGCTTCTAATGTTGGTTCATCTTCTTCCGGGTCAAATTCAGCACCATTTGGATTTGATGATGGTGGCAATGTTCGAAACAGATTTACGGCAAACTAAAAAAAATATATTTGTAGTGAAAGAACAATATGGGTATTCAATTTATTAAGTTTTTTTTTTTATATTTGAAAAATAATCAGGTATTATTAATTGTAATAAAAAATTTGAGTTATCAATCGGGAAGATAGAAATAAAACTGAAAATTGACAAGCTTAATATACACATTTTTATAGGATTTTAACAGATATTTGAAATTGAGAACATAAAAAGTGTTTTATAAAATTTTAAGGATGTCATTCGAAAACACAGATCCAAGCATCGACATAAGGGATTTTTGATATCTTATTCGTATCATATCGTTCTTAACGACACAAATTTTAGCACTTTTTTTTCCCCAAAAACCAATTTGAAGTGTGTTTAATCAGTACTAATATATACTTAGTTTTATTTTTTTATAGTTACCATATTTATAGCTTCTGGATAAATTTGCTCGGTTATAACGCCATTCTGATTTGTTAAGTATTCGACCATTTCATGTAATGCTGCTCGCTTTACTTCTTTCCATTTTAGGTCGCTTAATGGCTCGGAAAAATCGAATAGTGTACAACATTGTCTTAATTTTTGAATAAATAGTTCTTCGCGCTCATTTGATGAGGTTTCTGCAAATAAAAATATTTGGATATTATATATTCGTTTAATGCAACATTGGTAATATCAATAAAAATTATCAAAAACAGAAAATTGATTGACTGAATTCGGCAAGCAAGATACTTATAGGTGTTTTTCTATTTAAATATTTATGTATTTACACACAAAAACTTAATTTTATTTTACTTAAGATAATACATTTGATAGCTCCTAAAATGTTTCTAAAATCAAATGCTTTTAACCCTCGAGGTCAAGCGGTGTGAAACAAACCATAAATATGTATGAGGATTTTTTTGAGTGAGTGTGTGAAAAATGTATAAGTTTTTCTTTTTACAGAATTTTTCACGCACTCAATCTAAAAAAATCTTTATTTTAATCTTCTTTTAAATTTATTTTTTCTATGCTTTTAGGGAAATTGATTTTAGAGAAACTCTCTGGATCACAAAAATTATAATAAATATAAACAAGACATTACAATGTTTACTCAGCCCGTAATTCTTTAAAAATGAAAAAACAAACTGAGCGGTTTTATTCCTCTGTCCGTTCGTTCGCGTCCCTCACTAAAATACTCTCTTAAGCCTTGTTCGGATGTGGCCAAGTAATTTAATTAAGTGACGAGTAATTTAGTAGTCTGAACAATTTAGCATTTTAAGATTTTAGTACAGTAGTTTAGTAAATGACCGAAGTAATACATGACTAACTATTGAATTCATTTGACTGTACTTTTTCGTTTAGTAGAATCGTATTTGGGCGAGTAGAAGCTTATTTACCTATTTATCTCGCAAATACACTAGCTACTCATGCACTGTACAATTTAGTATACCTAAAAGTGCGAACAATTTTTGGTGAGTTGGTACGGGCTCAGTCACTAATTACTGACACTGGTTTAAATTATTTGGTCACATTCGAACTAGGCTTCAAAGCCAAAAATATTATCAATATTATTCACTTTTATCTAAAATAAAAGGTTGAAACTCCACGATTCCAGATTTTGGATTTAAATCTTAATTATTTATAATTATATTTTGTACTGGATGTAGTACTTGCTTTTAAATATATTATTTTTTAATTATATGGGAGACTGGAAATAGACACCGATTATAAGTGTAAAAGTTTTTAAAATTCAAATATTAATTTTTTTTTATTTAGGTACTTAATGTTTAACAGAAAAATATAGGTATTTCTTATATTAATGTTGAGGTTTAAGAAAACAATATTGAAAATGCGCCAAAATAATAAATTTTGACATATTTTTTATTGCTTTGATATCTTTAAATAGTCTGACAATTTATTACTTATTTATATTTTAACAAAGAAATTTCTTCAGGATTTTGCAAATTGTGCAAATTGCATTGGAATTTTTTTTCTCATAAATTAAATGTAAATACTATGTTATACATATAGTTTATACATACATAATATATATTGTTTTATGATGAATTTATTTGATTTTCATATACCTAAATAAATATTATGCATAAAAAATACAATTCATCTAAGTTATTTTAAAGCGAAAATTTGTATTTACATATGTAAGTGTACCTTATAGCATTTTTTTTTCTATTTAGAAGACCGTATATCTGATTTAGGGAAATATGGTAAAACTTTTGCATTGTTAATGATGATGAGTCTAGACTAGAGAGTAAAGTTAAAATGTCAAATTATTTGCTATTTTAATACATTTAGAAATTATCCATTAGTGTCAAATAAATATAAAACAGTACGTGATTATGTATTATATAATTATATGATTAAAATTAAAAAAAATAATAGAATCGCGTAAATTTTTGAACAATAGCTCCTGCTTTATTTAAAAAAGTATGGGTACATTAACAATTAGAAATATTTCACTAAAATTACCATTAAATTTTTGTTAGTTTTCGCACCCGTTGAAGCATTCGTAGCGCTAATTATAAAAAATATTTCGAAATTGAGAAGTAAATGTAGTTTACAAAAATTATTAATTAAGTCTTTCACATAAAAATATTTGTTTTTAAATCAGAATTAGTTTTGATAAAATAATGAAATCAACTTATCAAAAAATATTTATATACTTATTTAAGTAAACCCATATAATATATATTATTATCAATTTTAATAAATTAACAAAATGATTTAAATAATAAAAGTATAAAAAGATATATAAATAATTAACATACTGTTAGTCTTGTTAAAATATAAAATAAGTTAGTAATTTATAATTTACACTATGTTTTGTTTATAAAATTAAGTACGTTATTTAATTTTGCTGAATTAACTTTACGTAAAATATTTTTATATTTCATTTTTAACTTAAAATAAGTTATATGTGAAGAGGTAAATTACATAAAAATCTAGGTTTTATATTTATGTTTTGTTAATTAACTCACAAAAATGTCAAAATTGAATGAAATAAATAAAAATGGTACTGTAATGAAGAGCTCAATATTTTATAAACTCTTAAAAACTATCTTTATGAGCTCTAATAATATAATTATTCAATTTTTGAAAATTACATCATAGTATTTATTTAGTTAAATCGATAGTACGAGAATAGTTAAATGAATAAAATAAACTTATTTAAAAATAAAAAATTTGATATTAATTTGAAGGTTAATGTTATCCTGACTTTAATACACAACATTGATAGGTGTAATATAATATATGTATTAATGTGTTTAACACGTCTCGCGTCGTGTCATCATCAGGACAAAATAATTTAATATTTGGTTTTGAGATCTAAAGTTTTAAGATGAAAAATTGTGGAAATATTTTGAATAAATTTAGAAGGAGATTAAATAAGGAAACTACAAGAAAAGTGCTGATATAATTTAATTTAAAGATCCTAAATATTAACCAAAATAAGAAATTTCAGAAGTTTTGAAAGTTTTAATTTAATTGCTGACAATCCTTTAAGGGGTTGAATGAGATATCCCTGTTCTATTAACAAAATAAATAATATTATTTTAACACGTTTATACAAATTATTACTAAAATAAAACTGTCCAATTTCTCAGAAGCTACTACAATCCATTTTCTCTGTTTTCTTCTACCCTTCTTTTGAAAATGTTCATATGCAGTCAGAGGTTTTAGTACGATCTCTTGGTTTTAAATAAATTGTTAGCGTCTGTTTTATGAGTGTAAGTTGTTGTTTTTTAAATCATAAATTTTTTGAAGGCTTTTTTAAGCATCTAAAAAATACAAGTACATATCTTGTTTTAAACAGAAGTTTTCTGGCAAAAAAAAATAAAACCAAAATCTAACTCACTGCTTTTTGATTATAACTTTTGGTTACATTTTTATTGAAATAAACTTTTTTGATGTGGAATATACTTGCTATTTAGTTATTTTGGGCCTTAACGCCTAATTAAATTTTAACATATGTTATTCCATAAATTCTTATTATAAAAAAGTAGGTACGGAAAAACTAAGACCCACACAATTGATATAACAAATTTATTCAGTGCAAAATATTTAATATATGTATATAATTGTTAAGATTTATCAATTGACTAATGCATTGGTTTTAAAAAGGTATATTGCAAAAATAATCCAATTTTTGTGTTGGGTTTTCGGAATCTAAGTGTATTATGTATTATTTTAAATTGATGCATCATATTTTATAACTAAATGTTCTAAAATTAGAATGGTATATTGTATATAAATATTTATACACAAATCGACAATTATTATAGAACACTTTTTGGTATAAGGCTTGTTATAAAAATTAAAATTGAAAAAATCTTGTTTCCTCACAATTTAAAGTGAATTTTTCTCATGTGCAAAATTAATTTGGAAAAAAATTGCATAAAAAAGCCTTTGTTAATAAACTCTAAGTTACTGATACGTTTTTACAATAAATTACACACAAAAACATTCAATATACATAAACATAAATCATACGTGTAATTAGTAAATTTATAATTATTTGAGAACCTCTTAAAAGCGGTAATGATACAGCAGCGCTAGCTGGTGGTGATTCAAAAACATTACGATCTCTAGCTCGACTAGGACTATTGCATATTTGTTGAATATTTGAATAAGATGATGAAAATGATGTTTCATTATTAGTATTTGTACTCGCAACAATTTTTCCATTACCACTGGTAGTAATAACGTTATTGCATTTAGTAGTACCAGAAACATTATTCAAAGTTGTGACATTAGATATTAATGTTCCTGAAGTTCCAACAGTAACCGTACCACCGAGTCCATTTTGAAAACTATTAATTATACTCTTGACATTACTAGTTATACTTCCAACAGTTGTGTTCCCAACAACACTAAATCCTGACGAACTTGTACTTGTTGTGGTTGTTACAACAATGTTATTACCATTTCCGCCAATATTATTCTTATTATTATTAGTTGAATTATTTTGATTTAGTTTAAAATTTAGATGTGACGAGAAAGACTAATAATAATAACAATAATTAAGCGAACAATTTATGAATGATTGTTATGATGATATGGTTTATGGATGATTATGATGAAGATTGATGGAGAAAAATAAACATATTTTTTTAAATGAATGAAATGATAGAAAAGCATTAATAAAATACAATTAATATTCTATATTATAAAAATATTTAATTCTATTTAAACAATTATTAAAAATTGAGTTAAAATTTATTTAATATTCGTACATTTTTGAAAATTTACATTGATTTTGTAAAATAAATCTCAATTGTTAAATTTCTATATTTATTGAGAGATAACTATATTTGTAAAAAAATCACTTGTTTTAATTTATACATAAGTAGGTACATAAGTCTACTTATTTGAATTTAGAATAATATTACTCTCATCCACATTGTTTTCGATTTAGAAGGATTGTAAAACAAACATAAATATGAATATCTAACTTATAATGGAAATAGGAAAAACATTTTTGGTTCATGAGTTCACGAAAAAAAATGTTGAAGCCTAACTCTGTGTGAGAATATGAAATTTAAAATATTATGGAAAAACTAAAATGTTTCATGTTGAATAGAAATTTCATAAATGGACAAAAATGACGCACTCTTTAATATATCGAAGGAAGCTTGTGGAATATTTTTTTGTAAAATTTATAATTGAAAAAATATATATGTAGATATTGTCTGATTCGAGAAAAACTTGAAAATAATTCTTGCTATTCTTTTTCATGTCGAACGTAGATTATGTGATTGAATTTTAAGTTTATGCTTTTTAAAAAAATTAAATTTCGAATCTTTATCAAAAAAAATATAAAATTGATATTAAGTTTAGATATAATATTACTTAGTACTTATTTTGTCTGGAATTTTTTCTTAATTTTCTAAAGATAATGCTAACCTTATTAACATTACTTGGTGACTGATCCTGTTGTGATTGTAATGAAGGCATTATTTTATAAAAATTATTTCCTGTAGCTGTTGTTGATCTTGTTGATTCAGTTGATGAAGAATATTCTTCTTTAAAATTATTTTGACAAAATGTAAATTTATTATTTAATTCGCGATCATCTAAATCAGTTGCACCTGTTCCAGACGTGGCTAAATTAACTAAGCCACTATGAAATGAAGGTGACTTCGGTATTATCGAACGATATAAACCTCCAATAAAATTTTGCTTTTGTTGTGATGCTGTTGTGGATTGGTTAATTATATTTGAACTTTGATTTGTTGTTATATTCTCGTCATTATCAATATTATTATTGCCGGTTATATTTCCGGAATAGAGCATATTACTGATGACCATGTCATTAGCAAAGTCAACATTTCATTTAAATACAAAGTATCTGCTTTAGTTTCTATTTAATATTATACCATTTAGTTTTTCTTTTATATATTAGAATATGTATTACATATTATATTACTTAGTTAGTTATATAAAAAAAATTGTCAATTAGTGTATGATATATTTTCATTAATTTTTATTTTTTATTTTATAATATTAACTTTAGTTATTATATTTTATATTTATGTTTTTCAAGAATATTTACAGACTAAATGTATAAATGTATAAATGTTTATTAGGAATTTTATGAATACGAATTATAAAATAATTATAATAAATATTTATTAGAATATTACTGAGGTGCCAAACCAAACTCGCAAAAAAAAAATTCTTTAATTTTATATACTTAATATAAATGTTTAATTATATTTAGTTAATATTTAATACAAAAGTTTTTTTTTTTTTCTTGTATATTTGTTAAAAAAAAATTTTTTTTCAGTGATCCTTCTTTAATCCTTAATTAATTTTATTTTATTCTTATTATTGTATGTATTCTTTGTTTAATAACCTGTAAAATAAATTATTTTGTAGAGAAACAACAAAAGAAAATTAATTAATTTAGGTAGGTATACAAAATAAAAAAAAAAATTAATAAAACTTGCACGGTTTCAACCAATTTCAAATCCGCCCTAACAATTACGACCTAACGTCAGCAGAATGAGTGAGTCCAAAATTATAATTTTTGAGTACATATTAACAAAAACAAAAAGTCCAATGACTGTACTGTTATAATTTCTTTAATACGTTGGAGAATTTTTTAATGCCACAAAATGTGACAACACACCTGAACCGAAAGAATAGAATTCTGCCGACGATAAGCTTATAAATAGATTAGTATTTTTTTCAAATTATGAAAAAGAAAATAAAAGTATAGGTACATGAAGCAAAAAAATTAAGAAGTAATACCTATATGATTGTCAGTCGGATAAATATAACAATGACTATATTTGTACATAAATAAAATGAACAAAATCTTTAAGGTAAAAAAAATATTATTTATAGAAAATAAGATAGGTACGTATACGTACCTATTATACAGAGATACCTTTCAATACTTTTTGTTTAAGTGAATGTGTTAATTTAAAATGATTATATGTATTCTAGTAGTAAATGTTAAAAGTTCGAATTATATTATATACGGCTGCCAGATTATCTAACTTTATTTAGTGTGAAAAATAAAATGAATTAAAAAAAAATAAAGAAATTGAATCTTTTAGCAACCTTAAAAACAAACTTATCACTATATCCGCTCCTAAATTTATTTTTGTATCCTTTTAGTGGAGAAAATTGTAGCGAACAGACAAAATTCGCTCCATAATAAATAATAATAACAATAATTTTAGATTCCATATTTATGGAAAATGATCACTAATTATAGAAAAAAGAATTATCATTGCTCGTTTGTGTTGAATAAAGGAAAATATTTTTTTCTAATAACATTATTGTAAAAATGCTCTACCTATTAAGTATTTCATCTTCCATTTGTGTATCATCAAAAGTTAGACGATTTGATAAAAATGAAGAGACATAATATGTGAAGCAAGTAGTGTTATTTATTCTTACTATCCTCATAAGACATAAGTATTATTGAATTTATGCACACCACATCAACATACCAAATGCGTACAATATACGTACCTATATTCACATATTGTACATTATATAATAGGATAAATTTAAGAGCACATTAAGTACATAAGTGATTCACTTAAATTAAACTTGATATTTTTAAATTTTCAATCATCATTATTATGTGTACTTAGAAACTATTGTTGTGCATAATTTATACATGAGAATATAAAAATATTATACTATCTAGCTAGAAAATATTAATTCTACATATATATCAAAGAGGCTAAGGAAAAAATTCCAATACAAAAAAAGTACAAAAAATATAATTAGTTTACAACCCCATGAGCTTAAATTTGCTTTTTTAAAGCTCCACAACCCCATAGCAAAATTAAAAACAAAGCTTTTCTCGACCCATTCACATTATTATTATTTTTTTAAGAACGATCGCATACACATACACAATAAAATTAATTTTTAATTGGTCACAAAAACCGAGCCAAAAACATATTTTTTCATTCATTATCATTTTAAAAAAAAAAGTTTTAAAAGCTCTTTTATGATAATGATGTTATACAAAAAAACAAACTTGGGGTTCATGGGGTTGTGAACTAATAATTGTTCGCATTTTTTTTTTAATGGAATTTTTCCTTAGCTTCTACATATGATATCAAAGAGTATATATATCATAGAGGTTTCAGTCCCTTACAAAAAATATAAATTCAAAAAATGAAACAATGATATACGGGTACTATGAAAAAGATTTCATAAGGATGTAAAAAAATAGTAGTATTTCCTTGTTTACTACTTAATTTTGTATCAATCAATGCAATGTTAGAAAACTTGATAACTGAATTTTCTAATACTATAAAAATTTTGTATAATTTACAGGAAGAACTTAAATGTTTTATCTAGTTAGGATATTAGATAAAATATAAAATTATACCCCAAGGTCTGTCATTAAGCATAAATCTGCGATTCACTAATATATAATTGAATATAAAAATTTTGTTTATTTCTAACAGAAAATGATGTTATTAAAGTTTTTAATATTTAATTTTAAAAACACATTTTTAGAAATGAAACAGCAAAGAAACCTATGTTTCCTTTGTCGTTCGGTATTTCTAAAATTGTTTGTAATAAATATAACTATGATGTATTGTATTATTTATAATAACTTACTACTTTCGTCTTCTTGCCCATACTACCATATTTTGTATTAAATTTTTATTGATGATGAGGTAGAAATTTTATTTTCTTAATAAAAGCAAATATACGTAGATTTTAGTGTTTACAATAAAATGTATTTCGGAATATATAGTCAAAAAAATTTGATGAAATATTTATTTATAGGTATCTTAACAGATAAAAATTCATGCAGAAATAATAAGAAACATTGACAAAATAGTAATAAAAGGAAATGAATGACGCGAGAATTTTTCGTTATTAAACTGGTTTATATTCTATTAATATTATAAATTAATTGAATTAAATTCTTATTAATAAATTCTTTGGATAAAAATCCGAATAATACTTTTAAATTTAATCAATTAATACAACAAAAATTTTACTTATATCAAATAACGTCATAATGTTGTAATAATAATTTTAGTAGGTACCTACTTGAAAAACTAAACAAATAAGAAAAGAATATGTACTACTCATTAATTCAACAAGGGCCTATCAATCGGAAAATACTAAATTAAATATGTAATTATTACTTAAATATGTAAATAAAAATAAATTTTTTGTAACACAAATTAATTGTTTTTAACTTTTAAATTTTAATTTCCTTTAAAAATTATAAACCCCAAGCCAATGTTCCCTCTAAGCTGCGCGCGTGCGCGCCAGCGCACCATTTTTTTGCTTGCGCGCAGATGATTTATTTTGCGCGCAGACAAAATTTAACGCAATAATAAAGTTATTTTATCTAAAAATTTTAAACTTCACAAATAAAATTTTGAATTTTCATTAATCAGTCATAAATTTTTTGCTGGAAAATCGTTTCGTTTCTACTATACGATTTTTTTTCTCGATTTTATTCAGGATAATTAAATCGAATATTTTGGACGGAACTAATTTCGATTTAAATGAAATTTATTTTTATAACTACAAAGTAACATCTAAATTTTGCATTTGTTTTTATAATACAAATTTTGGTATCTTTTTGTATATATTTTTGTTTCTTTCGGAGTGAGGTATACATTATAAGTTTCTTTTATTAATTTTCTGTTGGTATAAACCTTTTTTTTTTCGAAAATTGTGTGTTTAATCTGTTCCTCTTTTTATATACCAAATTTGAAGTCCTCCCAAGGAGAAGGTCGCTGGGTAGGAGGCCAATAAATTTTTTGGTACGAAGTTTGTTTGTTTAATCGTTTCCATTTTTTATGTACCAAATTTTAATGTTTTTTTTCCTAATTTTTCTTTCACTACTCTCCGTAAAGAAGTTATAGTTAAAAAAAAAATTTTGTGACTAATTTTTTTTTAAATTTTGGCGCAATAAGAATAAATTACAAATAATGCGCGCAAGCAAGTTCATTTTTGCCCAGCTTTTAAAAAAATTAGAGGGAACATTGCCCAAGGCATAAAAAAATGTTTTACTTCAAAAACATCGATTTAACACAAATATTCTCGAAAATTGACGCTGTTAAAATTTTAATTTATACCCACAAAAAATAAAAAATAAATGTATGTATATACATTATACGTATTCCGTATGTTTTTTTCATTCTAAAGGTACTGTTGATCATAATAAAAAAAATTATTTATTTCAAAATCTATAAATAAAATTTATAAATTATTTTATTTTTAAAGCAATTCTGATTTTCACCTTTGTTTTGGCAATGTTTTTGTTATTGTTCTTCAACACAAAAAGTATATTTGTGAAAAAGATGGTGAAATATTTTTATATTAATTTCAAATAAAAATTGTAATAACTAAATTTGTTTTTTTTTTTTTATTAGAAATGTAATAAATGGTGCTCATTTTACCCCCTCAAAAAATTTTGGAAAAAAAAAATTGTCTACCATATTTTAGTTGAATAATAGCATTTTTCACTGAAAATATGGTTCTTAAACGAGTAAAAAAATTAGTTAATAAAACAAATTATAAAATGAAATAAAAATTAGAATTATTATAAATAGGCGTTTTCTATAATAAAATTATATTAATTTTTTTGTTTAAAAGTATGTGATTTTATTTATTTTTTAATAGTTACGAATATCCTTACAGTAAGTATTTTTCTTCTTTTTTTTTTTTTAATATGAATTAAAAATAAATTAATTTCATTGAAATTTTGACATATTAATAAAAAATTATTAATTAATTTCAACAGATCGTTTTAATTTTTTTGTTGAAAATAAATTTCAATGTCTGGTAGTTAATATAAAAAAAAAAAAATCTTTTTTTTTTTTTTCTTTCTTTAATAGAAAGAATTTTATAGAAGTATGATAATATATAAAAATCTGTGTAACTAGTAAAAGCAATCTAAATGAACTGAGTGGATATTTTCACTTTTTTTTTTTGTTTTGAAGATAACATTTTTTTGTTGTAGCAAATATCGAGTTTAAAATGAATTGTTATTAAATGCCATTTGATGAAAAAGATAAATGACTGGGAAAACTTAGATTATAGTTGTTGCAAAATTTGACCCTTGTTGATGTTAAATATAAGAAATAATAATTCATGTTGTATTTGTAGGAAAATAAATTAGACGAAAAAGCAATCTTTTCTTCGTGATATTAAATTTTTTTCTCATTTAGAATTCGAACATCAAACACGTAATAAAAAAAAATTAAGTCCTAAAAGGATGAACACGATTTTGTCCTTCATTAAGAAACTGACAAATAAAAAATACACAAGACGAATAAGTTCTAATAACTTTTTTACTATGAAAATAACCGCTGCCGATTAGCTCCATTTGTTTAAATTTACAAAAAAAATTTACAAACACTATCAAATGCAACTAAGTAACTATTTTTAATAGTAAGAAGGTTGTATGAACTTATTCGCCTGCAAACATTAACTATAATGTATTTGTCTGTGATCAATCAGATTCTAGAATTTTTTATTTTTATAATAGGTAGCTTCCAACAGAATAGGTGGAAACCTTTCAAATTATACTTGAAGAAGTATGGTTTTAATGTTTAAGAAAGGAAGTTTAAAAGGCAGTTAAAAGAGGAACAGTTAACAGGAAATCATTTACATTCTTCTTAAAGCTCTTATATCAAACGTTTATGAAAATGTTTTCTGTATTAGTCTCAAAAAAATCTCAAAATGAAAAATTATATTTTTAATATTTAACCTTAAAGTTGAAAATTCTTTAACCTTGGAACAGAAAATCATTAAATTGAATTAAACAAAAAATACTTTATGACGTAACTTTGGCTTTTAAACTATGTAAAATTATTTAATAACTATATTACCATCAACAATATGATAACAAATTTCTTTAAATATCTAAATTTTAGTTTGTTATAAATAAATATTAATTTTTAGTCCTGTACTACATCAATTTATAGGAAAAATCAATAAATAAAGTTGTAGAACGTACAATAATTTTTTTTGTTGTTTTTTTTCGAAAGAGAACAGTATATGCGCCTGGAATAATTTTCAATTTCTCCGAAAGTGCACGAAAAATTACAATAAAGAAACAAAGTTGTTTATCTACAACTTACAACAAGACAATATAATAATATAAATAGTTAATCAAAATGAGCATTTTAATATTAATATCGTCAAGTAAGTAAGTTGTAATTTGAATTTCAAATAGTTTTGTTTTACTCAGAAATACATATTGTATAAAAAAATATTTTTCGATTATTTTTAAAATCCTTCAATCTTTTATGTTATGTTCTATCAACCCAATAAACAACAAATAAAACATCTTCTTAATTTACCATAGATACGTGAATTATACAATACAATATATTATGTATGTACTATGTACCTCCTACACGTACACTAATGTTAACAAAATTCTCTTTTTTTGACTCAAAACTGTATGTGATAATGATGACTTAATCAATTAGATATTAGAGAATATATCAAAATTTTCGCTCCACTTTTCAAATTGTTTACATTCATTATAAATATTTATCCTTGGCCACCGTACGTTCTCTCTGCCGTAAGTACGTAGTAGGTTAGAACTCTCCCATATTGTTAACTGAATATACAAAATTTCCCATTCTGTTGTGCATATAGAAAGGAACTACTCCACTTTCATAAAAATAAGTTTTTTGTATAAGAAAACAAAATTCCCCACGACTACTATCAATTGAATTATTATGGCGATAATGAAAATGTAGTTAGCACAGTCTAACGTTACTAATAACAGATTCAAAGCTTAATTCAATCCAATAAATTTTTCATTTTATCTGAATGCAACAATCAATGGTTTGTTATTATTGAAAATAAAAGAAGGCAACCAGTTGATATCGAGATTGTATTTCTAAATAATTTTTATTGTAATTTAAAATCAATATTCCAAGCACATTATAAACATACTATATTTTTATCGCTGTTGTTGTTTATATCACTTTATGACATTAGCTTTTAATAATAAAAGTGAATATTTTAAGGTCAAGGACTTTTATTTCAAGAAGCATTCGAAATTAATGAAAAGATTAAATTACTTATGCAAAATATTATTATTTTTCATAAAGAGCGTTGACTTTATGTACACTTTAAACATTATAATAGGAAATAATGTTATGAGAATTATTGTAGAATACTGCTGACCTGTTTAATTAAAACAGATCAGCAACTCACTTTATAAAGCTTAATACCAATTCCATTCAATTAAGATTTTTTATTATAATTTTTTTTTCTTTCTTTTAGCCTGCCTGAACTTTAATCAATATAAAAAAAAGAATTTTTAGTTTTCTATTCCAACAACTAATTATAACCGTACACAGTATACAAGACAGGGAAATTAAAAATTATCTTCGTATTGAAAATTAAAATTAATATTTTTAAATTTTTCAGTCAGAATATTTATAATAAAAGAAGAATAAAGTATGAATTTGAGATCATACCGAGTAAAAAACTTTGTAAAGAAAGACGATCTACTCCGTTCAAGCTTAAATTTATAAGTATATATATATTAAAAATAATTTTTAACAAGATAAATACTTAAAAGTAGACGAACATTTAGATTTTAAAGTAGGTAAATAAATATATGTTCAATAAATTTTTTAAGTCGTTTTTATTTTTCTGGAAAATAATGTCTACCTTTAATTGAATACTAATGTAACGCGTAAAGTCATAATAAAGTTTTTAAATTTTCCTCAAAATTAAAAAAAAACATTTAAATAATGTAGATATTGTTTATTGTATTAACTAAGTACTTTTTACAGATTTCTACACGTTTACTCACTTTTTTTTCACTACTTTTGAACAAAATCGACACAAACCAAAAAAAAACAATAGATGTTTTATTTTTAAAATGTGAAATATGTCAAAAGGCTAATGAAAAAAGCATCAGGTAATTTTTTATATAAATGAAAAAGAATTGGAATACCTTTTTTTTGGTTTTCTTGAAAAAAGACATGAAAAAAGGAATGTATAAAACGGCTATTAGATACTTTTTTTTTTATTTAAAGGCAAGAACATTGAAATTTTTGAAAATATTATTTTTAGCAATCTAATATGCACAATAGCAAAATATCATTGCATATACTTTTATTACGTGTTGTAGCAATGATTTTCATATTTATCAAAGCAAATGTAAATTAAATAAAAAAAAAAGTGTAAGTATCTAAGTTTGTTTTTCTAATGTTTATAATATAAGTATAATTCTAAAAATAATAATGTAAAAAATTCTAATTTTCTTGCGAAGAAATAAAAGAAATGTATCTGATATTGGAATACAACTGCGAAATATTTAATATCTGTGTCAAATTATGATTCTTTAATATTATAATTCTCTTCATGGTTCAAGGTTTTGTTTAAAGGGTGCGGATACAAATTGACTTTTTCATATTATTCTAAAGTTGTGACAATGACGTACATTTTTTAACACTCAAAAATGTTATTTTGAAATAAACAATATTTTTGAACCAATGTGGGTCAAAAATGTAAGCAGGATTTTGCTATTTGAGAGAAATAAATCTAAGTTAACACTTACGGTAATTTTAAAAATTATTACTATTGTATGAAACAATCGAAGTAAAAAATGCACATATAATTTTTCAATTGTGACACTTTTGCAGTAATGTGCGATATATCAAAAAAAATCTTTATAGTTATAAGTTTTAACTTGTAACATGTAACTTTTAAGTTTTAACACATAAAAAAAACAAAGCAAATAAGTATTACATATTAATTAGAAAAATAAAATCTTACCATTTAATTGTGCCAAAGCAGTCAACTCTCGATTTTTCGAAACATTGAATCTTGAACTATTTTGACGTTTTTCTTTTTTTATTAAAGGACCAGATAAATTTAAATTTTTAGCAATTGGAGTTGGCGGGGGTGCATCACGAGGGGGTGTTGTTTTATTATTATCCTTGTTTGCCTATTTAAAGAAAAAAAAAAAAAAAAAACAAAAATTTATATATTTAATTATGTTTAATGAAAAATATTTTATTCTTATAATTATATTAAATTAGGATGCTAAATTTTTATTTTAACTTTTCATTCGTATTTGGCTGTATAATGACAACATACTATGAATTCTGAATAAGAAATTAAAAGAAAAAAAAAATATTTTAAAAATAAAAATCGATTTAAAATTTATCATTATTTAAAATTCAATACATGAAGTTGAAAAATGATTTGGGACTGGAATTCATGTTATTTCATACTTGAATCAAGTTTTTTTTTATTATTTTTTTGCCTAAGCCACCTTCTGTTCTTCAATTTATAAGGTGAAAAAAGGGTGAAACTGCCGATTACAAGATCGCAACCGATTTGACTGAAACCTGGTAAGGGGGGTGTGGAGGCGGTGACCAAACCCCATAAATAGGAAACCATTTTTGGGCTGAGGCGCCGTTTTAGAGACATAGCCTTACAAAGTTTTCATATATCGCGATTTCCATAAAAAAAAGTAAGCCGTTTGTAACCCGTACGTAATGCATATTTTGTTAGGAAAATTTTTTTATTTTTACTAGATTCGGAACCAACTTAAACTATGGTTAGGCTTAATTTTCCTCTACTTTGCAAAAACACAAACATTTTTGAAATCTAGTAAAAAATAAAAAAGTTTTCCTATCATAATATGGATTACGTACGGTGTACAAAAAAAGTACTTTTTTTATGGAAATCGCGATATACTAGAGTACCGCTTTGAATTTTTTAACCCCGATTTGCCCTATTTTTAGAGGCGATGTCGCAGATGTCAAATCCAATACAATTTTTTCCCCCGTAAATAGAAGGGAAATAGAAGAAAATTTAGGAAAAAGTTCATTCAAATTATTTTTAGTTAAGTTTGAATTAAATTTTTATTGATTTACATTATTTTTGTAGTTTAAAAGTGAAATTCATGAATAAACATGAGATGAGGCAAATTTGCGAATTTAATCTAAACAAATAATAAATGATTGAACAAAAACAGCATTTAAAAATTAAAGCTAAAAGTAAAAAAAAAAAAACTTTATCTAGGTATTTCGTTAATTTTTTTTTTTTTTTGTTTTCATTTAATTTTTTTCATAAAGCAAGAATAAAATACTTGGCACAAAATATAAATAAACAAAAATTAAGAATAATAATGTTTTATAATTTGTCTGATTCTGATTATTTATTTTAGAATCGATTTCCTTGAATTTTTTTTTTTTTTTACTTTTTATTAAAAATGTTTGCACTTCCAATCGAAGAAAAACATCAACATTATTAAAATTTTATAAAATTATTATCACAAACTTATTTAACTATACGTGTATTATATACTCGATAATATATTATAGTTTTCTCCATCTTTTTCGTTTTTTCTGATGATCCTTTGTTCAAATTAAAAATAAAGAAAAAATCGGCTACATTTCTATTTGTTCAAAAGACCATTTTATGCTTTTTATGTTTTAAAATTGATTACCATTGTTTTTGGATAGGTAAGTCGAATATTTCATTAATAGATTTTTAGTTTTTTGTATAAGGCTTTGTAAGAAAAAGCTGTAAGTATTTAAACACAGAGTTGTATAAATTCAAATACGACTTGTACTTGTAATTGTATATGAAAGAAATGAATACTTTGTAATCAGTAGTTACTATTAAAAAACCAATTACTTATGTACTATGTTTTCATAACTTTTCAATTACCTACAATTACTTTGTATTCATTACTTTTCAATTACAATTAGTGTTCAATACTTTTCAAATAAAATTGCTTTGTATTTAGAATTTTTAACAAACCCAATTAGTTACTTTCAAATACAATTACTTTGTATTCAGTATTTGGAATTACTTGAAATTTTACGTTATGCTTATGGTAATCAATGAAAACTTAACTCTCAGGAATTTTACTTTAACGAATGAATATTAAGCTTTTTGTCTAGAAAATTTCATTAAATTTATCAAAAAAAAATGATAAAAACTACAAAAAGTCATTTGCGAAAACCTAATTTTATGTAGGTATTGTTTGTTCAACCTTTTTATTTGTGGCTAATAAAATGCACAAACCGAGGCACAAACTTACTTACAATTATAATTTTATGTTTATGTTCTTTAGAAATTAAAATATACACAAAATTTGTTTTTGTAAAATGGGTTAAAGATATATTATCATTTATCAAATGAAATAAAACATTAAAGAACAATTAGATTTAAAGACAGCGCAATAGAATATGTTAAAAAAAACTTTAGTTACTTAAACTTATACAATAAGGATCGTAATTATTTAGTAATATCTAAATTGAGAAATGTTGTTGAATTTGGCTGTGAATGAAATTGTCCATAAAAAAAATTATTCCGGAAATTTTATTTTCTAGTTCTTTTTTAACACCTTAATGGTTTCTTTTTGTTTTTTATAAATTAAGAAAAATTAAATGAATAAAATAATTTAAAAAGAAACTTCAAGATAAAAGTGCGACTTGTTAATTTCATTTTGCTAGCGCATTAGCGTTTTGACTATTAATTTTGACATTCTGATTCTAATTTTAATCGGTCACTTTTATTTTGTGTATGTACTTACACGACAAAGCAGTTCTATTTATTTTAAGTTCGTTTCTACCAGCTAATCCAAGAAACTAAATGAAGAAAAAGTTCTGGGGTTAGCTACTCTAATCCTAGAAAAAGTTTCTACAAAATATTATACAACAATCCAAGAACTATATCCAAGAACAACCCATTATCCGGGAACAATATTCTAGTCTAGTCTGTACAAAATATTAAATTTTAAAATAAAAATATTGCTATCCATCACAATATGCAAATTTTTGAAATAACTACTTAATTTAGTATAGTTCTAATTAATATTTTTTTTTTTGTAGAGAGCTGGACTAGAATAATTTTTATTATTATAAGTATTTAACTAACACATAGTTCAACATTCACATACAATTCAATTTTTGAGTGGGTCAGTTATCTTAATATATTATATACACAAACGTGTGGTGTGTCTAATGATGTAATAATATTCAAATCGAGAATTAAAATAAATTACAATTAGTAGGTAAGTACTTATATAGTCTTATTTATAGTTCTTCCGTATTTAAATAGCAATAGCGCCGAGAAAAAAATTAAAATACTTAGTAACGAGAATTTTTCCTTATTTTGAATTTATTTGAATTAGTTTAAACTGAAATTGCACCGAGAAGGATACTGATTTTCAGCGTTGTTACGGCGCTATTTTTAAATGTGAAACATTAAAATTCTCGGCTCACCACTATTTCAGTTTGGATTGAAATAGTACTCAGATCCCATACAAAATTTTCTCGGTGCTATTTCGGTATATCAAAGTTAATAAGAAACTAAAAGCCTGACAGGCTTTTCTGTGGTAAAAATATTCAAAAATTGTTGAGAAATCGGTTTTAAAAGCTACTTATGATACAGTACGTGTAACAGAGGCAATTTAGTATAACAAATTCACGATGTAACCAAGTCTTAAATATTTAACTGAAACATGTACTTATACAACTTCAACAAGTTTTGTATAAAAACTTCTTATATTTTCTATTTCGATGCATCCACTGAATGTATTTTTATCAATAAAAGAAATATTTATAACATTCAAAAAAATAACTACTTAAGATGTTTAGTAAAAAAATGTTTACATTGTTCAAAGCTAAAAGTTCAAATAAATTTGACTTATCTAAAAAGATCAAATTAATAGAATTAGTATTATAAGTATTTTACTTACTATTTCTTCATTAAAAAAATGATATGTGAAAAATGTCTGAAAAAGTTTAAACTTATGTGTATACTAGCACACAAGTAAGTTCGTCCATCGTGGTTTTTAAGTAATTTTACTTAAATTGGCACTTAAATATATATGTATTATTGTATTTTGTTATTTTTCCAGAAATAATGCATCCAATTTAAATTGTGACAACACTTGGATAAGTATTAATTTTTAAATGTTGAGCTTTGTTTGCATGTGGGCAAGTAATTTAGCCAAGTGGCGAGTAGTCTGAACAACAATATTTTAGTTTATTTCCGGGCGAGTAGAAGTTTATTTACCTTATCGCGTTGCCTGTTCATCTTGCAAATACACTAGCTTTTTTTGTTGTACTGGCTCAGTCACTAATTACTAGCACTTGACTAAATTACTTGGGCACAAGCGAACAAGGCTTTAGGGAAAATTCTTTGTTACAGTTAGCTAATCTTACCTAAGTATTTTAATTTTCATCTTATAAATTAAAATAAAAAAAAAAGGTTAAAATAAAAAAAAGTTAATAAGATCAAAAACTTATATAAAATATTAAAAAATGTTTATAAATAAAATCAGGTTTTTGTGTAAAATAATGAAAAAATTTCGTTCAACGACACAGTCAGAACATAAAAAAAATATTGTTTGTTTTTAATGTTTGCATAATTTCTACATAATATAGAAAGAGACTGCAAATAGAATTAAAATGAAACCTAACCAGATCAACAAGTCTACTACATTTTTAGCGCAATTTCCTTTGAGAATAGTTACTTATAGATAGTTAGTTTCTTAGTTGTTTTTTTTTTTTTTTTTTTTTTCAAAAATATAAAAAAAATGTTTTTATCTCGGTTATTATACACTGCACTCGGGAAAAATATTGGAATAAAGATAACATATAAGTATACTTTGTTTGTTTTCTTGAAGATGATAATTACAACTTATTGAAGCTGATAATTACATTTTTTTTTATTTGTTTTTCAGTTTATTAAATGTTTTTCTTATAAAGGTGTTTTCCAAAGTGAAAGAACAATTTAATAATGAAATTGATTAAAATTACATTTTTAAGCCATGTAGACTACGAAGGCATTTATACTTTTAATAGTACGGATTTGATTTGTTTGTACAATTTAAGTATTTTTTCGTGAAATTGTGCAGCCTTATACATTACATCAGCGTTGTCCAACAGAAATTTGTCTGTAGCCACAATCGCTATTTTTAAATCATTTCATTCGTTACTTAAAATATGTATGTATTTATAAAACAATCATTAATTATTGTATCAATTAACAAGTTATTATTAAGATAACAAAATCCAAAATTTGACAATTTTTGTTTGTTCTTTTTTTCATTTTTGCATTTTGCCACCACAAGTTCATTAATATAGAATAGTTATTATTTTGTCGTATTTTTTTTTTTTTTAAATAAAACTTTTTGATTTGTTTTTGCTTTTTTGATTGGGAAAAATAGAGTTTATTTGATTTGTCTAAAGTCATGGTGCGAAAACTTTATTTAATATAAAAAATATTTCAGTGCTGCATTCGCCACATTCACAGTCTATTGGCCACATGTGGCGAGTGACGACTGTATTGGACACCACTGCATTACATTATTCACGTAACACCCCTATTCTGGAAAATTTCATGTCCCCATTATTTTTCGTCGGTAAATACATATTAGAAATTTACCCTTGCGAAATCATAATTTATCGTCTAATTTAATTAAACTACCGAAACATTATTTAATAAAGGTTTCGAAACATTAGACATTTTCCGGCTTGATGTACCTAATTGTTATTTTTTACACACACAAATACTACTAAAGTAACTAAGATGGAAATTAATTAACAAGTTGAATTTTATTGTACAAGTACTTACTTATTTATATACTTAAAACATCAATAGTTACCAGAATGTCAAAAATTTTATAAATATTATACAGGTAAGTATATTGTCATAAAATAAAACCCGAATGATTGAATAAGAATACAATGTTTACAACAAATTATTAATTTACTGAGCATTTAAAATAATATATTCAAATTGCATTTAAAACAAAAAAGAAAATGTTCTCACTCAAGAAAACCACAAATAATAATATACGAGGTACTTATAGTTAAAAAAAAAATAAAATAAAATATGTACCTAAGTAATATAAAGAAATATTAATTCTATTTTCCAAACTTGAACAAAAAAAAAATTTATCTGAACAAAAATGTAAAAAAATAGGAAAAAAAATAATAAAACACTTGAATCAAGAGCAACCAACAATTAAAACACGGGCAAAAAAAAATCAGCTTACTGTTCTTTATAATTTGTTTTTTACTAAAGGTTTTACTTATATCCTTACTTACTTACTTAAATAAATGTAGAATGTACAATAAAGTATACAATAATGAGAATGATACCTCAAATTAGAGAGTAAAATAAGCGATAGTACTTAGATCGGAAAATGGTAGTCTTAAAATTTTTTTTGTGGGTTTTAAATGTCAATTTGAGTAGATATAAATTCAACAATTAATTGCCAATAACTTTAATAATAATAAATAGCAAAATAAAGTAAAACCCTGAATTTCAAATTCTTAATGCAGCCAAACGGTTTGTTTCAAAAATCGCAATGATCTCTGAAAATGAGAAGATCAAAGAGCAACAGGACCTCAAAGGAATTTTTATCTTAAGCAGATGCAAAAAGCGATAAGCCTACATATCATTTATATATATACAAAAATATGTGATGCATATATGTAAAATGTGTTATATAAAAGCTAGAAAAAATTTCGAATAAGTAATGATACTTAGTCTTAATTTTTTCTTATTTTACTCTTTGCCTCAATGAATTTTGAATTATTCATTCTCAACATTCGATAAACAATAAATTATTAAGTAACTCTATTTTGAAGAACATTAAAATTTTCAACCATAAACTAGGTAAGTATAGGTTATAATAACTTTCGGTTTATGGAGCTCTTACTTTTTTTTTGTTTATATCATCAAAACAAAAAAAAATTCCATGCCTTATAGAAATAATGACGAATTAAAAATATCATAGATAAAAAGAAGAATTAAAATAAAATAAAGAAAAAAAAATTGTTCTAACAGTTTTTATTTTCTTATAAGTATATAAGTATATATGTATATATTTTTTTTATGCAATGTACACTGTGATAAACATTTTTATCTCTGCCTAAATCCTAAAAATAAAAAATTGTATTTGATGAGGTTGAAAAAAAAAATTTACCTATCAAACTTCGAAAATTCTAAAATAGTTATTATTCTAAAGATTTCAGGGCACTTCTTTTTCTCATTGTTTACTCTTTTTGTTTATTGTACACTAAATAAGTACATGTATATATACATACTTATTGAAATAAATGTTATTATAGCTGCTTAATTTACTTATAAAAAAAAATCATATTTTTGTGAAAGTTTAAGATTTCGGAATCACATATTTCGAATTATCTGTTAAGGTAAACTTGAAATATGGATCGAATTTAAAACAAACGGTGACTTAAACAAATTTTATTTAAAATAATGAAATTATTCTAAAAATTTTATCAAAATCAACTTATTATTCTCAGTTTCATAGAAACTCATTTTTTCCGAGTTTTTTTTATCTTAATGTCTATTAGGTATATACCTACATCACAATCTAGAATTCATTCGTTTAAAATTTATCTGTTAATAAAAAGTAAATAAGTAGAAACACATGATATTCATACACTTATACCTCGACTATTACGTACTTTTTTAAAAGCGAGGTATACAATTCTTATATTAAAAAAATGTCATAAACTGTATATATAACACAAAACAAACTTTCATACTTGTTAAATTTTATTCAATCTGACTGTAAATAACTACCTCAATTCAAAAAATTCCTTCCTGCCTAAGCAATAATTTTTAATGAAAAAAAAAATATGTTTTTATAATAAATAACTATACCCCAGCACTCTTTGCTGTGGCCCCAGCCGGATTAAATGAAAAAGAAAGAATCAACAATTTTTTTTTTGATACCGCGGCTTTCAAGCAATAAAAAGCACACTCGGCTCGGACTACAGGTTACATATAAAAACGGACTTTCATTTTTATATGTTTGATGAATAGGTAACTTAATATAATACGTCAAAAAACGACAAATTTTTGGAATAAAAGTATTCTGAAACAAAAAATTTTAAAAATAAATCAGACTAATAAAGTAGGTAGGGATGGATGCATGTGGAATTATATTTTAATTCAGAATAAGTATTTCTAATCCAAAAAAATTTTCGGGAGAAGCACTAAGTACTTAATATCTAAAGGTAAGTAACTATCAGTTAGATGAGTATTAATATAATTATTTACATAAGTAAATTTATTAATATCCAATAGACAACAATATGAAATAAAAAATATATAAGAACATTTATATAAAATTGATTCAAAATAATTTACTATTTACAGAAATTTTTTTTTTTGAATGAAATGAATTCAAGTACCTATACACTAGTAGGTAGTCATACATACCTCATTATTGTTACTATTATTACTATTGGTATTTATATTAATATTATTATTATTATTCGTTGTTGACGTTGAATTTATTAAATTTGATGTTGTTGTTGTTGTTGTAGATGTAGTTGATTTGCTATCATTAATAATTCCATTTGTTTGCGAATTATCCATAATTGCTGTTTATTTTTTTTTATCAGGGTTTATATATGTATAAATTTTTTTTTTTATTTATTTCAATGTTTTTTTTGTAAAGATAATTTGAAAAATTTTCGAATGAAATATTTTTATCATAAATTTTTTTTTTTGATTCAAAATTTAATTTAATTTAATAATTAATTTTTTTTAATTTTGAAATTTATTTTAATTATTATTAAAAATAAAACAAGTGCAAAGAAAACAAAAATCGACAAAACTAAAATAAAAAACAATTGGTAATATATATTATAATTTTAATTTTTTTTTTAAATAAGTAATTGATTGAAACTAAGCTCATCTTTTCAGTGCTGTTGGGTCGGATTGAATCAGTAAGTACCTATCTACACTTTACTTATTAGCAAAAGTTAAAGTATTACTAACATGGTGACTAATATTGTTGTCAAATACTCAGATTTAATTTAAGAATAATATAATGATATAAGATACACTTCAATTAGAAATCTGTTTATTTTAATTTGTATGTACATACCAGGAATTTAAGAAAAATACAATGTTTACTTTAATTAGATACTTACTCTATTTGGTGGTAGTATGATCTACCTAATCACAATTGGCTGACTACCAAATAATGTCGAGAAATGCATTAAAAAGTGAAATAAAAATAAAGAAACATACAACATATTGAACATTTTAAACACAAATGATTAGGTAAGAAAATAAATAGTTCCAGGGATTTAATATGATATTTTCACTCAAATAAAAATGATAATAGAATTTTCGTTGATTTTGAAAATCGTATCTTGATTCTTAAAAGCTTTCAGCGATCTAATGCTTTAAATAACATGCTTACGGACAGAATGTTTGTTATGACTTAAATTGATAGCTTATATAAAGAAAAGATTTTTTGTAAATAGATAGGTACCTACTTACCTATCTACATTTTTATTTTTGCCAAATTTTTTATTAAACACAATAGAAAATTAATAATTCACTCTTGAATAACCTAAACCAGAGTTGATAAGCCCAAAAAAACCATAATTCCCTTGATTAATAATAAGTAGGTACAGAAGATTTAAAGAATATAAATATTGAGATGAGAATTTTATTTGAATTAGGAAAGTATCTACCTACCTAACCTAGGTAGATAACAACTTTATTCCGCTTTTATCCTAACATTTTTCTATGTTAGTAGGTACATTTTTCCGGCAACATTATTTTTATGAGAAAATGACTCTTAAGAACCGTGAATAAAAATTGGCCTTGTTTTTGTGAACTATTAGTAGGTATACGAGTGCTTCGACAGTAGACAGGCAAAATCTAAAATACCTAGGTAAGTATCTAAATATAATTTAGGAGGACAGAGGACCGTGAACATAAACTTGTGAAGTAGGTATAGGTACCTAATATATTTTTTAAAGCTTTTCCTCACTTCACAGAACAAATAATTTAGGACACCTAAAAGAACATTTATTTACATGAATGATGAGTATACACTTGATTTATTTAAAAAATGTTTTAGCTGTTTACTGTTTTTACTTGTTATTTTTTTTATTATTTTTTTTGTGGTGTACAAAAACACATCAGACATTAAACAGAAAAAAAAAACTAAAATTAAAATTTTTATTAAAAAGCTGACTTGGCAGGCAAAGAATAGGTAAATAGAAAAAAATTCACAAAAAAAATATTTTTTTAAATTCAATTCACACACCATATAGCAAAAAAAAAAAAAACTGAAAATATACTTCAGAAAAATAAAAAAAATTAAATAAATTATATAAAATTTTTTTTTAATTAGGTATTAGGTATTTTTTTAAAAAAGAAAAACTTAGATATATATATTTAAAAAAAAAATCTCACTTGAATAAAAACCAATAATAAAAAAAAAATTTAAATATTAGGTGTAGTCAATTTTTGAGTTCCCTGAAATGCATAATGCCAATTTTTTTCATATGATTTTTGACATCCAGATCGATTATCATATGGGAAAAGTTTTCAAAAATTGACCACATAGCAAAAAATAAAAGATAAAAAAAAAAGAATTCGACCATTTTTTATTACATTCTTTTTCTTTTTTACCTATAAAATACGCACCAATAAATTTAAAAATCTATGGAATTTATAAAATGAAGCTTCTTTTTTTATATTTGGAAACATCAAAAAAAAAATTTAATTTTTTATTAATATAAATAACAAAAATAATCGTATTAAAAAAAAAATTATTTTCTTATTATTATAAAAGTCATTAAGTTTAAATAAAAAATTTTTTTTTTAAATATCGACACAACACAAATTCCGAATAAACGTAATGGTAAAAAAAATTCGAATTTTAATTTAGAAAAAAAAATCTCGCTTAATTTTTAATTTTTTTTCTTTTTTTTTAATTTAAATTATTTTTCTATTAAAAAAAATTCAAAAAAAAAAGAAAAAACTAAAAAATGTTATCTCCGGAACAAAAAACGTTTTTAATGTGCATTGCACTTTTTTTTTTGACACGCACCTCTCAATCATACAGAACGCTGTCATTTATATCTACATCGCTACAATCAAGCAAACCTGGATCGAGTCGACAATATTGGTTCAATTTTTCAGTTTTTCGCTTTGTTATACGACAGGGCCAATTGAATAAAGCCACGAAATAATTTGTACAGAAAACCACAGATTTTAGTAAATAAAATTTAATATTTAATATTTCATATTTCTTGCGTCATTTGCGTCGTATAATATTTCATTACATCACAAAATATTTTTTTGTTTCTTTTTCATTGCGTTTCATTTCTGTGTGAATTGGCTTGATCATGCCTTGAGCACAGCTAAAATACCGCAAAGCAATTTTTGAAGGAATGTTCCGGAAACCTGTTCACAGCTAATTTTACCTGAAAGTAAAAAAAAACAACTGCAAACAACTGCTTTTATTTTTTTTTATAATATGATTGTGACAGAAAAATGCCGCAAAACCAAATTTCGATGCAAAAGAAACGCAGTGAAAAAGAAAAAAAATATATTTTGAGGTGTAGTCAATTTTTTCAGGGGCAAAAAAAAATGAATTCAGTTTTCTAATTAATTATAAGTAACTTCCTTTGAGTTATCTCCGATATTATTTGAATTTCTTTATCTGGCAGATGTGAAGACTGTTTTAAGTGGGCTTTGTATTTATAGTGCAAAAAGGGTTTTATCCCACTTGACTGGAAACTAAATGGTGGCATTTTTGTATGAGCAGTGAAGTAAAGCGACAAAAATGCAACTACAAAGCGATGCAGTGATTGGTACTTTTTTTATATTTGCAGTGTGGTAAGAATTTAAAGTAGTTTTGTCGGCCTTTTTGTTTTTTTATTAAAAATTAATTTATTTATAATAATTAGTTTTTAAAAAAATTATATTCACTTAATTTTTTAAAGAAAAACGTAAATAAAAGAGGATACAACTATGTGAGTTTTTTAGATTTATTTTTTGAACATTTTATTATATAAATAAAGTAGATAAGATTTGTATAATTGAGAAAACTTTGATTTTAGGGCAAAGGATGTGTCTGCATCTCCAGCTAGAAAAACTTCAGCAAATCCGAAAGAAAAAGAAGAAAAAGATCAAAAAGATAAAGATAAAAAAAAAGAACGCGGTCGAGAAAAAGATCGGCGACGCAGAGGATCAGTTTCTAGTAGCAGTGACAGCAGGTATCTACATTAATTATTTTTAACCTATCTTTCTTTTGAAACTTATTAAAATAAAAACAAATATGTATCTACCTACCTTACCAACCTATCTTATCCTTCACGAATAAGAAGGGGGCTATTCCTAAATATTAATTGAAATGGAGAATTTGATGCATTTTTTAAGTCAATAAAAGGTAGGTTGGTTAGTTGATATATACTTATATAAAGAAATTTTAATTTGTTTATTTAATATCGCCTTGTTTTACTTTTCAGTTCGTCAGATAGCAGTAGTAGTTCATCACGTTCTGGATCTTCGTCTTCATCATCATCGTCGTCATCCAGTTCAAGTTCTTCATCGTCAAGTTCCGATTCTGATCGCGCTGTTCGTAATCGACGCAAGTCTTCTGCTTCCCGTTCGAAAAGTCGAACTCCAGTCAAAACTTCTGTAGTCCGTAAAGAATCGAAAGAAAAATCAAAGGAACGAGAAAAAGAAACTTCAGACAAAAGAAAAGGTTCTCCAAGACCCAGATCCCGATCGGGTTCTGCACGTAGGCGGAAAAGGGAACGCTCACCTACACCCAAACCTACTCGCATTCACGTTGGTCGATTAACAAGAAATGTGACAAAGGATCATGTTCTTGAAATATTCAGTACATTTGGAGAAGTTAAACATATTGAATTTCCCTTAGATCGATTTCATCCAAATAGTGGAAAGGGCTTCGCTTATATTGAATTTGCTACACCGGAAGAAGCTGAAAATGCTATGAAACAAATGGACGGTGGACAAATTGACGGTCAAGAAGTTGCAGCTTCACCAGTATTCATGCCGAAAATTAGGCAGCCAGTACGAAAATTCTCACCTATTCGAACTAATCGTTGGCGAGACAGACGTTCACCAATTCGTACCAACCGATGGCGCGATCGCCGATCGCCCCGTCGTTCTGGTCGTCGTTCCAGATCACCAAGAAGATCAAGATCACCCAGAAGATCTAGATCTCCTAGAAGGCGTTCGCCTGCCAGAGAGAGGCGTCGTCACAGCAGTTCAGACAGTTCACGTTAATACTGCGCTTATTGTTGAAATAAATTAAAAAAACTATATTTTGCTCATAATCAACTTTTACTAACATTGTCGTTGATTTCTTTAATACCCAGCTAATTTTTCCATTTTTTAAGTAGGTAATTTAATTTTCTTTTAATTGAATTGTGTTGGTTTTGAAATTTCACTACCTTTACCCTTCTGTTGTATTCAATTCAGACAGATTACTTACCCTTAAGAGATGTAAAATTTAAAATGACTACAGTAAAATTAGTAATTAAAAGAATTAAAAAAAAAATGTATATCTGTATTATTGTTCTTGCAGGAATATTTAAGAGTTTAAATTTAAAAGCAAAATGGTACTTTCACATTTTTTATTAGATCACAAATGTGAGTAAATTCAGAATTTGTAATACTTACTTAATAAAATAAAAACAAAAAGTTACTGTTTCATTTTTAACTTAGGTAATACCGCAATACTTATGGTTTAAAAATTACAAAATTCCCGCCTTTATTTTTTTTTTAAATACTTTTATATATTTCAAGCTCAAAAAAATTAAGATTTTAAGTTAAACTGACCATATTTGTACCACTTAATGCGGTACAAATGTGGTACATTTTTAGTTATTCGCAAATATCTCGAAAACGGTGCGTTTTTTAGCATTTTTGAGGTAGCCCAACCGTAGGTGACCATCAAATCAACTTTTAATTACCTATTCAAAAAGTACTGGAACTTAAAAAACTATCAAAGGGTTACTGAGATATTGAATTTTGAAAAATATATATAATTTATTATTTTTGTTTTTTTTTTTTTTTTTTTCAAAATTCAATATCTCAGTAACTCTTTGATAGTTTTTTAAGTTCCAGGGGTGGAATTATGTAACTTTGTGGTCTTTGTGACAATCGACAATTTCAAACACGATCAATTTCTATGGACAATGAAAATTATGCTTCACGTATCTAATCGTCATCGTCATTTTGAAATAAAAAGGTAGTAAAACTCAATAAATATCTTGAAAGGATAACTAGTTTATAAAGTAAACCTTAATTTATAAAATATTTGTAAAATTTGTAGAGGAAAAGCGAAGAATTATGTACCGACTTTTCTGAAATTTTGTAGTCAATTGTCGATAAAAAAAATTTGTTTCCTTTAACTTAAATTATCGTGAATTGTCTATCAAAATAAAACGACAGCTATTTTTTGGTCGTTTCTATAGTAAATGAACGTCGATTTGGCTGAAATTTGGGGAGGAGGTAGATGCGATGACTAAACCTCGAAATCCAACAGGATTTTTCCACGAAAGCCCCCCGTTTCGGAAATATGACCCACCAAATTTTTCATATGTTTCTTATACAGGAAATTTTTTTTGCTCCTATTTGCCCTATTTTTGGAGAGGGGGTAGAGGAGGTGCCCCGAATGTCAAATCCAAACAATTTTTTTCGGAACAATCTTATTTTGGTGTGTATGAAAACTTTGGGGGCCATATCTCCGGAACGGAGGGTTTCCTGAAAAAATCCTCTTGGACTTGGGGGTTTGGTCACCGCCTCTACCTCCCCACCAAGTTTCAGCGAAATCGAAGCTCAACACCCATCTGCACTTTAGCCAAATTCTCTACATTTTTTTTTTTTTTAAAACGATTAAACTAAAATTCGCGATCTTTTTACGTGAAGCAAAGAAATCGACATGGTCGCTTTTATGAACGAGGTCGACAAATATTTAAATTTTTTTTGGTTAATTTCTCAATAAAATTATGAGAAATGAATTTTCCACCTTTTAAAATTACATAAAGCAAAAAGTCGAAAATTGTTAAATTTTGTGACAATTATCGATTGTCGACCGGTGACAATTGTTATATGATTCCACCCCAGTACTTTTTGAATAGGTAATTAAAAGTTGATTTGATGGTCACCTACGGTTGGGCTACCTCAAAAATGCTAAAAAACGCACCGTTTTCGAGATATTTGCGAATAACTAAAAATGTACCACATTTGTACCGCATTAAGTGGTACAAATATGGTCAGTTTATTTTAAGTATTAAAAATTGATACTTTGTAATATGTATATCAAAAAGACAACAAAGAACTAATATTTTTTCCTGACAAATATAAATTAAACGCACTAAATTACACTATTCAAATTGACATTATGGTATTTTCACTTTAATAAAGGCGAATTATATCCTTGAGTTCGAAATATTCGCTTTTGCAAATTTTTCAACGATTTCCTATTTAAAGTTATTTAAGTATTCGAATTGTTTTTTTTTTTTTTATTTTACTTTAATTTTATCTCAGTTTATGTACAATATAGAAATAGGAATAGTATTAAAATAAAAATTTAAAGAGATTTTTATTAAAAATTATGTCTAACTCATAATTATTGTTAAATTTTAATTTACAAATGTGATCAGTCCAGTTGAATTATTTTACATCATAAAAATTACAAAAGTTATTTCCGTTTACCATCGCATTAATTGATAATCATAGTTTTTCGTATTTGCAAATAACTGAAAATATGTCTCCTCCCAATTTATTAGCTAACCTAGAAACACAAAAAAATTGTAAATAGTTTTAAATTTTATCAATTTTTTTTTTTGTGAAATAAATATTTTCAAATAAATCTTTTCTGACCGGATCAAGAAAAATAATTACATAATATCAAATTAAAAATTAAAAATTCTATAAATATATTATTTCAAATGAAAAATTAAAAATTCTATTAATCAAAAAAAAAAAGAATATCTTAAAAATATTTTGAAATAAAATAAATTATTTTTCCAAAACAACATACATTTCCTTGAATAAATTTCATTGAGATGATAAATTAAGTTATAACAAAATAATTATTGATTGTGACTTTTATGACAATAATAAAATGTTTTTATGGAATTACTGAACTATAATATTTAGTTTGTTGAACGGACAATTTAAGATTTTAAGTTTTTAAGTTCAATAAGTATTTGAGACCTTAGTCTTTGCAATAAAAATTAATTAGCTCCGACAAAAAAAAATTTTCAAATTTAATGTTCGGACAATGTAAAAATTTCTTACCATTTATTTTTGATAACAGCTAATTTAAGTGTTTCACAAGAAAATTTTGCATTGAGGTTTGTATGAACACATCTACCTAAAATAATTAAATCAGATTGTATTATTTTTTAAATTGAAAACTGCAGAAAGCTATAAATGTATATGTACATTGTAAATATTGTACATAATTGAGGAATTTTATTTCGTTTACGATACGACGGAATAAAACCTGGACAACTTGTTTCGTAATTATTATTTAAAACTAAAAAACTTGAAATTTTAAGTGAGGAATAAATATAATATAATATTATTTCGATTGTTGCTTCAAAAAAAAAATCGATGTAACAGTTTGAGAAAATATTCTTGATCACTAATCTAGTAGATATTAACATAACGTGCAAGATACACTAACTCAAAAATTCAGCATGTCTAAGCTATTTTTTAAAACACTTCCAACGTTACACGAATTTTTAAACACATATTCAAAAATGAGATTAGGCAGGCTGAAGTTTTCAGCTTGTATAGCGAACAAATAAGTAATATAATAAAATTATTAGCATACCCATTCCTTCAATGATTAACAAATCAGTTTCATTTGCTTCAATAGCCTTATATAATTCATGAGATAAACTTCTCATATCGAGACAAGGTGTTGTTTGACCATTGCCGTAAACTAACAATTGATTATTAGCTATCGCATCTCTTATTTCATCTGATTCATCGCAGCACTTAACCAATACTTCTTTCAATTCATCAGAAGTGATATCATTCAAGCTTGGCAAATCATTTGCACATAATATAACTTTAGTTCGCCTTCTTAAAAGTTCTCTTGCAAACGGTAAAATTCCTAAAACTATGTCTACTCCACTGTTATCTACAAAAATCACTGCACATTTATGTGAGGGTCCCTTTAATCGTTCTAACCATTCGTCCAAATCATCAATAAGCCAGGGTCTCTTTTGAATTTCTAAAAGGGCATTCTTTAAACCAAATTCATTATTTGAATTTTCAAGTATGTTTGAAACGGCTTGAGCTCCCCAATCAAAAATGTTCCCTGAAAAAAAAATAATAAATAAATAGAGCTTTGATGAATTGCATCCAACGTAAAATCTGTACTTTGATTCTAATCTTGTACAGATAAAAATATTTTTTTAATGATTAAGCACAATTATTAATCTTAACTTTTTATCTTGTTTTTCATCATATTTGACAAATAAAATTAAAAAGTATCTTATCTAAATATTAACCGTTAAGTATTCTTTAAGTAGAACTACTATTAATAATTCTGTATAATTTCTATTCTATTCTAAAAGCTACATGATGAAATGAAATTGTTGAATTACAATAATTGAGCTACGTATGTTATGTTCAGGACATTTATATTATAAGAATCAACAAATGACGATTCGAAATTTATAGTTTTTAATTGCCAGATCTGAGAAAGCAATTCGCTTTGTTCACTTTGATTATTTAATTAATCATTGTAAAAATAAACATTTAATAACAAAAATTACATTTCATACCTGCTAATAAACCTTTTATTATTTCTAACCATCTGTTCTGCATTGATTCAATTTGATCAATTTCATTTAAACGTGATTTTAAGCTATTTATGGACGCTTCATTTTCAATACCTTTTTGTTCTGAAATAATAATAAAAATAAAAGATTTATAAAATGTTTTTATTTCTATTGAGTTATCTTAATTAACTACAATAAATAAATTAAATTATTTTATTTTATATGAAGGCAATCATATCATATCAAATGAAAAAATAAAACCTTAATTTTTTTTATAATATTCTATTGAACAATCAATCAATTCTGTGTTTTTTTTTTAAATTTTAGTGGAAAAATTGTTTTTTCCTTCGAGGAGTAGAAAATTAAGTAATTTTTTGTTCCACAATAAGTATTTTTCTTTTCATCATGTAAAATTCTAATTAATGTCAAAAATTTACCTAAAAATGGATCATTAAAACCATGTAAACGTAACAATTTTTCATTTAAATCTAGTAAATATCGAATCGTAATTGGTTCACTGTATAAAAAAAAGATAAAAAAAATTATTATTAATAAAGTAGATAGGTACCACAAAAATTTGATAAAATTAATTATAGATTAAGTAATATTTGAAATTCGATAATCAGTTTCAGTTTCATGGTTAAATCTATTAAATATCAATTAAGATTCATTTAATTAAAAGGTCTATCAAACATTACCTAACAGACAGGACACATTTAGTTTTAAGTTAAACCATTGATTAAGAATACATAGATTCTTAGCTTCATACAACATTTTTTAATCAATGGTTAAACTTAGTAAAACTGTATTATCCATTTAAATTGTTTTCACTTGTCTTGTGGATAGGTAGCTAATATTCATTTTAAAACTAAAATATGAAAAAAAAAAAATCTTAATAACTTTGTGGTATGGACCTACATTTATTTGAAAATTTTAAGTTCAGTTTTTTATTTTATTCAACTTAACAAAGAGTTTATAATACTATTTACTTAGTTATAAGATTGTAAAACTTACTCATTTTGTGTACTATTTTTTTTTAATTTATGTAATTTATTTAGATAATCTTCTTTAAAATTTTCTGATCGTTTAAAACTAGTTGGATCAGATTTTTGACTTTGTTCAGCTTGTTTGGCAAATTTTTTAATTAAATTTTCAAAACAATCCAACCAATATTCTAACGCACTTTCATCCTGAAAGGAATTAGTAAAATTAAAAAAATTTGAGCTATGTAAATAGAAGGTAGGTAGGTACTTTGGATTAGTTTTAAGGAAAAACTTAGTTTAATATTAATGTAGATATGGGTAGTAGACAATGTTCTGTATCATATGTATAGTTTATTAAAAACTGGTGATCGATCACTGCTCCATAATGCTTTCGATTGATGCAAGAAGTTGTAACTACAAAGTGTTAACATGTTGGATATTCTGAACACAAGAATTTAAGATTTTCTTCAATTAAAAGTATTATTAAAATTATAGGCAGTACTTACCTTCCTTAAATCTTTTATTGTATCAGGTTCATAATTTTCTTTAATTAAAGAGCACATAATTTTTTTTTTTGTTTTTTTAATTTACAAAAAAAATTAATAAATTAATTTTGTGATTAGAAAAATTTTTAGAATTAAAAAAAAATTCAATTTTCAAATAAAGAAAATTTTTTTGATAATTAATTATTGTAGGTTTTTATTTTTTTTTTTTCTATTTTGAAGTTAAGTTTATGAAACCAAAACGACAAAACTAAACACAATGTGCTGTCATACTCATAGTCAAGCTGAATTATTTTTTTTAATTTTTTCTCACTGACTCAATGACACAAACGACACTTAAGTAAAGTCAAAATACTTAATACTGGAAGGAAGTCACTGGATAATAAATAAGTTCTTTGTTTGTTCGCGCTTTAAAGCCACCAAAAAGATTATTTATTAATACGAAATTGTATGAAAGAATTACATATAAAATAATTTAAATTTTTTGGCATTTGATGTTCACACGCGTCGGTTATGTTGAACATTATATCCACAGTATAATAGTGGGAATAAAGCCTGCTAGTGTACGTTGTAACAATCTGATTTGCGATAATTTTATGTAGATTTCTTTCTTAAAATACAAATAATAATAAAAACTTCTAACCATAAACGTTATTTAAAAGTCCAATGTCAATAATTCATTTGAATAGATTTCGTAAGTAATAGATTTTTGTCACGACAAAAATTTGTACAAAAAACTTTGGATACATTTTTAGGGGCCTCCAACACAAACTTCGATGACTACACAAGGCAAATATAAAATTTGAATATAAATATGAATATAGGTACCTAAAGCTGGAATAGATTTTTAATTGGTAAGCAGGTACTTAGAATTAAAAAATTTTCTTTTGTAAATTGATAATAAATTTATAAGGATCGTGAGTAGACAAATAGGTAATTTTTCCCTATCTCGAATTACAATGCATATTATAGAAACATAAATTTTTTAATTTAATCTCGGTACGTATAATAAATCATAAACTGTTTTATTAGATAACCAAATGAGATATTTTTTATATACATTTTTAATTTTATAGTTTGTATCTAAATATAAAATTGATGTAAGTTATACAAAAACTTCAATTAAAAATAAAAGCTTGTATTTTAAAACTATAACAGAAAGTAAGAAAGAATGTTGTACCTAGGTATTATAAAAACTATAATTTTTTTTTTCATTTCTTCTCATTAATAAAATAGTAAATAACAAATATTTTTTATTCTTGATCGTTATCAAAAAATCGGTTTGGTTTCATTAAATTTGTAGCAATTCTTTCGATATCATCTAAACTTAATTGTTTTACTCGTAAATCGAAATCTTTCATAAATTCATTGGTAAGGCGTTCAGACTGCTGTTCCGTGAAACCTAGAAAAAGTGTAATAAATTATTTTTTTTCAGTTACAATTTCTTATTTATGTAAATACCGGCTTTTCTAAAATTTCGGATCATTACAGTTCTTAAAGGATCTGGTTTTTTAATTAACAACATAAGCTTAGAGCCATCTTTGATTGTTGGATAAAAATTTAATTTATTTTCATCAACTAAAGGTCTTCCTAAAAATTAAAAAAAAAAGAATATTCAAAAATATAATTGCATATAATTGAATAAATTGAAAGAACTTGTTAAGTTCCAGTAAATATTTTAATCAATAATTATTTTTTTTTATTATTATTCTAATCAGTGCTGGTATTTTGTCCACTTTTTTTTTATTTTTCCGGAGCACTGGAAAAAAACTGACGAAATGAATGAATTATCACCGAAATCGATAAAGTTTGCTTATCTTATTATAAATAATAACTCGAACTAGTTTGTTTTGTTCGATTCCAAAGTTAAAACAGACATTGTTATCTTGTATCTTGGCACAAAAAACAAAATTTTTTAATAAATAGTTATTTTTTTCGGAGTTTCTTGTGTTTTTTTTTTTATTTCTTCCAGTTTTGTCCACTTCCTCCAGCATAAAAATATATTTCTTCCGGGACGAACAAAACTGTAAAGAACCAGGGAGTTTTTTCCCCCTGGAGGGTGGATGCCAACCCTGATTCTAATCCAAAACACCATTCAAACAATGGATATAGATTGGTAATAAAATCCAGCGTGTCAGCTTTCTAATTTTTTTATGGTTATTACATTATCACTCAAATTAGGAAAAAAAAAATTTAATTTGTTGAATTTCCAATTTTTGATTAATAAAGTTAATTTAAATATGTTTGATTTCTGACGCTACAGGATATTATAAATTTATCACATTGCACATTAGGCAGAAATCAGAAAAAATGTATTGACATGTTTGATAAATAATTAAATATTCACGACTGTGTTCTTCAAATCATAATTAAAGAATTTTATATATTATCGAGGTTACCATTTAAAATAATTTTTTGATAAACTGCAGGATAATTCAATAATCCTTCAATTTGCATTTTTATTTCCATTATCGTGGTTGATTCTTCGACCTTAAAAAAATAAAAATGTTAATGAACCTAGGTTGTATTAACTGACACACTGTTACTTTAAGTAGCAGGTAGGTGGGTATGTAGGTATATCGTCAAAAAAAAAAAGAAAAAGATTAATAATATAATAGGTTTCGAATTTGACAAAATTAGGGTAAAGTGCAGATGATGTGAACCCTACCGATTTGGCTGAAACTTGATTGGGCGGTAGAGGCTAAATTCGAAAACCGTTTTTAGATCAAAGGCCCTGTTTTTGGAGAGGCCCTTAAAGTTTTCATACATTTTGTATTGGCAATTTGTTTTCACCCGATTTGCCTTTTTTTTAGAAAATTTATAGATGGGCTGTCCCAAAACGAGGGGGGTGGGGGGCGGGCTGGCGCCCTCAAAATTATTAATCTTACCTGCAGAGTGATTTCATCACCTTTTAATATTTTTATTATTATATGCATTTTAACTTTATTTTAATTTATTTATTTTTTAGAATCTAATAAAAAATGTATAAATATTGTAATTGCAAAATGCAAATATATATTTCCGTTTCTGTTCTGTTTTCTTCAATTGTTGCAATCCAAATCAAAATACAAAAACAAAATCAAATAAAAATTGTTTGGAAAAATTAAAAAAAAAAGAAAACCAATGAATTTATTGACATTGGTTACTGTCAGAGTCAGAGTCACGTCGATGCCAGTTTTACAATCGCAGCGCAGCGCATTTTACATTCAAGTACCGATATTTTCTTATGGGTGCACAGAAATATCCGTTGTTTTTGCCAAATGACATTTATCTGCGTAGCAAAAGTCATTTCGAATCGCAGATTCACGGACTATGTAATTTTGCTTTTTTCTTGTCCAAATGCCCAACCCCCTAAATAAAAACAATGCTAATAAATATTTTTAATGCGTTGGGGATCGTTATGTTGTATTTAGTGCTATAGAATTTAGATCACTAAATGGAGTATTATATGCGTCAATACACATGCAATCATTTAGATGCATCTGCGTAAATAATGAAAAAATTTAGATGCATCAGCGTATATAATGAAAAAATTTAGATGCATCAGCGTAAATAATGAAATCATTTAGATGTTTCGTATTGAATATTACGTAATACTAATACCTAAACAAACATAATATCTCTCACAATATTTCAATACAGCCAAATACAAAAAAAAAAAAAGAGAAAAAATGAGAAGAAAAAATATTCTCTCTTTGCAACTACCTCTCTCCTACGCATTAAAAGAGTATATTGGATATGTAAACAAAATTTGTTATACAACTCGTTCTGTATTTACACAAAAATACATTGACACTTGTCAATTTATATCACTCGACCTTCGGTATTGACTCGTGTCAATGTATTTTTGTGTATTCAGAACTCTTAATTAATAACAAATTTAGTTTACATATTCAATAATCTACTATTGTCTATTCTATGTTTTATATTATAGGTATATTATATTATACATATTATATTATACAATAATCCAAAAATAACCTTTAGTCTGAACAAGGAATTACTCAATTAACAATGGAACATGGTGTTAATCGCAAAACCAATTCGGTGGTATAATTTTTTTTTGTGCGGAAGATCAGTTTTTTCATTATAAAAGTAAAAATTAATTAAGAAATATTAATTTATATATATTATTTTTTTTATCAAAAATTAATAAACCGTCAATTAAGCTGTATGAAATGCCTTAGTGAACCTGGGTAGAATCTTAGAACGTAGAATCACCGAAACAAACAAATTCAAATTTTTTTGTTATATGTATTTTTGATCAAAATAAATAATTAATAATTCGATAATTTATTTTTTGCACTAATACGTACTTAAATACTTTATTCTTTATTATTTTCAAAAATGTTAAGATTATGTGTATAGAAAATATAAAATAAAAAAAAATGTAATAAACATTTATTTCCTGAGAATGTGAATGTTTTTTTTTATTATTACTCCAATTTCATAATTTTTGATGGCTCGTATTTTTCATCATCTAAATGACGTTTCTCAGGTAATTCTTGAGGCAAATATTCGCCCAGTAATGAAGAACCTTGAAACAAAATGAATGGTAGTGTAATTTTTTGATAATAATCTCCGAGAAGTTCTAAATTAGATATAACGGTATCAAGTAAATGAGATTTCTCGCAATATATTCCTGGTGCATCATTGTTTAACGCATTAAAATGTACGTGTAAATGATAGAAAGAAGGCTGATAATGAAGGTAAATTCTCAATTGCGATCTTTTTAATCCATATTTTTCTTCAATCACTTTACAACCAGCATCCTAGAATACAATTTTGTAATAAGATTTAGTTATTATTTTTCAGTTGTTAAGGAAATTCCTACTTACTCGAATATTTTTCAATAGAGACAAATGCGTTGAATTCAAATCACGAAGTGATTTTACTCCTCTTTTCAAAGTCAACGCAAGCATATACAAAGTTTCCTTGGTTTTCCCATCCCATTTAAGATCTGGCAATAGTATGAATCCAGTTTCTTCGTTTGAATCTTCGTACACTATTCTATCTTCTTCTTGTTTGTGTTCAAGAATATTATAAACCCAATCAATTGTGAACTGTGATTTTTCTAAATATGGTAAAGTCACATTTTTGTACAAATGAGGAGTTTCTTGAACTATAAATTTCGGACGTATTGAATATTTTTGTATATGCTTTTCTGTTGCTGGAAAAATAATTGTTGCTTTGATACCTAAAAAAATATTTTTAGGATAAGTTTCGAACATTTGACTTTTATAGCTTCTGGTTAATGTAGAAATTTTCTAACATCTGGGACTACAAAGAATATTTACTAAAATTTATTTTAATGGGCTACATATTTATTAAGATCAACTTGTCACTTCTTCGTTTGTTCTCAGAATTACGATCGATTAAAGAAATATGCAAAGAAAATATATTACTTTTTAGTTAGAGTATAAACTTCGTCACAATACACAATAAAATTTTAAAAAAGAGTTTTTGTACGATTTTTCAATCGATTCTAATTAATGCTACATAGTTCTTATAAAACTTACTTCTCAGTTAAAAAAAATAAATATATAGATTTTATTTACTTTTTTCCCGCTTCGAATCTACGGAACAAAATGCCTCTCTGCAGTTTCAAGAAACATTTAGGAAATTCAAGAAAATACTAGCAAATAAGTAAATAAAATAAATAAATAAATAAATTTTTAAAATTAGACCTTGATTTATGTTATTTCTTTAACATGAATTGATAAATTTTTTTTTTACAACTTACCATTGATTTCAGGATCAGGAAATAGTTGAAAATTGCCATAAATATCATTTTGGAATTCCATTTTGCTTGTGGTGCTTTCAGAAAAAAGGTTCACAGATTTACCACAGTCCTCTTCCACTTCCTCTGAATTTTTCTTATCTAAATTAAAATGTTGGTCACAAAATGCTTTTTTCTCCAAAATTAGTATTGCTTGGCTGACATCACTTGCTAAAATTTTGAATTTTTAATTAGAATTATTTGTTAACTTAAAAGATGTTTATTAGAAAATAAGGGCCCTTAATTATAAAATTGTCTACGTCATAGACATGTTTTTTGTTTCGATATAGATATCTAAAAACTTGCATAATTAAAATCAAATGAAGTCCATATAATGTTGAACAACAAGGAGATATACCTACTCCGCCTTACTAAGCAAAAAGAGTGTAACTCTATTATAATAGTTTTGAGATTTCAATTTTTTCTATAGGTATTTATTATGAAATTACAATTTTGAGCAACGGATACCAATGGTGAAGAATATTTACACAGATCCAAAAATTCAATTTTTTTTTTAAAGTTGAATATTATGCCATTGTTTAATTCAAACCCATTGGCGTAAGTAAATCGTTGTATGTGAACGAAAGAATGAAGCTTCATTAAATCATTAATTCGTGATCAGATCAGTTTCCCTTTTTGTTTTCACAGAAACCTTGTCACCATCAAATTGTTTAAATTAGAATTAACGTTTAAATGTCGTAAATGTTAACACTTCTTCAGTTCACTTTGTACAAATTTGCATGCACAAATCGACTGGTCCAGATTCACGAACGTGTAAATCTAAAACCAGTTTAGTCCCTTCTTGATTAGTAAGGCAGTACTATGTAGGTATGTACCTATCTAACGAATCATTTTATATCGTAACATTGGACTAATTTATTTTGAAATAATGTGATGCCAAATAACTGATCTAATTTTTTCCATTTTTAGCTTGGACTGGACTCATCAAAATTATGTCGGTTTGGGTACTAAAAGGTTAATCTAATTGTAATAGCATCAATACTTTTAGTTTCATCAATGAAAGAATGAGTCTCAAAAATTTCTCCATCCTAATGATTAGTGAAATGTGTTTGTTAATATTCCAGATTGATGCTCTTAACTACCTAGACTGCAATAAAACTAAAATCTTTACTTTAGAACTAAGTAGATGGTAGATAGATCATTTTTACATAAATTACTTTAATTCATTAAAATTTAACCGGGAAGCATTTTTTTTTATTTACCTGAAGGGAATTTTCCCACCAATACGCAATTTTTATTTTTTGTATTATTGCTCAGAATTTTTTCAGTTTTAAAGTCTGAAATTTTATAATTGGGAATCATTTCAGGTTTTTCCTCAATAGTTTCTGTAATCAATGATTTTCCATTTTCTTCCGACATTATTTTAATTTAATAAAATTAAATATTTTGTTTAAATTTAAGAAATCGATTAGAAAATAAAATAAATATTCTGAAATAAAGTGGTGCCAGCAACCAGATTATTAATAACAAATTAATCGTCTTAATAACTCTCTTAACTACGTAGGTACAGCCTGTTGGAATTTATTTAAACTAATCAGTCCAGAAGAAAAATAGCCCAATAAATAATACTTTTTAAACAAAGCCAGAAAATCCACATAATAAGAAATACATAATTAAATTAAGTGAATAAAGATATTTTATTGGGTCCGAAACTCTGTGCGTCAATGTACCTACTCAAAAAAAAAGTAGGTATATATATATTTTTATAGCTCAAACAAAATTCAAATTTATCAATTTTCATACAAATTCGTACAAATTTTTGACATAGGAGGCAGTATTTGAACATTTAACAGTTGAAATGTTGAATAAACAAAATCTACACTCTTTCGCTAAGAAGTGTGTCATGTGTCAAAAACATCTGATTTATCTGACATTGAAATTAAATTGAAATGTTTAGATTTAGAATAAAAAATGAACGAAAGTGATATAACAACAATATAAATAACAGAGAATATTGAATAAAAGCAATTAAGTAAAGAAAAACAAAACAAATTAATTATGTTATTTTAATATTTAATACTTTTATTTTAAATCAAAATTTCTGGCAGGTACCTAACTACCTGCACCTGCATCATAATTTTCAAAACGAAAAAAAAAAAAAATTGGTGGTGTGATTGTGATACCTAGTAGTAAGGTATATAAATATAAATAGTATAATGTTTTTAATAAAATGTCAACCGAGACAATTAGGAAATCGTTCAGTCTATTTAAATGGAAGCTTTAATTCAGATTTAAATATGAGTATTAGACAATTTCAAACTACTAGTGTTAATTTGGATTTAGATTATTATGAGGCATTGGGTCTTACAAAGTCAGCAACACAACAAGACGTCAAATCTGCATATTATCAATTATCTATGAAGTAAGTTAAATATGTTTTTGAAGCCAATTTTTTTTTTTCGAACATAATTTCGTTTACGATTTACCAATGTTTCAGTCTATTGAGTTAGTTATTAAAGCCTCCACATACCTATCTAATTTAAAATATCATAAAGAAAAATCTAGAATTCGATAGTAAAAAAATTAAAAAAAATTATGTATATTTAGGTACCATCCAGATAAAAATAAAGGATCCGATGTTGCTGTCGAAAAATTTCGTGATATTAAAACAGCATATGAAGTATTAGGTAATCTGAGACTACGTAAGCTGTATGACAAAGGAATAATCCACACAGGTTCGAATTTTTTCGGCGTTTGAAAACATTTTATTAGTTTTTTATTAGTTAAATTTAATTATTGCAGCTGGTTCTCAATTCCATCAACCAAAAGAGGATGATGCTCAAACAAAATTCTATAAATCTCGAATGAAAAGATCTGAAGTTCCAAATACTGCTGGTCGTACACAAATTTATGATTTCGATGAATGGTCTAGAGCACATTATGGTCGCTCATTTCAACGAAAGAAGACAGCTAAAGAAAATTTTGAAGCAAAAGAAGTTAAAAAAGTTAATTTTAAACTAGGATTTCAAAATGAAATGACTCTTCTTGGTAATTTTTTTTAATTTGAAAAGATTCAATATTAAAAAAATATTTTTATCTAGGTCTCGTCGCTTGTATTATTATAATAGCATGGGTTGCTTTTTCTGAACAGTTGGATATTGATAAAACTATAGAAATTGATAAAAGGAAAAAAACTAAAAATTAATAAAATTAAAAAAAACAAAAAGTACCTATATAATAAATATTACATATATTTTGAAGTGAATATGTTCTTTTAATTCGATAGTTTCTTGAGCTTTTTGTTTTTTCACTAGTATTAAATGAAAAACATGGAAAAATTATGATGGAATAAAAAACATTATATTTTTAAAATTAGGCATCATTTCGTATATTTGTATATTTATGTTATTATTTTTTTTAAATCTTTGTAATTTCATTTGATAAGTAAAAATTATTAAAAAAGAATTAACTTTGCAAAATTGTTTTAAACTTCTGGTTTATTCTAGTCCTACAACTCATTAGTGTGAATATAAAATATGGGCATTATAGAATGATGATTATAGATTTAAGCTTTTATGAAGGATTTTTTTTATTTATTTAAAAAAACTTTTGAATTTTAAGGTATACAATTTTATTTCATATCTTATTTTTGCTTTTCGATAATATTAATAAAATAAATTAAGAAACATTTTTAACAGCAATGATAAAGCATTATTTAAATTTGAGCTACGGAAACTACTGATTTAAAAATTTACATTGCTGGTGCTTGATCACTTTTTATTTAATGATTTGAAGAGTAACTGTTTAAATAGCCAAAATTAACAAGAAAAACTAGAAAAAATTTCTAAACAATTTTACTACAATTTTGACCCATAAAGGAACTGCACGTTTTATAATTTCTTGTTCGGCTTTTTTACCGTAATGATAAAGATGATCGATTTCATTTTGAAAATCTAATTTGAGCTTTTCATTTTTGGTTACAATACAAATTTGTGTTTCAAGATCACGGTTTACAGAACGTTCTCCAAAATTTGAAGACCCAATCACAGTTAAATTTGGTAACGAGGAATCAGGCAAATAATACCTAAAAATTTTAAAAAGAAATTGTGGAACTAGATTTTCTTGAAGGAGAAAAAGGAAGAACAAAATTATTAAAAATCGCAAATAATTTTTACTTACTTACCACAAACCCTTTGCATGATAAGTCCAAGAATTTCTTTCATATTCAAAAAAATTTACTCGTTCTTCTTGTCTGGAGTAAATAAGATTTTCATAAAATTTTCTTGCTATCAGCGTATAAGCTGCAGGAATTCCACCCGCGGGACCTTTTGCACCCATGAAACCATTAGCCTTGTGAGAGAATTAAATTTTTTATAAATCTATTATATCTATGTTCAAAAAAGAGGACAGTGAGAGAATGGAAATAAAGTTTCCACAATTTTTTACATTTTATTAGGACCTAATGATAAAAATAATTTCAGCTCTCAATTTTCCTCTTTAAAAAAAAATAATGCCAAAAAAAATTACATTGGGATGTGCCATCAATATACTACAATTAGCTAAACAATTATTCCTTATTATATTCATATATTCCTGAGTTAAATTAAAATAACCTGTTGCTAATTTAAGAATTGAACTATTTAATGATGATGAAATTAGGTTTTTGGTAACAACACTGTCATGATGAATACCCAATTGACCCATTTCAATTAGCGGAAAAATCCATGTGTCAGCATCTAAAAAGAAATATTAAGGTATTCGTAAATTTTTAAATTACAAAGCATTTGCACATTCTTAAATTAAGTAACAAATGATTGCATAAAAAATATTAAACTGATTAGAAAATGCCCACGAACTTCATGATTATTTATAAATTATTATACAAAAAATTCTAAAATCTAATATTTTTGTTTGTTTAAAGGTGGTTTTAATCTAATATTTAATATTTACCAAATTTTTAATCCAACATTTAGATTTTAATTCACTTTGAATAATTTTACCTTTTATGTTTTCGAACACAAATTTTTGCTGATTGAAAATTTCATTGAAAAATTGTCTCAATCGACACTTCGCTTCTTCAATAAATTCATCCTTTTTGCCTTCGTATGGTACAAATTTCCAGTTTTCATGCAACTTTGTTTCTAAATTCGAATTTTTAATACATAAACTGAATTCTTGGACTTTTTCGACTAGTTTTTCGTAAAAATTGGCCAAATTTTTATCTTCGATAACAATGTAGCGATCTTGACGGTTTGTAAAGTAATCATTGGACAAATTTGCCCCACTTATTATAACTGAATCATCAAACAAGTAAATTTTCATATGTTGCAAACCAACAAGCTCATTATATCTTGGTGGTGCTAGTTTCTTGAAAATCCCTCTCAAACTGGGCGAGTGATACATTGAAATTTCACATTTTGGAGCAAAATCAACTAACAATTTCTGTAGCATTGTTTTTGAGTTTTTTTCACCTCTGGTTCCTCGATTAAAATCAACTAAAACTTTAATTTTTAAATTTTCATTTTGCTTGAGACTTCCGTACAATGATTTAACTAAATTTTCTTCTAAATGACCAGTTCCCAAATAGAGACTGGCTAAAACAATACGATATTTAGCATTTTGGCTCTTCTCAATCAAAGTTTCATAAAACTTCTCTGGTTCATGAATTATTTTTATTTGACTGCCATTTACTGGAAAACATGGTGCAGATTTTAATAAAAGACTGAACTTTTCAAAATTTTGTGGCCACTCTGATGGTAAAATTATTGGAACTGTTGATTTTATTAAACAATCTGGCTGTGGTTGCTGACCAAGAACAAAATTTAATAATCTTTTAAGCATTTAGAATAAAATTTGCTTATTTTTTTTTTAATTTTTATAAATTAAATAATTGTTTTTATTTATATTCATAATCACACATAATAATAACAATGAGAAGCGAACAACACAATAAATGAAATAAACTGATTTTTAAAATTTTCTTTAAAAGAAAAACAAAAAAATTGTCATTTGTGTTTATTATTATTTTGTTTATTATTATTGTGGCTTTTAAATTTTAATCCAACTACAGTCGCTTTTTTAACCCATTCTTACTCAAAGGCAAATTAGAAACTGAAAGTAAAGTATACATAAAAAGAAGTAAAATATCTAAATAAAAATTATTTTAACAAAGACAGAATTATTTATTTTTGTGCTTTTATATATTTTTTACTGTTTTTTATTGAATTTTTGTTTTTTTAATAACCAAAACATTTTTCAAATGTCTCAAATGTCCTAAACCGTTAGAAAAATAATTGACAACTATTTTCATCGGCGCCGTGACATTTGTCCGCGGGACATTTGTCCGCGATGAAATTTGTATGGAAAACTTCGCGGACAAATGTCATTTTGCAAAATGTCATTTGTCCGCGATTGATTTTTCGAATTTTTAGCGGACAAATGTCATTTTGCAAAATGTCATTTGTCCGCGATTGAAATTTTTAATTTTTAGCGGACAAATGTCATTTTGCAAAATGTCATTTGTCCGCGATTGATTTTTCAGTTTTTTTAGCGGACAAATGTCATTTTGCAAAATGTCATTTGTCCGCGATTGATTTTTCAATTTTGGAGATACTGCAGATTACGTGAACCACTCAGAATCGTCTGAAGCTTGGAAAAGGGAAGAGGGGTAGAGTCCCCCCAAATTGTTCATACATTTTGTATATGCAATTTTTTTTTTTTTGCCCGATTTGCCCCTTAAAGAGAGGGTGGTGGGGGGCAGGTGGACTGGTGGTTGGTCAGTGGGATTTGCGGCTGACGCCCACCCGCCCGCCCGCCGCCCCCCACCACCCTGTCTTGTTGTGCCGATTCTGATTGGTTCACGTGATCTGCACTTTAGCCTCAAATTTTTAGAGGACATATGTCATTTTCCAAAATGTCATTTGTCCGCGATTGCTTTTTTTAATTTTTAGCGGACAAATGTCATTTTGTAAAATGTCATTTGTCCGCGATTGATTTTTTAACTTTTTAGCGGACAAATGTCATTTTGCAAAATGTCATTTGTCCGCGATTGATTTTTCAGATTTTTAGCGGACAAATGTCATTTTGCAAAATGTCATTTGTCCGCGATTAATTTTTATCGCGGAAAAATGACATTTTGGAAAATGTCATTTGTCCGCGGCGGACAAAAGACATTTTGAATCGCGGACAAATGTCATTTTTATGTCCGCGATACAAAAACAAATCGCGGACAAATGTCCAACCCCCTTTTCATCGCACTTAAAATTTTCGCTTTCGTCGGAGATCTAAATGAAGTAAACTTGAGTCTGGTGGCCTAACAAGTTGAAAAAACCTTCCAACTCGTCTGTTCGTTATTTTTGAGTTACGAGTTGAGTGTGACTTCACATGTGACTCGCTCGCAATGTGATCATTTGATTTGAATTCAAAGAAATTGTTTGACAAATTGTTTACATTATTTTCTTTCAAAAAAAATAAAAATAGATTAATAGAACAGTTCAACATTTTCATCTTGTCGTTAACGTCTGTCGGGAAATTAATGGAACTTGGGAAAATTGATTTTCTTTTTATTAGATCAGCAGTTCATTTACATAGAAAAACTACAAAACGATCGGAATCCAAATAAGGTAAAAATATTAAGAGAGCGAGTAATTCATTTGTTTCAAAAAATAGGTTGTAAGGTGTAAACGACCTACCTTTAGGTATCTAACTCACTAAATTACCTACAATTTTATTTTTTATTTAATAATTAAGAAAAAATGTGGGAAAAAAAAAATTCTAAAATTTTGTGGGAAATAGGGAAAACTTATTTTTAATTTTATTCTAGAAAAATCCAAAAAAAAAAAAAAAAATCACGGAAAATCATGTAGACATTTAAATTTAATACCTAGGTAGGTGATAGTTAATGTATAACATAGTCGATGCAGGAAAATTAAAAAGGGTTTTGAGAAAGTGTCTGCAAGAAGAATCCGGGGGCAAAGTTCGAATAATTTGATGGCTGAATATAATAAACACATTCAGATAGGCATTTATCTACCTATATAGGATGTTAACAATTTTATTAATAGCGGGCAACGTAATGTAATTATCTAGTGCCTTTCTACTTTGTGCAGTCAGATTTTCATTAAGAATTTGGAATTTAGTAAACGATATTGGTTCATTTAATTTAGCCTTGCCTGGAGAACCAAATGAAATGATGTTTTGTAATTGCGTTTTTAGATAACCTATCTACCTACCTTTTAAAATTAAAGCTTAATATAGATTTATTGATTTCGAAAAGATTGTAGGTAGATAAATCTTCTTGGGTACGTTTCGATTTTTTTTAATTTACGGTTCTTAAGTACGGTTTATACTTATTTACTTTATTATCATTTTTCTATATTTATTTATTTCCAATTATAATTTTTTACATTAAGTACCTAGGTACCTACCTACCTTTTTACGTGCTTGATTATCACCACCAAATATTTTTGAGACAAAAAGTTTGTAATAATAATTTTTTCCTTTTTCAATGACTTATTAGAACAAATTTTTTAAAAAATAATTCATATTTTAATTCTAGATTTCAATCAAAATTTAAATCTGCAGCCATGATAAATGTTTTAGATGAAGCGGCCTGTACATCGTACAAACTAAAAGGTAATGAATCTTTCGTAAACAATAATTGGAATGAAGCCATCGATTTATACACTGAAGCTATAAAATCAGCTCCTCCAGGTCACAAAGAATTAAATGTTTTTTATAAAAATCGAGCTGCAGCACATTTAAAAAAATCAAATTTTCAGGAAGCTATTGATGACTGCACAATAGCTTTAGATTTGTGTCCGATGGATCCAAAAGCTTTATATCGCCGGTCACAAGCTTTTGAAGGTCTTGAAAAATTCGAGGAAGCTTATCGAGATGCAATGGAGTTATGGAAAGCTGATCCGAAAAATAAAACAGTACAACCGAATATGAAAAGATTGCATGAAATTGTCCAGCAGCGTGTTAATCAAAATGCCAAAACATCAACAAAGGTTTCTCAAATGTTCGAATTGGCATTCAATCTAGAAACATCTATTGACAAACGTAAAACAGCTATGAACAATTTGTTAGTTTTGTCAAGAGAATCGGTTGGAGCTGAATTAATATTTAAAGAAAATGGAATCCAAAAAATTGCTGCCTTAACAAAAACTGAAAAAAATGAAGAAATATATTTGAATGCAATTCGAATTATTGGAGAAATTTGTAATAAAAATGTTGAACGTACTAAAGCTGTACTTAGAGAACTTGGAGTGCCGTGGTTTTTGCAAGTATTAGATAGTAAAAATACCGATCGCGTTAATGCCGCTCAATGCTGTTTACAACAAATACTAAATACATTCTCTGGAATGGATAATAAATTAGATAGCAAGCCAAATGAAGATTTGTGTAAGAAATATCAGAAGGAAATCGATACTTTGTTGACATGCTTAGTTTACACAATAACAGATCGACTTATTTCGGGTTTGGCTAGAGACGCTATTATTGAATTAATAACAAGAAATGTCCACTACAATGCCTTAAATTGGGCTCAAAGGCTAGTAGAAATTCGAGGTTTAGTACGTTTGATGGATGTTTGTTCTGAATTAGATGAATATAAATATGAAAGTGCTATGGAAATAACACCATCATCAAGAACAATTGCTTCGTGTTGTCTGGCTAGAATTTATGAGAATATGTATTACGATGCTTTAAGAGCCCAATTTGGTGATCAAGTTGATGAATATATTCGAGAGAAATTATTAGATCCCGAACTGGAATCGAAAGTTCGGGTTACTGTTGCAATAACATCACTGTTGTTGGGGCCTTTAGATGTAGGCAATACAATCATATCGAAAGACGGTAAAAATTATTGATATACATAATTTTATTTATTTATTTTAAAAATAAATTAGCTTGGAATTTAAATTTTTTTTCACATTTTAGGCATTATGCAAATGATATTAGCAATGGCAACCACCGATGATTTATTGCAACAAAAAGTAGCTTGTGAATGTATTGTTGCTGCTACATCAAAAAAAGATAAAGCCAAAACTTTAATGAGTGCTGGAGTTGATATTCTTAAAACACTTTATCGATCAAATGACGATGGCATTCGTGTACGTGCTTTAGTTGGTTTATGCAAATTGGGTAGTTATGGCGGGATGGATGCTTCAATTCGTCCATTCGCTGATGGAGCTACAAAGAAGTTAGCGGATGCTTGTCGCAGATTCTTAATCAAACCAGGGAAAGATAAAGATATTAGGAAATGGGCTGCTGATGGTTTAGCATATTTGACATTAGATGCCGAAGTGAAAGAAAAGTTGTGTGAAGATACTGAAGCTATACGAGCTTTGATTGAATTGGCCAAAAGCGGAGATCAGTCTTGTACATACGGAGTTGTAACTACTTTTGTAAACTTGTGCAACGCTTATGATAAACAGGAATTATTACCAGAAATGGTTGAATTAGCGAAATTTGCTAAACATCATATTCCGGAAGAACACGAATTAGACGATCCCGATTTTGTGATGAATCGCATTATAAGTCTTTGTAATGCTGGTTTAACCACTGCTTTAGTGCAATTGGCAAAAATTGAAAGTAATAATTCGAAAGAGCTCATTTGTAGAGTTTTCAATGCTTTATGTAGTATGCAAGATTTGAGGGGTAAGGTTGTGCAAGATGGCGGTGCAAAAGCATTATTACCTCTTTCACTTGAGGGCACCGAAAGGGGAAAAAGACAAGCTGCTCAAGCTTTAGCCAGAATAGGCATCACAATAAATCCGGAGGTTGCTTTTCCTGGACAACGTCACTTAGAAGTTGTTCGACCACTTTTAAATTCACTTCATCCAGATTGCACGGCTTTAGAAAATTTTGAAGCGCTTATGGCATTATGCAATTTGGCTCAAATGAGTGAAAGTATACGTCAGAGAATTTTAACAGAACAGGGATTTTCGAAAATAGAAACCTATTTAATGGAAGATCATCAGTTATTGAATAGAGCTGCTGTACAGTGTATCTGTAATTTATGCATGTCTGACGACGTTGTTAAGTTACATGAAGGAGAAAATGATCGAGTTAAGTTTTTAGCCCTTCTATCTGAAGAAGAAGATGAAGAAACGGCAAAGGGAGCCTCTGGCGCTCTTGCAATGCTAACTTCAGTAAGTGTAAAATGTTGTGAAAAGTTTTTTGACACTCAGCGTTGGTTAGACATTTTACATTGTTTTATCGCAAATCCTAGTATTGAAGTTCAGCATCGTGGCCTTGTAGTAATTCTAAATATGATAAACTCAAATGAAATTATTGCAAAAAAAATAATGGAAACAGATGTCTTGGAATTATTAAATGGATTGGCGAAATTTCCAGACGATAGTAGAGCAAAAGCTAGAGAAATTGCTCAACAATGTTTGAGAGCAGCCGAACGTTATAATATAATTGCCAAAACTGAGAATGGCCCGATTCCGGATATTTTTGAGGAAGCGGAACGAAACGTCGGTGCCATTTTAGAGGAAATGGATTAACTGTTGAAAAAAGGTTTATTTTTATTGTTTTTTTTGTAGTTTATTTAATTTTATTTATATCGTGTTTTATATCAAGAAGTTTTTATATCAATCAAACTGAATAAATAATAATTCTGTTTGAAACAAAAATATTTTTTATTATTTATTATTTTTCTTACTAAGCAGCTACTAACGACGACATTTATTTAATAAGAAATATAAAAATTACTGAGTTTATGAAAACCTATAACGATTCTATTAGGAACTGATCAGAGATCAAGTGAGTATGCGGATAAATGAATCAAGTACCTATGTACCTAATCACGATTTCCTAAGACAATATTTTTGGGATTTAAAACATTTTTTAAAGATTCAAAGTTGAGTTGAGTGGATCAAAAAAACCTAATTAGTTTTACTTTATCTTTTCTGCTCTATTTTTTCCTCTTTATTGTTCTTCTGTATTTTTATAATTTATTATATTTTTCAAATGAATCAAGTTGTATTCGCTGGTTCAGGTAGTCCGTCTTCAGGTATTCATGAGTTCAATTGGATTGGAAGATGAGTGAAATAAAACAAAAAATTTAGTTAACATTTTTTTACTTAAGTAGTTTTTAAAAATTTATTAACTGAATCTGATGTATCACATTGATTAATAAAAATAGAAGTAATAAATTATTATGATAGCAGCTTAAATGTATAGTCACTCTCATTAGTTAGTAGAATGCTGCCTTTTGAAATATGTTTACCATTTTTGTAGCAGGACATAGCCAAGCAAAAGCCTAATATGCAACTAATATTGAACAGTTGACTGCATAATAAATCAATATTGGAAAATTCAATAAAAACTTAAAATTATGTATATAGTGTAATTATTGTTAATTAATTAAAATTTATTCTATTATCTAAATAAAAAAAAATTAACGAATGAAATGAGAATAATTTATCGTTATTAATAATAAGGTACCTATTAATTTTTGTTTTTTATATCAATTTCATTACAATTGTTCGTTACATGGATTTTCATATCTTTTCCCAATATACCATCGCGCCAGTTCGCAAAGAAATGTCAAGTATTTGTACTGGCATGGGCGTCGATTACTGAACCGGCCTACAAGTTCACTCATAGTTAACATATTTTTGGCACACCGGCTTAAAATATGCCTCCGACTTGTTTGTTAGTTTTGAAACTAACCTGAACACCAATAAACAGGAGTTTGTCCCGGCCGCCAGTTTTAAGGTCAGCTGAAAAGACCAATTTAAATTACCGACTTTTGTGTCGGATATTGAACTATGTTCTAAGTCGAAACAAATATTTGACCTTGCAGTCTATCTTATTTTTGAGTGTAAGCGACTTATTACGGTAATCTTTCTCTTCAAACAGTTACTGGTTGTACATAAATGTCAGTTTACGTAAAGCTGACAGCAACGTGAGTTATTTTTGTACAAATAACTATTATAAATTGCTTATTATATGTTGCTAAATCAAAGGAAATTGCAAGGCGTACATAAGCGCCAGTTTACGTAAAGCTGACAACAGCGTCAATTATTTGTTGCTTTGTTGACTTTGTTGATAAGTTGACATTTATAATTTCATTATATTTTGAAAAACAAGCACGTGATGGAAAAAATTTAAACAACAATAAAATAAAATAAATAAAAAATAAAAAAAAGGTAAGTTTATTTTATTTTATTTATATTTTTTATTTTATTTTTTTTTAAATTATTAAAGCAAAAAGAGTTAAAAAAACAAAAAAACATAATAATAAAGAAAAGAATTCTACATAGGATATTAAAAGAAAATGGACAAATTTTTCGTTTTTCAAGGATAAAAATTTGAATGAAAACAAACTTTTTCAAATTATAATAATTTTTTTTTTGGTTTTAAATATTATTATAATTTATAATAATAATAATAAAAAAATATACATAAGCAAACCCCATGGTAAATTTTCGGATATAAAAATTAAATTTAAACTTACACTTTTTATTTAATTTTTTTTTTAGATAAACAGTAGAGCCGTCTTTTGAAGAATTTCCGGGAATTCCTTGTTGTGGTGGTCGGCATAACTACAGTTTCCTTGAACCTCTCAGAATCGGCTGAAATTTGGACGGGGGGCAGAGGTGGTGCCAAACTCCCAAAACTGAAATCAGTTCTTGAGACAAAGGCCCCGTTTCGGAGATAGGGGCCTCCAAAGTTTTCATACATTTTAGTATGAAAATTTTTTTTGAGCCTGATTTGCCCTATTTTTGGGTAGGTAATAGAGGTGGTCCCTAAAATGTTAAATCCGAGACAGTTGGTGTTAGGTACCAAACCTGCCTATACCAATTTTAATTTGCTTTTGTTAAACTTTTAGTATCAACATCTGACATTTTTCTTAACATTTGCCACAGACAACATCAAAATTCCAAAGGGATTTAATGGTTATTTTTGGACATCAGAAGGTATTGCTGAAAATATTTTAGAATTTACGGAGCAGAAGGTAAATATAATTCAGAAAATTTTCTGAAATCATTATCATTTTAGATTTAGACTCGTTATTTCAAGTTTCCATGAAAAATTAATTATGTATACAAGAAAGTATTAAGTTAGGAAAAGTTTTATAATTTTTTTTCTACACAATATTTTTATAATTAAAGTAGGAATCATTTTATATTTATTTTTAATTTTTTTCAATTCAATTGATTCGGGGTTTTGTTTCACAAATAGGTTAATAAAATTAAAAAAATTAAAATGGCACTCTATCGGGTATATTTTTAAGATTTTTTATATCACAATGGGAAACCGAAATAAAGCCAACACTAATGTTAAAAAGGAATTACTATAATACCTGAAATTTGCTTCGATCTTATTTGACTGCACCTAATATTTGTTTTTGATTTAAATATATTTTAAAATCAGAATTTGCATACATATATACTTATTTTCTAATGTAGTTATTGGAATTTACATTTTTAGTTAAAAGCTAGACATTTTTCTTCAAATCAAATTATTCATATAAATATTTTTATGATTTGTGATGTTATTATTTTAGTAAAACTTGAAAGACAAAAACATACTTTATGCTGGACCCAAAAATATTTTCAAAAAAATAAAATTTTTCAAAATGAAAAAAAAAAATGGTTAGAAGTGGTAATTAAAATTTATTTAACAGCGACGAAATAATCAATTTTAATTATTTTTAAATATTATTTAACCTTTTTTTAATCGATCAAGATTTTTGAATTATTTTATAAGTATTTTTTCTATCGACTGCAACTGGTTCCTTGTTATAGATATATTGTAGACTTCTCATATATATAATATATTTCTTAAAAACTTATTAAAAACGTTTTCACTGTTCTACATTACTACATATGTAATAAAACAAAGCACTACAATTTATTATAAAAACATATTATTTTACCTTGGATATTAATCTCTAATTTATTCGATACATGTAAAACACAATAAATCAAATTTTAAAAAAATATCACAATAATATAAATTTAAACACAATATGTGCACGTAAACACTATAATTAGTCATTTCAACCAAGAAAACGGTAAAAAGTGTTTAATACCTACGACAAAGACGCAAGCTAATGTAAAGTAAACTTGGAATCTACAAAATAAAAAACAAAAAGGACTCATATTAAAGTTATTAGGACCTTAGGATACATTATTGTATTTTTGTACCTCCAATGTTATAAAATAGCATATAAGTTGGTTAAACAAAAATCATATAAAATGTTTTATGATCAAGTAAGTGACAAAAATTATGTTTTTAATAATTTCGTATTATGTTACAAATACAAAAAAAATTATATGTGTATTCAAATAAAAATAAGTGTATTGTTATGTTTTGTCACAATTCAATAAATGTTATTTGGCGTTCACAACTTTGTTACGAAAAATATTATTGCTTTATTTCGAAATGCTTCCGTCAGTTTTCTGTTCAAAATTTAAATTCAGTCTTAAGTTTATCAAAAGTCTCAGTTAAGTGCAAATACAAATTATGATATTTTGAGATAAAAAATAAAACCGTTTTATAATTTTATATTATATTAATAATACTTTGATTAATAGGATTATCGATGTATATTTATTATTTGAAATCGAATTTCATTAAAAATTCAACACCATATTAAACTTTTTCAATAAAAATTGTGAAGAAAATCTTAATAAAAATGCTATAAATTATTTATGAAAATTTAAATTAAGGAAGCAATCAATAAATATGTTTTCATGTATTTGGAGTAAAATTAGAAAGAAATTTTATACAAAATTTTGACACTCATTAAATGAATTGCGTTTTTATTTCCAGACATTATTTATGCAGAATAGCATTTATGTTCAGTTGTATCTCATTTGCATATTATAATTATAGTAGAAATATAAATACTCCCTAAATCACTATTAATACAAGGTAAATAATATACTTATTATTATTCATTATTCAATTTCATTACAAATGGTAAAAAGGAAAATATTATTTATATTATTTATCTGAGCAAAAGATCCGCAAAAATATCATTATCTAAAATGATAATTTTAGATACCTACCTACCTACTACCTACTTAGTCATAATAATGTTGGACTTGACTTACATGGTAGCATGTATCTACCTACAATTTACACATAAATTAAAATGATCAAACTTTGAGGTAACCCAATGAACTTGAAGGAAGAATGAATTATTCTTTCTTTTTTTTTTAATTACCTGCTTCATATATTTTTGTGTGTTTTTTTTTGGACAATGAAATGGTCAAACATGGGGCTTTGAAACAAATCAAAAAACTTCATTCTTAACATTCATTTAGCTAATTTTGTTTTTATGTAATTTCATGCATGTTTTATGCAATATAACGATGAATTCAATATTAACTTCATGTCGTCAAATACAAAAAAGGATAATGATGAATGTTGCTTTAAGTAAAGAGAAAGTAAGCTATTTATTATTGATTATTGCTACATACTGCTCAGCACCATAAATGTCTCTAATACAGCTAGACTAATATGATATCAAACAATTTTTTTTTTTTTATTTTTGCTAACCGCAATTAATTTTTTTTTTTTATTAAAATTTAATTGAGAATAATTAAAATTATTTTTAGATACTTTTACAGCCATTTGTCTATATACAACAAATTCCCGGAAAACAGATTCGTTCAAAATTAGCATTGGCATTCAATCATTGGTTGGATATACCACAAGAAAAATTAATTCTAATTGGGGAAATTGTACAAATGTTACACAACTCTAGTTTATTGTAAGTATAAAACAAGCAAAAAAGGTTTCTAAATTTAATTTTCAAAAATATTGTTTTAAAAGTTCGAGAATTAAGATCTAATTTCTACTCTACATCTAATAAATATCATATATATCAGTGGTCGCAATTAGATTTTAGGTATCGTGCCAAAAAAAATGATTTTCCTCAAACCATTATTTCGGCGTGCCGAATCTATTCCATGAAATAAAATAGTATAGAAATGTACTTAGTTCGATCTTCGAAAAAAAATATGAACAGTTGGCTAATATTATAAATTACCCTATTTAAAAATTATTAAAAAATAATTTTCCATAAGTATAATAAGTATAATTTTCATAGTTTTTCAATAAATTGATTATAAACATCTTTTATCTAAATATAAATAAATTCAGAATTGAAATTTTTATTATTGACCTTAAAATTGAAATGATCCAATTCTCTAAACACTGTACCATTATTTTTATATATTATATTATGATTATTATTGATTTAAAAAAAAAAACAATAAATTTATCCAAAATGTTTACGTAAAATTTTTCTATCTTTTTTTTTTAAGTATTTTTTAAGACTTCTCCAAACTAATGTAGAACAATTATAATTAAAATTTTCTTTTAAAATTAACTCATTCACAAAATATATATCTCTAAACTTATTAGAGTTATATTTTTATTCAATTTCAAAAGTTATTTAAAAACGTATTATTTTCTTAATCCTTATTTCATTTCAAAATTTTTAAAAACTATATGGTTATTATATTTTTTAATTTGATACAATATAACATAATTTGATAAAATATATTTATTGGATTATTTATTTTGTAGGTTTCGAAATACTTTTTAGCCTTTTCTTCGTTTGTTTGTCCATATTTTTTCATTAATTTTAGATTTTAGATACTTCGGAAATAAACCTCCCATTAATTGAAATTGCCCAAATTTATTGTTTAAATTTCAATATGGAAAAACATATCAAACACAATTTCTTGGCATAGTCTTTTTGGGCGTTTTCAAAATAAATTTATACGTGCTTATAAATACTTAGGTACCTATAAAAAATTAATGTTTAATATGTTTCAAGATTTTACCATGAAATCAAAACAATTATACTTATTAATAATTATATGGATTTTTCAGCTTTTCTTTAATTTAGATTCAAATGATAAAAATTTATTTGAATGTTCTCGTTTCTTTTTTTTTTAGGATAGATGATATCGAAGATAACTCCATACTACGCAGAGGAATTCCAGTGGCCCATTCAATTTATGGTGTGGCCACTACTATCAATGTTGCAAATTATGTTTTATTTTTGGCATTGCAAAAGGTTCAGGAGTTAGAACATCCAGAGGTTTGTAATTACAACAACTCAAGTTACATTACAATAAGGCTTAATTATTTTTATAATCATGGTTGAAATTAATTATTTTTTTTTTAAATTTAGGCTACTAAAGTTTATACTGAACAATTGCTGGAATTACATAGAGGCCAAGGAATGGAAATTTATTGGCGTGATAATTTTCAATGTCCAACGGAATCCGAATATAAATTGATGACAATCCGTAAAACAGGTGGTTTATTTATGTTAGCTATTCGATTAATGCAGTTGTTTAGTAAAAATAAAGATGATTTTACTAAATTGACGGCTATTTTGGGCCTATATTTTCAAATACGTGATGATTATTGTAACTTAAGTTTAAAAGAGGTAACTGAAATTTACATCAAACATATCATAATGTTAAAAATAATATTTTTAGTATTCCGAAAATAAAAGCTTCTGTGAAGATTTAACTGAAGGAAAATTCAGTTTTCCAATTATACATGCTGTACAAAACCAAAAAAATGATAAACAAGTATTACGTAAGTTTTATTTTTATTGATATAGTTATTAGTAATTAGTGACATTGAAGAGTGATTGCATTTACGGCATATCTCATATTTATTTGTATATTTGGAGGATGTTGGAAAAAACCCCATAATTCTTAAATACATATAAAGTGAATTTGTAACATTACATGTGTTATCTTTCTTCGCTGACTGAATTTTTTTTATTTTTTTTGAACGTAGAGAGTATTGTCATTCTTGTAGTTAGATTATTTTTTTTATAAGCAATTAAATAGCCTTAACTTCTAATTATAATAACATAATTATTGTATCATACATTTTTTATAGATATTTTGAGACAACGTACTGTTGACATTGAAGTAAAAAAGTACTGCATCAACTTATTAGAGAAGCTGGGAAGTTTTAAATATACTCGTGATATTTTGGAAAAATTGGATCAACAGGCCAGAGAGGAGGTAAAAACTCTTTTTTTTTTTTTTATTTGATAATAGTTAATATTATAAATATTGTGCTTTAAGGTTGCCCGTCATGGTCAGAATCCTATAATGGAGGAATTATTGAATGATTTGTTATCGTGGAAAATATCTGAAAACAATGGAGGAGATGAAGGGCATCAGAATTGTAAATATTAAGTAAATTGTAAATATTAAAAAACTTAATTTTATTGTTTATACATATTTATTATTTACCAAAGTTCAGTTTAGGATTTTTGTAATTTTTTTTTGTTGCAAACTTATGTAAAAATATGCAAGAGTTTCGTCCTCTACTAAAACAACGAGTTATATGTATTCTTAAGTAGTTCCAAAATTAAAAAAATTAAATTAAATATTATCAAATCTGGACTACTCTAAACTGTACTTATATTAATTTAAACTTAAGGCCATCCGATTGTACATTTTTAACTTTAATCAAATTAATACGAATTTTCTACTATAAAATTTGAGAATGTTTAGTTTTCTTCGGTAACACATTTTTTTTTGTTATTATATTTAACATTTTCAAAAATTTTATTATTATGTTAAGAAGATGTTTGTCAATCTCGAAAGATCGTTATTTTGTTAAATGTATAAGAGTCTGTTAGAAATATTTTTTAATTAGTATAACTTTTTCCTCTACTTTCTTGTAAATCTTATTTAAATTTTAAAACATAGAAATTTCTCAATTATTTTTTTTTGTACTTATATGTATTTTACTCATAGTTTTTAAGTTAAAATTGATAAAAAAAAAAATAAGCTGGTTTATTACGACAGTGTTAATGTAGTCCTAATTTATGTTAATAATATGTTAATTTATTTAAATTTAAAATTCATATATGATTTTGATTTTATTTAAAAGAAATCAAATCTAAAAGATAGTCGAGTTGATTTCTAATTTTAATTCAATGAAAAACTGTAAAAATTATGTACTTTATGATTCTGGCTTAATATCATCGAAAGAAAATTGTAGAACTTCAATAACATTTTTTTAATTGAATTTCTTTTTTTTAAAAGAATTTTAATATTGACAATAACTTGGTTTGGAAAAAGAAATATAAAAGAAACTGAAATCTTGGTTGGTATATTTTACTGATTAATAATTTCAAAAAACATTACAGAAAGTTTAATTTTGTATTGTTAACCCTAGAAATGATTCATTCGATAATTTTAATATTAATTACTAAAATCTTTCGTTTTTGAAAATTTATGTTTTAATTTTTATAAGAGAATTTATGTTAATTTGTTTGTTTTTATTATTTTTATATTAAATAATAAATAGTATTTCAACATTAACTGTATCTGATTCTTATTTTTGCCATTTTGGTTACAACAGTTTTTTTTTACTTTAGCAAAGTTACCATTAAATGAGCTGACATTTTGTTAATTGATGTTAATGTTAATTGTAAAATATACTTTAATGTAAGCTCACCATTTTTGTCCTCCTAAAAGGAGGGCCTATTCAGAATATTTTTAGTTTTTCGCAAATATCTCGAAAATATGAATGGGTAAAAAACGCACCGTTTTCGAAATATTTGCGAAAAACTAAAAATATTCTGAATAGGTCCTCCTTAGGAGGACAAAAATGGTCAGCTTACATTAAAGTATGTTTTACAATTAACATCGACGGCAGTCATAGAATTGTCCTTCGATGTCCGTCATATAAGTGACATTTAAGTAAGATTTACAACTAGCTTAGTAGTCAGCCTGATAACTGATCCTGGAGACAGTTTTAATTCTGACTTATATGTTAGTTTCATAACTAACGGCTACGTCAGCTATATTCTTTACCTTAATGCTTGTCGTATACCTAACGTTCAGTCGTAATTTACGGTTACAAATAACTAGCTCGAAGGCACTTGATGTATGGGCAATGTCAGTTATTTGTCACCTATATACGATCCATGTCGTACTTTTTATATATCCTTGTGGCTAACGTGTTCATATCATTAGTATACTAAGTTAGTTAACAAATGATGTTTTTTATTTCCGATGAACTAGACAAATAACTGACTCGTGGTATATTGGGTTTCGTTGTTTGAAAGTTTAAATGTGTTTTCATAAACTACATTTAATGAATTTAAAATTAGAAATTTTGGTAATTTTAAGAATTAAGTAAGCCTTAAAAAATACCAATAAAATGAAAACTTGTTTAAACTAAATAAAATTTTTAATTCATTACTAAGCTGAGGAGCAAATAATAATTTCTTAATGTTTCACAAATATTCGATCTTAAATATGTTTTTATGATATAAGAAATGATTACGAAAATGATAATGAAAAAAAAAAAAATTATGAATTTTTCCGTCTTATAAAATAAAATCATAAAATTAAAAATTTATGATTATTATGAAATTTTCCTAATATGCACATTGAATTTGTAACATTTTATGAAACACCATTAATGTTTTCAAATTGATTTGCTTTGTTTAATGGTACACTGAAACGAAAAATAATACTTAAATCAATGTTTGATTATAAATTATCTTCTTTTTTTTTTAGCTAAAAGAAAAAATGATAGATTTTGAAACAAAAGCAGTTAGTTAACAAATATATATATATATAGTGTAATTATATAACTAGTTCTTATACGATGTATATTTAATTTATTATTATTATTATTTATAGGTAGTACCGTATAATAATAGTTTATTTTTTGAGTGGATAATAATTTCCCTTTGACACAATTTCTTTTCAATTTTTTTATTACATAACTCAAATTAAGTTTTTACAAAACAGTTGATGTAAGAAAAAATTGACAATTATTATTGAATTAAAAAGTAAATGGAAATTATATTTTATAAAAAAGGTAGGTATGTAATAATTTTTAAGATTAGCTCAAAGCTAAAAAATCTGCTACGGTACAAGTAAATTGTTTCATTGAATTTATTTAAATTCACTTTTCTTTTGTTGAACAATTTATTTTAAGAATAATAGCAAGAATTTTAATTTTAATAAATAATAATTTAATGTGTCTCACCTGTTCCATGAATTCGATCAATGTTGTCTGTTTTTAGTGTATCTGTTTTTGTGTGTTTTATTTTTTGTGTAACTATTTTCCATTGATTTTTTAGTTTGTAAGAACATAGTAACTCATTATTTTAAAGTTCATCCTTAATATTATTATCAGGCTTAGCTAAAGTAATTGGAACATCTTCGACGGTGCCAAAAATTTTAATTTTTGTTTTTGTTTTATTTGGAACATATGTTACCGAATCGGAGTTATTTTGAACCGAAAAAGCAGAATTCAAATCCTCAACTGCAGACGGGTCAGGACTAGTTAAAGTTATTTTTGAACTTGTGGCTTTTCTGTAATTTGAGAGTTTTAATTGCTCTTAAATTTATTTTATCTATGTAAAAATTTGTATCTTATCTAATATTTTCTTATTAACTTTATAAACCTACGAATTGTGATGGTAAATTTTACATACTGTACTAAATTCCAAAATAATCGTCCATTAATTTGATAAACAAAAGTTTACAATTCATATGGCAATTTCATTAGCTTTTGGAAATTTATGCTATTTTACATATATTTGTATGTATTCGAAATGTACAACTTAAGGTAAAAAAAGTTACAATAAAGTAAATTTACATACTGTACTAAATTCCAAAATAATCGTCCATTAATTTGATAAACAAAAGTTTACAATTCATATGACAATTTCATTAGCTTTTGGAAATTTATGCTATTTTACATATATTATGTATAGTATGTATTCGAAATGTAGAACTTAAGGTAAAAAAAGTTACAATAATATTGAATTCCACCGAACGTTGTTTTGCCCTGCTGTAGTCTTTATTGACTTAATATTTTTTTTTTATTACAAAATTTTTATTTTTTTTTATAATTTCATGGAAAATTGCGATTTCTATATAAAATTCCAATTTTTCGCGGTTATAAAAACATTATAATAAGCCTATCATAATCATGCATAATTTCAATATTGATAGAAAAAGGAAAATTGTGTTAAAAAGAACTGTAAAATTAAAAGGCAGAAAAATTTACATATATGTATAATAAATTTATTGTTATTTGATTAATTTTGTTTGTAGTTCATATTCTACAATAGTCTTAAATTAGTAATAAAAATTAAGCATTTATTAAAACGAAAATTCTAGGTGAAAAAACAAAATCAAAAGTCTACTAAATAATCATATAGTTATATTGTTATTTTTTGTGTGATGTTTTGAGGATATATAAATAAATAAATTGAATCAGTATTGATCTACTGCCTACATATTTGGCTCCTTCTTTTTCAGCAGATGTAAGAAAAGCTATAACGTGTTTATTTCAATTTATTTATTCGATATTTAAAATATCTCACAAAAACTAACAGTCTTATTATATATACAACAGAATACATACATATATCATTGTCGCATAATGTAACATTTTTAATTTTAAATAAAATGATAATATATATTTTATTTTTATATACATTAAAATTAAAAAAAGACAATGATGAAACTAGAAAATGTTATAAAATCTTTTCTCTAAAGATTTTTGTTTATAATTATTCTAATACGAGGTTAATAAGTGCATTTAATTAACAGATATTTAATAAATACATAGATACAGAGAAAATACCTCAAAATTTTTGTACAAAATCATAGATTAATGTTTCAGTGATATGTATATTTAACTATTTTACATTAAAAAAAAAACATTATTATATGTTTCTAGATTTTTTTGTATTAATTATTTAATTTTACTCGAAAATTATAAATCAAAAAATTAAAAATTAAACTTGATTTAATTTTTTCAACATTTTGAGGAATATTGTGTATAATTTTGAATAATGTAAACTATGTGCTGAAAATTATATATATATTTTTTTAATTTATTATTTATGCATAATAAAAATATAAGAATACCTGGTTAAAAAGCAGCCAGCTTTTATATAATCTTTTTAATATGAAGTAATAAATAGTAAGAAGATTTATACATTAAAGTTATAGATGAAAGAAACATTTTGAAAATTTTTATTGTTCTCAATGCCTTTTAGAGGAAGTTCTAAGCTTTTGTGGAGCTCTAGAAAAAGAAAATTAATGAAATTATTTACAAAATCTTTTTATGCAAAATAAATATAATATGTTTGGAAATTATGTGTTATTTATAACTTTTTTGTATTGAGTAAGTCGTAAGTGTAAAAAGAACTACAACAAGGTACAGACATGAATAAACTTATGTAATTTCTTTTATTTTGGTTGTTTAAAGCAACAAAAATAAAAATAAGTTTTAGGCACGTTTTAGGGCCGAAAAATTTTAAAACGAAATATGTGTATACAATAAAAAATTAGGTGTCCGAATTTATTAAAAATAATAAAATTAGTTGAAATATTGTAAATATTTAATCATCTTAATTTATATAAGAATTGGATGGGATGGAAAAGATTCACTAACAGAATAGCAAAAGAATTAAAGAAATCCAATATTAATTATATTTTTAAATTTCTTATTGCATCTTTTTTTATTTAGGTATATAAAAAAAAAAATTATAAAATATAGCATCCTATTTACACTCCAAAATGTGACAAAGAATTTGCATCAAAATTTCTTCTTCTTTACAAGAGAAATAACAAAATTGTATTCGAGGTAGAGTTCGATGATCCAATATTCGATGATTTGAAATTTTTGTAAGTTTGTTATTATAAATAAAAATTTGAAATAAATATATTTTTTAAAATGATCATTACCTGTCTTTTGCTTGAAATCCTGATTGAACTTGATGTTCTCTGGGTTTCCTGAAATCACATTCCAAAGAAAATGCCGAATCTCCTGGTGTTACCAATTCTGGATCATTTTGAATAACGACAATATTTGAATAAGTTTCACCTTCTTTTTGAGTTTGGCATTGATCAAAATTGAATCGCATTTCTAATGATCTGGATCCACGACCTATATTTGGTTTCATAAAACACGGAGCAGATTGCTTATGAAAACTTCCTCTTGTGTACATAACTCCTGTAAAATCTTTCTCAGTTTCTAATTGCACTAGCATAGATTCTGCACCGCATTTCAAATTAACTTTTTGTAATCCTTGGTCAGTTCCTTCAATTTTGAAACTATCTGTTAAGTCTTGTTCCCATATTTCTGAAATTGTTATATTAAAGACATTCAATAAGTATTCCATACGAATTCTTTGGTAAATGATGTTGAAAAGATAAAGGATTCCAAGACTGGAAAAATTATCTTTGGAGAAAGCTAGCCCTGCTCTTTATATACCGTATATATTTTATCCAACTCGATTAAAGCTCAGAATTGGTAAATATTGTAAAATAAAATAATAATAAAAGATAATCCAATGAAGTTTCTGTCTTATTTTGTTGAAGTCTTTTGTTTTTCTTAATCTAAATAATGCTTTTTATAGGTACAATTTATAATGCCCGATTGATATAATTAGGATAATTTAAAAATTCGTTCAATAAATAAAATCAAATTCTTAAGAGCAGAGAAAGTTAACAAAAACTAATTACGTTTAACTTATTATAAGTAACAAGCATATTTTTATTAATGCATTGTTTCTTTTATTACACTGTTATGTATTAATAATAGTTTAATTTCCAACAAGAAGCAAATGATAATGAATTAAAAAAAGAAAATTATCAAACTTTTTTGATGGGTTATGATATTGGGCCTTCTGATTTATGCAAAATATTTTCAATAACTAGTATTGTGCGTGAATTCTCATTCTCATTTCCAGCCTATATTTCTCTTAACAATCCTTAATGTTAAAAAATAAGATCACATAAGATCGATTGGTTAACTGACTAACTTTCAGGAGTACTACTAATCACTTATACAAGAAGACCAGAAAAAGGAGGGTTGGTTTTAAAACAAAAAAATTTTCCACCTTTTTGTTTTCAAATTAAGATAGTTACATATTTGATTTTTAATTCAAGTTTTTTATTCAAGTCTTCTGTATTTGAATTCATATAATAATATTAGGTAATCACTACAACATAATTTTAATGCACAAATTTATGTAATTTATGTATGTGATATGGAAAAAAATAGCTTTTTTCTTTCGACATTGAATGAATGAACATTATTAATCTCAATACCTAATTTCCTAAAAGATATATAAAACAAGATTTTTATGGTAAATGTAAAAAAGGAAATTATATAAGTAAAAATATGTACATAATGTAACTATTTATTATTATGAAAATATTAAAATATATTGCCAAATTTTTCCTTTTTCCTTACTGTCTTTCTAGTTTCTCTAAAATTTAAAAAATAACTTTTATAATTTCAAGTTTTCTTGCAATTTTATTAACTAATTTTAAAATTTCTGGTTATTTAAACTATTATATAATTTTTCTTCAATTATATGTTTTCTTTAGAAAAGAAATTGAAAAAAAAAAAATTACTTCATAGGAATAAAAATAAAAAAAAATAATTTAGGTGAATAAAAGATATATCTTTTATCGACATTCTTGGATGGCAACAAAGTAAAATTAGTTGTTTATTAAAATCGTTGATTTTGACATTATGATAAGAGTTATGAAGATAAATAAAATAACCATTAAAGCCAAAGCTTATAATTAATACTTAATCTATTCTACACTATAAATAAAGATAATTTTTTTGTGATTTGCACAGTAATCTCCGAAATCACTAAAAGTCTTTCAGTTTTGGTGTCCTTGTTTAATTTAAAAAAATTGATACTCTTTGTCCTTTGAATATCTCGATTCTGATCGAATCTTTGTAAAAATTTCGTTTTGATACTTTAGAAATTAACAATTCTTATAAATAAAATTTAGCTTCTGTAAGAAACTCTACAAAGAATAAGATTAAAAACTTTTATTTTTGTATATTATTTTAAATTTAGAGAGGACAGTTTAAATAAACTTAGAGAGAACAAAAAAACTATCTCTGACTTTTGATTCTTTTCATAAATAGAAAAAATGTGTAAATAAGAATTAACAATATGAAGAACTGAAAAATTAACCGGTTTTCTTAGTTTATTGACATTTTTTGCAATAACAATAAACTGAAAATGTTTAAAATTCTTAATTCTACAGAGTTAATTTTTCTTAATATTCTTTTATAGTCTGGCATTTTTATTTCACAGATAAAAACTATTAACTTGGAAAATAACATCACGGTAAATTTAAGAAAAAATGGTTTTTTTTTGTTAAAATTAAATTAGTTAAAGTTAAAGGGAAGTGGATGATTAAAAGAATAGACGGCTTCTAAAATTCGCGTGTGCAGCGTTTTACCAGTTTATTTTTTAAAACCCGAAAATTTGGCAAAAATCCTATAATTTCTTTAATTTATGTTAAAAGATTCTTATAAAATGTTATACCTTGTTTTTTAGATTTCTCATTACAATTGACTGTTAGTATTAGACACATTAGAGAAAATATTAAAAATATATTTTTTGATTCAGTCATTTTTATTATTTATTTATTTATTTTCTTTTTAGTTAATTAACTTAGTTAATTGCGAGTTTTTTTTTATTAATTTATAGTTTTTATTTAAAAAGTTTGAATTATCACGAACGATTTGGACTTTTGCGCCCAAAGCTTTACACCAAACTGATACTAAACCAATGTGACGCATTTCTTTATAAAATAAATAATTTATATCTCCCGCTCTTTTTGTTCTGAATTAAATTCAATTTTTCTTTACTTACCTATCAAATCATTTATCAAGCGGGAAATTTTTCTTGCAAGAAATTTTAACATTGAAAAGAAGTAAATAAATAAAAAAAAAATGAAAAAAAAAATTAAGAGAGGTTTATGCAAAATTTTATTAACAAAAACAAATTTATGTAAAATTTATTAAAGAGAACAAGTAGAGGTGGGTTTTGTTCACCGATTTGTTATCTTTTTTTTTTTTTTTAAATGCGGAAATTTATTTGTTTGCTATTAGATGAAAATTTTTTAGTGAAAATAAAAAAGGAATTAAAAAAATGTTTTCATTTAAAGAGTGCTTGGTACTGAATGCAATATAATTTTTTTTATGTTTTGAAAATAAAATTGGATATTATTTATTAGAAAATGTGGATAATGTAAAATCGAGAGTTTGTTGTTGGTAAAATTTTTCAACTAGCGAATAAAAGGAAAAATATTTGATTGAACTTCTTGGGTGCACTCTTTTTTTAGTTTTTTTTTAGTAATTTATTGTCCTCGAGTTAATCACGACAATTTTTCAATTTGTAGAACTTTTTGTTTTTAACTTTTTTCAATTTATTTATTTCGAAGTTTTAATCAGTTTATAACGATTAGGGAGATAGTTAAGTGTAGTAGGTTTAAATGAAAATCATGGTAATTGGTAAACTTAATTAATTCGAGTTAAAAGTATAAAAATTAGAGAAACAATTTTTTTTAAAATAAAGAGTACATATATATAGTTCCTGGTATATTTTCAGTTAAATTTTAATAAATAATTGTGACAACAAAAACATTATGTTTATCATTTTCAGTTTTGAATAATATTTGTATATTAATATTTAATTAAACTTTGTGAACTAAACAAAATCAATAATCAGTCACACGATAATATTTTAGCTCAATTGAATTTAAGACGATTTTCTTTTTCAATTTTTTTTTACGTAATAACGGAAGGAATTGATCTTGGTAATAAAAATAATTTTCATTTACATTATGCGAACATGAAATATAGAAAATAGTAATATATATATCTTTAAAATGAACATAATTTATTTTTGTTTTTGCTTTGTAGTATTTCATATTCACTTGCATTTTATAATCAATTAAAATTTCCATAAATTATGTTTAAAACATATAATGTTATATAATATTTTATAATCAGTTAATTGCTAATAATATATATTTATCAATATAAATTTTTTAACATAATTTTGTAATAATTGTTTTGAATAAAAAGTTGTAAATTAACAATTTATTGGGTTAATGCAGTTTTCAAACTATTCGAAATCGTATATATTATGTACATCTAGCTTTATGTGCATGAAAATACTTTGGTATCTCTACAGACGACATTTATGGATTTATTTTTGTACATATATCAAGATTTTGATAATTTTATTTGTGTCTTGAAATCATTTAATTATTATTTATTGTTATTTGGTTCATCCAAATCAAAATCACATGCAAATGTATTATCAATCGACTTAGTAATAAATAATAATTTTGACAATAAACATATTAAAATTGTAGGAAATATTTTTTTTTTTTTTGGGAATCAATACGTATAATTCAAATTTGTTGAAAATGTCTAAAAAATATAACAAACATTTTCAAATATTATTGGAATATTAAAACGGAAACTAATCATTTTCTTTTAAAAATTTTCATTATAATAATAATATGCACGCATAAATTACATAATTTTAATTAGTCAAGAAATTTTCTCCATTTCATTTCATTGCCATTACCACTTTATATAAGATTTATACGTGTGCGATGGTTAATTATTTTTCATTACAATTATTAAAAATAAATATTTAAAAAAAATCACTAATTATTTCAAGATTTAAAAGCATCATTTTTATTTTGAATTTAAGAGTGTACAGCCAATGGTAATGTTATAAATGTTTAGAAAAAAGATCATTTCTGGTAGCGCTGTTTTCAAATGTGTCATTAAAATTTTTTCGTTTAATTTGCTTTTAAATATGTATTTATATAATTGAAGAGCAAATATTTTTTACATTTATTATTTTAAGTTAACAATTATATATATTATTAAATTCATTTTCTTAATTCAAAATGAATTATGTAACAGAAGTATTCAGTTTCCTGAAATGTATACATAAACTGATTCATTTTTTGTTTTGTGCATTTCTAATTTTTTTTTTAACAATAAAACTAGCTCTATTTTTATATGGACATTCATTAATAAGTATCAAAGTTTTCATATTTAAAATCTTTTTAATCGATTCATTGTAAAAAATTAAGCGAGTTTGTTTTATTTTTTAGTTCAGAAAATTTGGATTTACGTTTGATTATACAAGGATAATTTTAATTTACAATTTTAAGTTTACTCAAATAATCATGTTCTATAATTCTATAAATATTTAAGCTGAAAGTTGTTATAGAATAAAACAAGTACTTGAATTGAATCTTTGAAAATAATAATTGTTGATTTTGGAAAATTGATAACAATAGTTACATTTTAAATGTTAACATTGAAGAAATTCTTAAATATGTTAAATAAAAATCTTAAAATGGTTATTCAATCTTTTTTCCATGGGTTTCCACTTTTAACACCTTTAGAAATTTCCTTCATTGCAGTATGGTATCGCTCAACTTCGATTCCTTCCCAATTCCAAGTCTTTTGAAAAAGTCTGAAAGGAAATGTTATTAAATTAATATATACCAAAATTATATTTATATTAAAAGAAATTAAATGTGTACATAGAGTTATTTCACTTAAAGTGTCTTTAATGTATGCCAGTTAATGCGTTTTGCATTAAAAAAAAGATTTATTTAATTTCATATAAGCATTTAAAACTATTATTCACTTAAGTATTTCATTGATATTGCAATTGAATTATGCATAATGTACACATATCATATATACAATTTTATTTTTAAAGCTGTTGGACATTATTAACGTACTTAAAGCGCAGTGGTAAACTACGAAATATATTATTAATATTATTATTGCTATAATTACAAATTTTATAATAAACACCTCGATGATTTTAAGCAATCTAGGTTTCACACGGACTATAGATATATATATATATATATAGATATATATATATATATATATATCATTAAATATCAGTCCGTCCGTCTGTCTGTCCAGCACTAAAATCCTTATAATTATCTACTTGTACTTACTATAATGATTTAATATGTTTCAAATAAATGTTACTTCCTTAAAAAAAAATAAGAAGACAATTTTTGTTCCTGCATCCTACTGATACATAAAAGTTGTACAAATAAAAACCAAATAAGAAAGAAAACTAGTTTCCTATATATAAAAATCTAAAACGAGATCAATGGTGTTGTTATAATTTTTTAATCTTTAACATTTTATCATATTTTCTTCGTTAAGTCGTTGAATGTTTTTTGAATTAATTCAATTAAGCGAAATCAATATAACTTACGTTTCCTTTAACTGTTTCAGTACTTCCTGTTCTTTTTTTGTTAATTCATTTGTAAGTGAAGATAAATTGACTTCCAATAATTTCCTGGTTTGCATTCCAGATAAAAATGTTGTTGGTCCCTTTAATTGTAATGCATGATACATTGCTAATTTTCCAAGTTCGATATTATTTGATTTACAAATTTCTGATGCTTTTTTGCAAATGGTTTTCAGTTCTTCAGGTGCTGGATGCCAAATTTGTGGACCATTATTTGTAAGTAAGCCCATCGCATGACTTGATGCACAAATTACACCTAAATTTTGTTCCTTAAAATATTATATAGAAAGCATGAAATTGACTTATTAAATATTTGTAAATACATACAAAAAAAACTCGTATAAAAACACGAGAAAATTGTAAAAAATTTCTTCACCTTATATAAAAAAAAAAGGATGTAAGATAAAAACAAAAAGGGTGGAAGGCTACGATGATTTTATTCGGACTTTATACATAGAAAGTTATAAAAATATTAAGTATAAATAAATCTTACCTCAAAAAACGGAAGATATTCCAAGAGTGAATCATCCAATAAACTATATCGGGTATAAGTTAAAAGCATCTAAAAGATATATAAAATTTATTATAGATATTGAACAGTTAAATAACACTAGTATCATTTCTCTTTAAAAAGAATAATCAATGCAACAAATCTATATTAATAAACTTAATTATATACTATGTATGTACATAGTATGCATTTATATATTAAAAAATTACATCAAGTTTTCCTGGAGCTGCCAAAATTAATTCTTTCAATTTACTTAAAGGGTAACCAGTAATTCCAATAAATTTAGCTTTGCCTTCTTTAACAAATTTTTCTAATTCAGGTATAGTTTCATTTAAAATAATATCTAAATCCGAAGCAAATTCAATATCATGAATCTGAAAAATAAACACACAAACATAAGGAAAAAAGGTTTATTTTTAATTTGTTAAACACTGGTTTAATAAGAAAATTTACCTGAATGACATCAACATAGTCTAGACCTAATAGTTTCAAACTTCTTTCAAAACTCTTTCTGGCCATTTTAGCCGAAAAGTCAAACATTTTATCGAATTCTAGTTCGTAACGACCTATTTTGGTTCCAATATAGTATGCTTCTCGTGGCACATCTTTTAAAGCTTTACCTAATAAAGTTTCAGAGCTACCTTGACCATACCAATAAGCAGTATCTATGTAATTTATTCCAGATTTGATTGCTTTCTGAACAGTTGCTATAGCTTCTTCTTCGTCATATCTTCAATGTAATAATGAAATTTATGTTAAAGAAAGTAATAAGAAGATAAAAAAAGGCTTTATTTTTTTATAGACAATTTTATTTCTTATTAAAGTATGTAAATTACAGAAATGTATTACAGCTGGCTTTGGTGATTAATGTCACAACATCGTCGACATTCTGTGAAAACTCGCTAACCTCTTTTCGGCCTAATTGAACTATCAGTTATGTATCCTAATACTTTATTATCTCTAAATCAAAAGTTATTGAATTCTACAAAATTACCTAAATTCATTATTTTCGAAAAAAATTTCGATATTATTAAATTTCCAACTCAATTATCTCAAAGCTATCTTTTTGAATTAATAAGTTATCTTTTTTAATGAATAAGTTATCTGAATTTATCACTCCTATATAAAAACGAATTCAATATTTGTTAAAATACTTCAAATAATATAAATGATAGTTTATCTAATTATAAATATTGTAGAGTGGAGAATAGACTTTTTTGTACACTTGTACTAATGCATCTGATTCTTTTCACACCCGCTTACATTTCTACTCAATTGTATTTTTGATTATCTCCGGTATTTGTAATCGAATGAATTATGAAAATAAGTTATTTTTATGTTTCTTATTTAAAGCTTTTTATTATAAGCTTCGAAGCTTATATTTTATTTTTAATTTTTTTTAAAGTTATTTATAAACATATACAAAACCCATAAAAATGTGATAATGTTCCACCACCAATTGATATTTTTGATATTTTTAGACCAGTTTTTCCAAATGGTTTATATTCCATCAATTTACAAAGATTTTCATCATGAAAACCCTCAACAAATGTTTCCGGTAAAGACATTATTTTGTTAAGAAATTTTAATATTAAAATAAACAAAAATAAAAAATGAATAAATATATAAAAAAGTGGAATGATCTTCTCTAATTGAAATATCGAAAGCTACTGAGACTGAGCTTTCTAAAAATTAATTTTTTTTTTAATTCATTTCACATATATATGTATCATTTCACATATATATGTATGTACATTGTATGAAAATGTAGATTGTACAATTGCACTATTAAATTTGAATACAAAATAAAATAGTTTAAAAAAAAAATAGGTAGGTATTTGAGCAATTTTTTTTTTACGATATTGTAAAAAAATACTATTCTCAATGTAAACAAAACTAATTTGAAGGTCATTTTTGTTTTCTATATTAACCAATATTATAAAGCTGATAACCACATTATATACCTACCAATAATTATTTTTTGCATTTGCTTAAAAGAGTGCAATCGAAAGAAGGCTTTGATAAAAATGAAAATTTTTATTGCTTAAAGTTCCATACTCCACATCCGGTCTTACTTTGATTCCATTTCGCATTGTCTTAGTTTATGTAACTAATTTTTTAGTTTTAAAAGATAAATGTATATGATGAATATTTTTATTTTATATATTTTTTTATATTTTCAGTTATGACTTTTTGAATTAATAATTTTGATTTTCTCTATTCTTGTATTATTAAAATAACAATTATAATTATTATAAACCTAGAATTAATTTTAGTAGAACGTTAGCTTTTAGTGTTTAGTCTGTTATTCATTAAAACACCAACTAATAATCTACTAATCCGTGCGGCCTTTCTTTCGCCTTTAATTTAATTTTCTCGTTAGGACGAGATTCTTAGATCCTTAGTTGACGAATTACAAGCTCTCAAATTTTTAATTTTCTTTTAAAGTTTCAATGGAATAGGTAGTAACAATTAGAGTAACCTAAAACAACGGTTAGCCACAATTGTGGCCAAAGATTTGGAATCAGTGCTAAAAATGGATTTCGTTGAAAATTGGTATATAATGGGTGAAGGTGAATTGTAAGAACAGGATGCGTTATAGAATTAGAGCTGGGGACTTAAAAACTTTCGATGAAAATGAATAGATACATAAGTCGATTTTGGAATTTGTGTTCAGTGTTAAAGAATTTTATTACGCAATGAATGAAAAGAAGACTGCAGATAGTGTTTATATTTTTTCAAAAATTTTCATATTTCTTTCGTTTCCTGATTTTTTTGAGATAAATAATATGAAAAATTTGATTTCAATTTATGTTGCTGTTGGCTTTAATAATGTTTGCATTGCCATATGAGTTAAGAGTTTGCAAATATGTAGATTTGTACGTTTAAGAAAAAGACAAAAGTAATTTTCATTTTAACTAAATTTTCTATAAGAAAGCCTCAGTAAAATAATAATCTCATTCATAAAACCAAACAAAAATAAAATAAATAAAGACCACGTCAGAACCAAACATGTTATAAAAACAAATTATTTAATCAAACATACTTAAGTTATGAAGATAAATTGGCAGAGGAAGTAAACTTTTAATTCTCTTTTTAAAAAGTAAATCAAACACCGCGGTTTTTATTCTCTCATAATCTCAATGATATTTTTTTGTAACATAATCCGAAACGATTTTATTCATTTGGGAACGTTTTTTGTAATTTATTGTTAAGTTATTACATTTTTTAAATACTCTATCAAAACGTTAAGTTAAAAAAATTAGAGTGCAATAATATGTATAACGTGACGCGCGAAATGAGTAATCTAATCAAAAAGATTTAAAACGATCTTAAAATATAATAAATTGTTGAAATATAATAAATTATTAATAAATTGTTAATATTGTTGAAAAATTTCGGTATATACTTCAATATTTTATCATGATGGAGTTTAATTTTTACAAAATAAAGAAGTTCAATAATTGTAAAAACTCTTTTAATACCACTTCTTGTATATAACTTTAAAGTTTTAAAGATATATAGAGTAAATATAAAAAACATACGAATGGAAATATCATTTCATGAATGAATGAATAAAATATTCTTAATTTAGAGATTTGTTAAATATTAAATAGAGCTTTTTTGAAAAATCACTAATTGGTGCTGGTAATTAAAAAAAATTACAATTTCTAAACTAAAGCTTTGCTAAACTTATCCAATAAGTTTTATTTGAGGAGAAAATAGAAAAATTTACAACAACCCGGTAAGGTATATAAAGAAAGAATTTAATTAAAAAATGGTCAGAACATTTTAAAATATACTTTACTTATATTTAAATTATTAAGTATTTTTATTCATTGGTTTAAAAAAAATACATAAAATGTCTTCGTTACCATCAACTTTTGTAAAAGGATTTCATAATGAAGCCGCTGTATCAAAAATGAGATATCATAAATTTGGTGAAACTGATATGAAAGTGTCACGTTTGGCTATAGGAGGAGCCACATTAAGTAATTTATTTGGGTAAGAAAATATTAATATTTAATGTTCAAACTAGTTATTTAAGACAATATTACTTTTTAAGGATGACTTAGATGTTGGTGCCTAAGTATGTATATTCTATGTGATGAATTAACCTTATTGAACTATTCTAGAGTAAAATTAATAATAAGAATAATAATTAAAATTACATTTGTTTACTGGGCATTGACCTGATTCCAAGCACTGATAAACTTTTTCACTGATAAACATTACAAATCAATTTCATTCAGTTTGTTTAATTTCTTAAACGCTTTCAGCCTATAGCTTAATCAGCCACAATATTTCAGTATTATTAACTTGGGAAATAAAATATAAAATAAACAATATTATTATTATTTAATACTTTTAAAATTAAAACTATTATTATAATTTTTCACTACAACGTCATTGTCGCAAATATTTTTTGCTTTCACGTCTTCGGTGCATTATTTTTATGTAGCTGAGTTAATTTGATAAATGTATTATGCAAATTGAATAAAAATAAATGTATACAATTATAAAGTGTTAGTAATACAATATTTGTAACTATTAGAATAATTGTATTCATATGTACTATAAAATGTTAATGACGAAGAACAAGCCTTTAGGTATACACTTCCAAATAATTTTGTTCTTTTATAATTAGCAGAACATAGAATGTAAATGTGATTGTGATAATCAAAAAATAAATAAAATCCAATTAATATTTTTTTAATTTTGTGTATTATATTTTAGGAACATTGACCGCAATGTAGCTATAGAAACAGTACGGAGTGCATTAAAAAGTGGAATCAACTATGTAGATACTGCACCATTTTATGGCGAAGGTCAAAGCGAAATATTGTTGGGTGAAGCATTGAAAGGAATTCCTAGAGAATCATACTATTTGGCGACCAAAATTGGCCGTTATGGGCGAATGCATTATGATTATACAGCTAAAAAGACAAGAGAAAGTGTTGAAAATAGTTTAAAAATTTTGGGGATTGATTATATCGATGTTATTCAAATTCACGACATTGAGTTCGATCCAACAATCGACGTTGTAATTAATGAAGCTTTACCTGCATTAGAACAACTCAAGAAAGAGGGAAAAGTTCGTTATATTGGAGTTAGTGCATATCCAATAGGAATTTTAAAAGAATGCATTTCAAGAGCCGGACCAGGTCGTTTTGATGTAAGTGTAAAATGATTTCTCAATTTGGTTCTCAAATTTTTGAACAATTATAGCTTTGATAAAATATTTTCAGACTGTTTTAAGCTACTCACGCTACACCTTATTAGATGAAACATTAAGAGATTATATTCCTTTTTTCAAACAACAAAAATTAGCTATTATAAATGCAGCTGTTCATTCTATTGGTTTGCTATCAAACAATGGACCACAACCGTGGCATCCAGCATCAGAAGATCTCAGAAATCAATGCAAAGAAGCTGCTAAAATATGTAAAGATGCAGGAATTGAACTTGGAAAATTAGCTTTGTATTATGCCGATCAATATGAAGACACTGACATTTGCTTAGTTGGCATGGCAACACCGGATTTATTAGCTATCAATTTGGATGCCATAACTCAAGGATTAACACCCAAAGAAATGGAAATTATGAAGTTGTTAAAAGAGAAGTATGTTTTTTTTTAATTATAAAAATCAAGATGAGGGTAGAAAAAATGCATGGAAATTTATCTCCATTCCTTTGTTCAATAATCGTCAGTTGAATAAATGTGCCTGACAAAATTGAGTTTACGGGATCGGGTCGAAATTCTGTGTTACAAAATTCTTTTTTGCAAAATTCTGTATAACAAAAAAAATTCTGGATTGCGAAATTCTGTATTGAAAAAAATTTTTTCAATAAATTCTGTATGTAGAAAATTCTGTTTGACAAAATTCTGCTATAGTAAAATTCTGTATGGACAAAATTCAGTTA